>CM040406.1:10930455-11530455 GCA_022702515.1 Ilyophis sp. 1 JC-2022 | reverse complement strand
CCCCCCCCACACCCTACTGCAATCCCACCCTTATAGACAGCACATAATGCAAGTTATTTATGTGGGACAACACATGAGAAGCTGTGGCTTGGATTATTGTTTCTTCATATTCTTATAAATATGCACAGTGAAAATGGTGACAGTAAAATCCCCCCATGAACAGGGCCATTTCTAGACTGCTTTCATTGGGGGGGCATGGACAGATGTTGGTGGGGCATAAGGGGGGGGGGGGGGGGGGGGACCCAAGTAGCGGGGGGTCCAGGGTTCCTACCAAGATTCCTGGAAGGGCTCTATCTCTGCACCTCATCCTCTTTCTACAGGAGTCCCGCAGGGATCTGTACTGGGTCCTCTGCTGTTCTCTATTTACACTAAGTCTCTTGGTTTGGTCATTAATTCACATGGCATCTCTTACCACTGTTATGCTGATGACACTCAACTCTTCCTATCTTTCCCTCCCTCTACCCCACAGATTAAAGAGAGGATATCTGCTTGCCTGGCTGACATCTCTGAGTGGATGTCTAGCCATCACCTGAAGCTCAACCTCGACAGGACTGAGCTGCTCTTCATGCCATACAAGACATCCCCGCTTCTAGACCTGTCCATCATCATCGACGGAACTATGGTGACCGCCTCCCGCTCTGCAAGAAACCTGGGGGTGGTCCTGGATGACCAGCTGGACTTCAGAGAGCACATCATGGCAACAGCACGGTCTTGCAGTTGTGGCCAGGATCAGGTTCAAAGTTCTGACCCTGGCCTACACTGCAGCCAAAAGGTCAGGCCCCTCCTATCTACAGGACTTGATCCAGCACTACGCTCCTGCTCGACCACTTTGCTCTGCTGGTGCAGGGCGACTTGCACTTCCCTCCCTCCGTGTTAACAGCTCTCGCTCGTCCCGACTGCGGAGCTTCTCCACTCTAGCTCCCCAGTGGTGGAATGAACTCCCCACTCCGTTGCGCTCAAAATGCTGTCTGTTTTCCATCGTGGTCTGAAAACACTTTTTCAGACTCCACCTTGAATAACTACATATATAAGGCCAATTATAGAGTATGTTTTTTCTGTTTATTTTCGATTTGTTTTTTTGCTATTTTATAGCTTAGAATGTATATCCGACTGTATTCTGTTGATTACTTGCGATAGCTCCTACGTTGTGAGAAAGTTGTGCTTTGTTGGATTTGCTTCGTAGTTGTGTCAATGACCTTCAATATGCACTTATTGTACGTCGCTTTGGATAAAAGCGTCTGCCAAATATCTGTAATGTCTAGATGAGATTTGAGATGCTTTCATATAAAGCTAAAGCATAGGCTAATCAGTACATTAGTGGATAAGATCATTTTATTACATTTTAAACCCACCTCCACGCCACCTCATCTTATAACTTTATTTATGCCCAATAATACCAAATCTCTTTGTGCTATTTTCTATTTACATATATTTACTGTAACTGGCTCATCATTTTCATTTAGCCTATATTTTAGCCATACTCGTGTTCGTGTTTGTTAAATTGAATGTATTTTGTTGCGTCTGGCTTTTGTATTTAGTTCTTTTCATGCGATGTGTGTCTATTGTGGGACGGGGAAGCAGGCTGGAGATTTGTCGGGGCACTCCTGCTGCTTGTTTTTATAATATTGACGAATTGTACACTACCGTTCAAAAGTTTGGGGTCACTTAGAAATTTCCTTATTTTTGAAAGAAAAGCACTGTTTTTTTTCAATGAAGATAACATTAAATTAATCAGAAATACACTCTATACATTGTTAATGTGCTAAATGACTATTCTAGCTGCAAACATCTGGTTTTTAATGGAATATCTACATAGGTGTATAGAGGCCCATTTCCAGCAACCATCACTCCAGTGTTCTAATGGTACATTGTGTTTGCTAATCGCGTTAGAAAGCTAATGGATGATTAGAAAAACCTTGAAAACCCTTGTGCAATTACGTTAGCACAGCTGAAAACGGTTTTGCTGGTTAGAGAAGCTATAAAACTGGCCTTCCTTTGAGCTAGTTGAGTATCTGGAGCATCACATTTGTGGGTTCGATTATGCTCTCAAAATGGCCAGAAAAAGAGAACTTTCATATGAAACTCGACAGTCTATTCTTGTTCTTAGAAATGAAGGCTATTCCATGTGAGAAATTGCCAAGAAACTGAACATTTCCTACAACGGTGTGTACTACTCCCTTCAGAGAACAGCACAAACAGGCTCTAACCAGAGTAGAAAGAGAAGTGGGAGGCCCCGGTGCACAACTGAGCAAGAAGACAAGTACATTAGAGTCTCTAGTTTGAGAAATAGACGCCTCACAGGTCCTGAACTGGCAGCTTCATTAAATGGTACCCGCAAAACGCCAGTGTCAACGTCTACAGTGAAGAGGCGACTCCGGGATGCTGGCCTTCTAGGCAGAGTGGCAAAGAAAAAGCCATATCTGAGACTGGCCAATAAAAGGAAAAGATTAATATGGGCAAAAGAACACAGACATTGGACAGAGGAAGATTGGAAAAAAGTGTTATGGACAGACGAATCGAAGTTTGAGGTGTTTGGATCACACAGAAGAACATTTGTGAGACGCAGAACAAGTGAAAAGATGATGGAAGAGTGCCTGACGCCATCTGTCAAGCATGGTGGAGGTAATGTGATGGTCTGGGGATGCTTTGGTGCTGGTAAAGTGGGAGATTTCTACAAGGTAAAAGGGATTTTGAATAAGGAAGGCTATCACTCAATTTTGCAACGCCATGCCATACCCGGTGGACAGCGCTTGATTGGAGCCAATTTCCTCCTACAACAGGACAATGACCCAAAGCACACCTCCAAATTATGCAAGGGGGTGCACTATGTTTATGCACTATTTAGGGAAGAAGCAGGCAGCCGGTATTCTGTCTGTAATGGAGTGGCCAGCGCAGTCACCAGATCTCAACCCCATTGAGCTGTTGTGGGAGCAGCTTGACCGTATGGTATGCAAGAAGTGCCCATCAAGCCAATCCAACTTGTGGGAGGTGCTTCAGGAAGCGTGGGGTGAAATTTCTTCAGATTACCTCAACAAATTAACAGCTAGAATGCCAAAGGTCTGCAATGCTGTAATTGCTGCAAAGGGAGCATTCTTTGACGAAAGCAAAGTTTGAAGGACAAAATTATTATGTCAAATAAAAATCATTACTTCTAACCTTGTCAATGTCTTGACTATATTTTCTATTCATTTTGCAACTCATTTGATAAATAAAAGTGTGAGTTTTCATGGAAAACACTAAATTGTCTGGGTGACCCCAAACTTTTGAACGGTAGTGTATATTCGGGATAATTTTGTTTGTGGTCATCACCATGGAGACGCATTCACAACATATGATCTGGAATGTCCGTTGGATCTGCAGACTGTAGCAACAAAGTTACCATTGCTCTTCACTGGAGTTGAAGATGTCGGGACTGATCCGGGAGTGCAGGAAATCTTCAAAAGGCAATCAGGGATGGAGTGAGGAGACGACTGGGAAGACTGACGCAGTTCGGTGCTCCGTTTTGGCGGTGTACAGAAACCGCAACGCTGTGTGTACGGAGGAGAGTCGTGGAGGCAGAGTTTGTGTGTTGGACTGCTTGGTGACACTGGACATCTCGGGACAGCGGGGGCTATTTTTAATCATGGCTGTATTGCACTTCAATTCACTTGATTGATGTAATGATTCTGTTGGTTATCTTTGTTTGATATGTTTGTTTGTGTGTTGTGGGTCTGCCCCACTGTCTATGTCTTTTCTGTTGTTGCCATGAAGTTCCTGAGCGGGAGAATAAAAGGTATTCTATTCTATATGTATGGGACTATGCCAAAAATATGTCACTGTCCAAATAATTATGTACTGCACTGTATATACTTTTTAAGTTCCATGGAGAAATATAACAGATCACAGTTAGACAAGGCTTACTAACTTACTGGTTGACCTGCAAGAAAGATACTTACTTTCATATTTGTCCTTACCCATATAGATGGTATAAGGCGGCGACACAACTGCAAAACAACATACAATACTGTTATGGGCTTAACTCATTTTCAAATTGAAATCAAATGGCAAGTGTTGAAACATTGGCTAAAAAGCTATCATTGACTGAATGAATATATGTTTGTCTGCGAGCAATTATTACAGGCTACTCAATTGTAAACAGAAGAAAGCCGGCAATATACTCGTCCCTACATTCCCACGCTAAAGTTGTCATAAAATTAATTTTTACCATGAATAATCCCTGACTTGTTTACATTCTTGGACAAATGTTATCGCAAGCGTAAAAATCTGTTACCACGTCGGCACTTTTACAACAAGCAATTATATCGAGAAATAACATTTTTGAAATTGAAAAGAAAAAAGGCTATGCTGTTACTACATTTTTACCAAACATGCATTTCGATCAAACCTACCGTGCATCAAAAAAACAAACACTCTTGTCAATCACCTGCTCAGTTTGTTTAATGCATAGCGCGGAGATTTCAAAACAATAACAGCACTGCATCCCCTTTCGAAAAAAAGGCTACACGTCAAGTTTAGTATCAATCCACTAGTTTGACTTTGATAATTTTGGGACTAAATGGCCCATTTTAACTAATAAAACTCAAAAGTAATATAGACATCTAGTGAGCACAAATGGCTGACATTTTAGTATAATTTTCTGTACATGTGTAATTGTGTATAAGTACTTGAGATATAGCCTACTATTCCTAGAGTGTCATAATGTGTAGAGTGCTATTCGCACACGAGCCGTGAAGTCGGCAGTTAGAATCCAGTTGTGTTAGGCTATAAAAGGGCCAGGTCAAGGGGTAACGGAAGGACAAATTTGCTGTACGCTGGCTCTAGCTCCTAGGCTATACCAGTTAGGTTGAAAAGAACACTTGTGAGAAGTGAGGGCTGCCTAGTACTTTAAAATAAATCCACTAAGTTTTTTGTCAAGGATCATTTTCATGGGTAATTTTGCCAAAAACCCACCGGTAACGGAAGGACTCAAAAACAACATCTGTTTTTTGCCTTTTTTTCAACAATGCAAAACCTGCGGTTCCAGGCAAAGTATTGGTATTTTTCTGACTGATAATGGTCTATTGACTATCCATCTATGAACATGCCAAATATTAGACCAAGGGCATGGTCCAATAAATTTTTATAGCATTTTTCCCACAGTGGTTCCGGTAACGGAAGGACAATTGGTAAAAGTAACGGAAGGACACACTATTAGTTCTTGTGTATAAGGCAGCCCTTGCACTCAATGTTCCCAATATTACATCAGTTTGAGTATCTTTTTACAGTCAGTGGGTTAAACTACCCAATTAGGTTATGTGATATGACAGTGAAAATAGAGTTTTCTGGTAACGGAAGGACACTGCAAAATCTGAAGAACGCCTTTTTTCCGAACAATGTAAACTATAAAATAACAACAATTAGTACCAAAACTTTCTTTAAATAGAGTAAAATGATCATTCCCAGTCCACTGGACACAAAAACAGTTAGATTATGTATTGGTTTATGGTGGTGTATATGGCTTTAATTTCATTCAATATTGTACTATCAGAAGTTTGTTGCATTTTGATAAAGACCGAACTTCAAATGACCACCAATTTGTTCATAGTCGAGATATTTAAGAACCATAAAAAGCTCCATAAACTTTGAAATAAGCACTATCTTTTAAAATAAAAAGATAGGCCCATTGGTAAAGATGACATTTTACCCCTACTGTTCACCTCCCCTTGACCTGGCCCAAAAGTATAGTCTATTAGCCTATTTATAGTGCAGTCCAAAAGTATTTAGACAGTGACACAATTTTTGTTGTTTTGGCTCTGTACTCCAGCACATTGGATTTGAAATGGAAGTGACTATGAGGTTAAAGCTTTCAGCTGTAATTTGTTGGTTTTTGCATCCGTATCGGAGGAACCGTGTAGCAATTGTAGCCATTTTTACACATCGTCCCCCCATTTTAGGAGACAAATTAATTGGACAAGTTAACATAAACTTAAATAAAGTTATCATATTTAATATTTGGTTGCATATCCTTTGTATGCCATGACCTCCAGATTTCTGTGACCCAACAACATGAGACTCTTGATATCTTATTCTCAGGTACTCTTACAAGCAATACTATAACCTCTGCATTTTTATGGATCTCTATGGGAATTGGGGGGTGGGACTACTAGATTAAGCTGTGAATTACACGGGAATAGTATGGAACACAACATGGTTGGCTAAATGGCTGTATGTCATCAAGGGTCTGCGGTATCAAACGAGCCTCTAACCATCGTTCTGCTGCCAGATATGTAGTAGATATGGATCGATCACTGTAAGAGTTGTTTCTCCTGACTTAATTTTCCATAGAGTTCAATAGGAAAATGAGTCAGCAGAAACAACCCTTAAAGTGATCCATCCATATCTACTGCATATTTGGCAGCAGAATGATGGTTTGAGGCTTGTTTGATATCTTGTGGCGCACAATCATGTGCCATGGAGGGCCGAGAGTATGCAGGTTTTTATTACAACCAATCACTACACCTGCTGATTTCACCAATTAGTTCCCTCCCCTCTGGTTGAAGGCATGTTAATTTGTAAAATCAGCAGGTGTAGTGATTGGTTGGAATGAAAACCTGCATACTCTCAGCAATCCATGGCACATGATTGGGCCACCACTGCCTTAGACCCTTGATGACTCAACAGCCATGTAGCTAAACATGTGTTCTATACTATTCCCGTGCAATGTACATCTTAATCTTGTTCCAAGCGCGCAATTCTCATAGAGATCCATTCAAATGCAGATAGGTTATAGTATCACTTGTAAGAGTACCTGAAAATAGGATATCAAGAGTCTTTTGATGTTGTTGGGTCACAGATATCAGGAAGTCATGGCAACCAAATATTAAATATGATGACTTTATCTAAGTTTGTTAATTTATCCAATTACTTTTGGTCCCCTAAAATGGGGGGGGGGGGGGTTATGTATAAAAATGGCTACAATTTCTACACAGTTCACCCAATATGGATGTAAAATCCCTTAGATAAAAGCTGAACCGCAGAGACACTGTTCCATTTCAAAGCCAATGTGCTGGAGTACAGAGCCAAAACAACAAAAATTGTGTCAGTGTCCAAATACTTACGGACTGCACTGTATAAACCTTTTTAGAGTCTGCCTTGTCAAAGTTCCCTTCAGCCTAAAACTGGTTATTGAATCAGTATCATCATTTCACACTGGTGCGTTAAAAAATAGGCGCTGCTGTAGCAGTGTAATGTAGCCTAATACAGTCAATCATCCATGCATAAAAAGCAAATACAGTCCCCCTCCACCAGAGGCCTCCCCACACAGTCTAAATGGAACCAACGTCCACACTCCAGCTTGGTGTATGCAATCCGAAAAATAAAATATATTCATATAAAATTACATATACATTTTCATACTATAGCCTATCAATCAGTATATCAATAAGTATGTGAACCATTTGAAAAAAAGTGACTATGAATTCAACAGGAGAAGATTGTGAAACCTATGTTTAAAACCTTTGTTAATTTTTTTTTGAGGAAGCACAGCTCTACATCTACAGTTCGACATATCTTTTGGCTAACGACCCATCACATTTATCACACTTTAAGATATCACAGTCAACAAATCGTATGCATTACCCTCACCTTTGAATGTGTAAGTAAAGCTCTTTTGCTTTATATATTTCTGCTGCCTTGATAGAACTGCACGGTAAATACCAATGGCATGTACTATGTCACTGTATGATTTTGTATCCATTGCTACTTTTAATTTTCAGTCTCGATAATGCAATTACTGTCGGCTATAAACCCTCTCTCTGCATATTTTTACAACTATGGCTTTTGCTTATCTTTTTATCATCTCTTGCTCTCTCGCTCTCCCTCTCCTTGCTCTATGTGCCATCACTCAGAGTTTATATACCATATGCCCAATCATTGCCATTTCTGTGCCACTTGCTATAAAAGTGTTTGGCAATCAGGCACATAATTAGGCCCAAACCCCCCACTTCAGGTCAGAAACATGAAATAACAAGAATTAGGCCAGCCTCAACCCACACGTACGAACTAGAAAGTTCAATTTTTTCCAGTTTTAAGCCTCAGACACCATATAAGGAAAACTATTTTATTTCACATGGTTTCCCTACATAGCGTACATTTCAACATATTGGGCAGAGGTGTGATATGCAAATCATTGAAGTAGCCCTACATGCATTTCTGGAAACTTTGAGCAAAGCTATCCTTTCCAATGGTGCCCTGGGATACCAGTGCGCAAATTATATCTTTACAAAATACATAGGAATCAAAATCACACAATGACAAGACAAAAGACAATAAATAAAAGTGTGAGAAACAAGAGCGTTTATCCTGTAAGACCTCATTTAAAATCATTTTCAAACCCTCTCGACTAATTATGTGATCCAGTTTTGAGGTTGCCTGTAGGTGGTTCGTTTTATTAGGTGCATAAGGGATGAAAGCTGCTTTTCACAGGTCTGTATTCATAAATGCCCGTCTGTAGTAATGTATCTACAAGAGCGAGTAGCCTATGCTACCTGATCTAAAACATAACACTGAAGAAATATAAAATGGTAACGTTCGCTTTAATAGTGCCCTTTAAATAAACAGCGTGGACCGATGTCACTCTTGTTATAAATCTACAATGTCGGAGACAATAGCTCACGTGTACTATTACTGTCGCGTGAAAGTGAAGTCGATGGAGTTAAATCAACATCACAATTCACGAGTTTGCAACAAAAAAAAAAAGTTTTCAAAAACAGAAATAAATTTTCATAATTCGCGAGTTTCGAAGTCAAGTGTTTGGGGTTTCGATTTTGCGCTTCCGTCATTGCTTGTGTCGTGTTGTGAGGGTAACACAGTTTGATGCTCTTCTCTTGCAGTAACATCTGTCCAAGAATGTAAACAAGTCAGGAATTCTTCACGGCAAGAAGACCTTTTACGACAATGTCAGTTACACGTTAGTGGGTAATAGTCTAACGTTATAAGCGAATCATTTCAGCAGCAGGTGGAAGCCAACAAATTCAAAAAAGTAAGATAAAAGGCACAAAACAGAGTTCACTTAGACTTGCTAACGTTAGTTGAAAGCCTACTCAACGTTCACGTTACTATACAACCGTACAAGGGCCTCTAATGCTCTGCTAAGATTAACGTTAACATGCTATATTCCTACTAACGTTACTGCCTACCTAGTTAGATAGCTAAAGTGGGATAACGTTAGCAACCACCATCGAATATATGTCGAGCACGTTCAGGTAAAGTACTCACCAGCACTTGTGAAATAAAATACCATCTTCAAAATAGTATTAGTAAAGAAAAATGTTTAAAAGATTTCTTGTTAGATAAACATACAATGAATTATTCGAAACGAGGTAGGTTATTAACTGTGGTATTCCACGGAAAACCAAAGGAAGAGAAATACCGGAAGTATTCGATTTGAAAAAATGAAAACGCCTGACCTTTTTTGATCCTATCTGAAGTTGACGGCACATGTCGCCATGTTTTGAGGCTCTGCCTTTTTTCAGCGTTTTCTCACTGGGCGTGTTCGGCTAGAGCCGATTTACGTCATATCTGCGTCGGCCTGCATCAAAAACTGTGGGCGTGTTCGAGTAGACATCGGTGAGCAGTTGGCTTGCCTGCCTCAGGCGGAAATGACAAACGCCTGAGCAGATCCAACTGGGACAGTTTCGGCCGTTTCTGAAACCGACAAGGGGAAAAACAATATGGAGGAGTTAGCCGTGTTGTTTGTGGTTGCGGAGGACTTGGAGGCGACACAGATGTCCTTTTTACTTCAAAATCTTCAAGAAATGGAGGAGAACGAACGAAGGTTGTTTTAATACTGACTTAAGTTATTTCATGACTTGTATTGTTAGGGTAGTCAATATTTACCTTTTGCTACGCGACTTTGTCTAAGCACCCTGCATTGTGCCACATTGAAACTCCAATTAGTTCTTGAATAAATATGTATATTTGCCATTGGAATTAAAACGCTGGGTGCCGTTTCATTATCGAATAACTAAATTATTTAGCTAAGCTGCCATCTGTTATGGTAACATACCTGTAAACATTAGGCTGCTTATGTTCTATTGCTCATATTCAGTTGTTTCTCGTCTGTCGATTTATGAGATGGCCTAAACTACACCTGTCATCTCTGGTTAGACTAGCAAACATGGTCGACATGTGATTTTAGTTAATCTAAACCCAGAAGACATCGTAGCCGTCGGTAGCCATACATTGTAATGTGAGAATCCATGTAGCTATGTTAAATATCATAACGTACATGCATGTTTTCATAGGATTTTGAGTGGTGGTTCTAAAGAATATTTTATTGCAGAATATCTGTACCAATATAAATGAGAAATGTCTCTTTCATGGGACTTAAAAAAAAAAATATTATTATTATTTTTTATAGAGTTGTACAGTTAATGCATTGAAGATATTCCTTGTGACAGGAAAGTGTATTAATCCTAATCATTAATTATGTTTCTATGAAATACTTGGTGGTTGCATATCCTTTGAAATGAAGGATGAAAATGCCCTCAAATGAAAGCTTACAGTGTGTACTTTAGCCTCACGCTCATTGTTGTATCATTTCACATCCAAAGGGCTGGAGTACAGAGCCAAAACATAGGGGGGGGAAATATTCACTGTCCACTGTATATATCCTTTACATGACCAGTCTGTTGAGAATTTTTTTCACACTAAAACATTACATAGCATACATGATTCAGCTACTCATAATGTCAGTGTTCATGATGTATTCAAATTACATGACAGCAGGTGGTCCAATGTCTTTAACAAGATAAATTGAGTTTGTATGAATGAATAACTAATATAGTACATATAGGGACATTGGGATACTGGGAGTCATTATGTGTTTTGAGGGAACAATGTACAGAAAGATGACATTTTCCTTGCCAGTTGTGGTAATGTATGGATAAATAGAATTGTATTTGCATAAGATGTATTCCAATATCAACATGTCATCTTCCATTTACCTGTCACAAATCATTGTACATATATTTCTGATTTGACAAACATACAAAATGACAGAAAGAACCCGGTGTCATTGTGGCTTGAATGGTGATGGAGGGGAAAAGTCCTACAGTTTATTTACCTTTTGTGAATGTCACCATATTGTGTGAAATAAATATTCTGAAAATGTTCTCTTTGCTTAATGGCTGGTATAATTTATCTGTTTTGTTCTGGAGGCCAGACCACCCACATCTAATCAACCCATAGCCTTAATAACAGTGTTAGATCTTTAATTTCAATCATTAATCTTACAACAATTTGCACAATGGATGTACAGCATTGTACCCAGGTTGTGTTGCTTAATATTGTTTAATTGTTAATACCCTTCATGTTATTATGGCATTGGGTTGTTTGTATGTGGTCCCCTCTGCTGGCATGTGACATGCAGAGGTCTGGCTATACACTGTCCCATCTGAATATAGGGAAAACTCCACTTCTCAACACAATGACGGACAGCAGGTCTTACCTTCAGATTTTGATAAGGTGTCTTACTGATAACAAGGATGGTGAAGAGAAATATTGATTAGGTAACAGTTTTTTCCCATCAAAAGACATCCAAATACTTTGAAATAAATGAATGAGTTATAATTTCATGTTCCTACCTTAATGTTTTATATGCTTACACCAAGTCTTCTGGAGAGAACACTTTTTTTGGACAACAGTCTAATTAGGGTTTTACACTTAAGCTGTTGCAAAAACAAACCACTCCTCATAACAAAGTTGAATTTTTACTTTTCTATAGAATATGGTATAATTACAAATATAGTTGAATAAGGTATTGAATAAAACATTAAGTTACCTATATTTGGACAGGCCTTTTTTTGTTATAATTTCTTCATACACTTTTTTGGTACAGTCAACAGATTTTATATAGGCCTACTGTTAGAGGTTAATTTTTTCCTAATTTATCTCAAGGCAGATGGATTACAGAAGTCGTCAAGAATGAGAATTGGCAACTTTTTGCTACACATTTGATTGTGTAGCATTACCAATATTCAGTGGCGGGCCGTGCATTTCACACCTAGGCCTTCAGTAATGTCCTACACAGTCCTACCTGAATTATTCCACCTCTTAATACCATCATTATGACGCCATGGTTCTAGAAACTATACATTTAGACAGAAACGCAGTATAACCGGGCGTTGCATCACCTTAACATAGTCAAGTACAACAGTTATATTCATATTTCCGAAGCATTTATAATAAATAAATCCGCATTTACAATTAAGAGTGTTAAACTACCAGCTTTAAGATCGCTTGGATACTGTCAAAACTTTAAAATAAAAGGCGCTTTTAAGGGATTAGTCTACAAAGTTTTATTAAGTCCACCAAAAGTATGTTAGCTTTAACAAGTTTGTTCGCTAAACAGCGCATTGTCGCACCCAAAGCAGTTTCATTTAAGAAACGTGACGATAAAGACACATAAACTATTAACTGAAAATAAAAGAAAACAAACAAATAATTTGCATTTGTTCCATGAGGATATATTTGCGACAGTGGTGAAAGTGTATTCCTAGCCTTGAATGTCCACTTTGACTCGCTAGCGTCGGCTCGCTAGCGTCGGGGTTGGCCGTTCTCTTCTGACGATGTCTAGCTTTTCTTGAAAAGTTTGTCTTGAAAATGGCGTTGTAATTATATCTGCGACCAAATCGATCTCTTCTCCTCCTTCAGCCATTGTGGGTTGAAAAAAAACTGCTTATAGAAATCTACACAAATGAGCTCATTCAAGTTCAGTTTGCTAGCTATGCATAGCTCTGCCTCTCAATAGTGCGTATCCAATCAAAAGACGTGCACGTGCTGACGTTATCGTACGCCTGCTAGCTGGCCCCGGTGTCGCCTACTCGAAATCTGATTGGTTAACGCCACAGTTAACGTTCCGTTCACTTTAAGCTACAGGGGCCCGCAATGTTTATTCTGAAGGCCTAAGGGCAGATTTCTTGGACCCTGGCAACACATTATGGCTGAAATATGATTGGATAAAAGCTCTAACATAAAGGCCAGCCCTCCAAATCTCGATCTGAGGCTGGAAGCAGCGCAACCAAGAGGAAAGCTATGAAATGAAGAGAATAGACTATGGGGAATAATTTAATACATATTTGTGGAAAAAATATATCAAAATTAAATTTATATTCTGATGATGTTTAGGCCAGCAGAGAAGGCCTTGCTGGCCCTGACGGCCCGCCACTGCCAATATTGTACTTTTTGCATTCATATAGGCTTAATGTTACTTCAAGGAAAGTACATGTACGGTACAGTATATAATAACCAGAGTAGCGACCTTATGTTACTCAATCTCACACTCAAAACACATGGCCGAAAAATCGGTGCTGCGTGAACTAAGGCGGAAATGACAACAGAAGGTTAAGCAGGCGCCTGCAGCGGTGCAGCTGGGCGTGTTCGAGTAGACATCGGTGAGCAGTGGGCGTGTTCGGCTAGAGCCGATTTACGTCATATCTGCGTCGTCCTGCATCGGAAACTGTCCGAGATGGCCGAAAAGTCGAGTAGGGTATAGTTGCAGCCTGCAGACTCCAAGAAACGCCCCTCACTCCAAGAAACGCCCCCAACCAACTACGGTGGCCTTGGGGGATCCTGTTGGTTCGCTGCTGTTAATCCGCAGCAAAATTATGCACACTAATATAAATGGGTATATACTGAAAGTATTTAAATGTATGTAAGCCAGCGAAACAGTCCGTTCTATCCATATCCATTCTATCCATTGTTACCACTCATATTTCTGTCATGAGCCAAATGAATTACGAACGTTAGAGTGCTATATATTTTTACAATACAAGCTAGTGAAAATGAACATGGCCGGGGAGTCTATTGAAGAAGTCAGTAGTTTATATTAGAATGGTCTGTTATAGCTCGCTAAAAGTATGGATTACGGCGAACCGTTCATAGCCTGCCCCAGCCGGCTGATATTTGTGGAGAGGTGAAGTGCCAGAATAGATAAACTTTCAGAATTACTCGATTGCTTTCGGCCGCTTAAGCGGCCCACAACGTTTACATTTTTCAATGGAATAATATGGTTCTGTGTCTGAAGATATTCATATCGAAAGCAATTTATTACATTGTTATTTTGTTGTATTGAAGACAAAAGTAGAATAATTTAGGAATATTTTATGAATGAAACTCATTCGATAATGCAATTTAGAACTGTTCAATGAACCTATGTGTAACCTAATTGTAATTTTGAATTGTTATTTTGTATTTATGAATCATTATTGTTTAATCATTCGGCAGGTTATCATTCGAGCAAGCTTGTTACCACCAGCTGTGCCAGCCGTTTCATTTTGTTCATTATTAAACCCTCCAGAATAAAACAGAAACACTCTGAGATTCTTTAGTGCAACAGTAGCATTTTAATGGGCTGTATTGGCCTATTGGAATAGGAAAACGACTTCCAGCATAATACATTTTATAGCCTTTTCTCTCAATTAAAACCTAACTTTAAAAAAAAAAAAAAATTAAAAAATGCACATATTGACAGACATGATTGTTCACGTCAATTTGTTGGCCTAACTAATGGGCAGGTTGGAGTTACATATACAGCTCTGGAAAAAAATTAAGAGACCACTGCAAAATTATCAGTTGTCTTGTTATTTCGGTTCCGTACTCTAGCACTTTGAGTTTGAAACGATACAATGACAATGAGGTTGAAGTGCAGACTGTCAGCTTTAATTTGAGGGTATTTCCATCCATATCGGATGAACGGTTTAGAAAGTATAAAACCTTTTCTAGGTGGCATCCTATGACAGTGCCATGTTTAAAGTCACTAAGCTCTTCAGTACGACCCATTCTAATGCCAATGTTTATCTATGGAGATTTCATGGCTATGTGCTTGATTTTATGTACCTCTTAGCAGTGGGGGAGGCTGAAACACCTGAACTCAATACTTAGTAGGGGTGTCCACATACTTTTGGCCATATAGTATATATATACACTGCTTAAAGAAATTAAGGGAACACTTAATCAACTCCTCGTTTAAGGGGAGACAGCCTAGGTGAATAGGCAAATAGGCACTATGAAACTTTCCCAGTTTGTTATGTACATAACAACTAAGAAAAAATGTATTGCAAGTTTTCTGAGATTTTATGTTTATATATGCAAAATAGGCGTTACCTAATTAAATATGCGCTAATTTGCATATATCGCCAGGAATAGAATCAGAACATTGGATGATGCCCAGATTCAAAATGTTTGTTTCATTATGTTGACACATAACACAATGAACTTTGTTCAGAAGGGATTGTGGCTATGTCTTTTTATCATCCCATACATCAGGAAATACTGTCTACAGTCATAAAAAATAAATTTTCGCCAGGATTTTTAGTATAAAATGTACTACAAATCAGGCTATGAATGATATATCAACAAACCCCTCTGAACAAAGAAGCAGGGTATAGATAGGAAGAAATGTGGAAAGTATGGTGTGTGTAGGTGCTAGGGAAATGGATATTTCATCTCTTGGCGTGTAAGAAAAACGCATAAAAACTCATTTTTGGGAAAACGCCCTCAAAGTTCTGTATTGTAAAATGCCATACATTTTTATTTGAAACCGCTATTTACAAACACAATACCTAATCAAACCATTAGTAATAGACATCTCAAACACATAACTGATAACTGAATAACTGAACTGAACTCAGAACTGAACAGAACCACACACAGGCTAGTAACATTACATTACATTATAGGCATTTAGCAGACGCTCTTATCCAGAGCGACTTACACAGCATTTTTTTTGCATTTATACATAGTATCCATTGATACAGCTGGATATATACTGAAGCAATGCAGGTGAAGTACCTTGCTCAAGGGTACAACGGCAGTGTCCGACCTGGGAATCGAACCGGCAACCTTTCGGTTACAAACCCAGTTCCTTAACCATTATACCACACTGCCACCCTGTAACAATAATCTAAACACACAACTGATAACTGCACTGAAACACAGCATGTATTGACTGAACAGAATCTCTCTCTCTCACACTCACTCACTCACTCACTCACTCATTCGCAACCAGACAACTAATTGTGTTTTCGATATTTTATTGCCACTAGTTTGAAATAAGACATGTTAAGGAAGCAAAATATAAAAAAATCTCAAAATCAACCAAAAAAGAAATGGCGTTTTCACCTAGGCTGTCTCGCCTTAATATCTCCTCCACGCTCTTGAGACTGTGCTGGGAGACAATAGGTAACCTAATTCTCGGGGTTAATAGTAATAGTAAATAGTAAATCTCACTGTACTGTTTTAAAGCTGATCGTGAAAAACGAATAGCCCAACTAAAATGTTCCGTGAAACAAATATATATATATTTATTTCTTATTTCGTCCTAAAACCGTCATTAAATAACGTTATCTACACAATGAGAAATTTGCAGAATGTATGTAGCTAACGTTAATCTAAAATGTAGGCTATTGCCTGGTGGATTATAAATTAATAATTTTAATTGAAAATCTTACTCTTAGTTTAACTAACCAGGAATGTCATTATTGTAGTGTAGTTGGCCTATATCACATCATGAAAAGTAAAGCTATTTCTGATAATTTGCGCCATGCTTCTATCAATAATACAAATGGGCATTCTGATAAGGTCTGGGGTAATTTAGGGTACCCCTCTCCGCAGGGAAGAACAAGTTGTGATTGGCAGATGGTGTCTGACTGATAGCACAACATTCTTTAGTTTGACACATCACTTTAGTAGCTAGTTTCAGCACTGGATTAGACGTGTTTCTGAACAAACTTTGTATTTCATAATAATTGCAAGTATAAGTGGCATTGCTGAAAATTAACGAATAGGCTGGTAACGGCATACTTTACGTCTAATGACCTCAGTCGACTGAACCATATTTCGCTCATTACGCCGCTTACAAAAATACACAATTCCAGACAGATAGGCCTACAGCATGACATCATTTAACATTAACGTTGCCCTGCATTGCTCTCTGACAATAAGCAGCTGAAGTAACTACGTCAGTTAGTTCCCTTCTGGAACAGAATGTGCTATACCTAGCTAGTTACATGGATGATCACTTGCTAGATAAACTAAAGAGAGTCAGAAAACTAATTTACGTTAACAGACGTTAACACGTTGCTATGATAACGTAGGCTAAATTCCCTCTGTTTTTTTTTTGACGTTCAACTACGTTCACATAGCTAATTAGCCGAAGGGGCGTTTCTTGGAGGGCGTTTCTTGGAGGGGCGTTTCTTGGAGTCTGCAGCTGCAGCTATGTAAACTTGGCCTTAGCAGCGGTGCAGTTGCTCTCGGGCGCCTTCAACAACATCGCCGCGCCTTCAAACTAACCAACGACAGAATTTGTTAGAGAGCGAGGAGAGAGTGGTGTTTCCTCACGACAAACGCGGATAATTTCACAATATCGCCACCTATCTCGGCGTATTGATTCTACTCTCAAAAAAAAAATCTAAATGAAATGTACCCCTCCCTAATAGTGTTCAAACACAGGTAGGCTATAAGTTATTTAGTCAATCTTACAATGTAACAGCAGTAGTCTATTTCCCCCCTCTTTCTGGTCTCTTATCTAATTTCACAATTCATATTTATTTTGTTGTTTTTCTTATTGCTCTTATTTAAAAAAATATATTATTTAATACAATCCTTTTTTTGTACTTCAATTAATGTGATTTTGTTTCATAATGTGAGGATCTAGTATAAGCTCAACCTATCGAACACATTTCTGTACATTACTTTTGTGTACTTGAATTTATTTTTTATTCATACAAATACATAAATATGCATTTTGGGAGTTTGGGATTGTAGCACATACGGTCACTACTGTGGTTATTATATACTGTGCCTTACATGTACTTTCTTGAGATAAACCAATATGGATGTGAAAAGTACAATATTGGTAATGTTACACTAACAAATGCCAATTCTCATTCTTGACTTTGTAATCCAACTGTTGGCCTACCTCTAACTTTATAAAATATGTTGTCTGAACCTAGAAGTGTCAAGAAATAACCAAAAAAAAAGGCCTGGCCAAATATAGGTAACTTAATGTTTTGTTCAATAATGTAACTATATTGGATTAACATATTTTATATAAAATTGATGCAACTTTGTTATGAGTGTTTTGTATTTTGCATTTGTATCACAGCTGGTTTAAGAGTAAAATCCTAATTGGACTGTTGTCCAAAAAATTGTCCTCTTCAGAACATTTGGTGTGAGCATATAGAACATTAAGGTAAGACCACCAAATGATAACACATTAATTTTTGTCAAAGTATTTGGGAAGTTACCCAATTTATATTTCTCTTCACCATCCTTGTTATCAGTAAGACAACTCATTCGGATCTGAAGGGATGTTATTCTGTTGAGAAGTGGAGTTTTCCCTATCTCCAGATGGGACAGTGTATAGGCAGACCTCTGCCTGTCACATTCCAGCAGAGGGGACCACATACAAATAAGCCAATTCCATAATAACATGAAGGGAAGGACGAATTAAACAATATTATGTAACACATCCTGGCGCTACTGTGCTGTACATCCACTTTGCAAATTGTTGAAAGATTAATGATTGAGATTAAAGATCTAACACTGTTATTATGGCTATGGGTTCATTAGATGTGGGTGTTCTGGTCTCCAAAACAAAACCGATAAATTATACTAGCAATTAAGACCACATTTTCAAAATATTTATTTCACACAATATGGTGACATTCACAAAAGGTAAATAAACTGTAGGACTATTCCCCTCCACCACCATTCAAGCCACAATGACACCGGGTTCTTTCTGTCATTTTGTATGTTTATTGTCAAATCAGAAATATACGAACAATGATTGGTGACAGGTAAAAGGAAGACAACATGTTGATATTGGAATACACCTTATGCAAATACAATTCTATTTATCCATAAGTTACCATAACTGGCAAGGAAAATGTAATCTTTCTTGACATTGTTCCCTCAAAACACATAACAACTCCCAGTATCCCAATGTCCCTATATGTACTATATTAGTTATTCATTCATATAAACTCTTGTTATCTTGTTAAAGACATTGAATGGCATTCAATTCAATACGTTCATTGTCAGGGTCCAAAGGGACCACGTGCTGTCATGTAATTTGAATAAATCATGAACAGTGACATTATGAGTAGCTGAATCACCTCATTTTTTCCTATGTTTTGGCTCTGTACTCCAGCACTTTTGATGTGAAATGATACAACAACTGTGAGGCTAAAGTACAGACTGTAAGCTTTAATTTGAGGGCATTCTCATCCATATTGTAACTGAAGAAGGCTGGAGTACAGGCCTGGCATAGCATCACCAGTGAAGATACCCAGCATCTGATGATTTCTACAGCTCGCAGACTTCAGGCAGTCCTTGCATGCAAAGGACATGCAACCACCAAGTATTATTCTTTCATAGCAACATAATTAATGATTAGGATTAATACACTTTCCCCTTATGTCACAAGGAATATATTCAATGCATTAACTGTACAACTCAAAAAAAAAGTCCCATGAAAGAGACATTTCTCATTTATATTGGTACAGATATTCTGAAATAAAATATGCTTTAGAACCACCACTCAAAGGTCTATGAAAACATGCATGTAAGTTATGATACTTAACATAGCTACATAGATTCTCACATTACAATGTATGACTACCGATGGCTACGATGTCTTCTGGGTTTAGATGAACTAAAATGACATGTCTACCATGTTTGCAAGTCTAAACAGAGATGACAGGTGTAGTTTAGGCCATCTCATGAATTGACAGACAAGAAACAGCTGAATATGAGCAATAGAACATAAGCAGCCTAATGTTTACAGGTATGTTACCATAACAGATGACAGCTTAGCTAAATAATTGAGTTATTCGACAATGAAAGGGCACCCAGCGCTTTAATTCCAATGGAAATGATACGTATTTATTCAAGAACTTTAACTGGAGTTTCACTGTGGCACAATTCAGGGTGATAGCAAAAGTCGCGTAGCAAAAGATAAATATTGACTACCCGAACAATACAAGTCATGAAATAATGTAAGGCAGTATTAAAACAACCTTAATTCGTTCTCCTCCATTTCTTGAAGATTTTGAAGTAAAAAGGACATCTGTGTCGCCTCCAAGTCCTCCGCAACCACAAACAACACGACTAACTCCTCCATGTTGTTTTTCATCCAGCCGGTTTCAGAAACGTCCGAAACTGTTCCAGTTGGATCTGCTCAGGCGATTTTCATTTCCGCCTGAGGCAGGTAAGCCAACTGCTCACCGATGTCTACTCGAACACGCCCACTGCACCGCTGCTAAGGCGCCTGGAAAGGCGCCTGCTTAACCTTATGTTGTCATTTCCGCCTTAGTTCACGCAGCACCGACTTTTCGGCCATCGGCTAGAGCCGATTTACGTCATATCTGCGTCGGCCTGCATCGGAAACTGTCCGAGATGGCCGAAAAGTCAGTGCTGCGTGAACTAAGGCGGAAATGACAAACAGATATGACGTAAATCGGCTCTAGCCGAACACGTCCACACAGGGCGTGTTCGGCTAGAGCCGATTTACGTCATATCTGCGTCGGCCTGCATCGGAAACTGTCCGAGATGGCCGAAAAGTCGGTGCTGCGTGAACTAAGGCGGAAATGACAACATAAGGTTAAGCAGGCGCCTTAGCAGCGGTGCAGTTGCTCTCGGGCGCCTTCAACAACATCGCCGCGCCTTAAAACTAACCAACGACAGAATTGGTTAGAGAGTAAGGAGAGAGTGGTGTTTCCTCACGACAAACGCGGATAATTTCAAAATATCGCCACCTATCTCTGCGTATTGCTTCTTCTCTCAAAAAAAAATCTAAATGAAATGTACCCCTCCCTAATAGTGTTCAAACACAGGTAGGCTATAAGAGTTATTTAGTCAATGAAAATCTTGGGGTGGCACACCAAAACCAAAAGCCATAACTGAATTTCAGGAATTCTATTATGTTGTTGTAGTATACAGGCTAGTGGAAAACGATGTCAATATGAGAGTTAAGGAATCTCATACTGATATACTTTGGTTTCCTATTTTACAGTTAATGTTACTAATTATCTTATGTGCACAGACTAATACCTGTACCGTTAACATTTTGAGTTCCACAGCAATCCTGTTTTAATGTGTTATGTATATGCATATACATAGGCGATTCATTGTTTTCAAATAGGCTCGTAGTTGTCCTTTTCCTTAACCCCTTAGTGCAGATGGCATATTTGGTAAATCATGGGGGTACTCTGTTTAAGGCTTTATAACTCCAGGTGTGAGCATCACATAAACTTGGTAAATGGCTTAAATGAAACAAAACCGGTGTACCATTTTTTGTACAAACTTAGATTTGTTTATTTTCATAATTTAAGTCAAAATAAAGTTCCGGAAATGCAAGCAAAACTTTAAAAAAAAAAAGCATAACAAAACATATTTCTTCAAAATACTGAGAGCTACATAAGTGAAACAGGTAAAACTACACATTTCCTGGATCATAAACTCCTTGTCCACAAGCATTCAATAATCGCAGGGTGATATACAGAACTACTAAAGATCTATGACACGAAATGTAAGCAGTGTAGCCTGATGTACCCAGGGTCTCCAAACCTATCCAAATTGGCTAAAATGTGAATAGCTGTAAATCTTAAACTAATCATACATTTCAGTGCAAATCAACCGTTTTGACTCATTTAACTCACCTTTTTATCATTTTCATGTGGGAATTATTTTGGATCAGTACAGGGGGGTGGATATCTAGGTGTCCAATAACCTACCCAAAACCTCTCCGAGAAATTATTAAAAAGCCTTTTGTCCTTTATAAAGCATATACATTTTCCCTTACGATCACTTAATGGATGAAAACATTGATATTGCACAGTTTCAGTTCAGTGTTTGATGCCAAGTGTGCCATTTTTTCACCATTATCCTTCATATACTGCTTCATCCTGTGCGGTGCCTTCGTAAGGATGCTGTAAGGATCTGGTCCTGCAGTGGCTTCACTCTGAACAGTAGAGGGCACTGCTGGAGTGGCAGAGGTGGAGGGTCAAGCATGTTATAGGAACAAATTACATAATGCAGAAGCATTATAACACTGTGGTACACACAGCTAAATATGAAATCATTCACTCTTGTACTTCAGTAAACACTTTCTTCTGTATGCTACATTATGTTATATTTTGTTGCGTGCTCTAGTATGGCATTACTCTGTAGTGTGTTTCACAACTGTTGCTTATTTATTTTATTTATTTATTTTACATTCATCTTGCACACATCTGGACACAGTACATTTGAATACATATTTTCCATTCCCTAAGTGAAAAGCATCACCCATGGATATACTAATGCCCCATAGAGTACATTATGCACAAAGAAATTACAATACAATAAAATAATATCGGAAAACACTACCAATGTTCTAGCTTCACGGCAAATCGAGGCATAAAATAAACTCCTCAAAATAAGTTTGGAAACGTTATTTCGGTCGATTATTCCTCCCCTTTAATAATACCAATTGGTATTGTATTTTATATCGTTGGAAAGCCTGATTAGTCACCTTTACAACGAGGTACAACTTGTAAGGATCATGCATTCGTGGAATGAGCAACACAGCTAACCGTGTGGGTAGCGGGCCAAAAAAATGTGCCAAAATCCCCTGCAATATTCTTCTGTTGGTATTCACTCTCGTTTTGAGCTTCAAGTGCTGGCAGGTGTATGCCAGTCACAGGTGTGTGACCAGGCTGGTGACCAGCATGAGGAGGAGGTGCCAAGCTGTTGTGGCTGCGTATGGATCTTCCACACGCTACTGAGGTCCCTGACAGTGTAAAATGAATAAAGTGTAAAAATGGCCAATATGTGTTGTTATTTCCTTATTACTGTGGGAGAGTGCAATCATCCAGTCCACCAAGCAACTCAAAACGAGAGTGAATACCAACAGAAGAATATTGCAGGGGATTTTGGCACATTTTTTTGGGCCGCTACCCACACGGTTAGCTGTGTTGCTCATTCCACGAATGCATGATCCTTACAAGTTGTACCTCGTTGTAAAGGTGACTAATCAGGCTTTCCAACGATATAAAATACAATACCAATCGGTATTATTAAAGGGGAGGAATAATCGACCGAAATAACGTTTCCGAACATTTTTTGAGGAGTTTATAACGTACGACTGAGCAACCAAACAGAACAGCGCTAAAATACTCAATTTCATTGTGAATGCTATGAATTCTAACAAAGCAGGCCACCACGAGCCACTACGCGAACGGCACGAACACAATAGTATCATTACATTACAGTTATTTGGCAGACGCGTTTATCCAAAGCGACGTACAATAAGTGCATATTGAACGAAGCAAAGTCACGAAAGCGCTACTTTCTCACAACGTAGAAGCTATCGCTAGTACTCAACAGAATACAGTCAGCTATACATTCTAAGCGATGAGATAGCTAGACCAAATAGAAAATAGAAAATAAACGGAAAGAACGTACTATATAATTTGCCTTATACATGTAGTTATTCAAGGTGGAGTCTGAAAAAGTGTGTTTTCAAATATGTTCAGCATTATTAGCAGGCTAACAGTGGTCTATTACGACCGATGCAAATACAAAAATAACGACAATATAGCACGCAGTGGAAAAACGAATGTATATAATCAAAATATTACAAGCAGTAATACTTACATGTCGAGGAGGATATCTTCCCCATATTGATAGGCACCTCTTCCACAGAATCTATGCTACAGGGATTAGAAGAATCTCTGTTGTTGTCCTCTTCTGACCGACTTCGGGGAAAACTCCTAAAAAGCCACATCAAAGTTGCGCGCAGTTTTATAGCGTAACACCAATTGCGTCATACCAAATGCGTCATCTGCGCATGCCTGCGTAAAATTGTCATGATATAACAAGTATTGCAGTTACGCTCGCCCTTAAATATTTAATCCAAGCTTTCATTTACACATGTAAATTACTTTTGGGAAGCTTGTCGTGCCTTCTATTGGATAAAACAATTGTCGATCAAACCAGAATAAAATTGCAAGCGTCACAGCCGTGCAATCAGGAAGGGGGTGTTACGCAGAGCTAGTTTCGTTTGTCTAATAGTGTTCCAATGCGCTGTGTATTTTTCAAACGGATTGTCCAAGACAATAAATGACCACGGAATCTTGAAAGGGACATATCTACGCTTAAATCCACGGGAGGATTGCACACGAATTCCATATTTAATAGCAGATATTGATAGTAGAATGGCATTGTATGATTTCACTTGTTTATGTCGGTATTGATTGAGCAGCGATTTGCACCGCTGTATTTGCATACGGTCGGGCTATTGGTGGGTTTATCTGGTTGCTGGACGGAATTCTGATATTATATGATGAATACATATATTTATGAACTCCCAACATAGACGCTATTGCCCACTATGTCACGCATGGGTAGGTATAGGCTGGGTGGGGAGTGCTTGTTAAATGGACTTGCTACGGAAAGATAGTGACACTTAGAAACTACGCATTGGCCAGAAATCGTCGCGAATCGTCTACCAATAAAGTTAAAATACCGCGTTTGGGTTTTCCACTAATAGTTTGGCTGCAGGAGCAACGCGTGTCTCAGTTGCGTAAAACTGTCTCGCATGCGAGACAAAATAGACTATCTGCACTAAGGGGTTAAATAGACAAATATACAGTTTTAATTTGAAGGAGTAGCTACATTGATTGTAAGGAACAAAAAATTTACGAGGAACAAGCCTACTAGAGTTTCAAAACACCACACAGAGGCCTCAAATTATTTTCAATACAGCTGTATTTGGCTGTTGCTGTGTCTTTTTGTGTTATATAAAATGTTATATATGTCCAAAAATGAAAAACAAAACAAAAAAGCATAATTATGGACAACAATATACATTTTATCATAGCCTACTCATATCCCTGCTTTATTAGGCTACATTCTTCTCAGCCCGTTTCGTCCACAGTTATCATAGGCTATGTTATGTGTAGCCTACGGTTTTTATTTCGTTTTTTTAAAGGGTTTCCGCGTTGTTATGGTTCTGAAAGCTCCGCGCTATGATGGCTATGATGCAGCTTTGGCAAAAACTGGTATACAGTAACAGCATAGCCTTTTTCTTTTATTTATTTATTTATTCCAAAGAGGGCATTTCCCGATATAATTTCTGACTTGTGGCGAAAGTGCCGCCGTGGTGATAGATTTACTTTGACATCTGTCCGAGAATGTAAACAAGTCGCCCATTTTCACTAAGAATAATTTTATGACGTTACCTCTATTTCGCTAGCTTAGCCTACTTGAACAGTTACAACCTGCATGAGAAGAGTAGCCTACCAATTGAAAGCTGATTGCTTTTTATTTGTCTCACCATTTGTTTGGAATCTACACGCATACAACGAAAATTATCGTTCTTTGGATGCCCACAACTTTTTTGTTCGTGGATGATAATATTTTGCACTTGAAAATATAATACCACATTCCACTACAAACCATTTGCATATGGTCAAAATGTTTTAGCGTTTTTTACAGCAATATTAGACAATTGGACATTGACAATTGGATAACTTATTTGGCTTAGGCTACCTGTGAAACAATGCCTGCTGCACACATAAGCATGTGGAGTTTCAGGGTCACACATTTTCCCCTTTCTTCCCGCTGACGCCTCACATCTTATTGCTCAGATCCACTTTTCTCATCTTATGGGCTCCGTTTTGCGGTTCGGAATCTTATAAAACCGCAACTCTGGGTTTTTTGCCTTGTTTGTAGTGCATTCCACCAAACCAACTTTTAGGCATTTTTATGCTGTTGGCTAACGGATCGAAATGACAAGAAGGCACCAGCACGTCAAGTCAATAGAGGGTGAGAGCGGGATGTGTTTCCCCCCCCTGGGATGAGCGGGGCCTATTTGCGCTCAGTCTCCTGGCAGTGTGCTGCGCTTAAGCGGCTGGCTGGCTGGCTATACATTTGTTATTTTCTTACACATGCATGAACTATTATGAAAAATATAATTATTGATTTAAATTAATAGTACCTAATGTAAAATATCAGCTAGCAGCATATTATGCATATGCGACTCGCGAGGGGGGGCCAGCGATTTTATCAGGGTGGCCGTGGTCCCCCCTGGCCACCCCTTGGCGGCGCCACTGGACATCGCTATTGGCTAACATGCGCCCACCCCCAATATCTCTGTACTCTGCCATCTAACGTTAGCTATCATAAAAAGAAAAATATGTAAAAGTAGGTAATGATTAATCGTCCGGTATATATATGAACTTTATTGAAGGATAAACCCCTTGAGATGTCACATCTCGTTTTCGAGGGGGTCCCAAGAACATACTGTAGTTACATCAAGGAAAAAAACAACAACAACATATCAACAGAAATACAAAACACAAACACAAAAAACAACAGTCATACAATCCCAGATCCCGGCTCCCCCACATCCCACAGTTCATGTAAAAATATAATAAAAGAAAATCATAAATCAAAAACAAGAACAAGTTGTTTTGAGATGAGCAAATAATAATGTCTTAAAAGTATGCAGGGAAGAAGTGGAGCAAAGCGAGTTGGGCAAGAGGTTCCAGTCCGATATTATTGGTTTGGTATGATGGATTCATGGATAGACGGTGTCTGGATCATATTCGCTTTGACAGAGAGGCGATTTGTGTCAGCACAGCTTCTCCAAAATTATTAAATTGAAGACGTCGTATATAGGCTGTTGTGTTCAACCAACATTAACCTACATAACTTCATTAGGTAAATCGTTAAAAAAAAGATTCGATTTTTAACTAAATCCAACCATTTATTTGTTTACTTAATAATATTGCGTGCAATCACTGTCCAGCGATTATCTATTTTGATTGTGTGATGGGTACAAGAAACAGGTCATTAGAATACCATGCTCTGTGCCATCCACATTTGAGAAACGCAGGTTACAATACAGCGTATCTCATCCTGCGTTAAATCGCGCAGGAGAGGCACTTAAACTCATGACTTAAATTGGCCATCTCTGAATCCGGCCCTAAATTATCGGCACATCATTTCACACAGAATTTACTGAAACGATCGTTAGCTGCTCCACTTTTGCTTGGCATGTAGACTCGTATTTGGGCAAACGTTACCATTAATATAAAATAAAGGATAAAATAAAAAAATTATACAGTTATTAACATAAGTTACACTAGGCTAGGCTATATCAATTTCAAACAGACACATTTAAACGTGTTAATATTGTGTATTCTATATGTCCAACTTATTGAGTTGGACTAACATCTAAAATTAAGTTATCAACTTGCCGCTGATCAAACATTGCTAGTTTACAACAACAAAAAAGTTACATACAAGTTCAAGTTGCAATAAGACTAACGCTGAACCAGACACAATTAGACGCACTTAGTAGGCTACGTTAAATCGTTGTTAATCTGTAGGCCTACACTGTAAAAAGCGTTATACAATTTATTTTTAATTTAATTGAATTAATGATCAAGCCTGCCGCTTTGTGATATCCTGCCAAGGAGATACACATTTTGGCCCAGGGGTGCGCGCGCATCCTTTTTTTTTTTTTTTTTACAAACAAGAAATGGGTCTATAGCCTACGTGATATTTCCACACAAGCACTTCCCAGACAGGAGCCGTCGTCACACGCAGCACCACCTACAGAATAGCCAAGGCTACTTATTGCACTAGGCTGAGAAAGCCATCGCCGGGGCAAGACCTTCAGCGCCCGGGATGCACTTTCTGACCTAGTTCTCCACTAATGAGCATGAAACACATGAAGTATGTGGTACTGTTAATAAGATCCATTTAATTGGGTTTCATCGTCTGTCTTTTTTGTTGTTGCTGGGGCTAGCGGGAAAATCAAAGTTATTCTATTCTATCTCCATTTGTAGACTACGTTTAAATTCAGAAAACAATGAACGGTCGTATCGGATTACCAAAGCCGAATCACATTTAATATAACAATGATTTTGATCTATTTTTTTAGGTTTTGGATTATTTAAAAAATTATAATATTTAAAGCAATATACATTGAAAACTCCCACCAGAAAACAGGAGAACTCGATGCTGGTAATTGGGTATGCCACTGGTAACTAATTCCAATGTTCTTACAGCTTCTTACGCCTGTTGCTTTAATCTGCAATAGCCATGCTGTGCCGCAACGTCGACCGGCAACTTATTCCCAGTCACATAATAATAATAATATATTTACTGTGTAAAGAGAAAAATCGCTGTAAATCTAAATAAACTTCAATATGAATATAGCAACACTAAACACAGGCGTAATTCACACGTAAAAATATATATTTGCTGTACCGTAGTAGTATTCACTGTCACAAAATAAGAGCCAATAACTGTCCACGTACAGAACACATGTAGCCTACACATGCATCTCGCAATTTCTCAATAATTAAATCGATCCCCATTGAGGGCCAAATATAGAATAATAGCCTACATGAGATGTATTTCACCGCTAATTTCATTCGTGCAAGGCCGTTTCCAGGTGGAAATGGGGTTATCAAAGCGGACTGAAAAAAGCTCCGCCCTTTTCGAAGATAATTAGGCGATCACTCTCGCAAGGTGTTTAACGAACGGCCTAGGCAGTACTACAACTACAATCTGCTATTTGGACACGGCTTTTATTATTATTATTGTGTTCATTATTAGCTTACTCCACATTGTGTCACTTTTTGTAGAGCATTGCTTTGATTTACTAATAACATTCGTACATGACGTCACAGTGGAAAAGATATATTACGCAGAAGGATTTGCTGGACCAGTGCTTGGCATTCTTACATAACGTCACAATGGAAAGACGATGATATAAAGAGCTATCTAAATGATTTTAACACTATTGCTACAGTCTCTGGAAGAAGTTACTTCTACTACCGCTGGCGATTTTTGGAAAAACTCGTGGCAATCATGGACCCAATGAGAAATTTAAGTTCTCGGGTAAGTGTTTACATGGCCCACATGTAATAATACAGTATGACTGTGTCCGAAATGGCTTACTATTTATTATCTAGTGTACTATTTTGGTCTAGTGTCCGAATTCTCTAATCAAATTTCGTATACATTTTAGTACGCTAGAAATATCCCACAATGCACCGTAATGTATGATTAGAGTGGCGCGCATCTGACCGGCGCTAGCCGGATTTAAAGTTTGCAATAGCAATATTATTTTAGTGAGCTGCAGCTCGTCTTTGGGCATTGCTTAATAAAACTTCATTGGCGATTTTAGCATGACATTTCTGGAGAGGCAGTTTTGTATGATGTCACCATCAAAAAATAAAGATGTTATGGTCTGCGCTGTAGGCTTAAGTGCCAGGGAGCAGACAGATTTCAAAACTGAATACAATGTATCGCTTCAGCACAACATAGAACCCTACATTAAGGTTGCCTATACTGCAACAAAGTAATAGGATGAGACAGACACGTTTCTTCAATAACTTGCATGCTTTATCAAAACCGTAAATACAAGCATATGACATGTTTTTAGCTTGTAGGAAAGTGAAAACAAGTTTGATAAGTTCATCCAGAACTAATGCAATTATAGCCAAGCTAAAACAAAAAAAACCGCAAAGCATGCCAACGACATATTATAATACCGAGAATTATCAGACAAATGTCAAATAAATATGCAAACATTTGATCCAAACATTTGGTATTGCTTTAGCTATGTTACACATATACACACAAAGGAAACTAGGAGTGAGAGTCAAGTGTGTTATATTTATACACGCCAATTTCACCATTGAATCTCTGATTTGTATTAAATATACAATAAATTTTGCCACAACGTTCAGATGTTACGAGTATCTTGCACAACAGCGCCACGTCTGGTAGGTTTAATGTCAAAAGCAGGATCTGTACATGAGTTGTGTTTTACGGTATGTTTTGTAGCTATACGTTACTCTAGTGGACATTTTTGTGTTTAAAAGTCGGTGAAATGCTGTAATTATCAGGTTCAGGTGAAAAACCGGATAAATTTGGTTGAAAAGTGAACGTTTTTTATCCGGCTAGGATGTAGCCAGGCTATATCCAGGTAAAGCCTGAGCTAAATTACTGCTAAATTGAGCTAAATCGTAACGTTGTATGTCAAAACGTCTGTCACCCTGAGAATTACACCCCTCCAGACGTCTATATTCCGGCTTTTGGTACACGACAGACTTGTTGCTTAGGTGACGACGCTGAATAACAATAAAAGACAAATTCATTGTTTACTTAGTACACTATTTAGCGCCCTATATGGGCAGTCACTAAGGGGATTAGGGATTAGTGAATTGTGAGTGATTTCGGGCACAGCTTATGTATTGTATGGCTATTTTGCCAGAGGCACAAATGGTATTTATGGTTTTTATAGCTTTAATTGATTTATATGCAGGGGTATTTGTAAATAAAACACAAAATTTAGTTTTAATGCAAAATTATAGTGGCAACTAATGAAATGTCTAAGGTTTAGATAGCTAAATATGAATGCAGAACACAGTGTTTTAATGGTAACTGGAAAAGCACTACATTGGACTAATAACTAATTTGACAATGGACAATGGCTTCTTGTGCTAAGATTTATTTTTCTGTATTTCTTTCTGTAACTAGATGAAAGAATGCGAGACTGAACTCATGGAAGCAGTTTTTGAATTGAAGAGAGGGATTATCAAGGAGAAAGAAGAAAGGAAGATAGACGTGGAGCTGTTTAAGCTGGCGCTGAAAATTCAGGGAGATGTTGAGTACAACATGGCGATGAAGATGAAACAGATGGAAATGGAGAAGAAGGAAATGGAGGAAAAGTTCAGTTTGGAGAGAGAACTTTGGGACCGGAGCAGACAGAATATGGAGCGGCGGCAAGCGGAAATTGAGGAAAAAGGGCATTTAGAAAGAGAAAAGATGGAGGCTGTAAAAGAGAAGATGGAGAGAGAGGGGAAGATATTTGAGGAAGAAAAGAACTTACTGAAGGAGGATCAAGTGAATTTTAAGGAGGAGAAATAAAAAATGGAGAGAACCCTAAAGATGAAGAGACAGCAGATGGAGCAGGAGAGGGAGAGAATGAGAGCGATGATGGAGTTAGTGGACATGGAGGAGGAAATAATCTGGCCTAAAATGGATGATGTAACTTTGGAGCCAGAACCACTGGTGGACCTGAAGAAAAACAAAAAGAGATTCTCGTCTTTCTTCAGAAGAGCGAAGAAAGAGGACAAGGAGCGCCTTCTTGAATTGGAAAACGGAAAGGAAAAGATATCTTGTGCAAAAAAAATGAGATCATTTCTTGCGAGGGTCTGGAGAAGGAAGAGCTAAAGAACAGTACAGACAGCATATGGAATCGTATGTATTCATTTTTACATTTGATTTTGGATAATATACTATACATTGCTAAGATTGAAATTGAGCATCAGTCTAATTGAAAACTTTATTCTAGGAGCTGGAACATCGACTGGATGAGAGAAAAGAAGGAGACTTGGGACTTGCAACTAAAGCGTCTGACATGCGTGCGTGCACAACAACACACACCCCCACACAGACACACAGGTTGAATCTACCTACAGGTTGAATGAATGAGCAAAGCAATCAGTACATAGGGCCATCGGAACCGTAAAAACCTGGGATTAACGATCTCGGGGATTACTGTTTTACGTGGCTGTGATAAACTTGCTGAACCCATGAGACAGCTAGGACGGAGGGTTTGAATCTAGAATCTTCAAGTAAAGAAAGAAGCTCTTGCGGGATTTGAGTTCATGCTAGACATAGAAACACATAGGTCCACAGAAACAGTAAATTCATTGGGATTTCCAAACAGGGTGAAGTATGGTGGGTAGTTAATCTACCTGGACTGTTACGGTAACCACGAAAGCCTGTTTTGGATTGACCAAGAAATGCTGTTTGTTGTGGCTGTGATAAGCTAGCTGAACCCATTTGACAGCTGGGATGGAGGGATTGAATCTGGAATCTTCAAGTAAAGAAAGAAGCTCTTGCGGGATTTGAGTTCATGCTAGACATAGAAACACACAGGTCCATAGAAACAGTAAAATCATTGGGATTTCCAAACAGGGTAAAATATGGTGGGTAGTTAATCTACCTGGACCATTACGGTAACCACAAAAGCCTGTTTTGGATTGACCCAGAAATGCTGTTTGTTGTGGCTGTGATAAGCTAGCTGAACCCATTTGACAGCTGGGATGGAGGGATTGAATCTGGAATCTTCAAGTAAAGAAAGAAGCTCTTGCGGGATTTGAGTTCATGCTAGACATAGAAACACATAGGTCCACAGAAACAGTAAATTCATTGGGATTTCCAAACAGGGTGAAGTATGGTGGGTAGTTAATCTACCTGGACTGTTACGGTAACCACGAAAGCCTGTTTTGGATTGACCCAGAAATGCTGTTTGTTGTGGCTGTGATAAGCTAGCTGAACCCATTAGACAGCTGGGATGGAGGGATTGAATCTGGAATCTTCAAGTAAAGAAAGAAGCTCTTGCGGGATTTGAGTTCATGCTAGACATAGAAACACATAGGTCCATAGAAACAGTAAAATCATTGGGATTTCCAAACAGGGTAAAATATGGTGGGTAGTTAATCTACCTGGACTGTTACGGTAACCACGAAAGCCTGTTTTGGATTGACCCAGAAATGCTGTTTGTTGTGGCTGTGATAAGCTTGCTGAACCCATTAGACAGCTGGGATGGAGGGATTGAATCTGGAATCTTCAAGTAAAGAAAGAAGCTCTTGCGGGATTTGAGTTCATGCTAGACATAGAAACACACAGGTCCACAGAAACAGTAAATTAATTGGGATTTCCAAACAGGGTGAAGTATGGTGGGTAGTTAATCTACCTGGACTGTTACGGTAACCACGAAAGCCTGTTTTGGATTGACCCAGAAATGCTGTTTGTTGTGGCTGTGATAAGCAAGCTGAACCCATTTGACAGCTGGGATGGAGGGATTGAATCTGGAATCTTCAAGTAAAGAAAGAAGCTCTTGCGGGATTTGAGTTCATGCTAGACATAGAAACACACAGGTCCATAGAAACAGTAAAATCATTGGGATTTCCAAACAGGGTAAAATATGGTGGGTAGTTAATCTACCTGGACCGTTACGGTAACCACGAAAGCCTGTTTTGGTTTGACCCAGAAATGCTGTTTGTTGTGGCTGTGATAAGCTAGCTGAACCCATTAGACAGCTTGGAGGGAGGGGTTGAATCTGAAATCTTCAAGAAAAGACGTCAACAAATGAGCTCCTTTTGCTTTTCTATCAAGCTGTGGGATTTGGGTTTACCTTCCATGTAGGAGGAAGAATCAGGCAAATACTGGGTTGCTAAAACAAGAAACTGGGTGAACCCATTGGATACAGCAAGTACAGTACATTCAATCCAAGAACAACAAATTCCCAACTCTACACTGTTGTGTGTGTTAAGTGTGTGTGTGTGTGTGTGCGCGCATGGCACATGCTAATATTCCTTGCACATTTAACATTAAGTGCATTAATGAGTTCCAGCGACCGTTCCAGCCGTTACGCCCTGACGCAACCTGGAGTCCCAGATGTTTCACCCCGCCCCTCTGAATTTCATCTCTTCATTGGACTTTCTACTTACCAGCTAGTTTAATATCTCAAGACTTTAACCTGCTCAACCCATTTGATTATTTGCTGTGATCCCTCATTACATTTTGTTACCATCCATTCCATCTTTAGTTAAACCGGCCAGCCAGCAGAGGATGGGCTCCCCCTCTCTAGCCAGGTTCCTCCTGAGATTTCTTCCCATCGGGGAGTTTTATCTCGCCACTGTTTGAGTGTGTTACTCCCCACTGGGGAGTTTTCCCCTCGTTTGCTGTTTGGGGGTTTAGGCCTGGTTTTTGCCCAATGTTTGTTCTGTGTCTTTGCACAGCGTCTTTGTAACAGTTCTCTGTAAAAAGTGCTATACGTTCCAAGCTTGCTCCAAAATGCTTATTTTTTGCCAATCCTGTGCTTAATAAATGTGTGTGATCTCAAATGTGTCAGTTGGGCTATTTATCAAGGTACATTCAAGCAAAATTGAACTTTGGGTTGTGTAGTTATCTGGCCATGATATGAGTCTAAATGGTGGCTAAATATGTTCGTTAGTTGCTCTGTGCTCCCCTGGGGTGATAATCCAGAATAGGGTATTTGTCGCTTTCCATTCACTTCAATAGCGCAGCTAAAATGGTCTCAAAATGACACTTTTAGCAAGTATACGAACAAGGTTTAACAATTATTTATGTACAGTTTGTGCTTCCTTTCATTTTCACATTAAAACAGGCCAAATCTTTGATGAAAAAATAGATAGTCATGCAGCTGTACTATAATTTCCACCAGAAGTGAACATGTTTATAATTGTCAAAAAATTAACTCATTTGTGGGGGAAAGGGGCTGGATGAAGCTCAAGAATAAAATCTTGGGCCTGACTTTTTAAACCTATTTATCTGGTGCTAAATTATCTGGATTTTGTAATCCTCCATTTAACAATCTAGTATTATTTCAATTGTAATGACTTTCACTTGTCAAAAAGGTAGACTGATTCTGATCCTTATCGAAAATTTGCAGTGCTTTTAAACATCTCTTGACCAGGATAAGAAACTCCAGTTTCCAGTTTCCAGTTTTTGCGGCTTTATTCCAGCGCACGGGCTGTCCTACATATTTAAACACTACATGATTTGATGACACAATGAAATATGCTAGCCCACAAACCTTTCTGTATTCATTGATATTTGTCATTCAGTAAATCAATTGCTTGACTGATAATTAATGTATACTCCTGTTTTATTGGTATGTGGGTCACATCCTCCCAAGTGAAGTTTGCAAGTGAAGTTTATGAGGGTGGAGCAAAAACTGGATTGGGATGCAGCCCAAGTGTAGTAAGTTTAAATGCTACAAAAGCAGGTCAGCAGTCAGCCAGTGGTCCTCCCTCCTGGTCCTGGAGAGCCGCAGAGCAGGGCTATTACTTTTTAGTGGCAATTACTTATCAACTTAAATTATTGAGGTGGTGCAAATGAGATACTTGTTTGAGAAGTCGCTTGACAAAGAGGCTATGGCGACCTCTAGCTCGTGGAGGACTGAAGTACCATTGGGAACAAAGCACCAATTGAAATGATAAATCACTTCATTAGCCAATCATTGATGAGCACAGTATCACCACAGCAGCAATGGTAGAGGCTGTAGGCAACCTCAGAATTATATCAGAAGATGGTTTTTGCATTTTATTTTATAATTTAATTATGTACTGTACATCATGCTGTGCTTTATTTGTGTTGTGCTTGGGCCTTTGTATTGCTGGTGGTTGAGGTGAGTTTAAAAGCACTTTGTGAGAAAGGCATTATTAGTATTATTATATATTGTCATTATTAAAGACACAAAATGAGAAGGTGATGTCTGCAGCTGGCTCTCAACCCTCATACGACTGGGGGCTGGATTCCCCACGTAGTGCTTTCTATAGGACAAATTAGCGTGACGTCACAACAGCAAAGAACTTACTTCCGGGTGGATAATGGGTCTGCGGCTCTGCTGCCGACTAACGTTGAGGAATGTCGTATAGCAGGCAGTGTGTATGTGTCATTTAACCAAGGTACGAACACGTAAAGTCAATGTTGGAATATAAAAATAATTTGTGAAAACTGAACGAAATTGTTTTATTTATATGATTGATGTGATGTGGTCTATGGTCTAGCTAGCTAATGTAACTAACGTTAGCTGTCAGCACCCCCCTAACGTTGTAGCTAACCAACATCATGAACATGAATAACCAGTGCAAACTAGCTAGCTAGCGTTATTGGAAACCCTTATTACTGTAACGTTACCAACTAAACAAGTTAGCTAGCTAACTAGTTTTACAACAGGCAAGGTCGGATTTAACGTTTAATCGTTTCATGTTTGTAACGTTAAGGACATGAGCAATACAATCAGAAGTTCCGGATTTGTTTTTTGTTCCCCCCCATGTTTCTGACACTTTGAAACTTATGTCGGGCGTCTCTGTGTCCACAAACTACTCTATTTTACCAAAATGTGTATAAAATGCTATACAATTCTGTTTTGGACACGGTCTTATACAAATGAACTATAACCTCTGTTTTTATTTTATGTTTTATAGCCAACCAGTGACGGTAACGTTAAGTTGTTAGTTTGATTCAGCAAGCAGAAGTTATTCAAGTTCAAATTCAAGTCCTGATCTAACAAAGCAAAGTCAAACCAGTAATACTGTAACGTTAGTGTTCTGCTTTACAGAAGAAACTGTGCACTGTTCGTTATTTGTTTTTACAATTCAGATTTTAACTTGTGTTTTTACTGTAACGTTATTGACAACTCAACCTCTGGTTTCTTAGCTGGCTAGCTAACGTTACAAGTACAACAGACAGATAGCCAAACATTGTTTTAGTGATTGATAGATAGTTCGTTCATAGCTGGAATTACCTATTATTTTTTTCTGAGGGAAGCAGCTAACGTAACATTACCCAGCCAGCTAACGTTAGCTAAGTTCGCTAACACTTGCCGTATTTTCATCTAAGTTAGCATTAACAAGTAGCTAACGTTAGCTAGCGAGCTATATGGTTACCTTCACTAGCTAGCCAAACGGACTGTATGATCTGGGGTATCCTCTCTTTTAAGTCTCTGAATCGACAGGTTCCGTTGGGTCGATTTAGACTTTACAGCGGGGAATCGGAAAAAGCCCAACCCACGGTGTGCCTGATTACATTTGGCATTACAGCCCCAAACACAACACGATTTCGGCATAGTGTACGTTAGCTAACTGTTTCTACACAGCTCCGACTGGTTCAGTCGATTTTGAAGTGCTGAGTGGCCACCCGGAAGTATCGTAGCAACCTCTGTTTACAAACATTCTGATTTGTCGTATACTGGGATCCTGTTTCTATCTGTAACTTTCTGTGCTTTTCCCTGTTTGAATAAAGTGGGTAATAATCCTAAGGAGGACAGACTGTGCTCTCTCTTCTGTTATTACCAGTAAAACAGGCTGTTTTTATTGCTGTAATTACACAGACTCCATCCACTGTTGTAAAACCTCATATTTGTAAGTATTCCCAACCTATAATTTTAATATTATATTTTCATACATTTAATATTCATGTTAATCGTGGCCCATAGATGCTCCACAATATCTTTACAATCCTAAATGTAGAACAAAACTGAATTAAAGATAAATAAATAAGTAAATTAAACACAGATTTGTAGAAGTATTCAACCTGAGCTTTCAATTAAGTGATGTTGACCACTAGGTGGCAGCAGATGTTCATGTTGGGCTCCTAGTTGCCACATTGTGTGGTACTGGTGTGTCAGAGATGTTTCTAGTTTTTATTCCATCAAATTGTGATTGCAAGAGTTTGACAGATTATTAAGAACCTGAGCCTGTATATTCAGAATCTCCACCACATGGTCACCCACATTCAGTAGGCCTGATGCTTAATCCACTTATGTATAGTAGCTCATGGCTCAAATGGAATACAAGCAGGAAGCATCTCTAGCATTCCATGGTCCCGTTCCTCATACACGGATAACTCGGTTAGCTGGAAAACTGTGCTGAGTAAAACCCAGAAACCCCCCCGTAAATGTATGAACTAGCAAAAACACTGTTCCGGGTTTTACTCAGAGCAGTTAGCCAGCTACGAGGAATAGGGCCCTAGGGGAAACCCAACGAAGCAGGATTACTTAGTTAGCTGGATAGCTACACTGTGTAGAACCCAGAGCAGCTCTTTTTACTCTAGTCCATTTTTCATATTTGGGAGGGTTCTGGGTTTTACTCAGTGCAGTTATCCAGCTAACTCCGTAATCCTGCTTCGTAGTATACCCCCCTGGAATTTGCTGGATAACTGCATTGAGTAAAACCCGGAGCACTCCCAAATCTGGAACTTGGACTGAAGTAAAAACAGCTGTTCCAGGTTTTACTCAGTGCAGTTATCCAGCTAATTTAGTAATCCTGCTTTGTGAAACAGGCCCCTGAAGAGCAATGGACTGCTGGATTTCATTATGAATCAGCAGTACATTATTCCATGAAAGCAGTTTATTATACAGTTAGCACAGCTGCTTTCGTGGGTCTAAATAAAAAAAAAACTAAAGCTAATCCGTACAATAAGAAATAATAAACTAAATACTTTATTCAGAAAACTGCACAGTCGGAGAAACTTGCACATGAACTCAATTTCACAATAAAACATGAATGAGTAACTGCACAGTCGGAGAAACGTGCACATTAACTCACTTTCACAATAAAACATGAATGAGTAACCGCACAGTCTGAGAAACTTGCACATTAACTCAATTTCACAATAAAACATGAATGAATAACTGTCATGGTATCAACTTCAGTGTTGATGTATTTGAAATTTGTTGTTGAGTAATTTATGATGAATGCATTTTTCCCCCATTTTGGGAATGAGCATATGCGTATGGTAAACTAACCACAAATGCTTGTGATGTCTTTATATTTAAAAGTAAGCGATTTCCAAGAGGACGTTTCAACTATTTTCCGTTTCAAAACATTTGTTTGCATTTTGCAAGCATTGCAATTTTCTCTACATTTGTCTGTTAAGTTATGTGTTGCATGGAAAGATAATTTGAGTGCTTGGCTGTATTAAAGGTCTGTATTTTGTGAAAAATGTAATGGCCGCTCTGTTATAATAGTTTAAGCTGTACATGTACCCTCAGGGGATCCTTTTAATGTATAACGCCGTCTAAAAAGCATCAGCAGCAGTTGATATAGGTATACGCTTTAAAACAATCTTAAATGTTATTTACTGGAAAAGGTGTAAAGTTTGTTTGTGTCCCCCTGTGGGGGTGATATCTTACCTGAGGACCTTCTGCCCAGTGTGTCCGTGCCAGCATGGAGACTCTGATGCTGGCACGGTACGTGTGTGAGCTGAGCCTGATGGAGTTGGAGCTGGTGTCCGAGCGAGCGTCTCTCCTGGCTAGCGCCTGCCTGCTGCTGGCTCTGACCATGAAGGGTCTGGGAGGATGGGTAAGGAAGCGTCTGCACGGTGCCGCTCTTCTTTCTCCTCCAGGCTACGTGCCGGTTGAGCCTCCCTAAATCCCATTGATTCATTCTGTTCATTGCTGTCTGTGCATGTGATTAACGTGATCAATGTCCCCCCAGACACCGATTCTGGAGTTCCATACAGGGTACACGCTTACAGATTTGGGCCCTTTAGTGAGGAAACTCCACTCCATTGTGGCCTGCCCCTCTGATGACAAGCTTAAAGCTGTGAGAAGCAAGTACTCCCACAGGTAAGGCGCCACAACTCCCCTGTTTTTGATTCCTATTATTAGTTGAGCTTTTAGGATGCTTCTGTCCAACAGAGCCTATTGTTTACCTGTTTAATGTGAAGCAACCAACTAACTTCATATACTCTCAGTTCAGAAAGGTATTCTATAACTGTCTGTAACCAACGGCATCTGTTCTCTCCCTACAGCTTGTTCTTTGAAGCGGCAAAAATTCCTGCTGTGGATATTCAGAAACTAGAGGAAGCTTTGAAGTGAACAGAAGTTGATATGACAGAAAAAATAGGCAACAAAAAAAAAAAGCATTGTAAATATTTCCTATTTATCCTGTGTGTGTTATGCCTCTTTTGTTTTATATGTAAAGAAAAAGTTTTTCAATTAGATAATGGCTTTGTGTTCAATATTTTTATACATATAATAATTTTATAGCCATTTTTCTATGCCCTTTGTATAAATTTGGTATAATAATTAAATTAAAATATAGGTCATGCTTGCAAGAAAAACAGTATTTCCATGACACCAAATGTGGAGTAGGATTATTTTTTTATTCCAGTTTTTATGCAACCATATGCCAGTATAAGCGGGTGGAATTATTGTTGAAGTGTTTGTTTGTGTCTGTCTATATAAATGTAAGTACTTTTTATTTTATTTATCATGTCACTGTGGCTCAGCCCAATAACTTGTGAATAATACACAAGTATTATTGCTATTTTTAAATGGCTTTGTGTGTTTTGTAACTAAAGACTGTTCTGCCCTTGTTCAAACTTTGTAACTCTTCCCTTGGAGCAAGTTCTCAAAATAGTTGCTGGCAAAGCTGCAATGCAACGTTTTTGGCCAGTAGAGGGCAGTTGCACTGCATAATTGTTTTAAACTTGTATATCTAGGAAAAATAAAGGGATAATGAATAGGTAGGTAGGTCCCTTGTTTTTTTTATTCTTAGGAAAGGTCAAACATGCAAAGCATTATTTTGCGTATATAGTGAAATTACATTTTCCACGTGAACAATGTCAGGGTTTACATTCAGGGGACATTTTCTGAGATTGTCATTTTATGCTTAATCTTATTATAAACTGTTGCAATCATAAATATGCTTACTCAGTATTCGTAAATAATGTTATATAAAATGTGCCTCTACAGTTAATTATGCTTTTCTGCTTTTTAAGGTTTGATTAAAAATAAAAAATAAGCAATTTTGTAAGGGATGTTAGATGTAGCATTGGTTTGTTAAGATAAGAGATATACTTTATTGAACCCCGTGGGGTAATTTTTCTTCTGCATTTGACCCATCCTAGTTACCTAGAAGCAGTGGGCAGCCACAGTGCAGCGCCCGGGGACCAACTCCAGTTCTGAGGCAAGTGCCTTGGTCAAGGGCACCTGCAGGAGTGCACCTATCATGCATGTCTTTGAGTGTGGGAGGAAACCGGAGTACCCGGAGTAAACCCACACGAACACGGGGAGAACATGCAAACTCCACACAGAAAGGCCCCATCCGAGATTCGAACCCACGACCTTCTTGCTGTGAGGCAACAGTGCTAACCACTATGCCACCGTGTCCGCCAGATACGGACAGTAGTTCTCTTTCTCGAGATCACAAATAAATCTTTCCTACTTGATCCATTTATCCCAGTATTTGGTCAACTTCTCATTTCAAAAAGAAAGTTAATTTTTTACATTTCATTCAGTACTTCAGTACACACCTCCAGCACATTGGTTTATGTATATAATGTCTTTTGCAAAGATGTGATAAACATACAATATTTTCCAACTGATTTTCTCCAACTTTGGGAGTAGGTTATTGACCAGTAATTATCAAATTGCTCTCTTCCCCCATTTTTAGACTGTAGATTATGATTTAATCTCTTCCCCCATTTTTAGACTAGATTATGATTTAATCTCTTCCCCCATTTTTAGACTGTAGATTATGATTTAATCTTCCCCCATTTTTAGACTAGATTATGATTTAATCTCTTCCCCCATTTTTAGACTAGATTATGATTTAATCTTCCCCCATTTTTAGACTGTAGATTATGATTTAATCTCTTCCCCCATTTTTAGACTGTAGATTATGATTTAAAACTTAAAAGTCCCCTGTAGAGTTTGGAGATGGTTTTACTGCATAACTCTGATTTATAGGCAGATAAAAAAGAACAAATTTTCCAAGACCTCTCATCTTGCTTTATGTTTTGGTGAAAGTGGTGCTGCATTTGCAAGTATCTATAGAAATCTTTATTGTGCTGAGCATACTTCTCTTACTTCTTAATAACATGTAGCTCACCCTTATCAGCGGCCACACGATAAACCGTAAGAAACTTACCGGATGTGCATTATAACAAAATACGCATGAAATTAGACCAAATGCTAAATTCTCCACAAAATGCTTATTTTAATGTCGGGAACTATGTTGTGTTAAGAAATCAAAACAAAGAAACATGCACATTACAAATGATAAACAAAATCCCCCCTCTCAAAAAAATAAATAAATTATTACACAGAATAAAAATGACACCAGCATCCAGATAATCAGCACCATACATTCACTTGTTCACATTAGTTCAGTCTAACACAAAAGTAATAATTAGTTGTCATCACTATAGCCCACTGTATTTATTCACAGGTCCAGTTCTATAATCAAATCTCTAATTATTTTACACTCTGACACAAAATACAACAAGTGCACGCGCAATATGCTCACGGTTATGACTGTAGCTAACAAATATTGCCCTCCTATAAAATGAGGGGGGTGGAGGTGGATTAAAATGATCTTATCCACTAATGTACTGATTAACCTATATGCTTTATCTTTATATGAAAGCATCTCAAAACTCATCTGGGGCTTTGAAGAAAAAATAATTCTCAAAATGTTCATAAATTAAACATTTTATGTCAGAAAATGCCCTGTGTAATTGCTTACTTTGGGCCGCCGCGGTAGTACAACGGTAAGAGCTCCGAGGATCGGGGTTCGCGCCCCGGTCCTGCCATATCCGAGCGTGGCCGGTGTCCTGTGGAAGCGGCAATTGGCAGCTGCTTCCGGGTGGGGGGAGGGGCTCGGAGAGAATCGCTGCGCACGGGGACCCAGGGCGTGTCACGGTCAGGAGCTCGAGGAGCTGCGCCCTGTAGAGGAAGTGGCGCCCGCCTTCCAACTACTAATATACCGATTGACGGGGTTGTGTAGCAGTGGTTCTCTAGCGGTTGCTACACGGGGGGGAATTGAATTAGAATAGGGGTTCAATTGGCTACCAAATTGGGAGAAAAAGGGAAAAAATCAGAAACAAATTTTTAAATAAATAAAGAAAATGCCCTGTGTGAGGTTGTCTAGAAATGCAGGAAATTAGTTTTAAAAGGCTCAAATTTTTTTGGGGGAGGACCAACGCTACTTCATGCCCCTCCAACATCTCTTCATGCTCCCAACAATCAAAGCAGTCTAGAAACGACCCTGTTACATGTAACACCCTTGCCTTTGTATAGGCTACGCACGGTGACATCGCCAGTGGCGCCCCCAGAAATTTTTCATCGGGGTGGCCAGATGGGGCCACTGAAAATCTTGGGGTGGCACACCAAAACCAAAAGCTATACCTGAATTTCAGGAATTCTATTATGTTGTTGTAGTATACAGGCTAGTGGAAAACGATGTCAATATGAGAGTTAAGGAATCTCATACTGATATATTTTGGTTTCTTATTTTACAGTTAATGTTACTAATTATCTTATGTGCACAGACTAATACCTGTACCGTTAACATTTTGAGTTCCACAGCAATCCTGTTTTAATGTGTTATGTATATTACATTACATTTACATTAATTTTTTTTTAGCACTTCTTATCCCCCAAGCGACTTACACATTTTTATTTTTTCATTTATACATAGTATCATTTGATACAGCTGGATATATACTGAAGCAATGCAGGTGAAGTACCTTGCTCAAGGGTACAACGGCAGTGTCCGACCTGGGAATCGAACCTGCAACCTTTCGGTTACAAACCCAGTTCCTTAACCATTATACCACACTGCCGTCCCATATGCATATACATAGGCGATTCATTGTTTTTCAAATAGGCTCGTAGTTGTCCTTTTCCTTAAATAGACAAATATACAGTTTTAATTTGGAGGAGTAGCTACATTGATTGTAAGGAACAAAAAATTTACGAGGAACAAGCCTACTAGAGATTCAAAACACCACACAGAGGCCTCAAATTATTTTCAATACAGCTGTATTTGGCTGTTGCTGTGTCTTTTTGTGTTATATAAAATGTTATATTATATATGTCGAAAAATTTAAAACAAAGCAAAAAAGCATAATTATGGACAACAATATACATTTTATCATAGCCTACTCATATCCCTGCTTTATTAGGCTACATTCTTCTCAGCCCGTTTCGTCCACAGTTATCATAGTGTAGCCTACGGTTTTGGGTTTCCGCGTTGTTATGGTTTTGAAAGCTCCGCGCTATGATGGCTATGATGCAGCTTTGGCAAAAACTGGTATGCAGTAACAGCATAGCCTTTTTCTTTTATTTATTTGTTCAAAGAGGGCATTTGCCAATATGATTGCTGACTTTTGGCGAGTGGTGATAGATTTACTTTAACATCTGTCCGAGAATGTAAACAAGTCGTCCATTTTCACTGTAAGAATTTTTTTTATGACAACGTCACCTCTATTTCGCTAGCTTAGCCTACTTTTTACAGTTACAACCTGCATAAGAAGAGTAGCCTACCATTGAAAGCTGATTGCTTTTTCTTTGTCTCACCGTTTGTTTGAAATCTACATGCACACAACGATGAAAAATTATCGTTCTTTGGATGCCCACAACTTTTTTGTTAGTGTTTGTTATTATTTTGCACTTGAAAATATAATACCACATTCCACGACAAACCATTTGCATATGGTCAAAATGTTTTAGCGTTTTTTACAGCAATATTAGTTAGCCATACATTGACAATTGGATAACTTATTTGGCTTAGGCTACCTGTGAAACAATGCCTGCTGCACACATAAGCATGTGGAGTTTCAGGGTCACACATTTTCCCCTTTCTTCCCGCTGACGCCTCACATCTTATTGCTCAGATCCACTTTTCTCATCTTATGGGCTCCGTTTTGCGGTTCGGAATCTTATAAAACCGCAACTCTGGGTTTTTTGTCTTGTTTGTAGTGCATCCCATCAAACAACAACTTTTAGGCATTTTTATGCTGTTGGCTAACGGATCGAAATGACAAGAAGGCACCAGCACTTCAAGTCAATAGAGGGTGAGAGCGGGATGTGTTTTCCCCCCCGGGATGAGCGGGGTCTATTTGCGCTCAGTCTCCTGGCAGTGCGCTGCGCTTAAGCGGCCGGCTGGCTATACATTTGTTATTTTCTTACACATGCATGAACTATTATTAAAAATATAATTATTGATTGAAATGAATAGTACCTAATTTAAAATATCAGATAGCAGCATATTATGCATATGCGACTCGCGAGGGGGGGCCAGCGATTTTATCAGGGTGGCCGTGGCCCCCCCTGGCCACCCCTTGGCGGCGCCACTGAATCAACTCCTCGTGTAATATCTCCTCCACGCTCTTGAGACTGGGAGCTGGGAGACAATAGGTAACCTAATTCTCGGGGTTAATAGTAAATAGAAAATCTCACTGTACTGTTTTAAGGCTGATCGTGAAAAACGAATAGCCGAACTAAAATGTTCCGTGAAACAAATATATATATATATACAGTATATATATATATTTATTTCTTATTTCGTCCTAAAACCGTCATTAAATAACGTTATCTACACAATGAGAAATTTGCAGAATGTATGTAGCTAACGTTAATCTAAAATGTAGGCTATTGCCTGGTGGATTATAAATTAATAATTTTAATTGAAAATCTTACTCTTAGTTTAACTAACCAGGAATGTCATTATTGTAGTGTAGTTGGCCTATATCACATCATGAAAAGTAAAGCTATTTCTGATTATTTGCGCCATGCTTCTATCAATAATACAAATGGGCATTCTGATAAGGTCTGGGGTAATTTAGGGTACCCCTCTCCGCAGGGAAGAACAAGTTGTGATTGGCAGATGGTGTCTGACTGATAGCACAACATTCTTTAGTTCGACACATCACTTTAGTAGCTAGTTTCAGCACTGGATTAGACGTGTTTCTGAACAAACTTTGTATTTCATAATAATTGCAAGTATAAGTGGCATTGCTGAAAATGAACGAATAGGCTGGTAACGGCATACTTTACGTAGTCTAATGACCTCAGTCGACTGGGCCAGATTTCGCTCATTACGCCGCTTACAAAAATACACAATTCCACACAGATAGGCCTACAGCATGACATCATTTAACATTAACGTTGCCCTGCATTGCTCTCTGACAATAAGCAGCTGAAGTAACTACTACGTCAGTTAGTTCCCTTCTGGAACTGAATGTGCTATACCTAGCTAGTTACATGGATGATCACTTGCTAGATAAACTAAAGAGAGTCAGCAAACTAACTTACGTTAACACACTTTAACACGTTGCTATGATAACGTAGGCTAAATTCCCTCATTTTTTTTTTTTTTTTACGTTCAACTACGTTCACATAGCTAATTAGCTGAAGGGGCGTTTCTTGTAGTGAGGGGCGTTTCTTGGAGGGCGTTTCTTGGAGTCTGCAGCTGCAGCTATGTATACTCGGAAAAATCGGTGCTGCGTGAACGAAGGCGGAAATGACAGGGGGTTAAGCAGGCTTAGCAGCGGTGCAGCAGCTCTCGGCGCCCCTTCAAACAAACCAACAACAGCATTAGTTAGAGAGCGCGGAGAGAGAGGTGTTTCCTCACGACAAACGTGGATAATTTCACAATAGCGCCACCTATCTCGGTGTATTGATTCTACTCTAAAAAAAAAAATCTAAATTAAATTTACCCCACCCTAAGTATTGGAGAAGGGTGTGCCTGCAATACCGGAGCGGTGCAGTGTCAGGGCCGGGACAGTCTGAGGACCCTAGAGTCCTGCGCATGCACAAGAGAAACAAGAAGATGGACAACAATCTGAATGTGAGTACAAAACTGAATGTGAATCAAGTTTTATTTGTTTAATGTTAAAAACAATTCTGGTGTCTTGAATCCGACAGCAAAGTTAACGTTAGCTAGCTAGTCGAAGTGCGAGTTATGTTAGCTTATGATAGTCTTTGCTAACGCTAATGTTCGATTCCAAGATAATCGAAGCATATTTAAAAGGCACTACAATCATCTGTTATAACGTTAGTTTACCGATAGCTTGCTGCTAAACGAACTAACGTTGACGTTAGCCTAATTTGTTTAATGAAACCGTGGCGCGATTTTGGCAAGCCCAACTAGTTGAATATGCTAATGAATTCTAGCCAACACATTGATTAAACTTAAAAGATGGTAAGAGCATGTCGATATGATCTGTGTCTGTCAGCTACATTACATCAGCAGTACTGTCTTCAGTGTAAATGTTTGTTTAATACTAATTGTTTTACCATTTTCATTAAGTTTAAATAATCTTAATAATTAGCTAAACTGTGCTAACTGTTTTTTACTTACTCGTGTTAGATTCTGTCATGTGCTGTATATATGAAGTGATTTCACAGACACAGATTAAGCTCAATCCAGGACAAAATATTCAAAATGTCTTTTGAATTTGAGTTTCACTGCCTGTTCTGCAAGGCATCTTTGTTCGAACCAACAAAAACCAAAACCCATTTGGAAGTCCAATGTCAAAAGTCTCTCTCTCTCTCTCTCTCTCTCTCTCTATATGCTAATATATATGCTAAAGTAAACTATTTGAATGACCGCCTCCCACTATTTTGTAAAATAACGCCCAATTTTTCATATTCCTTCAGGCTAACCCGCAAAAATGAGAAATCAATGTATCTTTCCATTTTAGCACACGCAATCCTTTTTACACCTTGTTAGTTGATCACCTCAAATTATATTTTGTGGGTGGTAACAGTTTTACATGTGTTTTTGTACATTGTTACAAAATGTGTTACAAACCTTTAGTACATCGACCCCATAATGTTCCAAAACAGGTGCAAATTTAAGTTAAATACAGAATCATGTTTCTGTGATGCCATACAGAACTTTGCACCACACAATGTCACAGGATTTAGAGGTGCCCAACCATAAGAGATTATTATTATTAAGCGCAGAGTTAGGAGCAGCAGTAGCAGGAAGTGTCCATTAGAACCAACAAAGTTTTGCTGGCATAAAATGATGAATTAGAATACATTTCATTTCAAATTTGCATTATACATGAAAAACAAAGTTCATGTTCAAGATTCCAGTTCCATTTAGTCACTTAGCAGGGGCTCTTATCTAGACTGACTTTCAAAGTGCATTCAAACAGGTAAAGCAAGGACACATTAGTAGTCTCATTACGCAAACTTGCAACATAACTTTAAGTGCATAGCAGGTGCAAGAAGGAATTTAATGGTATAGTGCTATGAGTAGAAAAGCTTCAATGTTTTCAAGCTAGAATAAGCATTCAGGCAAACTTAGTTGTGTCCAATTGAGCTGGGGTGCGTTTCCCGATAACGATCAATCTTAGGGTTAAGTGCGATTTCAACTAGCAATTCTACGATGGCTCTTTAATTTGTAAAAAGCGTTTCCCAAAGCAGTTCTTAAAGCGTAAACGCACAGTCACCTCTTAAGTGCCACTTAACCAGAGGTGTAAAATCCTCCCCAGTATTTAGTTCCAATCACCTGGATTTGCTAATTTGCACAATTCATCAGCCAAGAGGTATAACTAATTAGTGAAATCAGCTGGCTGAGTTAATGGGTGGAAGAAACATATAGCAACACAACATAGCAGGACTTTTCCTTTCTGATCCCTGGATTTTACATCTCTGTACTTCTGTCTGTGGTGCTGCTGATATGGGAGGAGGAGGGGCGATAGATTGGGAGACGCAAACCCCATGCCCAATACATGGCCAGTTAGGCACGTCAAAGTTTCTTTTTAAAAACGTATTTATTTATAGGGCTATTTAAAGGTTAACTACACCCTAGATCATCGCCCCTAACGGTTGAAATTTCCTTTCTGCTCCTCACACTGCCGCCGCCCCAACCATGATGTCAGAGTACCTCTTTGGAGGTACCTCTACGTCATATGGATAATTGCTGTCACCCACAATGGAAACAGCCGGCACCTGATTGGTTAGACCCACTACGTTCCTTTCGTTTCGGCTCCATGTTTTTAAACCGGAACAACGTTGCGTCCTGTTCATAAACTCTCTTATTCCACCTAAATATTCCACTAAAATATGTTTATGAAGATGTTTGAGGTGAAAAATAGGACATGCAGTTGCTGAATCTTGAATATTTGATGTGCAACGTCTAGTTTGATCCGAGTTATACGTAATCATTTGTGCAATGTAGCTACGTTCATTTATGCAAATGACAATGGCAGCTCCTCCGCCCCCACCGCTCTCCCTCGCCCGCTCACCCCATAAAGTATTTTTCAAAATTATTTCGTGGGCAGAGACAGGCTGAAACAATGGGTGTAGTTACCCTTTAAGGAATGGCTTTTATGGGTAATTTCCAAATATATAAAAATAAGTAAAATAAAAATAAATAAACGTAAATATTGTTGCATCTAACATCCCTATAAAAAACAATCAGTGGTTACAGTAACCGTAAAATGAAATGAATACTAACATAAAAAATCTAATAAAGTATGTGATTTATGGGCTTCTAAAACGCACTTAACCGTCTACGACTGGTCTGGAGTAATCGTTAATCTACGAGCATTTATAAGAGTGTCGTCTTAAGTTAAGATGCTTTTGGGAAACGCACCCAAAGTTAAAGAAGCTTCGTACGAAGGGTTTTACGACGTTTTAGCCTAACGATGCTTTTGGGAAACGCACCCCTGGTCTAGACGAGTGGTGCACAAACATTACATATGCCGTTTCTTGTTAAACCTCAATAAATTAAAGTTGTCAATAGCAATTTGCTGAAGCTTTCAGAATTTTTTTCTTTAAAATTATTTCATCATAATGATGGCTTGGTGCCATTTTCTTTATCTTTCCACAAATTATTTAGTTTCAGTGACCAGGGGCCTCATTTATAAAACTTTGCACAGGTTCTACACTAAAAGGTTGCGTATACCCAAAAGGAGAAACCAGCATATGCTCAAAAATGTCCTGATTTATAAAACCATCCGTACTTCACAAATGTTTTTTCACAATAAACTTGAAATTTTGCGTACGTGCACGAGCCTAGTATTCTACCCTGTTAACTCCCAGATAACCATAAATGGTTAATGGAAAGTCCAATATGATTCCTTTGAATATGATATGCATATATGCTTGTCATTCCAATTCATTGTCACAGAAAGATTTATATTAAAGTTCAAATTTCATATGGTTACAGTACCATAGCCAGGAATGAATAATTGTTACTATTAATTGAGTCACAACTCTTATCAGCCCGTGATGACATTATTCCAAATATGATACGATAATACTATTGTCTGATTACACAGAAATATATATCTTACATCTTAAAGCAGCATTTTCGCATAGTTACAAACATGAAAGACGGATATATCCACACAAAACTTACAGATATGCCATTACATCCATGTAAATATCCCCCGATTAAACCCCTGGCCATCAAATTGCAATCGCACTATTGGACCTCGCATTCTGCATTCTAATGTATTCTAGGATAAAAGAGCGCTTCTAATTTATGCGTCTGTACAGTTGGACTTTATTTCGCCTCCCTAATGGCATAAACTGAAATTTTGAATATAAGAAATGTGCCTCCCATCACCGGTGGTGTTATTGTTTTTCGGACAGTCTGGATGCTTAAATATGGACCTGCAGACTATCACCAAAAAGACAGAAACTACTTATGCCTGGATTTTCCTTTGACAAGGGATGTGATTAGTAGAAGGCTGCATAATTTCATATGAAGTGAAAGTAATTGAGCTCTGTACGGCTCTGTAAGACATTTATCTGTTTCACTACTTTGCCATCGGTGTCTCCAATTCGCAGTCTCCAAAATGTGCATACACATGGGTCCTAGTTTGTGCATTTCTGCATGTTTTGATGTCAAGTTTGTTTTTATAAATCCCAAATCTGTGGGGAAGGGGCGTACGCATCTTTTTTGTGCGTACACACCGTTTATAAATGAGGCCCCAGGTGTCCACTCTTTAGCAGTTAAGTCCCCTCTGATTTTACCTGTCACTCCATAATGTAATCAATTAACAACATGTTACCTCATTATAAATTAATTCCTTGCTACATGACACATTATAGAAAAAAAAACCTGGTCTGACTGATTAAAAACCATGAGATCTAAATGTGGGACATTTGTGGCTCATTCAGGGGTTTCAATTATGGTTGGAAGAAAAACAAGCATACATTTCAGGGCAAGGACCAAGTTCGTAAACTGGTCTAGTTTACTGGTTGTATCAATGGTGTCTGGTTTAGACTGGTCTAGACTGTGATTTGTACTGCACTGGACAGTCACAGTCGCGACGGAGGTGGGCGCTCGATCAGGCTCTCCCTGACCAGCTTCAGTGCCTCCAGGGCCGTACCCCAGCTGAAGGAGACACCCCACCCTCCATGCCCGTAGTTGTGCACCACGGGCACCTTTCGGCCTTCTGGCGTTTCCAACAGCTCCCTCTCAAGGCGGGGGCTTGCCCTGCTGGGTCTGAGGCCTACCAGCTCGCCCAGACACATCGCCTCCCTGAGCGACGGCTCCAGCTGGCAGCAGCGCTCAAGGATGGCCTCACTTTCACCCGCGTCAGCTACCAGCCTCCAGTCGCCCTCCTGCCGGGTGCCCCCCACCGTGACGCTGTCTCGGCCAGGGTAGATATAAGTGTGCCCGTCACTGTCCCGGATGAAGTGCTTGAGCCAGGGAGCATGAACCCTGAGGATCTGCCCCCGAACGGGGTGCACTCCGCTGTCCCTCGCCAGAACCCGAGCTCCTAGGCCGGAGCAGTTTGCCAGTATATCGTAGTTATTGCACAGCTCCTGGAGGTCTGTCACTCTCCCCTTTTTGAGCTGACCGCCGGCCCTTTTAAACCTGCAGGAATAGGACACCAGACCTGAATAATAATTTCATGAAGCGCAAATCAGAAAACACACATGCAAAATTATCAATGAAATAAACAAATCATTACAAACATATGAAAGTATAACTTTGTTCTAAATATTAGTGAAAATAGACATTTCTTTCAGAATTGTCAGTTTTGAAGGGAATCAAGGTTCAACTTCATTTGTCCGAGATGGGCAATTGGTATTGCAGCATTGCACCAATGACGACCAATACAAAATGCAATACAATAAATATAGCATGATAAAAAATTTAAAAAATATTCCCCTTTCTCTAGTCATCTGGAGTCAGACAGAATATAATTAGCTTTCGTCACTGCCAAAAAATCAATGCACATTTCCTGTTTTTGACACATTCAATTTTAAGAAGGTCTCATCACACCAGTCAACAAAGTAATTTACAACAGGACTGTGAAATTTCTCATTCTCATCTAAAAGACTGACAATAACAGAATTCTGCAAATTTTAGGATCTAGTTCTCATACTGGCAGCGACAGTCATCCGTGTAGAGGAGCGGAGATGACACAGCCCTGAGGAGAACCTGTAAATAAAGACAACTTCTCTGACAAATGGCCATTTACCCTCACTCTCTGGTCCTGTTGGTCAAAAAGTCAAGTGTGCAGCCATCTATATCGATTCCAAAGTTATTGATTAGTTCAACTAGTAAATGAGGCTGAATTGTGTTACGGGCCGATAAACAATAACCTAATATCTATGTGTTTGTGCAAAAGTTCAAATAGATTTATAATACTGTCCTGAACACCCCTCTTGGCTCTAGAGGCAAACTGAAATGAATCCAGAAATTGTTCCGCTACCTCTACTAGCATCTTCTTCAACAGTTTTTCAAAAGACGTCAAGTACTAGAGAAGGTTAGAGGTTTAAAGTAATTTAATGCCTATGGGTGGTTATTTTTAGTGACAGGGATAACAGTAGATTGTTTCCACAACCTGGGAACCTTCTGCTGGCAAAGGAACATTTAAGAAATATAATAAAATACAAGCCACAATTGCTCTGCACAAATAATCACCAACCTGCTACCTGTGTTATCAGGATCAGGGCTAGTATTGGGCTTACAACGCCTAATATAATTTACCACAGTGTTCTCTGTGGTAGGGACAGAGGGCTTTTTTTATTTCAGATCAGAAAGTACATAATTAAATTTGTGAATATCATATCTGAGATAAAACTGATCCTGCGCTAATTATACTGTATATCAGAATTGTATCCACCAAGCACCATATTCTTCTTAAGGTTTTTCATGCAGGCCAAGCATAGTTTTCAGTCCATCCCACACACAGCCTTGGGTATTAGAACCAAGTGCTCAATCTTGTCCGTATACATCTGCTTTTCTCTTCTTATTTCATGTTTCACCTCCTTCAGTAATCTTCTCTTTTCAGAGAGTTTGCCATCCTTGAAGCCCTTCCTTTTCATATTCAATAAAACCTTCAAAGAATTTGTGAGGCTTGCTATTCGGGAACACCTTCACTATCTTGTTAGGAATGACAATATCAGTACAATATGACACCTAAGAACTGACAACATTGGTAAGTTAATCAATATCACTGCATGATTGTTTAAACATGTCCCAGTCTGTACAGTCTAAGCAGCTCTGAAGTATCAAAACAGAATCATCAGACCAGTTCTTGACATGTTTAGTTAGTACTCTGCTTCTCCTTAGGGCAATACGATACACTGGGAAAAGGTGCACACAATTATGATCAGCCGTTCCCAGTAGAGACAGGGGCATGGATTTATAAGCCCCTTTGACAGAAATATAGCACAAGTCAAGAATTTTGTTTTACCTAGTGGGATAAATCACGCACTGATGAAAATTTCTAAGACTTTTTGGGGTGTCGGGGGAAGTGTATTATGTTTTCTGTGTTACCTCGAAAATTAAAAAACAGGGTTAGCGCGCCCTAGGATCATGGGATCTGTCATGGAGATAAGATTTAAACCACATAAGAGCTTGCCCAGTGAGACCAACTAAATCTTCTAGCCTGCGGAGAAGAATATGATGGTCTATAGTATCAAAGGCAGCGCTCAGGTCAAGTAAAACAAGAATAGAAATACAGCCACAATCCAGAGAGAGGAACAAGTCATTCATTACTAGGGCAAGGGCGGTCTCAGTGCTATGGTGTTTTTTAAAACCAGATTGAAATCGCTCATACATGCTATTAGTATGTAAAAATGAAGAAAGCTGTTGCGCTACACATTTCTCAAGAATCTTTGATAAAAATGGGAGGTTTGAAATGGGTTTATAATGAGCCAGGACAGTGGGATCCAAATTTGGTTTCTTAAGTAGTGGCTTGATTTCTGCCAATTTAAAGGATGTAGGAACATGATGATTTCATTGGGTGAAGAATTGGTTTGATGAGCATAGGCAATAGCTCCTTCAATAACTTTGTGGGTATGGGGTCTAGAAGACAGGTGGATGATTTTAAAGAAAAAACGAACTTAATTAGTTTGCTCTCAAGTATGGGAGTAAATGATTCAAGATGTTCCGTGTGTCTAAGAGGAAGTTCTTTAACGTCAAAATCATAATCTTTTTCCAATAATTTTATCACGAAAGAAATTCAAAAAATCCTTACTGCTACATAAAACTGAAATTTGAGAGTTAGTTGCTGCATGATTATTAGTTAGTTCAGCAACTGTTCTGAATAGAAATTGGGGATTGGTCTTATGTTCTTGTATAAGCTTTGAAAAATAAGAGGACCTAGTATTGGAGAGAGCGTGCTTATAGGTACTAAGACTCTCTTTCCAGGCTAAGTGCAATACCTGCAGTTTAGTGGAATGCCATTTCTGTTCAAGCTGACAAGACTTTTGTTTAAGAGCCCGCGTGTGGTCGTGTACCAGGGGGCAAGCCTCTTCTCAATTACTTTTTTACTTTTTAACGGAGCAACTACATCAAGGGTTTTGCGTAGAGCAGTATCCTGATTACTTTGATTCAGCTGGCTGAAGTGTCTAAATCAAAGTAATCAGGCAGCACATGAATAAAGTTAATAGTAGTGGAGGTAGTGATAGTGCGACCTGTATACATTCTGAATTCAGATGCTACAGGGTGGGCTACTTTTACTCTTTTTTTGTAGAGTAATGAGGAAATGGTCAGACTGAATAGGATTATGCGAGTGAATTTTAACATTAACAATATAAATACCAAGACTTAAGATTACAATAACGCGTGGGGCCGACAACATTTTGAATGAAACCAATTGATTCCAAAATGGTCATAAATGCTGAGGTAAAAGGATCCTCTGTATTTTCAAAATGCAGGTTAAAATCACCCAATATTAACACTTTGTCATGACTTACAGCTAAATGATAAAGGAAATCTGCAAATTCGTGAATAAAGCCAGAGTATGGGCCAGGAGGTCTATAGGCTGAGAAGAGGGGCGGTTTTTACCAACCACTGCTGGCTGAGTGCTCATAACTAACACTTCAAACGAATCAAATGCATACTCTAATTTTGGAATTGACTGAAAGACAGATTTATAAATAACAGCAACCCCACCCCCTCTTCGACAGAGATGGGGGTTCTGGTTATATATGAACCCAGGTAGAGAGGATTAATTTAATGTAAAGTTCTCATCCGCTTTCAGCCATGTTTCAGCTAAACATAATATATATCAAGAGAGCAATCTGAGATTAGTTCATTCACAAGAGCTGCCTTGGAGTTAAGGGATCTTATATTTAATAAGCCAATTCTCATGGTAGTAATATCACTTGAAGTAGGATTGTGTTTTGCTTAATCAAATTATTGAAGCAAATTTTTTTTTTTTAATGGTTTTGTATTCGGGGGACAGACACCGTTTCAATTTCTAAAGAGTGAACCCTAGTTGACGGTTTTGGGGAACAAGCAGGCAAGTAGATCTGCTGTCTGGCCTTGGCTCTAAATAGTCAGGTATATGAATTTCTAAGATTAAAGGCCAGATTATTACAGATTAGAGCTGAACCCTCCGACGTGGGGTGAACACCATCTCTTTTTAAAAGATTAGGCCTCCCCCAAAATGTGTGCCAATGATCTATATAGCCGACGTTATTAGAGGGACACCTCTCAGATAGCCAACGATTTAGTGACGTTAGTCTACTATAGGTTTCGTCACCACGCCTAGAAGGAATGGGGCCAGAGCAAATAACAGTGTTAGACAACCGTTTTGCTACTTCACATGCCGATTGAAAATTACTTTTTGTTATCTCTGATTGCTTCAACCGGACATAATTTGCGCCGACGTGAATAACAATGCTAGAAAATGTACGATTAGCCAGCATTTTAAAATTTGCTTCGATGTCGGTCGCTCTAGCACCAGGAATGCAATGAACTACGGTCTTTGGAATCGCAATTTCCACATTTCATAGAATGGAATCACAGATTATCAAAGCTTTTTCAGCAGGTTTTATCAAAGATGCATTGCTCAGGCGAGAGAACCTATTTGAAACCCGAATTGGTGGTTGGTGGAGCACCGGGGGCTTACCACTATGTTCGCGAACTGTGATCCACTTAACGTTACCTTGTTGCGGAGGTATTACCGCTCTAACATTAGTTGGGGATGTGCTAACTGGTGCACCCGAAACCAAGAAAGATTCTATGAATTTTTTGCTTTCTCGAATTTCATGCAGGGTACGGATGCGAGATTCCAAATGGGCTATCTTCTGAGTCAACCTAGCATTTAATTTACACTTATCACAAGTAAAGTTCCCACTAATGGTGGAGAAGGAATAAGTAAACATGTCACATACCAAACAAGAGATAGCCCAATAGGGCGAGGAAGGAGAAACCGAGTGAGGAATGGGAGAGACTGAAGGGTCAAACGAAGCCATTAGCTTACCCTTATATAAGATATACAAAATTTGTCGGAAGCAGGATCAACTGAGGATCAACATTGCTGGTTCCGTCGAGGCTGGCTCTGCAACAAATTTGCTTTGTTTTACCTAATCTAACCTAACACTGCTGGCTCCGTAGCGGCCCGCTCAGCAACAAGTAACCTAACGTTAAGGTGACCAGACGTCCAAGATTTTCGGGGACAGTCCCCGATTTGGGTGACCTGTCCCCGGGTAAAGCTGTCCCCGGAAATGTCCCCGATTTTGACATTGAATGGGGGGGGGGGAGTTGCGCGCAGACTCAAACACCAGTTATTACGGTAGCCGGTTAAGCCGACGTGCTGACGTCACCAGGAAGCACCAGACGCAGCAGCAGCTCGCGCACCAGACTTCTGTTTTGGAGGCTGCACTACATTTACTACAATCGATATTTTCCCGCCTGGAGGCATACGGCAAAAAGGAGCTGAGACCGGCGACCGCGTTATGGTATGGTATGTTGTGTATGAACTTGTTTATTTTGTGTGAGCCAGCACCAGACTTGGCTGTGTATGGGTGAAATGAGGTAAGGATGATTGTAACATGCAGGGCGTCTGTTTTTCTATCTGAACTGAAGACCTAACATTGTAAATTTATAACAGATTATGCAGATTTATTCTTGGTTGTTCCTTTGCAACTCATCATTGGACAATGTACGAAACACTTAATTTTCCTTCTCCCATGATAAGAAGACAGCGTCATTGGTCCCAGTTTATTTTTAAATGTATTCATTTCAACTAGCCCCACTATTTAAAACAGTTTCTGGTCCCATTTACATCTAATTATCAATTGAGACACTCCACACAGCTCTTTTTTTCTGTTCCTGTAGTCTCTAAGTCGATAGGTAAGTTTTTTTGTGTTTGTCTTGGTTTTTGTGTTGTTTTGTGTTATGTTTTCCTTGTTGTTTTTTTCCTTGTCCTCCTGTGTTTCTTTCTTCTGCCCTCCTGTCTGTCCCTCCCAGTTTTGCACTCTGTCTGTCTGCAGGTTGCATTGATTTTGGTGCAGTTTTGACCCAGTCCCCAGTCCCCATGGTTTAGTTTTTTCCAATTCCATTGGTTAAGGTCAGAGATCATCACTCAGTGTCAGAACCCTTTACAGTTAGTTTGTAGTACATTACTTTACTGTAGACATGGTTTCCACCTTGATGTATATGTGGACAGTTCCAGGTCTGGTCTACTGTGTCCTACATGACCACACATTCATTGGTACTCACCACCACTTTATGTACACACCACACCAACAAATGACCAACAGATTTTTTTTTTTTTTGCAAAACACTCACTTTTAAAAAAAACTTAAAAAATGCCACAAAATTGTGTTTGCGGGTTGTTGTGTTTTATTGTTTTTTGTAAGTTTCATGTTTTTGGATATTTTTTTTATTTTTTTATATATTTTTTATATTTTTTATTATATTGTTGTGTATATATATGTATATTGTATATATCCTATTGCCTAATATTTATATTGTCTATGCTCTCTTTATTATGTTTTAACTGCTGATGTAAATTTTCCTGATATGAATGTGTTGTTATCATCAATGTATGCTGTTGCTGGGGGGGGGGGGGGTTTTTGGGGGGGGGGGGGGGTTTTTTGGGGGGGGGTTTGTGTTGTTTGTTGTGTTTGTGTTTGTTGTTGTTTTTGTTTAGTATTTTGTTTTTTTTTTTCTTTCTGTCCCCTCCCCTCTCTCTCTGCCTCTCTCCTTCTTCCTTCAGCTCAGTTCATCACAATCAGCACAATCATCCAATCAATCAACCAACACATCACTTCAACACCACACACCCTATTTCCCTTTCCTTTTTTTGGCAGGTCTAGGACCTTTTGTTTGTGTCAGACCTTTTTTTGTTTTTTTTTTTTGTTTTTTTTTTATTTTTTTTTTCTTTCTTTTTTTTTTGTTTTTTTTTTTTTTTTTGTTTTTTTTTTTTTTTTTTACTTTTTTTTTTTTTTTTTGTCTTTTTTTTTCATTTAGCCAGGGGAGAGGTAGGGAGAGGTAGGGGGACTGCAGATATATACTTGGTATACATTTCACCAAACTTCAAAACGTAGGGTATTAGTATGTCATTAGTACGGCAGTTAGCGACCATGATTTTTGATTTTTGGTCGCGCTGGCTCGGGGGGGGGGGGGGGGGGGTAGGGGGGGGGGTGGGGGGGGGTTTTTTTTTTTTTTTTTTAGTTTTTTTTTTTTTCTTTTCTTTTTTTTTTTTTTTTAGTAGTCTGCATAGGGGGGGGGGGTTATGTGTTGTGTCTCTCCTTGTTGTTCCCGTGTGCTTATGTTTAATTAATTATTGTTTTAATTAATTTGATTGTCACTGCCTCCTCATTCACACACTCACTGTCATGTGTTACGCCGGCGGCCTCTCAGACCACCAGAGGGGGCGTAACAGTAAGAAAGCCTTTATGTTTAAAGCACCTTCTGATTGGAATAATTTACCTGTAAACATTCGCTCCATATCATCTTTTCACATGTTCAAAAATGCCCTGTCTTCTTATTATGGGACTAGCTGTACCTGTCCATAACTATATGATTTCATAATAACATCTGTATATATATCTGTATATATATATATATATATATATATATTGCATATGTATGTGTATAGGATGTATTATATATATATATATATATATGCTGTGTTGTGTATATATATATATATTCATGTGCTATCACCTACTTAATTCATTAGCATTATACATATAGATTCATCCTAATACTCTGCCTTGAGTATGATTCTCTGTTCTGTATGTCCTATTATTATTTGATACCTATTATTTATAAATTTACTTTGTTATTATTTTTAGTTTTTGTTTGTTTGTTTGTTTGTTTGTTTGTCACACTGGGTCTTATGTTGTTTTGTTGAATGTTTTGTCTAATTGTGGTCATTGTATTGTATTTGTGTATCGGGACCCCCTTGAAAACGAGATGGTGCATCTCAAGGGGTCGTTCCTAATAAAAATAATTTCAACAATAAAGTCAGCGAACGTTAACGTGATGTCACTGTGTCCATATCTGTCATTGGTGAAGCTGTAGCGTGAGATTACCATGTGATGACATTATATTGTATGTTGTAGAATAGGGAGAAGACTGATAGAAACTAATGGAGAGAAGACAGGAATAGGAGAGACTGATAATAAAGAGTGAAGGAGAGAAGACTAGGAAAAGAGCAGGAGAAGAGTGTGGGAAGGCAAAAATAAGGAAGTAAACAACAGAGTGAAGGAATGAGAGTGAAAGAGTTATATGAAAAGGTAAAGTGAAGGAAATGAGAGTAAGGAGAGAAGAAAGAAGGGTAAAGAAAAGCATTGAAGGAGAAGAAATTTAAGAGGGTAACAAGAGAGACAAGGAGAGGGAAGAAGAGCAGACGAGAAGAGGTATGGCTCTTTCAAAGAAGCGCAAAGAATTTCCATTTATACGCCCCTGTCACCCAGGCCAAGATGACACAATGGTCCACTGCACCCTTTGCCTTTTCAATTGCCAGTTTCTGTGGTGGAGCATCAGCGGTCAAAAAAGCATAAAAACGCTCTGACTGCCAATGCTTGTACGCCCTCTATCACCACATTCTATAAGAAGGCAGAGCCTCATAGTTACCGGTCTATGGACTGCACAGCACAACTGACAAAGAAGCTTCATGAGCCAAAGTTTTCATGTGCTCGGACCAAAGGTGAAGCCATAGTCAATAACGTGTTCGCACCATGGGCAACCACTATGGTAACACAGGACCTAGACCAGGTTGAATTTGTGTCCCTGATTCATCCAATCATGGACATGTGAAACTGCTGCTAATAATAGTCAGGCATTGCAAAGCAAATTATGGCAGCATGTCCATAAAAACTAAACTGCTCGATTTTGTTGAACTCAGAGGAACTTGCAGCTGAGGTCATGGTGGTGATCGAAAAATTCTCACTGGAAGATAAAGTAGTGGCATTCTCTGCCAACAATACAAACACCAACTTTGGAGGGCTGAATAGGGCGGGGAGGGTCAATGTCCACACCAAAGTGAAAAATGCTCTGCAGCGGGAGGTGATTGGCCTGGGTTGTCCTGCCCACACCATCCATAATGCAACCAGAACAGCTTTGGATACCGTTCCCATTGATGTAGAGTACCTGCTCACAAAAATATTTTCATATTTTCACCGTTAGTTTTTGTGAATTTGTTGGCCAAGAGTATCACAACATCTTAGGACACAGCAATGTTAGCTGGCTGTCCATGCTCCCTGCTCTAGAAAGAGTGCTTAAAATGTATGCACCACTTAAAGCCTTTTTTCTTTCTGAAGAAAAATTCCCTGTTGTCCTACGAAGAATGCTTGAAGATCCACTGACTGAACTGTGGCTGGCCTTTGCCCATGGAAACATGACCATATTCAGTGACACAATCAAGAAGCTTGAAGGCCAGGACCACTGTGCTGTGGAGTCAGCTGCAATCCTGAGAGACTTGGAGGTACAATTGACAGCAAGACAGCTTCATTCCAGTTCTGGCCAGAGGACTTCTGAGGGAGCTTGTGGAAAATGCAGCAATTACGAGACCAAACTTTCTAAAAACATCCCATTCTTTCTTCACAACGGCTGTGAACTACTTGCAAGCTTGGGGAAAGCACACAGACAATTTAAATGACTTACACTGTCTCCTTTTAAAAAAGAAACCTCAGCACGAAGAGATCCAGAAGGCAACAGCCACACTGCAGGGAAAATGCCCCAATGTGACCATCAAAGAAGATGATTTGTTTGATGAGGTTTCTGCCCTGCAAGAGTTCCTAAAAGGGGAATCACTCAAGAAATGGAAAGAATCTGAGACACCACTCAGTCAGAGATGGAGCACAGTATTTACCCACTTCAAAGAAAATGACATCCCACATACTAACCTGGCTAGATTAGTGTCTGTTGTCATGTGCTTACCTGGAAGTAATGCACCAGTAGAGAGGGTGTTCTCCCAAATGAATGATATATGGACAGACAGCAGAAATAGGTTCACTGTTCCTTCCATCAAGGCCATGCTTATTGTGAAGACAAACATCAACCTCCCTTGTGAAAAGTTCATGGAGATTCTGGCCAAAGACAGAGCCATCCAGAAGAAAATACATTCTTCTGAGAAATATGCAACTCAGGTAAGGCAAGGGAGAAAGAGGGAATGAGAGAGTGAGAGACAAAGTGAGAGAGAGGAGACGGAAGGAGAAACAGATAATATATGTAGCACATTTCAAACAGGCAATTACATAGAGCAGATAAAAATAAAAGAGCACAATGACTAAATTATATAAGTATATTACCAAATCTGATCTTATTTCTTTGTTAAGAAACAAACTATTCACTTTACTATTGGCTCTGTTCTTTCAGTTTTGCTCATGTTCTCCTCTGCTCTTATTCTACCCAGGCTACCGAGGCGGAGACTACCGAAGCGGATGATTAAATTAAGTGGATGTAACCACGGTGATGTCACCCATTTGTTTTGAAGGCTAAAGTTTGGCATTTCGGTTGTTTTTTGGAGCCAGAAGTGACTGTAATAAACGTACAAAATACATGAAAAAGTAATTGTCCCCGTTTTTTATTTCATAATGATAACATTTAATGATTTTTTAACCGCCGCGCTGAAAATGTCCCCGATTTTAATTTCAGAAATCTGGTCACCTTACCTAACGTTAGTTTGTAGCCTAATATATTTTGTTTTGTTTTTAAGAACAATCACAAATTTGCAGATTTGCCAGCACAATACGACAACTACCAAACTTTTCTGCAGCTCAGTAGCAGAACTCAGTCACTCACCAAACCGGAAACAGAAAACAGGGTGATCTGCAGGGGCAAGCTATTCCATAGTATGGGGGAATATGCTAGATATGTAGCTAGCTCCCACGAGAATAGTCACATACAATAAACATAATATGCATAAAAATAGCAAATGTTTTTATATACGTATAAAATACGTTAAAAAAGTGTGTGTTTTTACATAACAACAGCAACGTATTACAGCCGCAAGTGTGATAGGTCGGCTACTCGCTGTGGAAATGTCCCTTAGTCAGTTTTGCAGACTATGTAGAATATGTTCTTCTGTTGATGACCAAAGCTGTTGAATTTGTAAATAAATTTGATACCAGAGGCAATCCAAAAGATTGGATTGATAATGCTTATAAAAACGCCCTAGGAAAAGATAGAGAATCACTAATGCAGCTGACCAAATCCAAATGAAAACAATCATGTGTTCACATCTAGCTTTTCACCTCTGTCAGGTTGTATCAAGAATGTTGTCAGAAGACATTGGCACATTTTAACCTCTGACGACAAAGTTGGTAAAGCCTTCAAAGAACCTCCTCTGTTTGCATACAAAAGGGGTAAGAATTTAAAAGACAAGCTTGCTCTGAACACCCCCTGTTATTCATGTACCCACTGTAACAGTACCTTCTCTACTGAAGTGTTTAGGCACCCTCATTCTGGACAGACATTCAAGGTTAAAGGTTGTATCACGTGCGACAAGCAATGTTATATATATGTTACATTGCCCCTGTGACTTAGGAAAAACCAACAGACAACTGGTTAACGGTTAGAGATTTAGTGGGTGGGTTTTTAAAAAACACATTTTATGCAATTAAAATTTTAAATATATAAATACATTTCATGTTTGCTGTATTGATTCAAAGTGCTGCTTTGCAGTAATTTCTTTCTTATCTAAATTGTGGCAGACCAATACGAGGTTGACACGATGAGTTGAGCTGGAGACAATAGATTCTTCTTTCCGGCCATTAGATTTCCTGAGGACAAAGTATGGTACTACCTTGAGAAAATAAAGGAAATTTTAGGCATTTTAGTGTAGCTGCGAACATTTGGGCCAAACATGTGAACAAAAGTTAAATTCAAACACACACATTAAACATATGTCCCACCCCCCAATTCCCATAGAGATACATTTAAATGCAGAGATGTTATAGTATCGCTTGTAAGAGTACCAGAAAATAAGATATCAAGAGTCTTTTGATGTTGTTGGGTCACAGACATCAGGAAGTTATGGCATGCAAAGGATATGCGACCAAATATAAAAAACTTAAAGGCACACAACTTAGTGTATGTAAACTTCTGACCCACTGGTATTGTGATATAGTGAATTCAAAGTGAAATAATCTGTCTGTAAACAATTGTTTGAAAAATGACTTGTGTCATGCAAAAAGTAGATGTCCTAACTGACTTGCCAACACTATAGTTTGCTAACATGAAATCTGTGGAGTGGTTAAAAATTAGTTTTAATGACTTCAACCTTCGTGTCTGTAAACTTCCGACCTCAACTGGATGATTCTATGTTGAAGCAATGAAAAAATTGACCTGCATATGTATTTTCACATTTGTAGATAGTCTTTTTTGATACAATTGTTACTATTTACCGCAGCATACATTTTACAAATAAATTTGAAAATACTGAATGAAAATATATTTTAAAACATATACAGGAGTTTATTTTTACTGTAAATAGTTATCCCTATACCAATTTTATCCCTCTCCCAATCTCTTTCCCCACCTTTTTATCCATCCCTCCGTGGTACTAGCTAGTAAGCTCCTTGCACAGCTCAGCATAGAAACAAACTAATCACTCACGCGTCGTTTTTACTTCGTGCACTGCTCATTCGTTAGATAATAATAATAAAAAATAGATAGTTACGATTTTGCCAAATAAACCATGCCTAGGAAATGGTTTAGGAATTGTTCAGTGGCTGGTTACAGTAACAAAAATAGACGAGAGCCATTATCCACCGTAGTAGACTACTTAGTTGCCATGCACGTAATTTTAGTTCGATTAGCAACCGAAATGAATGCATGGGCCTTTAAAATTTTATTTTTTTAACTCGATAAAACCTACCATTATTTAATGATTTGTGTGGAACATGCATTTAGTGAAATGTCTCCTTGCAATTTAGCTTGCTTCAAATAGACTAACGTTCGATAAAACGGCTTAGCGTTTAAGTTAACTTAACTTTGATTGCGAGCTTGCATGAGATATTTATCTCTTGATAGCAGCCGCACTGTATTTTACTTTGAATTGACTGCATGAATTCCTCACCGGGTTCAAACATATGGTTCAAACCACAGAACTGTATAAGTCCTGTGGTTCAAACGTGCTGGATGATGTCGATGGTACTCAAGTTGAGGGCGTGGATTTAGACAACACCCCTACAATGCTAAATCCTTTCAAGACTGAGTTAATTAGCTGACTTTGAGATTTTTATTAATATACCTATTCACATTTTCTTGAAAAGATATTTGGTGGGTGTGTAGTGGACACACCCCTCTGTGATATGTTGTGGTTATTAGAATTTTTTAGAATCCCTTGACCATCACTTTAATATAAGCTCTATTGTTCTGTTCAAAAATCCAAAAGATAAAATGCAAGTTAATGTTTTAGCTGCAAATATATAGAAAATATTAGCATTGCGCTCAACCGGTCTGGTGTCTCATTAGGCAGATTAGATGCGTTTAAACCCATAGAAGACAGAAATTGCCATATACAGTCCAGCCGGAAAGTCTGCACACCCCTTTCACCTTCTCCACATTTTATTACGTTACAGACATATTCTACAATAGATTGAGTTAATTTTTTGTCTCAGAATTCTACAGAAAATAGAAAGTGAAAACAGGTATTTAGACATTTGTGCTAATTTATTAAAAATCTAAATGTAAAATATCATATGTACACAAGTGTGCACACCCTTTGATATGACACCCAAAAGTGAGCTGAGGTGCATTTTGTTTCCACTGATACTGCTTGAGATGTTTCTACAACTTAATTGGAGACCACCTGTGATAAATTCAATTGATTGGACATGATTGGGGATTGCCAACACCTGCCTATATAAGGTCCCACAGTTGACAGTGCACGTTAGAGCAAACCCCAAGCCATGGGGTCAAAGGAATTATCTGCAGACCTCAGAAACAGGATTGTGTCAAGGCATAGATCTGGAGAAGGGTACGGAAAAATCTCTGCAGCTTTACAGGTCCCAAAGAGCACAGTGGCCACCATCATTCGTAAATGGAAGAAGTTTGGAAGAATTTTCCTAGACCTGGCCGCACGGCCAAACTGAGCAATCGGAGAAGACGGGCCTTGGCCAGGGAGGTGAGCAGGAACCAGAGGGTCACTCTGACAGAGCTCCAGCTTATCCTTGTGGAGATGGGAGAACCTTTCAGAAGATCAACCATCCAGGCAGCACTCCACCAATCAGGCCTTTATGGTAGAGTGGCCAGACGGAAGCCCCTCCTTAGTAAAAGGCACCTAGAGGACTCTCAAACCATGACAATCAAGATTCTCTGGTCTGATGAAACCAAAATGTAACTTTTTGGCCTGAATACCAAGCGTCACGTCTGGAGGAAACCAGGCACCGCTCATCACCTGGCTAATACCATACCTACAGTGAAGCATGGCGGTGGCAGCATCATGATGTGGGGATGTTTTTCAGCAGTGGGAACGGGGCGACTAGTCCTGATAGAGGGAAAGATGAATGCAGCTAAGTACACCGAGATCCTTGAAAAAACCTGCTCCAGAGTGCTCTGGACCTCAGACTGGGGCGAAGGTTTACCTTCCAACATGACAATGACCCGAAGCACACAGCCAAGAGAACAAAGGAGTGGCTTTGGAGAAAGTCTGTGCATATCCTTGAGTGGCCCAGCCAGAGCCCAGACCTGAATCCAATTGAACATCTATGGAAAGAGCTGAAAATGGCTGTGTACCGACGCTCCCCATCCAACGTGACAGAGCTTGCAAAGATATGCAAAGAGGAATGGGCAAAAATGTCCAGAAACAAGTGTGTCAAGCTCGTAGCTTCTTTCCCAAGATGCCTTGAAGCTGTAATCACTGCCAAAGGTGCAGCAACCAAGTATTAGGCTAAGGGTGTGTACAGATATGTAACCCTTAAACAACCTATTTTTGTCAGTAAAATAAAATTGCATATTTTCTAAAAACCTGTTTTCACGTTGTCATTACTGGCTATTGTGTGTCGATGTATGAGGCAAAAAATTAACTCAATCCATTGTAGTATAAGTCTGTAACGTAATAAATTGTGGAGAAGGTGAAAGGGGTGTGCAGACTTTCCGGCTTGACTGTAGAGAAGTAGGTTCGCACTCAAAAAAGGAGGAAACAAAATTCACCTCAAAGTTCTTTGCATTGATTTTAATTATTTAAAGCACAGAGGAGCAAAATCACAGACGTTTCGGCGCCTAGGCCTTCATCACTGTGTCACTTTTTGAGTGCAAACATACTTCTCTATATATATTTAATTGAAAACAGTACAAAGAAAATAAATTTAATGTTTTACCCTTTTAAACTTTTTTGATTTTTGTAAATATACGCTAATTCCGAAGCCTGCAACATGTTCCAAAAAAGTTGGGACAGGGGCAACATAAGTCTGGGAAGGTTGAGGAATTTTGAACCTTGCGTTGGTAACAATCGAAAGGGATTCGATTGTTTGGAACATTCCACAGGTTAACAGATGAATAGGTAACAGGTGATGCTATCATGGCTGGGTATAAAGGGAGCATCCACGAAGGCTCTGGCGTTTACGAGCAAGGATGGGTCGAGGTTCGCCACTTCGCGAAAATCTGTATGAGCGAATAGTCCAACAGTATAAGAACAACGTTTCTCAAGGCACGATTTTAAAAAAATCTGGGATTTCACCATCTACAGTACATAATATTATTTAAAAATTCAGAGAATCTGGAGAAATCTTTTTGCGTAAAGGGCAAGGCAGTTTGTCGTTGCATCTACAAATTCAAGTTAAAACTCTACTACGCAATGCGCAAGTCATATATCAACAACATCCAGAAACGCCGCAGACTTCTCAGGGCTCGAGCTCATCTGAGATGGACTGACGCAAAGTGGAAACGTGCTAAATAAGGCTTTTAGGGAAAGCTTTTTTGCTGTGGTCTGACGAGACCACCTTTCAAATTGTTTTTGGAAATAATGGACATTGTGTTCTCTGGGCCAAAGAGGAAAAGGACCATCCCGATTGTTACCAATGCAAGATTCAAAAGTCAGCATCTATCATGGTATGGGGGTGTGTTAGTGCCCATGGCATGGGTAACTTGCACATCTGTGAAGGCACCATTAACGCTGAAAATGTGTGGCGCATTATGAAGCGCAAAATACGACAACGGAGACCCCTGAAGTCTTATATCAAGCAAGAATGGGAAAAACTTCGTCTTTGTACCGTTTTCAATTGAATACAGGTCAAAAGGAATTAGCAAATCATTGCTTTCTGTTTTAATTTACATTTTATACACTGTTCCAACTTTTTTGGAATTGGGGTTTGTAGAAATCAGCACGAATATCGGCGGGGTGTAGTTTTCCGCTAGTCGCCAGTGATAAGATTTTCACTCTTACTGATATAAATTCAGTTTTGTCAGTGCGTGTACAACATCAATAGCCAGTTTTCTTGAGGTTATAGCTTTGTTCATTTCATCCACTATGTTATGACCCCGGCTCGAAGGGGCCGCACCACAAACGATTTCAAACACAAACAGGCCACTCGTGATGTGCAGTTCGCGAACGAATCGGTATTTTTCAACGACTCTTTATGCTGAGTCGTCTGAGTCGACTCGCCAGTTCGAGGGAATCGTGCTAACCCACGGCTCTGGCTCTGGCTCTCGGCTCTGGCTCTTAGCTCCGGCTCTGACTCTGCCTGCTTTCTACTACAGCCGGGAGACACTCCCCCGAGACACTCAGCAGTGGTTAATGCGCGGCGCGCAGTTTCTGATTGCTAAGTTAGAACCCTACGTAAGAATACATTTTAATTTGATCTAACAATATTGCACTTTTGTGAAGTTAATAATCGCCCCAGCTCATTCCAAAGTTATTATGACTACTAATGATTAAATGAACGATACGTAGCTACAGTAGCTATACTACCCAACTGATCAGCACGAAATCAACGCGACTCAATTTAAGAGCCATGAGCCGTGGCAATATCCCACGGCTCCAGACAGAGCCGGAACAGAGCCGTGACACAAACTGAAGTAATTTTTTAGTTTTAACCACATAACTGTTCTTATAGAGTTCTGTGGTTTTAACAAAAGGCAAAATGCAGTACACCATTAAGCTATTAATCGGGTTTACTACTCAGCGTGTATCAACCAGAAACCATATTTGCAAAGGAATTCTGTACCTAATAGGCTATCTAATGATATTCCGAGATGCCGACACTTTAATAGCCAACTGTTTATTATTATATTAATACATTTGGCTGTTTGCGAGTAAATTGCAGTAGGCTATAAAACAGAATTAATATGCGATTGTGTTCAGCAAAGTTAGGCTACTAAAAATGACAGCAAATACTTCAAAATGACAGGTTAGGCTACTAAAAATGACAGCAAATATATTTAAAGTGGTGGCATTTTTATTTTAGAACTCTTGACCAACAACAACAGTGAACAGAATAAATAGCCTACAATTGTGTATGATATAATAAATAAAGTACAGTTAAAATAAACACATTTAAATAAACGACACAGGCTCCTGTACATCATATGCACACACTGACACACACAATAAATATCTGGCTTGTTTGTCAAATTTGGCTGGCTATCTCTGTTATACAGTCTTCCATCCACTTAATTTTCAGTAGACCTAGACTACCGGATTCTGGAATCTGATTTTAAAAAATAAGATTAATATTAGCATAGATTAAATAGCTCTATACAAATATAACCATTCAAAGTCTATTATTACCTGTAAGATCTAATTTTACAATCTATGATCGAAAAAACGGAGATGAGAAAGTCGTAAATAAACGTAACCTGCGATTGCAAACTAGCTCGAGACAGTAGGCTACTGTAAATTCAGTATATTAGCAATGAGTATCATTCAGATGATTTGGGTCTGAATAAAATATCAAGGCTAGTTTACGATCTTCTTTTGTCTACTTTGTTACCAGCTAGGGTCTGCTGTCTGAAACAGCTTCTAATTCCAGCTCGTGTGTCGCGCCGCTGAAAGAAAAAGATGCGGCTCAAAGATGCGGCTCAAACGTCTCTTCTGTATTAACCGGAAGTACCAAAATTGCAACTCCGACTCCGACTCTTCAAACTGAATGGTACGAATAGAGCCGACTCAGAAAAAAGAGCCGAACTGCCCATCACTACAGGCCACTTACAAAATGTTTTTATCAAAATCTGTTTTAGCTGCGTTTCCGTGTTTACGCCCACTTCCGGTATCACACGAGCACATCAGACAGAAGTAGTAGACTACTCCACAAAATATCTTACAGAACTGATACTACAACTCAGCAAAGTAGCCATAAACTAACAAGCAGCTGATTACTAAAATGTTCCTCCTGGAAATACGGCGGCATTTAAAAGACGAGAATATGCTCGGACAAAGCAAAGTTAAAATCGTCTTCCAAATGGGGAATCACGCAGATGCACAATCAGCATACGCACATTCCTACAGCACGGTAACAGCCACAACAAACTAAAAAAATGCTAAGCGCTGCATACTACCTGAAACAAACACCATAATGCTACTTTAAAATGTGGTTCAGCAGGACAGCAAACACTGCTAACGTGCATGAAGCCATACCAGAGGAAATGTGAACGAACCTGGAGCTAGGAACGCTGAAAATCCACAACAGGTGTCTGCAGTTTCCAATCAAGACTCAGGTAAGCTGAAGGAAACTCGTTAAGCCGTACTCACAAGGCAGCATTGGGAAGTAACACCCCCACACATAAACAATGGCTAATCTGTCTAATAAAAAATAAAAAAACTTTAGCAGATTAGTATGGAGGTAGATTTATATAAAAAATAAACAAGCACAAAAGTATAATCCACAATTGTATTTACCATCCACACACACACACACACACCTCTCAATTTGTGTTCGTAGATATAATCCACAATTGTATTTACCATCTACACACACACACATCTCAACTTGTGTTTCGTAAATCATCATTTGGATGAATGCAAAAATTATATTCACAAATGCAAATAACATTTATAGATATGTTTCCAATGTTCACATGTACAAATCAAAAGCTTGGCTTGCGAACTGGCGAATCTACTTTTGCCGATCGAAGGACACTGCTTGGATTTATGGACAGAATTTTGAGACAAATATTCCGCTGTTTTTCACCGTGTCGATTCACACACGCTTAATTTGCGTGTGAATTAATTGACCATTAATCCACTTCTTAAAGATAATGTGCAATTTTGGCCACTTGTTCTAAAAGTGGCGCTGATGAGCCGAACACACACACCGCCGTGTTATGTAGCACCGAAGAAGAAGTTTTGCTTACGAATCGCAAGTTAAGCGTGTGTGAATCGACACGGTGAAAAACAGCGGAATATTTGTCTAAAAATTCTGTCCGTAAATCCAAGAAGATCAAGCGTGTCCTTCGATCGGCAAATGTAGATTCGCCAGTTCGCAAGCCAAGCTTTTGATTTGTACATGTGAACATTGGAAACATATCTGTAAATGTTATTTGCATTTGTGAATATTATTTTTGCATTCATCCAAATGATGAATTGTGGATTATATCTACGAACACAAATTGAGAGGTGTGTGTGTGTGTGGATGGTAAAGACAATTGTGGATTATACTTTTGTGCTCGTTTATTTTTGATAGAAATCTACCTCCATAGATTAGACATTGAAAACAGAACACAATTCTCACAGCACCCTGGTTCCTGGCTACCTACACAAAACATTACTAATGCCTAGCTGACTTCATTGAGGTGTGCCAGGCATGAGTAGGGATGGGTATCGAGAACCGGTATTAAACTGGTACCGGCTTCATTGGTCAGGACCGAAATACCGATTAGCTCCTGGACAAACGGTGCAGCTATCGATATTTGAACGTAATGTAATTCATTTTAATTAATTCTAACATAGCTGGCAAACATTTTCAAATTACCTAGCGTAAAATATATGTTTATATTCGGGTCCTAACGATGACATGTTTTTTTCCCCCCTTCTAATGATGACGAGTTGCACGCATCAGGCGATTAAGTTCGACATTGTCTGTTTACATTCTGTGGACTGTGGACTCCAGTCATGTAAACAAAAAAAGCTGTTGAATGTAAGGGGAGTAATACTAGCAATCTAATGAAACATTTACAAATGCAACATGCCATAAATCTGAAGCAGTGCAGTGTATTTGACTGCTTGAGCAAAGTGGCTGCTACACCATTCCCCAATATTACTGTATTGCTTCAGAGCTATCGAACATTTGGAGTGGGATTATTTAAAAACGGTGCATTACCCAAATAATTTCAGATGTATAACAGTACCTGGTATTTCATATATAGAACTAGGCTATCAGAATGTTGAGACAATTAGATTTAGCTGAGAAAAAGGCGGAAGGATGACTGGGAAAGCATCCAATGACTTTTCGCGACCGATTTAAGGTGGAGCGGCAATTTTTAATCGGTAGCCAACTTCAGCGTCGTGCATTCCCTTCAGTGCAGCCATCGATCCGGCACCGATGCTGATGCGATTCCCCAAAATAACGTGACTGTCTGGACTTCATCAAGTCAAGGTTAAATTTGTTATAAGATAAAACAAGTAGTTATTAACTACGAAAAATAACACCGTCAGCATTTACTCGATGGCCAGCCATATACTGCGCTGGGAAATGATGTAGGCTATTGTATGTTAAATGACCTGGAACGATGACAGTAGGCCTATTCAAGTTTTGTTGCTCCAAAGCATTCTCTGTTACCTGTTCGTAATGTACACCGAATATCTTTCCCGAAATAGAGAATCTTCGGTCTAACATTACCTATCGTATTCGCCCGAATTACATAAACCCGGAGCTAAAACACTCAATAGCTTTTCAGGAAATTATTCCCTGTACACTACAAATAGGTAACAGAGAATGCCTTGGAGCAACAAGGCATTCTCTGTGGAGCAATACATTGTTGTCCAGCGCTGTTACTATGTTATAATAACGCTGATAATCTAGGAACGTCAGCATTTGAAACATTTTCCTCATCCTATAGTGTAAATCCCGCGCAGCTAGACCAATGAGGGAAGAGCTCGGAGCTAAGGTTTAAGCATGGTGTATTCCGCTATTGCTGTGGGGAAAGGTAAAAAGTTATTGTGAAATATCACTGTTCTTGCAACCGGGTGAGACTGCTCTTTAGATTCACGGGATCAGCTAATAAGTGACCACGTATCAAAGGTAATCGTACCACGTTAGCTTCCGCTGGTCTACGCTGACCCCAGTTTATCCAGAAGGCAGTCTGTGTGCATTACATTGACTATCAGCCACCAACGCTGATTCTGTACTCATTCATTTGACTCCAATTTAATTATTAATATTAATTTGCTATGTAAAATTTCCATTCGCTAAAAGACTCCCATACTTTATCATACCCCACACTTCAATTGGCATTGATTCTGGTTCACCACATTTATCATATTATCCACAATTATTTACATGCACATACATATGATGCAATATGCATATACAGCTTTGTTTCAGTCCAGAATACATTTAGGGTGCTTGTTCACAGACGGCCTGTGATCAGGCCTGGATTCCCGGCGTCATTCGGATCAAAGGGTTGCAAAGCTGTCCAATGTCATGCAGAGTGCCTTTTCCAACCTCTAATGTCCAGTTGTATGGTCAATTCCAGCTGCTGTTTTATGACGCCATGCTTGGTGGTTTGGAACAGTCAGTATTTTAGGAGAGGTCAGGGGAAGGGGTCAAGATGCCCCACGGCAAAGGGTTCTCAGGCCACCTGGTGAATTGTTTTATTGCACCCTCAAAGAAGTCGCACACCAGTTCAGTAACCCAGGGTTTGTGGCTGATAATCCAAAGGATCAATAATGTTCAGTCTTACAATAGCTAACATCAGTCAAGAGGCAGCCCCCGCTCCTTCAGGGGATAGAAGTTCAAGATTCACCCATTCACCACTGCTGTATAATTTATTATTTATAACCAGTGCCGGCCCAAGGTTTTTGGGGGCCCTAAACAAAAAGTCTATATGGGGCCCTCTGTTTCGGTCGAAAACCATCCCCCAAGCCCCAGCCAGCAAGATTTGGCACCAATAGAACTATATTTAGATTAATGAAAAAGCCATTGTCTTAGGGAACACAATTATTTATTTAAAAATATATATTAAAACAACCTAATGTAGCAGATTTGAACAAAGAACAACAGGCTATAGCCTTGCAACTATAGGCTACACTTAACTGGTTAACGTTATTGTTATAGCAGCACCTAGTGGTAAAAGTCGGTACCTAGGAATTTTAGGTTCTAGGTTTGGTTCGGACTTGTGTAGTATTCACCTGGCCCGACCCACCAAACCCAACCAGACCCAACCAGACAACGCAAAAAGCCATGTGTAAGCAGTGGTAAAAGATAGATGGAAAATATAGATTAATTTCAACTGAATTGACCAGCAGGGCAACAACTGGGCTATCAGTCAACTATTTCCAATTGGGCCTAACCAATGCACAATTAATAAAATAAAGCATTTCAAAATAAACAATGGTCTTACTCTTAGAAGTGCTTTCATCTTGTTTTCCTGGCAGAGAAGTCCTTGATTATGTCCGTAAAATCCAGTTCGCTTAGGGATTATTTTTTAGCAACTCCTGTTCACAAATGTCTTTTTTTTCCTTTCTTTTTAGTTTTTGTGATCCGCTGGCGTGCTTTCGTAACTCTGACATTTTAGCTTTGGACAATAACAAGCAAAATCAGCATGTGTAAGTAGGCGTATAGCCACCAAAGACGTAGCCTAAATATGACTTTGCAAACCCATTGCATGAATCTGACCAAACTACCGGAAGCCTATGTATGTTTTTTGCTTTTTGGTAATAAATGAACGGATGAATGAATGAATAAAAAAATGTATCTGACCGGACAACCAATTAACAACAAAAACATTATTACACTCACTGGCAAATTACAACATATATTCTGGTCAATCGAGGCCCTGGGCTTCAGCCCATGTAGCCTGTGCATTAAAGGGGTAGGAAACACTAAAACATATTTTTTGAGATGTTAACTAATATCTAGGCATTGCCTCAGATGGAAGAGAACAATAGTATGCATTGCATCTACAATTTTGGGCAAAATGTTTAATTTCAGTATTTTAGCCGTTACATCGCCTATTCTTCTCCTTCCGGGGTTGAAAATAAAAAATGGGCTACGTCATTTAAAATGACGTTGAAGTGTACTTTTTGTACACTTGCGCGTAATCAGTTTCGCACTTTGTTACCGCCCCCAATATAAATACATTCCTGAGAAGGCGTGGCCAATGGCTATATCCATTTGACAAGCAATATCATTGTAGCCTGCAGTTAGTCTCTTTCAATGTATTAGCATTTTTCCAATTATGCTAGTTATTAACAATTGTAAGTTCGTTTTTTCAATTCCAATAGTTTAAATTTACAAGCAATGACTGATGGGTCGCAAGTGTGCTTTCTCTGGGTGCAAGAGCATCAGCGGATTAACGTTAACAGTTACACTATGCCCAGGGGTATGCCAGCCAAAGGAATGCGGAAACGTTACCAAGCCCGAATGATATTTCTGTCCCTCCAAATGCGGTAAATTAAATTAAATTAAATGCAGCCTACGGCGTCTTGTTGGCTTGCTAACGTGATGGTTATCTTGTAGCCTCAAAGATATTTACTTGAGTTGTTTTCGTATCGTTAACCATAGTTAACTGGCCGGTGATATTTCACTGCCTTTTGGGTATAAGCTATAACGTTAGGTTTGATACTGCATTGTCAATCTTACTGGCCTGGGGTCTGCTTCAGGATTGAAGCAGGAGTTACGTTTGATGGATAACCGTTAACTGCACTATCTGGAACCCCCCCATGGCTGGAACATGTATTTCCTGAAATAAAAATGGTACAAGGTACAAAGGGATAATGCTGTGCTTATGTTAACTTATGTCTTAACTAAGTTATTTGGATAGCTAGATAGCTAGTAAACGTGCATTTGTAGATGGCTAGGATAACGTAGGTACAAAAAAAATAAAAAAGCCAAAAGCCGTTCAGTTTCACTTGACATTCATTAGCCTACGTGTTGTAGTATAATCTGCAGGTAGCATTAGGTCAGACTGAATATTAGCTGACAAACGTTAACTTATTGGGCAGAACATCGATTTGAACAGACTGAAGTCTCCCGTAGCGTAGCCTATATCAGCTAACAGCCGTTTAGTTTCACTTGGCATTCGTTTACATATTTTATTGTCATGTTCGTGTAGCATAGCTACGTTAGATGTAACGTTATAGATGGCTAAAAAAACAAGTTAGTTTGAGAATGGAGTGATGGTGTGACGTGATACTTCATATTTACAGAGTAACATGAGGTATTAATTACGTATTTTTGTTATTCATTGTTAATTTATTTATTTTATTCATTAAGTAGTTTGTGTACTGGCAGGTTAGACTTCTTATGTGCTAACAATACTGGGCATAACATCGATTTAAGCAGAAGGAGATAGTCGAGTTCACAAGTGGGATAAAAGATAATTAGCTAGACTACCACTCAAACTTCTCTCTACGGCTCAAACTGATAGGACTCCGGACCATTTTCTTCTTCATACTCCTGGTCGGTGGAAAGCCCAGAGCATTCCGGAGGGGAGATGTCCTCCACCTCGAAGAAGCCATTGACTGATATCACCGAATTAGTCAGCAATTGATACAGACTCAGTTTCACTCGCAATCTTTTCCCTTGTGGGCGTGTCTTCAGGTGGCGAGAGCCTCTCTCCTCGCTCTCGCCCCTCCCCCTCTACTGCTGATTTCCACGCCCATTTAATTGCATTTTTCAAATTTGTGGTGTGGGCGGAGAGAGAATGTAACCGAGGGTTTCATAACCCTTTAAAGCACCCCTGACGATCACATTTTCACATCATATTGATAGGCTATCTTCGCTTAAATAATTAGCCTATGCGTGATTTGTTTTTTTCTATCGGCATGTCAGCCAACACACACATAATTTATAACATTTTAATTGACATTAACAGAGAGTGTGACAGTGCTGGCAGTTGACAGGCAGTAACAGTGTAGTAGACACTAACCGCGCCTGCCAGTCGGACTCGGCGGCAATCAAACGTTAAAGGGTGCTGCACTGCGCAGCCGGTGCGTACATCATCCGCGGCGCAGCCGGTGCGTACATCATCCGCGGCGCAGCACCCACAACAAAAATCCACCTTCCGAGTTCCAAAATTAGGTTTAATTAGGTTTAAAATATATGAAACGAAACATACTACAGTTCATTGTTATGGTTGTGTGTACTGTTTATTAGATTAATTGATTGGCAAAAAAAAATATATATATAAATGATTATCTTAGAGGGAGGGGCTGGGGCCCCGAACCAATCGCGGGGCCCTAAACAAATGTTTACTTTGTTTATTGAGTCGGGCCGGCCCTGTTTATAACTATTATTCTGTTCGCTTCTGAGAAGCTGAAGAACAACAGTTCTTTGGTAATCTATAATCTTGTTCATTTAAGTTTATTGTATTTGTAGTGAAGCAGCAATAAAACACACTACCAGACATTTATTTATAGCAATTGGTCCCCTCATTATATACTCTCAAGAAACTATGAGAAAACAATTAAATTTTATCAAAATAACTGATAAAAATTAAATCCTAACGATACCCATCTCTAGGCACAAGGCCACTTTGCACAAGGCCAAACGCTGAACCCAAAAACCTTTGGCCTACAAGACTGAGACCAAAAGCCTTGAAATGCGTACCCCCAATAGGGACTTAATCCCTACCCAGGATTACCTCAAAGTAAAAAAGGCAAAATAATAAAGTAGTGGTCCGATGGATCAACTGGCCCACTCAGCACCTACCTACCAGGGTTGCTCAAAACAAAACAAAACAAAACAAAAAAACACCAAGAAACACTCCACACTGTACAGCACTTTGGTAAACGTTGGTTGTTTTTAAACGTGCTTTATAAATACATTTTATTTTATTTTATTTGATTAACCAAGGCACAATCTCTATCTGTGTCAGAGGTCCATAGAGTCCATAGCAGCTGGACTCTAATAAATCTGCAGGCCCTGATAAAATTGATTTCTTAAGTTTATTTCATTGCTGAGCCCCTCACAATTATTTTTAATCTTAGTCTTACTAGCAATGAGATTCCTAAAATCTGCCTTTGTCCTTCCCCTGCTGAAAGGGATAGGACATATGTTGCACCTGCTGAAATTCATCTAATGTAAATAACTACAGGCTAATCTCCAAACTGTATATTTTAGCAAAAGTCCTTGAAAAGCTTGTCAGTGATCAATGAAAATAATTTTTAGAATCAAATGTCATTTTATCAAAATATCAGTCCGGTTTTAGGAAAAAACACAGTACTGTTACTGCTGCCCTTAAAGTAGTAAATTACATCATTGAGGCTCTAGGCTGCAAAAGAATTTGTGCAGCGCTTTTTATAGATTTTTCAATGGCATTTGACACGCTTGACCACAGCACCTAGGTCAACATGCTCCACCACAGTGGCCTGTCTAAGCAAGCAATAGCCTGGTTTGTCAACTATCTGTCTGCTAGAACGTAATGTGTTCAGATGACAGGGTCTACCTCTTCTTTTTTTTGACGTTATCAAAGGGGGTGCCCCAAGGTTTTGTGTTAGAACCTATACTATTTTCTATTTATGTAAATAACCTATGCGAAAACTTGTCTAATGCTGAGGACACTATTATGTATTGTTCCTCGTCTTCTGTTGTACATGCTCTTAGCCTCTTGCTGTCTGCATTTGATGTTGTTCAGTCCCGCCAGAGGCAACTTAAGTTGGTATTAAACACTGACAAAACTAAACTTATGCTGTTCACTAAGGCTAGAGAGTTACCGCCTGATCTTCCAAGTATTTTAAATTTTGCTCGTCTCAAGTTATAAGTACTTGGGCATTCACATTGACCACCAATTATCTTTTAAATCTCACATTGCAAATCAGGCTTCTAAGCTCAAAGTGAAGATTTTTTTTAACTTTAGAAATAGATTGTGCTTCTTCTTTAAAGTTAGGAAATATCTTGTGTCATCAACCTTCTTCCCTGTGATAGATTATGGTGACTTGGTGTATATGAACGCATCTGCCCAATGCCTGCAGATGCTAGACACTGTATACCATTGTGCCTTATGTTTTATCACTGGTTGTAAATACGTTACTCACCATTGTACTTTGTATGCAAAAGCTGAGTGGCCATCTCTGTATGTATGCAGGCGTACCCAGTGGTTGAGCTTCATTTACAAAACTCTCCTTGGACTGGTTCCCACTTACTTATGTATATATCTCTCCAGAATCCAAGGTCGCTATAACTTGAGTCTCACACTTGTCTGTTCCACGTGTTCGCACTGAGCTATTTGTATGAATGTTTATTGATGTTTATTTGTTTTATACTGCCCTCTTGGCCAGGTCTCTCTTGTAAAAGAGATTTTAATCTCAATTAGACTTTACCCGATTGTTTGGAACATTCCACAGGTTTAACCTTAAATAAGGGTTAAATAAAAAGTTAAATAAAACAAACCTTAACCAGTGTGGGGAGGGTTGCATGCTCAGGCACACGAATGGGAACGAATGGGAAGGTTTGCGCCCTCAGGCACACTAATGGGAACGAATGAGAAGGGTTGCACACTAATGGGAACGATTGAGAAGGGTTGCGCCCTCAGGCACACGAATGGGAACGAATGAGAAGGATTGCACATTAATGGAAACGATTGCGCCCTCAGGCACACTAATGGGAACGAATGAGAAAGGTTGCACCCTCAGGCACACGAATGGGAACGATTGCACCCTCAGGCACACTAATGGGAACGAATGAGAAGGGTTGCACCCTCAGGCACACGAATGGGAAGGAATGGGAAGGATTGCACCCTCAGGTATACTAATGGAAATAAATGAGAAGGATTGCGCCCTCAGGCACACTAATGGGCATGAACGAGAAGGGTTGCATCCTCAGGCACACGAATGGGAACAAATAAGAAGGCTTGCGGCTTGTTGTTCTTGTTCACAAGGCAGCATAGGGACGTAACAACTAGCATTTGCGTCTTTTTGTAATAACCCCAGCTTATTACGATATAGCTGTGTTCCTTTTTCTTATCATCACTTACGATAAAAGAGTTTTCATAAGGTGTTAGCGAGCTCCAAGTACACAAATACTGAATCTCTGCTTAAGCAACTCCCAATTGTCTTTGCAATTAAAGGGGTCTGGCAAACTTGGTCGTGTAACGTGAAATTTTATTTTTGGGGTAAATACCTTAACAGGCATTACTCAGGAGAGTGACATAAAAACCTGCATTCTCCATGGTTACCTAATGTTTTTGTAGGTTCAGGTAAGCTTATTGACTCTTTTAGATGTCAACTACACGGTTTGTGTGTATCCAACGGATTAACTTTTCAGGCCATCCGACCCATTTTACTAAAACCAGCTTTTAGCCCTTCTGCTTTTAGCCCGCGTTCTCTGGCTTCACAGGTGGTGACGGCATGGTGGGTTTCAACATACTAAGTTTCCATGTAATAATAAGCCACACGTCTTATCTTTGTTCTTACATTTGTTTCATCCAATAAAGACATGGGTATTTCTGCTAGTTAGGTAGCTAGTTGACGTTGGGTAGCTCGCATGTTGAAAGCATTTTTATACAGTCTACGGTTGAATGCCATGGAATTGTTTGGTTGGTTACCCTGTCAACTAAAACTCCGCTTCAGCAGGAAGCACCGGCGACCGCATCGATGAGAAGGCATATGTGACATTATTATCTAACGTTAAGATACGCGAAACGTTACTGAAATCCACAGGGCTAGCTAACACACTGGCCATGTTCAAATAAGGCATTAATGCAGGGACGCATTTGTTTTGACAAATGCTGGTGGGAGGGACAAGCAACTTTTTTTTTAAAGTATATGCATATTGTATGTCCACAAGACCCATATTAACCTAATTAGAAGGAAATCATGAAAATTTGTTCCCTGAGGCTTTAAGAATTCCAGAGCCTTCAGGATAAAAAAAATCTAAATCCCAATTTAATAAAATAGGCTTTATTTCACATTTGTTCTTTTTGTTTTTTTATTGGTTCTCTAAACACATATCAATTAATTTAAATGATGGTTTTAATTACACAGGGTCATTAAGAATCTTAAGTCTTTTTTTATCTGGCTATTCTTGTGAAAAGAAAACGGAGAGAGATTACTAACCTTTTCTCTAGCCATGGGAGATAATAGGGGCACTCGCACTTGACAGTGGTGAAGGCCTGGCCAAACTTGTACTGTGGAAATGCTTTGAGCTCAGCGTCGGTCATGAAGCGAAACCCCAGCACATCATCTGCCCAGAAAGGCCTGCGTTCGCTGGGAACCTCCCGAAAAATCTGCCACCTTGAGAAACACGCCCGTTAGACCAAAGCAGACATGGGTGTTAGGTCACTAGGGCAAGGTTGGGCAACTCCAGTCCTGAGGGGGTCTGGTTCTGCAAGCTTGAGAACTTAATCATCTGATAGTAGTAAGGCTCAAGTAATTATTTGGAAAGGTGGTAAACTAGCCTGGTGTTCCAGCAATACGTTAACTACTGAATTGTTTGGTAACTCTATAACTTTAAAGCAGGACTTCTGCCCTCAAAGACTGGAATTGCCCATGTATTATATTATGGGTGTGATAATGCACATACACATAATTGTTTTTCTACAAGTGGACTATAGGCTATGGGCATTTACCCTGAGCTCAAGTTTACACCTGCTTCTGAGGCCTGCTGGGACCTGGCAATCTCTAGCAGGTGATCGAAAGTGTCCTTAAACCAGCGGTGCTGTTGTTGCAGAGGAATATCTGTGAGGAAAGGTGATATCAGCAGGTGTTGATATCTTGTGAGTGTGTGATTACAACCAAAGTTATACAACACCTAAGTCAACAGAGGTTGTACTATTCCTGTGTATTAAATAACAAAATAAACTTAAGTAATTGAATATAGCGGCAAGCAGCGATACACAGGGCCCAAGCACACAGGCAATATTAAGCCACTTAGCAAATATGCCAGTATATAATGGCCTCATGTGTAAGTCTAAATGTCATCGTGTTGATATGAGATGTCAACATTAGCCATATATAAATTAGTCATTGAAAGTTTGGTTAAATATGCTGTTAAATATGCTGCATATTATTATATTCATTCTCAAGCTGTAAAGAGAAAGTTTTAATTAATAACATTTATATGAACATGGACACACGTAGACCATGCATAGTGACATACTCAACTTTATGTCTTAGTTTGAATTTTGAGGGGTCATTGTTGTACTTGTAAAATCTATTTGGTGACCACTGAAGAATTGTGTATGCCAACTGTTGTAAAATACATTAACTGTGCCATTTTGACGAGGTCATCTGCATAGTAATGAGTGAGTTGATTAGTCAGTAAGTTCCTGTCTTTGATTGCTGATGCTTTGTCAGCAAACAGTGCCTCTTTTCCATGTATGAGCTAATCAGACGCTATCACTTCCTGACTCCCTTACTGGTGCTTTGTTAGCAAGATCATCAAGTTGAACACATAAAGGTACAATGTATTTTCATCACTGCCATGTGTATGCACCATTACAGTCCCGGCCAAAAGTTTTGTCGCATGAGAGGACAAAAGTGACAATTGCTAATTACCCAACTCTTAATTAGCTATTAAAGTTAAGAAACAACACTGTTTCTATTGTGCACACATTAACAGAAGATATGGCCAAAATTTTTATCTTTAAAAAACTAAAGACTGAAATCTCACAGACATATTTACCAGTAAAAAAATAAAATAATCCTAGCACAAACTCTGTTACAGTGTCTGTATTTACATTGCTTAGTTCTGCGGAGACTTTGGAACTATGAATACAAAATCTTAATTGGTTCCAACATTGTACTCTAATAAAATGTAGATACTGAGGAGTGAGAAGATAACTCTTGTAAACATGCATTTTGAGTCAGACACAGGGCGCATGTCCTCACTGGGAATTGGTGCACCGCCCAACACGATCCCCGCAGCAATGTCACTCGTGGTGTCTGGAGTGAACCTGTCCGCCAGGACCGTCACAGAGCAGTAAGGAAGGGCCTCTGCGATGCACACTGCTGTGGACAGGCCGACCACACCCGCCCCCACCACGACCACCCTTGTGCGCTGCATTGAGAGTTAGATCTGCAGAAGGGAGATTAACAATTCAGGTCAATCTGTATGCATAGCGCTCTTTAGGACAGCTTCATCTGCCTGCCTACTGCCTGCCTACATTGTCCACCAAACAAATTTTGTTCTGTTTCGTTCTTTCACCTGTAGGAATTGTAGATTCATTTTTTGCTTTCCTGCGCCCAATTTACTTGCATGTTGTGTGTGAATCAGTACTATATTGGCAACAAGGATAAATGTAGACCGAGGGCAGTCTAACTGTCCTGTTCCATACTCTAACTCATTGGACAGTTGGATGTTGATGCTGTGGATTTTTCTAACATTTTGGACAACTGGAAGACAGCACTGCTCCATCATTACTTTGCAGAGGGACAGAGGATATTCAGATTGTGTGGATATGGACATAGTCGCAGAAACAGTCTTTCTTGAGAACCACCTCGCAGGTAAACCATGAGTGTTCCTTCAACATTACCTGCTACAGAAAACTACAATGTGTCTCTTCCAAGCTACATGGATAATGTGAGGGACTTGAGCCCTGCAACTACAAGTAACTACAACTACTGTAATGTAATAGTTCCTCTGCTAGCCATGTAGCATTCCGAACATGCAGCTCAGTGATGTGGGTTTGCCCTTAATGCAGGATGTTATTTACTTTTATTTATTCTCCTTTACTTGAACAGGTAGTCTTATTGAGATCAAGATTGGGATGGCAAGTATACCATCTGCCAAGTCACGGCTTGGCGAGGCATACAGCACAGAGAGTTTGGCACTTTTCAGGGTTTCCTATAGAAATAACCACAAGGACCACAGACTCTCAGCCCTTAAAAACATTAACTTTTGTACGTTCTGACCTCATGTAACCACACAGAATTCAGATACAACTTCACACATCCACACAATAAAGCCCCAAATTTGGGTTCTTCTTCTTTTTCTTGCTAAATTTGTCATCAAAAATGATCTATACCCTCAAACAATAATTCTCCCCATTGGATACAACATCTTATCCACCAATGATAATGCCTCATGTATCGCAGGATTTACAGACAAAACTCCTATATTTTGCTATACATTACCACGAACCAACGTTGGCCTAGTGGTCAGCGTTCAGGCATGCGTGAGATCCGGGTTCAATCCCCGCCAGGTACCAAAGGGGAAATACATTTTCTACAAAAACAATGTGAAAATGTTACACTTTTCCTTTACAAGACTGTTATTTTCACATTAACAAACATATTTTTATTGCAAAGGCAAAGACATGTTTACAATATTAACTGTTCATTGTTTCACTTGTACTTAAAGAAGTGAAGCGGTGAAAGTCAGCCGACACCACGGCAGGTAACGTTATGCAGTATGGGAACAAATGTCCCATTTTCTCACGCAGAGAAAATACAGTTTTAACACAAAATGTCATCTGGTTAAGATTGCGTTGTTGCATTAATGATAAAAAAATATAAAAAACTGTGCCAGTGCTACATAATTCTCAACACACGTAGTTTAAAAATGTTGTACTGTGTCACTCGTCTCAGTCCTAGGAAACCACTCAGATAACAATTAACACTATCATTAAACGGCTAGGCCTATGGCTCAATGCTTAAGTTGTTGTCTTGGATGTGGTCAACCTGGGTTCAATCCCCACCAGGTACCACAGGTTTAATTTATTTGACAAAAACAATGTGCATAGATTATGTTTCTCACATATAAACATATGGTCTTCACATTACAGAATGTATTTTTATTGCAAAGGCTAATAAATTGAACAATATAAACTGGTAACTGTTTAAATTATACTTGAACTGAGGTGAGTAAACCTACATGGTCCGGTACCGCTACGACCAAAACATTTACCACAGGTAACGTTAAACTAACGGAAGATAAATACACTGTAACTGCGCTGGAACTAGGCAGGAAACTGCCCTTCTCCCCAAAACCACTGAAATATTTAAAAAGTCATGTTGTGGATACTGGATCCAAACCTGTCTGATTATGCCAATTTGTTGTGCATCTCCGAGTGAAAATATCTCAGAGTTGTTTTCAGAAATTTACCTCTCAAATTTCTCTAAGTGTTTAATCAAAGAGGACACGGCAATAATTATCAGAGAATACTAGACTTTATTTCATTAAACAAACAACAAAAAGTCCAGCGGAGTGCCCCCGCAGAGACTATCAAAAATGCCAGACCTTATCCCATATACCGCGCGATCAAGGTCTTGCAATCTCCCTAGAGACACTCTCAATTATTCTTGGTTTACAGTCCATCTTTATACAGTTTCTTATCAGATTGTACATCTCATTATTTGTCCATCTGACCTATTTGACCAAACAAACACAGGCAATCTCTATCCCGCCTTTCTTCGAGAACTTTCCAATCTTCTCCACGTAACAGGTGTCTTGTCTTCTGAGGTCTCATTGGTTGTTTCCAGACATCAATCTCTGGCTCCGCCCTCTTTTATTAGCGTCATCCCGTGTCGAGAACCTTCCAGAACTTTCCTTCGTAGATTCCGTCACCCATCTCCAGCCCCGCCCTATGGCATCGCCTGTTTTTTAGGCCTGGGAAACCACCTGTTATCAGACGATCCTGGTTTCTTGGCTACTATCCAAGTTCTTTTTCAAATTCCTGGACTGCTGACGGACTCTCCGAAAACACCAGCCTTAAAATCCGCTTTGTTTAGGAACATCTTTTCTTATCAGACTCTGACTGGCCCTCAGCTCCCTCTAGTCAGAGAGACAGAGAAGATGTCTCTCTGCTCTTATAATATTTTACTGTGCTTATGAATGCATTTCTCTGTTCTTAATACATTTATACATTCTGTATATTTCTCTTAATACATTCACAGATACATATTCAAATATTATCAATACATATTATCACAGGTAATATAGTTTAAAGGTAATACATATTCAAATATAGTCAATATATATTATCACAGGTGACCAATAGATTTAATGGAATTCCCAACAATCCCCCCTTTGAGGCTAAATAGCCTCACCATTAGCAATTCCAGTATAAATATACAGTGCTGTAGGGGATCGTTCATATATCCGACCCCCTCGTTACCACGGTGTATGGCAGCAACAAGCGTACTCTGGGTACATATTTGCAGCCACACTAAGCACCTTTCTGTCACTGTCATAAAATAAGGGATGTATTAAAATACATACCTTATCTAAGTTTTACATACAGTTATAGTTGTACTGCAGAGTGTCTCCGCCTACAGGTATACTGCTGTACCCCTGCAGCAACTAAACAAACAAACAAAAAACAAAAAATAATATTAATAATAATAAAAAAATAATATAAAAAATGTAAAAATATATAATTAGAAATATAAGAAATTGATTATGTTATGTATACTGCAAAATGAGATCAACTATCTCGCAGCCAGTAGTCCTTGATGCCTGGCCGCCGCTTTTATCTGATCTGGCGCTAGTATACATTTATATGATTATAAGAGTAAATATGCTTAATTTTGTACTGCAGGACTTTCAGCAGGCGGACAGCCGAGGGGTCTGCACGCAGTTTCAAAGGCAGTAGTACCACTCTGCCTTCCGTTTATCTCTGATGCACTGACACTTCCCGGCCGTCCATCCCGCTTCAATCCATGCAGCACTGAAGAAAAAAAAAATAAATAAATAATAATAATAATAATACATGAGTAAAGAATGTAAAAATTGATTATATATGGGGCCCATGGACACATTTATACAATGTTTCAATTATTAGACCCAGTGTTCCCTGCGTTTTCCAAATTCTGCAGTGCCGCAGGGGAGCGTAGAGATATGCCACCAATCGCGGCACACAGCCACTCCCCCCCCCACACTTACAGTTTAATACTACCGTATCCTCGGTCATATCTGGAGCAGGTGTCAAGAGGCAGGCATGCTAAGTAGATCACTTAGATCTTTTCTAAATATAAATAAATATAGCTCTCTATCGCCCGTTCCAGAGGTGACTAAGGGCCCTGAGACGCACAACCAAAAAACCTCCCACTCTTGTCTAGGGAGGAGAAAAAGGTTGCACTCCTCTTACAACTCTGAATTCTTCCTATTACTCAGAGTAATCCTTTATCTGAAGAATGTTTCTCAGGACATGTTTCTCTGTGGCCTTGTTTTTCAGAATACAGGCTTAAGGTCACTCATTTGAAATTTAACTACCACAGACAAGTTTATACACTCTATTACAATATACTTTTTATAGAATTAAATGTTAAATTCCCACAATTCCCTCCTTTGATCCCTCCTTGGGATCAACACTATACAGCGGTATTTCAAGCTTGTATGGGTGATATCTTCACTCCATACCTGAAGCAGGTACACATTGCAAACCCAGTTTTCTTAATTTTATTTACTCTAACTATCAGGGTTATAATACTGGCACAGCGGTAAGCAATGATGTCAGAGCTCTTACTTAATCACCAGGAAAACCTCCAATAGGCAAAACCACAGAACTCTAGACTGAGTCTGCTGCTGGTGAGGACATGTCTCTGTCCGATATCCATCTTAAGCGATACTCCTTCATTTTTAATACATTTTACTTTTTACACTTCTATCAAGAGGAAAGAAAATCCTAGCATTTTGGCAACAGTGCATTGGCAGCTTTTTCGAAACATTTTATCACAATATAGTTACATAGGGGTGTCTCCTCGGGCAGTTGGGGGTGTAGGGAGGTTCTGGTATCTCCCACACGGTTGGCATAGGCATAGTGTGCTCGTCACATGGTTCAATCAGTAATGGTAGTACAAAACATTTACTCGACTAACATACGATACTTTTACCACAAAATTATGTTGGCTTCTTCTTCTTTGGTCCAAGTAGCCTCAACGTCGGACCAATGGACAGAGGAGAGGTTACTAGCACATCACTCAGCCACGGTCTTTCTTTGGCAGATTATGTAATGCATCTCTGTGTGTGTATTCTCTCTATCTGCCATTGATGAGGGAGCACATAGCTCCTGGTTGTGTAATTCTTTCTTCGTGTGTGTGTATATTCAGTGTTAGTGTTACTTTAATATACACCCAATGCCCTGTTGGAAAATAATCTTGCACATTCTGGTTAAGTGTTACACATAGTTCGCTAGTTCCCTCTTGAGCTGTTCAAGCGGGGGTCCATTGTACGGACCTCATACAAACGGCATGGGCCCTCCTATGGCCGATTGTGCCCTATTGGGGAAAAACTGATACTTTCCAAATTATTATACATCACCACTTCCCCACAATCATACACTTCCCCCTTTGCACAATGGTCCTGCCCATGCGCATCCTTAATCACACTTTGCTCTGTGTGTGTTATCTGTTTATTAGTTGCTCGAGGTTGTGTGCTTCTGTCTTCTTGGGCCCAATATCTGTAGAGAAACCTGACAATTTCAGTTAGTCACACAGTACTTTGTCATCTCATCTCCAATCCCCTGTAATTCTTCACAGCAGTGATAATTCGTCCCTGGAATTATCATTGGAGTTCCTGTCATAAATTCAAAAAAGGGGAGAAATTAGCAATATTTAGTGGGGCCTAGTTCAGCTCTCATTGTCAGTAGAGCTGCTTGAGAGCCGCCACCCAGTTCCTGCTGGAAACAGAGAAGAACTCTTTATTAGTCTTTTCCCTTCACTTAGGGTACATTTTCACATACGGGGCATCGTAGGATTTATTTGTCTGTTCAGTTTATTTATTTATCTTTGTTTTGGTTGTGCATCTAAACTGACAACCCCTTAGGAGAGATCGCATTGCCGGGTTTCACTTTGATGGTTTTTTAGACAAAATCAAACAATTAAACACAAAACAAAACCACACAACTTAGGATGTAAATTAAACTAATTATTTATCTGCAACCGAACAAAAAACACAAACATTGGGAAGGTGGCCTTGCCCTCCACTTCCCCCAGCTTAAACTGTAAAGTTTCCACTCCTCATCTTCGCTTAAACATTGTTTCAATACTCCGCTGTTGCTCAATTATTTTCACTTGGTCCTTTATAGCGCCGCTTAATTATGGTTATGCACAGCTTGATACAGATGCAGGCGCGGGTGTTTGAACATTTTTAGCCTGTCAAAACAGAGCTCTTTGGCTCTTTTGACCATTAATAATAAAACCCAGAAAATTCGAAAGCAAACAAAACCCACAGCAAGAAGGAAAACAATATCCATTTTGCATGCTTCCACCTTATCCATAGCTGAACAACTCTCTCCCACTTTTTCTTTGATCAGATCCTCATAACCAATCGTACATAGGACATCTGCTTCTATACATAATAGAGATAAGGCATTCAGCCTGCCTTGTTGCATAGTTGTTCTGAGGGGATTTCCTAAACAAAACACTTTGATCCTAGTGTTTAACAAATAAACTGAAATAAATTTCATGATGTTCTATCAAAAAAGGCTGGAATAAACAAAACTAAATAGTACTGAAAATGAATTTATTCGTAAACTAAATGAATTAAAAATATCTCCAAGAATAGTATTAACCGTATTCAAGATATATAAAATGTACTTACATTTTAATCGATTAAACAGCCAGAGCTGAGTGTGCTATTGGACTAGTCATTATGCAACTCAAAGCAAGAATGAGGTAATGAATGCACATGCAATTAACACCGGTGGCAGTTGGCAACTCTAGTATAGCCACATATTGGTTATATTTGTGTAGCCTATATAAAACATGGTTATAGCATGGCCTCCTTAAAATAGCATACATTTATTGTGCTATTTCGATACAAAAGAAAACAAAAATGTGTTTTATTTAATCAATATCATTATTACAGATTTGAAATGGTTTAATAACGGGCAGACTTTCATTAACTAGGGGTAGTCTGTGGTCAGTACAGTTCGCTACAGTTCCTGACCGCTGATGCGCACTCAAGCATATGAACGAATCATTGAGTGATGATCCGGTACACTCAATTCATTTTAAAGATTCGTTCAAAAAGATTCGTTCAAAAAGATTCGTTCGTTCACGTACTGCACATCACTAAGACACGCTCGCGCATGCCCACTACACTGGTTAAAGAATGAGTTGAATCGTTCCTGACAGTGTTGTTGTTATACAATATATACACATATTCGGTTAAATCACACTAAAACACTTTCTATGTCTTGGCTGCTGGAAACTACAACTAAAGTTCCCTCATGGGAAAATAAGTTATTCTATCCTGTTCTATTCCATTTTCTTCTCTGGCCACCAAACAAGTCCCCTTTCCCTGAAAGACTGAAAAGTTAAATTCAAAGCGGGCAACGCAGACCCTCTCTCTGCATGAAATCTACTCGTACATGCAGAGAATGGCACTCAAAACGAATTGTAACATTTTGCTTAAACACTACTATCTACTTTCACTTCTGAGGTAATAATTACATTCCAGGTAGCAAGGAAACATCGAATCAACCTCGCCAGCATGTCATTGGCAACAGTATCGGTCAGCAACCAACTTTCCATGATTGAGCACCCACTGATGTATCAGTGTAATAATAACACTGAAGTCATACTGATGAATAACATTGATTTTTACTTTGATAAATCAAATTCAGATGCGCTTTCTTTTTTGTAAACCATGAGTTAGGCTTTCCATTCACTTTTAAAATCACATTCTTCTGGATTAAACAATTTGCAAGCATTTTCTTCTAAACTACTCAGCTGATTTAACATAAACACAACACAGCTCATACACAAATCCATGCAGCGCATTTTCTCATACTTGTGTCGACACACATTCATTCTCTGGCCAGCACTCACACAACCCACACTTTTTCTCAGACAAAAATGGTTTGTCTGGCTCGGGGAACCATCCCAATTGGTTCCACTCGGCTAAATATTTAGTCCATTTATCACGACGTTTTTTCAATTCCTGGGCACATAATTTTGTGCTCAGATTGTCCCATAGTTTACGCAATACTTCTACTGTAGTAGGCATTTTATTTATTCCGTAAAACGTTATTTATTACTTAGATATTGTCTCGTTTTAATTTCTATTTTTTACTTGATATGTTTGATTAGGACCCACAATTTAACAGTTCTAATTAAATTAACACAACCTTATTTCCCTTAATTATTCACCAAATGTCAGTTATATTGCAGTCATTGGCTGTGATCAGCTGCATTCAGTTACTCATTTTAATTTTCTCAATGCACGTCTGCATTATCAGAAAATATTTTCACTGAATCAGTATCACAAAGGCTTACAATGACACCCACAATTTTGTTTATCCCCTTTTATCATTTTAATACAGCAGATATACAACAGATAAAATAAAAAATAAAAAACTCAAAGACCTGTTTATGAATCAAAACTGTATTCCATGAATCAAGTGCTTTTGTATGTTTTCACTCGTGGCTTTAGGGCCATTTTATCTCACCCGTGTAATGTCGACTATGTGGTTCGACGGACCTTACATTGATATCACTAGATCAATGTATCACCACAGTATTTTGCGTAAAATAAAATGTTAATTTCCCATTAATTCTTATTTTATTTTCGTTTAATTCCAATCAATTTATTCTCTAAATTATTTCACCACTTGCATTTATTTAAAGGCAGTATTCTATATTCCCTTTTTAAACATTAAACAAAAAGTTCGGAAACCCGTGCCTGGCAGACCACCCCTCCGCCGCAACAACGGCTCCCGGTAACAAACCCCACACTGCCGGAAAGCACGTCCACCCCCCCCCTGCAAATAGCACTCCCACCTGTAAGGAACACACACTCGCGGGACAAGCAGCACAGCCAAGAGCGCGGGCCATGCCTACGCAAAACCCGACAAATCCTCTCCTCCCATAAACGCATTCCCCCCACAAAATGGAGCACCACCCACAAGGGAAACAAACAGGACCCCAACGGTACAAAATTCACCGCAAGAAGCACTGCCACAACAGAGAAACAATATATCAAACACAAACCCCCCCCTTCCTTATCTTATGTTGTCCTTCAACTTGTTTTCCAAATTATCCGAGTTCTTCTTCAACACACTTTAAATGCTCAAAACACTTTTCGCGCTCAGACAGCACATGCCCGTTCAGAAAACAGACACATTTTCATATTATCACTTTAATTCTTATTACCTTATTTATTTATTTTTTATTACTTTCTGTTATTTCAAATCTCTGAACAAACCTTCCTTGTAATATCACTTTAATTTTTTTTTTCTTTCTTTCTGCGTGCTACTCATGCTGTGTATTTTCTCAAATACAAGTTCTAATTTTTTCCGGTTTATTAGCTTATAATTTTTTTTTTTTTTTTATTACCTTGTTTCCCCAATTTTATCCACAGAACAGATTAAGTTATTAATTTGTTCTACTATTTTCGTTGTCTTTATTAATTTTTATAACTGTTTATTAGTTCAAATTTTTGCATACACCGTCCGTGTAGCATTTGCCGTTAATTTTTCTTCATGTCACTCACTTTGCATATTTTCAAGTACAAGTTCTGTTTTTTCACTATTTTTTTCTCTCGATCATATATTTAATTTGTTCTCTGGATGTACAACCCCTCTCCGTTAATACACCTATCAGTTATGCCACCTCCTTCATGTGACTTTTTTTGTAATATACTATACACTTTATTTACATCAATACATCAAAAAAGAAGAAAGAAAGAGAAGAAGAAAGAGAAAAAAAAAATAAAAAATAATAATAATAGTAATAATAATAATAACACCGCGCTAGACATACCCCTATTTCTTTATATTATTCACATTACCCATCACTGGTTTATTTACCCCACCAATTTATAAATATCAACCGTATGTCTTTGCACTGAAACAAGTTTGGAACTCCAACCGCCCCAAACTTACAAGTTTAACTCCGACCGTTAAAACTTTCAAGGTTAACTCCAACCGTTAACACTTACAAGGTTAACTCCAACCGTTAACACTTTCAAGGCGTTTAACTATTCTATCCTCCGCACGCCTTTCCACGGAAACAAGTTTTTGACTCCAACCGCCAAAACTTACAAGTTTAACTCCAACCGTTAAAACTTACTTACACCTATATCGCTTGCGCATTGATTCTCCAAAATTACTGCCGTCCTCTTTTATACAATTTCATTAATTTCTATTTTACTTTTACACAGGTTTTTTAATAGGCAAGGTTCTAGGTCACTGGGTTTACAGAATAAGGAGAGAAAAAAATAATAATAATAATAATAATAATAAAAAAGGGACCTTTCTTCCACATTATATCTATACATATATTCACCAAGGTCTTCTCAAGCGATCTAAAATTAACTTCGCTTACCTTGGTTTCTTTTAATCAGCCGGCTGGAAAAAAAGGTCTCTCTCTCCGTCTCCCGCTCACACCGCAACCGGTCTGAACCTGGACCTATCCTGCCGACTACGCCAATTTGTTGTGGATACTGGATCCAAACCTGTCTGATTATGCCAATTTGTTGTGCATCTCCGAGTGAAAATATCTCAGAGTTGTTTTCAGAAATTTACCTCTCAAATTTCTCTAAGTGTTTAATCAAAGAGGACACGGCAATAATTATCAGAGAATACTAGACTTTATTTCATTAAACAAACAACAAAAAGTCCAGCGGAGTGCCCCCGCAGAGACTATCAAAAATGCCAGACCTTATCCCATATACCGCGCGATCAAGGTCTTGCAATCTCCCTAGAGACACTCTCAATTATTCTTGGTTTACAGTCCATCTTTATACAGTTTCTTATCAGATTGTACATCTCATTATTTGTCCATCTGACCTATTTGACCAAACAAACACAGGCAATCTCTATCCCGCCTTTCTTCGAGAACTTTCCAATCTTCTCCACGTAACAGGTGTCTTGTCTTCTGAGGTCTCATTGGTTGTTTCCAGACATCAATCTCTGGCTCCGCCCTCTTTTATTAGCGTCATCCCGTGTCGAGAACCTTCCAGAACTTTCCTTCGTAGATTCCGTCACCCATCTCCAGCCCCGCCCTATGGCATCGCCTGTTTTTTAGGCCTGGGAAACCACCTGTTATCAGACGATCCTGGTTTCTTGGCTACTATCCAAGTTCTTTTTCAAATTCCTGGACTGCTGACGGACTCTCCGAAAACACCAGCCTTAAAATCCGCTTTGTTTAGGAACATCTTTTCTTATCAGACTCTGACTGGCCCTCAGCTCCCTCTAGTCAGAGAGACAGAGAAGATGTCTCTCTGCTCTTATAATATTTTACTGTGCTTATGAATGCATTTCTCTGTTCTTAATACATTTATACATTCTGTATATTTCTCTTAATACATTCACAGATACATATTCAAATATTATCAATACATATTATCACAGGTAATATAGTTTAAAGGTAATACATATTCAAATATAGTCAATATATATTATCACAGGTGACCAATAGATTTAATGGAATTCCCAACAGTCAAACTGTACCTTTACCTCCCGACTTTCACAACCAAATGCAAACATAGCATGATAAAATGATTAACTCACGGTAATTAACCATCATGGAATGTGTAATATGCACTCTCAGTTCAACAAACATATACGATTCATGGTTACTCACTTTTAAAAACGTACTATAGCCTCCGAACATGTCATACTTACACTATTAATTATAATAGTACTAAGAATAATAATCTGTGGTAGGCTACTTTCTTAGACAGTAGTATATGCTATTGCCTTCCTTTCTGATATGCAGCGATTGCTGGGAAATATGTGAAAAGTGCTGGTTAAACAGTCTACAAGTAGCATGGGGTAATTTTTCAGTTTTTTTTTTATAGTTTATGAAAGTACAGATCCTGAGATTTCAAATCACGTCTCATACGCTCCAATATGCACATATTTGAAGTAGATACGCTACTTTGAATGTTGGTACACCTTAAAACATTTTCATGAGAAAACAGCTCTAAGATTTGCAAAGATTCACACCTCAGGCAGGAAAACTTAATGGCGTGAACAGTAGCTGACTAACCCCACCCCCAACCAGTCCCTCAGTATTTGTCAGCTGTAGCTAAGGCAGACACAGCCTCCAACCACAATTGCAACCACAATCATTCCAACCACAATTGCAATCCCATAATTTTTTCTTAATTAGGAACTTTTCATTGTTAGAGGGATCCCTCTTAAGCCACATTACATCAGAAATAGCTATGCATGCCTTGAAGAATAAAAGTACTAGCTTAGCCAGTAAAGGCTTGGTTTGTGTGATAGATAGATATCACAACAAACATGCTTGCAAATTATACATTGTTTGGACATGCAGCTAGCTAGATAGCTAACTGTTGTTAGCTTAGCCAGATGCTGGGTTTGTGTTAAACAAAGACTGGTAGAGATACGAAAATCATAACGAGCATGCTTGCAGATAAATTGTTTGGCCACGCGGCTTGCTAGAAAGCTAACCGTTATCTTAGTCAGAAAGGGCTTGGTCTGTGTTAAACAAAGACATATAGACAGATAAGAATATCACAACAAAAATGCTTGCAAAAGATACATTGTTTGGACGTGCTACTAGCTAGATAGCTAACTGTTAGCTTAGCCAGCAAAGGTTTGGTTTCTGCTAAACAAAGGCTGTGTCCGAATCGGTCTGAATCAACACCCTTCTATAGGCTACTATTCAGTATGCTTGCTGTGAGAAAGTTGTTAAGTTGGCAAAATTTTATCTAAATGTAGTGGACTTTAAATCCGCAAATTATGGCCTACTTTGGTTTTCGCTGATAATAGTATTGAGGATATTTTTCGCATACTGTATGTCACTAAACTGTACGCTGTAAGCAGTAGCCTACACTGGACATCTAGTACACTGGAGGACACAGTAGATTCTGACACAGCCCTCGACTAGCAGACAGATTGACAGCAAAAACTCAAACTTACCCGAGTAAAACAAGTTTCATGGAAAACGATAGTGGCTACTGTGAATTGTGTATGTTGTTCTCTGGTGCTTTCGTTATACTCTTTGACATTTGAGTAATTTCGGAATCTAATTTCGGCTAATACATGTCAGCCTAATACATTCCAGTTCCTAAAATAAGCATGTCTCTGTCATCTGCTGATGATAACGCCGTGGTTGTTGGTAAGAATCAGAATTATTACCATCGTTCATGCATTGGAGGATAAAAGATTACATTCATTCTCTGTTGTCTATGCTTCTACCGGCAGCTAAATTATTCAGAGAAGTAGGCAATCAACATTTTCAGCGTTGATCTCCATTTTTGAAAGTGAGTGAACTTAACCATAGGCCATGTGAGTTTATTTATGGGCGAGGCATACCGAAACTCAGAGCCAATCGAAACTAGGAAGGCGTTAATGGACAGCTGGTTGCCGGCTCAAACTAAAGCACGCCCCCGGCAAACATGATTTTAACAAGCATATTTGTGTTACTTATTACAGGTATTTAGAGATCCTTAAAATGTTGTATATTAATCCCTTCGCGCAGAAGCCAAAGTTGGTCAATTCTCACCTATTTAGGGGGTGCTCTATTTAAAGCTTTATAACTCCAGGTGTGAGCATCACAGAAACTTGGACAATGGCTTAAATAAAGCAAGACAGTTGTACCATTTACAGTACTAACTTAGCTGAGTATATTTTCATAATTTAGGTGCCACAAATGCAAAGAAATCTTGGCAAAAATGTTTTTCTTTAGTTCGCAATAAAATATTTATACATAAAATTATTATATATTTAACTATAAAATCAATTTGGATCAAAAAACCCATTGCATAATTTTCTCTTCATCAGTATAGGGGGGTAGATATGTATGGGTCCAAAACCCTATCCAAAACATGTCATAAAATGAATACAATTAGTGTTGTCCATTATAAAGCATGTACACATTCATACTCATTCCAAGGACATCTAGCACAGGGGTTTTCAAAGTGGGGGCCGCGGCCCAACGGGGGGCTAGACAAAAATGTAGGAAATTAAATAAGAAAAAATCTGCACACTGCAAAATGCTCCCTAGTATCAAATTGTATTTAAGGTGACCTTTCGATACTAGGGAGCATTTTGCAGTGTGCAGATTTTTTCTTATTTCATTTCAACTATGGCCTGCCACTTTTCAATAAACTGGTTATGCATTCAATTCATTCTCAATCAATAGAACGCTGAGGTCAATGAACTTTGTGCTCCTGATGGTTCTGGTTGGAATTTCAATCAATACTGCAGTAGTTCTCAAACTCGGTCCTAAGGGCCCCCTGTCTATGCAGGTTTTCGTTCCAACCACAAAAGCACAATGTGAATATGAATATTTAACTATATTAAATCAATATTATATGATTACTATCTCATGAAAAGGTTCTATCTGGATGTAATCAATTAGTAAAATGTCCCTTAAACCAAATAATTGTTAAAAAAAATAAGGCTTCAGGGATGCTAATCTAATTCCTTTCTTATCCCTAAAGCATTTTTCACAACATGTGATGGTGGGTGTCGAAATCTAAATCCATGTCTGCCTTTTCTTCATTTTCTGCTGCTAATATTCCATCACTTTCTAACACAGGATACCCCAATTCTTTCCTCACTCCACTCATCTTTTTTATCATTCCCCACACCTCTTCTATTGGTGTGCTTCTCCCAAGTGAGAGAATTTTAATGGTTTTCCGGACCATTGCTTGGCACCTTTTATAATTTATTAGTTTCTGGAAAGTCTTTTTTAATTCCCTAAAAGCCTTATTTCGATTCTTCACAGCCACAGAACACTCCTGTGTCCACCAGGGCACCAATTTTCTTCTTCCCTTACCAGACTTCTTTTTAATGTCCTGATTCGCAGCTCCTATTATAGCTGCTGTAATTTTTTCATTAAAACTGTCTACATCCAATTCTTTGTCTATCACCACTAATCTTTCTTCACATATTCGTTGAAATTTCCCCCACTCAGCCTTTCCAAAAACCCACCTTTCCATCTTATCATCTGGTACCACATTGTTCTCTATACCGACTTGACGTACAATTGGATAGTGATCACTTCCAACTGTTGAGTGATTCCACACCTCCCATGCACATAATCCTGCCAGTGACTGTGATGCAAAAGTTAGGTCTAATACAGATCCTTTCCCCGTAATATGATTCATTCTTGTGCTGATTCCATCATTTAAACACACAAGGCCTTTAGCTTCCATTAATTCCTCAACTATTAACCCATTGTGATCTGTCTTTTCCCCTCCCCACACAGTATTATGAGCATCAAAATCCCCACACCAAATAACCCTTCTTTTGTCAAGTCCTTAAATTATCTCCAAAGTGTCTAGTACCAGTTTTTGACAAGGATTATACAAATTTACAATCATTAAACTGCTGTTCTTTAGCCAAACCTCAACAACCACATATTCCAGATCCTTCCCTATTACTACCACTCTATATGGAATTCCCTCTCTCACAAATGTAGCACACCCTCCCCCACTACCACTTTCCCTGTCCCTCCGTACACTAACATATCCTTGTATAATAAAATCCAGTGAAGGCCTCAGCCATGTCTCCTCAATGCATAATACATCCGGCTTATTCTGTAGTTCATTAACATAACCTTTAAATTCTTGTCCATTTGCTATTAAACTTCTTGCATTCCACTGAAGTATAAAAATAATTACAATAATTCCTGTGAACATACTTCTTTATTCAACTGCTCTTGTCTTTTAAGCTTTTCAGCTCTTCTTGAACAGCTTTACCAGATATCCCTTGAATATCCAGGTACCTTGCTGAGCTCTTCACTATGATTTCAATTTTTTTCCGATCTCCCTTTTGCTTGAAATGTACAGTTAATCACGTCAGCCATAAAGTACAAAAATTTCTCCTTCTTTACTAAAAGTATATTTTCATCACCCCTTCTACTCTCCAACACACTATGTTTGGCTGTCGGACCTTTCTGTATGGTTTCCCTTTCTTCCCTTCTCTCAAGTACATTTTCTTTCTGAACCAACTGCTTCTGCATATGAAATGTCTTTTTGTACCCTAATTTTCTGCACTTCCATTGCCTTCTTTATAACAACACAGCCTCCATATACCACACTATGTGCTCCGTCACAGTTTGCACATTTCTGTTCTGCCCCTTCCTCACACTTCCCATAATCATGTTCGCCTCCACACCTCCGCACCTCTGTCTTCCTCTACATGCAGCTGCAAAGACATGTATAGCATCTAAGAGGAGGTGGTACATATGCTCTGACATAGTAGCTCATGAATTCTGCTGTTACTCTCTCTGGCAACACTTTATCTTGAAATTCCAGCAATACTGACAAACTATCCATCTTTTCACCTCCCCTTAATGTTTGTCACCATACCTCCTTTTAGATTTACCTTCAGATCCTCCGAGTTTTCTTCAATTGGAATACCATATATCACACCCCTCAAAAGTGGGCCTCCACCTGTATTCCTCACTTTCTCCACCATTTTATTGCACACTTCTTTTAACTTAAAAGCTTTGCCTTTCTGCTCCTTATTTTTACACTTGACTAATAATCCTCCATCAACCATCACCTTTGCCATCCTATGCCCTTCCTTGAATTTTATAATTATTTTTAATCACTGATCCTCATCAACCTTCCTCCTAACTACCCTGGAATATTCCCCTCTATCACAGAGCTATCACTGTTGCTATTATTACTCCTAGTTCTTTTCCTTTCCACTTTAGTCCAATTATTTGTGTCCATACCCTCCTCTGAATCCCCCTCCTCTCTCCGCTCCCTAACCCCTGCCATCCCCAGTCCAGTCACAGACCAGTTTATGCACAATCCGCCAAATTCATATTATTTTTCTTATTATAATTGTTATTTTGTTTAAAACTTTTTGTGCAGAACTCCCGCCGAAAATCCGGGAAACCTCTCCGAAAAAAACCCCATGGTGACGCTTCTCGTGCGAGACGCGCGCGCAGCCGACTTCCCCACACAGAGTGTTTATCTATTAGTGATGTGCGAGTTTGAACGAATCGTTCGAAACGAACGACTCTTTTTACTGATTCAGGAGTGACAAGTCCTCTCCTCCACTAACTCGTTCACTGACTCGCCCATCCTACCTGCTAATGCGAACTGCGAAGACGAGGCGAGACAACGTGTTACTCACACTACTGTGCATCTCTTATATTAGCTGTATTTATGGAATGCATCAAGTAAATCACTGTATTAACCTAGCCCTGTGAGAAAGCAACCACTTTGGCGCTCGTTTCAACTCCGTACTCACTCTCCCTGCCCTGAGCTGAAGGTCTGGCTGCACAAATCACTCACTCACTTGCTCTCCCGGCTCGCCCGGAGCTGTCTGACTCGGGTTGCACAAAACACTACCTCACTCGGTCACCCAGTACTCGCTTTCCCAGCCCCGGAACCCGCCACCTGCCCTGAGATCGCTAACTCGTGAGTGAGCAAGTACTGAGTACTGAGCAAGCCCCCAGAACAGCGCCGGGCTTTGAAGTCAATATTATTTAGTGGTCAAACCGTGTAATTACAACTTCCAGGTCCAAAAAGCAGTTTTCTTGCACACAATCATGGGGAAATGAGCGGCTGTGGATAATTTTTTTTGAGCGTCACAAGTTAACACCCACGAAATAACTCATTTCACTATCAGAATTTGATCCATTCGTTCCGATAACATTATTTCATCCCATTTGGGAGTGCTAAAGTTAGACTGACTTGATGACTCCAGTGACTCTAAAACCCGACTCTCTTTGGTGAGTGACTAATACAAACTCGAGTTAGTAAAAAGAGTTGAACCTCCCATCTCTAATATCTATGGAGCGTATATCGGAACTGAGGGTGGGAGGGGCCAGCCAGTGAAGCACCCGGAAGTATGCTTGCTGAGCACAAAAGAGATTTCTGCCCATTGAAATCAATGGAGAAAACCAAGCTGATTTGACAACCAAAGAAAACATAATCTGTAAATGTTTTGTGATCATAGCATTCATTATGTATATTTTCATAATTTGCTTTTCATATGAAACGTGACGACCTTTAATCGAATTTAAAAATATTATCGGGGAAGTTTAATTTCGCCGTCAAAGGTCTCATATTTCCCATTCATTTTAATGGGAGCTCCAATCTTTTGCGCTCACAGCACAGTGACACGCGCAGTACAGGCTCACGCCCGTTACCCACCAGACGCGCAAGCGCACGCACACGCGCACTGGTGCGCTTCACTTCCGCTCCCATCTTAACGAATTGCCGTGGTTCTCACCGGCCGCGCGCGCACAGCTGGCGGGCGGACGGCTCGCGGACGTGGAGCGGATTTTTCCGCTCGGGATGGAATTTTCTGGGCGTCCGCATGCGCAATCTCATAGAAATACATTGTATATGTACCCACCAGACGCGCAAGCGCACAGACGCTTATTGCGCGTGCAGATTTCAGCAGAACTGAACCCACCAGACGCGCAAGAGCACAGACGCTTTTTGCTTTTTCGGAGCGCATTCCGTGAACTACAGAGACGCGATGTACAAACAATCTACATTCCGGATTTGTGAGCTTCGCTAAATAATGGTTAAGTAAATACTGCTATTACATATGTCTTACTGCTTAAAAGCAAAATTTAGCAATGTAAAGCTAAATGTAGCAAACAAGACAATGCCTCCTTTATAAAGTTCACTTTTATTTATTTGGGACAGTAATCAACATGTTCTAACCATTTAATTATATCAGAATTAGCAGCTATTCTGTAGTACCTTAAATCGATACAGTGATATCAGTACAATAAAAACAGAATAGAATATAGAATAGAATAACGTTTATTTCCCTTTCGGGAAGTAAGCATAGTCTTCATTAATTGAACAAATATGTATCCTATAATAAAGAAAAAGCATTATAAAAACGGTAATAACTGGTTATATGTAAAATGTATGACTTGATATAACTTCATTCATCCCACAATGGTCATTGTCTCTGTTCCCTTTTTCATTAGAGCCTATATTAAAATATAATATGTATTAAAATAATGAATAACAATAGTAAAACTATTAGTAGGTTGAAAAACATTAATATGTGGTCATATGATGCAGATATTGTGTATATACAATGTATTTCTATGAGATTGCGCATGCGGACGCCCAGAAAATTCCGCTCCGCTCCACATCCGCCCGCCAGCCGTGCGCGCGCGGCCGGTGAGAACCACGGCAATTCGTTAACATGGGAGCGGAAGTGAAGCGCACCAGTGCACGTGTGCATGCGCTTGCGCTTGCGCGTCTGGTGGGGAACGGGCGTAACGCCCCATCCCCACCAGACGCGCAAGCGCACAGACGCTTATTGCGCGTGCAGATTTGAGCAGAACGTTCCCCACCAGACACGCAAGAGCACAGACGCTTTTTGCTTTTTCGGAGCGCATTCCGTGAACGACAGAGACGCGATGTACAAACAAACAATCTACATTCCGGATTTGTGAGCTTCGCTAAATAATGGTTAAGTAAATACTGCTATTACATATGTCTTACTGCTTAAAAGCTAAATTTAGCAATGTAAAGCTAAATGTAGCAAACAAGACAATGCCTCCTTTATAAAGTTCACTTTTATTTATTTGGGACCGTAATCAACACATTCTAAACATTTAATTATATCAGAATTAGCAGCTATTCTGTAGTACCTTAAATCGATACAGTGATATCAGTACAATAAAAACAGAATAGAATATAGAATAGAATAACGTTTATTTCCCTTTCGGGAAGTAAGCATAGTCTTAATTAATTGAACAAATATGTATCCTATAATAAAGAAAAAGCATTACAAAAACGGGAATAACTGGTTACATGCTAAATTTATAATTTCATATAACTTCATTCATCCCACAATGGTGATTGTCTCTGTCCCCTTTTTCATTAGAGCCTATATTAAAATATAATATGTATTACAATAATGAATAACAATAGTAAAACTATTAGTAGGTTGAAAAACATTAATATGTGGTCATATGATGCAGATATTGTGCATATACAATGTATTTCTATGAGATTGCGCTTGCGGACGCCCAGAAAATTCCGCCCCGAGCGGAATAATCCGCTCCACGTCCGCGAGCCGTCCGCCCGCCAGCCGTGCGCGCGCGGCCGGTGAGGACCACGGCAATTCGTTAACATGGGAGCGGAAGTGAAGCGCACCCGTGCGCGTGTGCGTGCGCTTGCGCGTCTGGTGGGGATGGGGCGTAACGGGCGTTATTGTTTTTTCAGAGCGCATTCTGTGAACGACAGAGACGCGCTATACAAACAAACAATCTACATTCCGGATTTGTGAGCTTCGCTAAATAACGGTTAAGTAAATACTGCTATTACATATGTCTTACTGCTTAAAAGCTGAATTTAGCAATGTAAAGCTAAATGTAGCAAACAAGACAATGCTTCCTTTATAAAGTTCACTTTTATTTATTTGGGACAGTAATCAACATGTTCTAAACATTTAATTATTGCAGAATTAGCAGCTATTCTGTAGTACCTTAAATCGATACAGTGATATCAGTCCAATTAAATTGCTGAACGGTCTATTTCTAGGCCTACCATTTTATTAAACAATTCGCTTAGTTATTAAGGGAATTATGTCAAAAATACCGCAGCTTCACACGCTGTCCTGGATTTGAAAAGGTTTATCCCGAGATCGAACCTGTACGATTGGTACAGTTGTAGCCTAAGCAGCACAAACTGGCATTTTTACTAAATAGCCTACTCCGTAGGCTACAAATGTACCAACACTGAACAAAGTTAATGTGATCACTCTGGTAAAGGTTAGCTGGCATGCGCGCAGATTCTGAACCAATCATGATTTTTAAGTATATTATAACCGGGGCGGCCGGCCCATAGAGGCGTAAGAGGCGGCGCCCCACGAGTGATTGGTCTAAAAAATTAAAATTAAAATAAAAAGTTTTTTACATATCATTTTCAATTTATATATTATGTTTTAAATGCGCATTTATCATCTCATAATTAAAAACAAAACGCATATTGCATTGTATTTCATTGTGTGTTCTCTAAAAACACTCATACTGAAATACAATACGGGGTGTATTATTTTTCAACGCCAGCTGCGCCGTTTTCGTGTCAAAATTTAAATGTAAACTCGACCATTGCATTTAGCTTTGTCAGCATAGGGTGTTGCACGGAACGTGATCAAAGCAATCCTGCATGCCGCACTTGACGCGTAAAAATTCAAAGCAATACTCGTGATTGTATTTATTGACCTGCAGAGCGGTCTGTCATTGCATTTATCGAAGTGCGACACATTTTCAGTGACAAAACTAAATGTAATCAACTGTCCAATCATAGTCCGTAGGGCGGAGCGGGGGATATCTTGATAAGATATCAAGACTCTTGAAATCTTATTTTCAGGTATACTCTTAGCGATACTATAACCTCTCCGCATTTGAGTGGATCGCTATGGGAATTGGGGGGTGGGACTAGATTAAGATGTAAATAGTATGGAACCCATGGTTGGCTAAATGGCTTGTACCTGAAAATAAGATATCAATAGTATTTTGATATCCTTTTATACCCAGTCATGATAACATCCCCTGTTTACTTGTGGAATGTTCCAAACAGGTGTTTTGTTTTTTTTGCCTGTGTTGCAGGCATCAAATTCGGAATTAGCGTATATTTACAAAAAAAAGGTAAAGGTAAAACATTAAATATATTTTCTTTGTGCTGTTTCCAATTAAATATATGTAAAAAAGAATTTACAAATCAGTTTTCTGCTTTTATGTGCATTTTACTTAATGCCACCAAAATCTTCTCTGATCATGTTTCAGACATTGTCAAAATACACCCAAGGACCCCCCAAACCCTGCTACAATCCCACCCTTATAGACAGCATATAATGCAAGTTCTCTATGTGGGAGAAGCTATGGCTTGGATTATTGTTTCTTCATATATTTATAAATATGCACAGTGAAAGTGGTGACAGTTAAATCCCCCCATGAAGTTTATTTAGTGTTTGAAGTTGGCCATATCATATCACATAGTACCACATTTTGACCACAACATGGTGCCATTTCAACTATGAAAAAAAGGGAAAAACACACATCTCAAAGAAAACAGGCGCTAGACAAAAATGTAGGAAATTAAATAAGAAAAAATCTGCACACTGCAAAATGCTCCCTAGTATCAAATTGTATTTAAGGTGACCTTTCGATACTAGGGAGCATTTTGCAGTGTGCAGATTGTTTCTTATTTCATTTCAACTATGGCCTGCCACTTTTCAATAAACTGGTTATGCATTCAATTCATTCTCAATCAATAGAACGCTGAGGTCAATGAACTTTGTGCTCCTGATGGTTCTGGTTGGAATTTCAATCAATACTGCAGTAGTTCTCAAACTCGGTCCTGAGGGCCCCCTGTCTATGCAGGTTTTCGTTCCAACCACAAAAGCACAATGTGAATATGAATATTTAACTATATTAAATCAATATTATATGATTACTATCTCATGAAAAGGTTCTATCTGGATGTAATCAATTAGTAAAATGTCCCTTAAACCAAATAATTGTTAAAAAAAATAAGGCTTCAGGGATGCTAATCTAATTCCTTTCTTATCCCTAAAGCATTTTTCACATGTGATGGTGGGTGTCGAAATCCAACTTTCTGTATCTGATTCATATGGAATTACTCATCAATCAATTTAAATTTCTAACTAATGATGGGAAAATCTGGTTTAATGGACTCTCAAATACAGTGTTGCCACAGACACCCATATACAGCAATAATGAACATAAATTATCATATCTCAAAATTCCGTAAATTCCCACAGTAAGATCTCTTCATACTTCGTCTGCTTGTAGTGTCGGCCATGTTCATTACAAATCATTACAAAGCCCTGTTTAATAGACTATACAAGATCGTTTTTGCCATATACACCCACATACAGTAATAATGCACATAAATGGTCATATCTCAGAATTTACACAGTAAAACTGCTTCATACTTGGTTGGAATTTTGATTCAGCATTGCTCATCACCAATCAGTTGATATTTCAAACTAATTATGGGAAGATCCTGTTGAATGGACTCTCAAAGGTAATGTTGGACAACAAACAGAGCGCGATCTGGCCGAAAACTGGTGTGGTTTACAATAGCCAGCGCAATCTGTGGTATTTAATTTGATTCATTTGCACAAGGAATTAAATAAAGGAAGCTGAACAGGAATCGCCTTTGGCAACAGAAGTTTTAAATACAGAAGTTTGTCGGAAAACGCAGCTAACGTTTGCTTGCTAGCTCCACTGGTGGGAACTTTCTTTCTTCACGCAAGCACCCAGGGCCTGCGACCTGAAGTGAATACTTGGGAATACGACTACCGCGGTACAATGATGAGTATGACATTGCAACAGATTTAATCTCCCATTTACCTTTAGGTTTAACCACTGTTTGCCTCGGTTGTTTCTGCTGTTTTCTCCGCCACTGCTTTTAGGTTGTTTACAGCGTCCAGCTTGAGTAGGGTATAGCTGCAGCCTGCAGACTCCAAGACACGCTCCTCACTACAAGATACGCCCCCAACACACGACAGTGGCTTTGGGATTTCCTGTTGGTTCGCTGCTGTTAATCCGCAACAAAATTATACACGCTAGTATACACATGGGTATATATTGAAAGTATTTAAATGTATGTAAACCAGCTAAACAGTAATTTATATCCATATCCGTTCTATCCATTGTTTCCACTCATATTTCTGTCATGAGCCAAGTGAATTACGAACGTTAGCTTGCTTGCGACGAGTGCGATATATTTTTACAATATAAACTAGTGAAAATGAACATGAAGTCACTAGTTTGTATTGAAATTGTCTGTTATAGCTCGCTAAAAGTATGGATTACGGGGGATCCGTTCATAGTCTGCCACAGCCGGCTGAGATTTGTGGAGAGGTGAAGTGCTAGAATAGATAAACTTTCAGAATTACTCGATTGCGTTCGGCCGCAAAACGGCTTTAAAATGACAGCGTTCACTTTTTCCAATGGGATAATATGGAGCTCTGTCTGAAGATATTCATATCGAAAGCCAGAGGTCCAGATGGAGCAACTTATTACATTATTATGTAGAATAATTTCGGAATATTTTATTAATTAAACTCATTGGTTAATGCAATTTAGAACTGTTCAATGAACCTGTGTAGTAACCCAATTGTAATTTTGAATTGTTATTTTGTATTTCTGAATCATTATTGCTTTATCATTCGGCAGGTTATCATTCGAGCAAGCTTGTTACCACCAGCTGTGCCAGCCGTCTCATTTTGTTCATTATTAAACCCTCCAGAATAAAACAGAAAAACCCCTCCCACTTCTAAATCCACTTAGATTCTTTAGTGCAACAATAGCATTTTAATAGGCTGCGTTGGTCTATTGGAATAGGAAAACGACTTTCAGCACAATACATTGTATATGAGACGGATGTGTGCGGGTTGGACCCGTAATGTACGACTCAGAACACTGACGTAGTAATAAATGCCCGCAAGGGCTTTATTATGGGGAAATCCAAAATCGTAGTCACACAAGCAAAGTCCAAAAACCAATAAATCCAGCCAAACCAAAAATACAGTACCGAGGGAGAAGGCAGTCTCGAAATCAGTATCCATGCAAGAGTTCGTTAACCAGAGTAGCTGTCAGCGGAGCAGAAGTACAAAACAGGGAAAAAGCAAAGTTCGTAGTCGTGGGGCGTAGCAGGAGTCAGACCGAAGTCCTATCCGCGGGGCAGAGGTACAAACAGACAGCAGGCAAAACTTGTGGTCAAAAACAGGCAGTGGAAACAATAGGCAGGCAGTAACGATGGTCAATAAACAGGCTAGATCAATAACGGTAGTCAAAACAATGGAAACCGCTCAAAAGTGACAATAGTAAACTAAGGCAACAATTTCGCAAAGACATGACATGAACACTGATCTTATATGCTGGTATAGACAGGTGCAGACATTAGCTTGAGAGCAGCAGGAAATTCACAACAGCTTGAGAAAATGACACGTAACGAGGCCATTAGTAAATCGTTAGTAGTTAACCTATCCTGACCTAGCGTTAGTAAATTAGTAATTAACATGTACGAGAAACGTAAGGTAAACATGAACACATGGTTAGATAGTTAGTATTACCCAATCCTGATCTAATGTTAGTATATTAGTAACTAGACAAGGGAGAATTAAACAATTAGGGAAGCGTGAGTGACAGCAAGAGAAGAAACAGCATGAACGCAAGGCTGCGGAAAAACATGGAAATATGTATGCAAACAATTAACTGCATCGTAACATAAACAGAAAATAAACTGTGACAAACACTAAACATGAAACATGGCATAAACATGACAGAAACGTAACAGTATAGCCTTTTCTCTCAATTAAAGCCTAACTTAAAAAAATAATAATAATTAAAAAATTGCACATATTTACAGACATGATTGTTCACGTCAATTTGTTCGCCTAACTAATGGGCATGTTGGAGTTACATATACAGCTCTGGAAAAAAATAAGAGACCACTGCAAAATTATCAGTTGTCTCGTTATTTTGGTTCTGTACTCTAGCACTTTGAGTTTGAAGGGATACAATGACAAAGAAGTTGAAGTGCAGACTGTCAGCTTTAAGTTGAGGGTATTTTCATCCATATCAGATGAACCGTTTAGACCAGGGGTGTCAAACTCTGGCCCGCGGGCTATATTTGGCCCGCGAGATAATATCAAATTTCTATTTGAGTTGGCCCGCCGGTAACGCATGCACCGCTAATACTACAAATCCCAGAATGCTCTGCTAGTGCCTTGGCGCGTCAAGACCCACAAGCATCGCCTCCTCTGTTTTCATTCATTCGCAACCTCATGCTACCAGTCACCTCGGGCAGATGTGACACCCCTCTCAAAAATTGAATTGTTGGATTTTCATTGAAGGAAATTATCCTCATTATTATTATTTTTGTTGTTGTTGGCCTGTGAAAAAATTATTCCATTGAAAATTAACTGAAAAGGCTACAGATGGAGAAAGAGGCATAATATTATTTTTATTTAAGAAATGAATGCCACTGATGTGTCTTTTATTTGAAATTTGATTTCTCTGTGTTTATAGTATTAAGCTTTGCTTGTTCCAGATTCAGTGTTTAAGTAAAACTTAAGTTTGTTCCCAAATGAAAAGGTTCATTATTATATCTAGAAAGAAGGGAAAACATGCTTTTTTTCAATAAATATGAAATCTGGCCCGCGACTTTGTCCCAGTTTTTAATTTTGGCCCACTGTGTATTTGAGTTTGACACCCCTGACTTAGCGCCATTTAGCCAACCATGTGTTCCATGGAGTTCCAGTGTAATTTACAGCTAAATCCCACCCCCCAATTCCCATAGAGATCCATTCAAATGCAGACGTTATCGTATCGCTTGTAAGAGCACCAGAAAATAAGATATCAAGAGTCTTTTGATATTATTGGGTCACAGACATCAATAAGTCATGGCATGCAAAAGATATGCGACCAAATATTTAAAATTATTACTTTATTCTTCATTATTAGAAAGTATTCTACATCAAACACAAAATGCTAGAGTACAGAACCAAAATAACAAAAAATGTGTCACTGTCCAATGGATTATGGTGCTCACTGTATACCCCTCTCAGCAGGGAAGAACAAGTTGTGCTTGGCAGACGGTGTCTGACTGATATCACAACATTCTTTGACACATCACTTTAGTAGCTAATTTCAGCAATGGATTAGACGTGTTTTTGAACAAACTTTGTATTTCATAATAGTTGCAAGTATACGTGAGATTGCGGAAAATGAACGAATAGGCTGGTAACGGCATAATTTACGTAGTCCAATAACCTCAGCCGACTGAGCCAGATTTTGCTCATTTTGCCGCTTATATCCACCTGTCACCGTTGAAGATGTGGTACATCCGGGCTCGCTAGTAGCTTATTAGTCTAGAAATGTACACATTCAACGTGATAAATTAAGCAAATACACACGTTAAGATAAGAATCTTTATTGTGAGGACTGCTTGCATACAATGAAAGGAAACTGAAGTGATTAAATAGGCTTTTATTGTGAAAGACTATCTAGAAAAACAAAAAATACACAATTCCACACAGAAACAGCGTGACATCATTAAACATTAACGTTGCCCTGTATTGCTCTCTGACAATAAGCAGCTGAACTAACTCAGTTAGTTTCCTTCTGGAACTGAATCTCAGTCCGTATCTGTCATTTTTAATTATTAATTGACTTACTTTTCTCTGACAGATCCGTTCAGCTGTAAGGTTGCCAAGTGCCAACTCAATGTGATGAAATTCCCTTGGTTTTGTTTTTTAAACAACCGCCCAACCTTCGAGCCATATTCAACTCTTGATATATATCTGAAGGGGCGTGTCTTGTAGCTACAAAAATATATATTTTTTATAGAATTCAAGTCCTCTGTGTTTGTGCTTTCAGATATACAGTATGTTTGATAATAAGATTCTTGTTTACAATACAGGTATATTAATAATAAAGTAAAAATATATATGAACCATTAATAGACTGATATGTGTATAGCACATTTACAATATTAGCACTCAACTAGCCTGAACTAGCGAGCGCCAACATCAATAAGTGCCATTTTGTTATGTCCACTTGAGGGCGCGGTAGGTGAAGAAATAAATCCAATGAGATTGACAACTTTAGGACTGCCAGGTAAACAATCCAGTTAGCCAGTTATTTTGCCAACATATTGGTTATTCAAACAGTAGCTATCTTTCTTGATGATTATAAAATATTAATTGGTTTTTAAAACAACAAAAATCGTGAGCTTCTTTATGCATTACAACAGCCGCCCGATAAAGGGCGGCGCTTTTTTTGCAGCACTTTCTCTTCTAAAAGACGTTAAAACAAAAAAACTACCGGTCATGTCAAACGTTACATGTTTATTGGTTTTAAAGTTAGTTTATCGTTTTTGTGAAGAAATAAATCCAATAAGATTGAGCCAATAAATGATAATGGGTGCCCCTTTTTTGACAGTACTGTCCCATCTAAAAGACGTTAAAATAAAAAACTACCGGTCACTTCTACATGTTTATTGGTTTAAAAGTTAGTTTATCGTTTTGTGAAAAAAATTAATCCAATGAGATTGACAACTTCCGGACTGCCAGGTAAACAATCCAGTTAGCCAGCTATTTTGCCAACATATTGGTTATTCAAACGGTATCTTTCTTGATGATTATAAACGATTCATTGATTTTTAAAACAACAAAAATCGTGAGCTTCTTTATGGACTAGAACAGCCGCCCGATAAAGGGCGCCGCTTTTTTTGCAGCACTTTCTCATCTAAAAGACGTTAAAACAAAAAAAACTACCGGTCACATCTACATGTTTATTGGCTTAAAGGTTAGCTTATCGTTTTGTGAACCTAAAAAATATAATATGTCCAATGGTGTGTGCCCGAATAATATCAGTATCGTATGTTGAACACAAAAATTTCTGTTTTCCGCCCGATAATAGGCTCCGGTACGCTATCTAAACAATTGAGAAAAACACGGTATTTGAAAATGTCTGTGCGCTGGAAGGTCCTTGCTTTGCATTGAGAAACATTGACAAAACGTTCTGTTACGTTTCACGGTAGTTCTGAACAGTTCTGTTTTCCAACACCCACGTCACAAGATAATCTTGCAGTATGGGTGATTGATGTCATTTCGGATCTGCTGGTTGACATCAGTTCTGTGACGGCACACATTATCGGAATAAGTTTTTATAAACAGACCAGGGTGAAAGATCCAGTTAAACTTTTACTTCGATCTCACGCTCGACTTACTACACTATGGATAAGAAACCGTCAAGTGGAAAGAACAAAAAAGTATCAAAACTGAAGTGGTTCTTCCGTACCGGTAATGAGGAAAGCCGATCGAAGAAGAATCGCGTGGAGTGTGAATCAAATACTTCACCCCCTTCTTCAAGTAGGTAGCCTAGCCCTAGCATGGCCATGACATTCATTGTAGGCTAAGGTCTAGCTTTTGAGCTGGAGACAACTTTAAAAATAACCCTGAAACTGATAATTACTCGCAACTTTGATTGAGTCTGGGAGCCTACGGCCTGGTATTCACAGTCAATTTAAGAGCAATATCCCACGGCTCCAGACAGAACCGGAACCAGAGCCGTGACACAAACCGAAGTAATTTTCGAGTTTTAACCACATAACTGTTCTTATAGAGTTCTGTGGTTTTAACAAAGGGCAAAATGCAGTACACCATCAAGCTATCAATCGGGTTTACTACTCAGCGTGATTCAACGGAAACCCTATTGACAAAGGAATTATGTTAGCCTATATCTAATGATATTCCGAGACGCCGACTGTTTATTACGAAATTATTAAACTTGGCTGTTTGCGAGAATTGCAACCGAATTCCAGTCAACTATGAAACAATTAGGTCTAATATGCGATATTGCGATTGTGTTCAGCTAGATTAGGCTACTAAAAATGACAGCAAATACTTCAAAATGACAGGTTAGGCTACTAAAAATGACAGCAAATATATTTAAAGTGGTGGCATTTGTATTTTAGAACTCTTGACCAACAACAGTGAACAGAATAAATAGCCTACACTTGTGTATGATATAATAAATAAAGTACAGTTAACATAAACACATTTAAATAACCATATGGTGTCCAAATAAATAAACGACACAGGCTCCTGTACATCATATGCACACACTGACACACACAATAAATATCTGGCTTGTTTGTCAAATTTGGCTGGCTATGTCTCTTATACAGTCTTCCATCCACCTCATTTTCAGTAGACCTAGGCTACTGGATTCTAGCATCTGATAAAAAATATATAAGATTAATATTATCATAGATGAAATAGCTCTATACAAATATAACCATTCATGTCTATTATTACCTTTAAGATCTAATGTGACAATCAATGATCGAAAAAACGGAGATGGGAAAGTCGTAAATAAACGTAACCTGCTATTGCAAACTAGCTTGAGAGAGTAAATTGAGAATATTAGCAATGAGTATCATTCAGATGATTTGGGTCTGAATAAAATATCAAGGCTAGTTTACGAACTTATTTTGCCTACTTTGTTACCAGCTATGGTCTGCTGTCTGAAACAGCTTCTAATTCCAGCTCGCGCCGCTGAAAGAAAAAGATACGGCTCAACTGTATTAACCGGAAGTACCAAAATTGCAACTCCGACTCCCGACTTTTCAAACTGAATGGTACGAATAGAGCCGACTCAGAAAAAAGAGCCGAATTGCCCATCACTACTTGGAACAGTGGTAGAGGTTTACGAGGAGTATTGTGGGCGTAGGTTTAGCGCTGAATTTGCCAATTGGTGGTGCTATAACAATGCATTCAATTTGTAATGTTTAAACTGCCATAACTCCTGAGCATAACAGACATAAGTCGCCTGCCTTTACATTCCTCTCCTCGCAAAGAACAAGCGCGCGTTTTGGAACTTAACAATGACTACAGTGTGCTTTATTTCATTTTTACAGTTTAGTATTAATGTAAAACACTGAAAGCAGATCTTCTACTCGAGGCTTTGACCGTAGCCTATTGCATGCAATTTGGACTATAATACCGAACTTTTCCTCCAGCAGAATTATAGCTAGGCCTACCATTGGCAAATTACGCAGTGCTTAGCTCTATGCATCAGGGTCGATTCTGCTCCGAATAAGTTTTCAATTCACAATAGATTGTTTTATTGCATTTTAAATTCTGGATTGAGCGTGTTTTTTCCCACTACTTTCATTAACGAGTCCCTCTGGCTGGCTGAACATAATTAATGCTAATTGTGTTTCAACACATGTCCACTATGTGGCATTCAGACACATATCAGTGGTAGTGTATGCTATGTATTTCTCTTCTTTTTGAATAAACCAATTCACAACATATCCAGATGCATTTTTGTTCTTATTTAAAATGTGAAATCCATAGAAATAACATTAACAATTAGCACAATAATAAAGTGCTCTTTTGTCTGTGTATTGTTAGAGGAAAATAAATCTATGCATTACTCAATGATTAAAGCTATTAAATAGAGGTGTTTATTATCCAAAATGTATGATCACATGTTTACTGGAAGGTTTTGACACAATCAGACAAAACCTGTTAGTCATAAAGGGGGGGTCTGGTGAAAGGAGATTGAAGGCTTATGCATGTGAAACTAGAACAGAAAGTCCTGTGCAGTAAACAGAATGTTGCAAAAGGCACATTCTGTAGATAAAGGAATGGAGGAGTATTGAGACATTATTCGCTTATGATTGGATGGTTTTTGCTGCATTAAGAAGAATATAACTACAGGAGGACTGTATTCTTTTGTTAGAGTGTATGCTACGCAGCTGTATGTGATACATCTCTCCTTGTTTGTTGCTGCAGTAATAAAGCTTGTTAAAGGAAAACTTCCTTGCCGTTTGAAAGACTCTCAGTTTGTACTTTGTATAAAACTCGAGTAGTTTTCACGGGATACTTCAGAAGAAGTTCACAAACCCACAAGATAGGGAAATTTTCCTGACAGTATCAAATATTTTAAATGTTTAAAAACACAACAGAAACACACAGATATTAACCCTATGCTGAATATAGTAAGCACTGATTTAATTTAAGTGACGATCCCATAAGTACAATACTGGCTAAGACAACACAGCTGATAGGCCAGCAAATCACTTCTGATTTGGATCCTTTATTTATTATTTCTTTATTTCTTCAAGTTTCTTTGCTGAAATTCAGGGAAACTTGTGAACTAGGAAACATGCCTAATGTCCATTCCTAGTATACATTAAATATCATGTGTGCTTTTGTACCTGTACTGTTTGTATAGCTATTAATATTTTACTTTGAGTGTGTTCTAAGGATAATTAAAGTACATAAAGTGTGTGCAAGTATATTTTAACATACGTTTTATGTACTCTGAAATAATACACAAAAATTGTGTTAGACCTGATACCGATAATTTTATAGAGTATTAAAAGTTATACTTAAGAAATGAATTTTTGATTACTTTTGGCTACCAAAATAGTATATACTATATATACAGGTGCAGCTCAAAAAATTTGAATATCGTGAAAAAGTTCAATATTTTTTGTCACTCATTTCAGAAAGTGAAACTCATATATTATATAGATTCATGACACAGTGAAATATTTCAAGCCTTTATTTTTTGTAATTTTGCTGATTATGGCTTACAGCTAATGAAAACCCAAATTCAGTGTCTCAGAAAATTAGAATATTGTGAAAAAGTTCAATATTGGAAAATCATGGTGTCACACTCTAATCAGCTAATTAACTCAAAACACCTGCAAAGGTTTCCTGAGCCTTTAAATGGTCTCTCAGTCTGGTTCAGTAGGCTACACAATCATGGGGAAGACTGCTGACTTGACAGATGTCCAGAAGACAGTCATTGACACCCTCCACAAGGAGGGTAAGCCACAAAAGGTCATTGCTAAAGAAGCTGGTTGTTCACAGAGTGCTGTATCCAAGAATATTCATAGAAAGTTGAGTGGAAGGAAAAAGTGTGGTAGGAAAAGGTGCACAAGCAACAGGGATAACCGCAGCCTTGAGAGGATTGTCAAGCAAAATCCATTCAAGAATTTGGGGGAGCTTCACAAGGAGTGGACTGAGGCTGGAGTCAGTGCATCAAGAGCCACCACGCACAGACGAATCCAGGACATAGGCTACAAATGTCGCATTCCTCGTGTCAAGCCACTCCTGAACCAGAGACAACGTCAGAAGCGTCTTACCTGCGCTAAGGAAAAAAAGAACTGGACTGTTGCTCAGTGGTCCAAAGTCCTCTTTTCAGATGAAAGTAAATTTTGCATTTAATTTGGAAATCAAGGTCCCAGAGTCTGGAGGAAGAGTGGAGAGGCACAGAATCCACGTTGCTTGAAGTCCAGTGTGAAGTTTCCAGTCAGTGATGATTTGGGGTGCAATGTCCACTGTGTTTTCTGAAGTCCAGTCAACGCAGCCATCTACCAGGAAATTTTAGAACACTTCATGCTTCCTTCTGCTGACAAGCTTTATGGAGATGCTGATTTCATTTTCCAGCAGGACTTGGCACCTGCCCACACTGCCAAAAGTACCAAAAGCTGGTTCAATGACTATGGTATTACTGTGCTTGATTGGCCAGAAAACTCGCCTGACCTGAACCCCATAGAGAATCTATGGGGTATTGTCAAGAGGAAGATGAGACACCAGACCCAACAATGCAGACGACCTGAAGGCCGCTATCAAAGCAACCTGGGCTTCCATTACACCTCAGCAGTGCCACAGGCCGATCGCCTCCATGCCACGCCGCATTGATGCAGTAATTCATGCAAAAGGAGCCCCAACCAAGTATTGAGTGCATAGAAATGAACATACTTTTCAGAAGGCTGACATTTCTGTTTAAAATATACTTTTTTATTGATCTTATGTAATATTCTAATTTTATGAGACACTGAATTTGGGTTTTCATTAGCTGTAAGCCATAATCATCAAAATTACAAGAAATAAAGGCTTGAAATATTTCACTCTATGTGTAATGAATCTATATAATATATGAGTTTCACTTTGATATTGATAAAAAATATTGAACTTTTTCACGATATTCTAATTTTTTGAGCTGCACCTGTAGGTAGACTAGATAAATTAGGGTATTTTTGTCTTCTTCAGACATATCTGTATTAGCACAGCACTGTTTAATTTCTTTTATAATCTTAAATTAAAATTCTATAATTTTCTTAGTTGACTATGTTATGCACAGTTCAGTGGTGGCCACAAAATAAATAAGGAGCCTTGAATCTGAGAGCAGCGTGGGTCCGCCTGTGCTAAGGCATATGCGAAGCCTCTCCTCTAAAGTATCAAAAAATTATTATGTTTGTCATAAAAGTAACAAGAATGAGTGAAGTTTAACATGTATCGTACCTCACTGATAGATCCTACCAAGTCTCTTGGAAGGGTTCTGTTTCTGCACCCCATCCCCTGTCTACAGGAGTCCCGCAGGGATCTGTACTTGGGCCTCTGCTGTTCTCCATTTATACAAAGTCTCTTGGTTCAGTAATCAATTCACATGGCTTCTCATACCATAGTTATGCTGACGATACTCAACTCTTCCTTTCTTTCCCTCCCTCTACCCAACAGGTGAAGGGGAGGATATCTGCTTGTCTGGCCGACATCTCTGAGTGGATGACTACCCATCACCTGAAGCTCAACCTCGACAAGACAGAGCTCCTCTTCATGCCATACAAAACCTCCCCGCTACTTGACCTCTCCATCACCGTTGACGGGACCGTGGTGGCTGCCTCCCGCTCTGCAAAGAACCTGGGGGTGGTCCTAGACGACCAGCTGGACTTCAAAGACCACATCAGGGCGACGGCACGGTCCTGCAGGTTCCTCCTGTACAACATCAGGAGGATTCGACCGTACCTGACCACCTACTCCACCCAGCTTCTGGTCCAGACTATGGTCACCTCACGCCTGGACTACTGCAACTCCCTGCTCGCAAGCTTACCAGCCTGCGCCATACTCCCTCTACAACTGATCCAGAACGCAGCTGCCCGGCTTGTGTTTAACCTCCCGAAATTTTCACATGTCACTCCACTGGCTGCCAGTTGCAGCTAGGATCAGGTTCAAAGTCCTGACCCTGGCCCACACTGCAGCTAATAGGACAGGCCCCGTCTACCTGCAGGACCTGATCCAGACCTATGTTCCTGCTCGACCACTTCGCTCATCTACAGCAGGGTGCCTCGCACTTCCCCCCCTCCGTGCCAATGGCACTCGCTCCTCCCGACTGCGGAGCTTTTCCACCCTAGCTCCCCAGTGGTGGAACGAACTTCCCATTCCCCTACGCTCAATACCAACCCTGCCTGCTTTCCGTCGTGGCCTGAAAACACACCTTTTCAGGCTCCACCTGGACTAATACTTATCTAGGACCTCATGGTATGTCTCCTTGTTGAACTGTGTACTCAAGTTTATACTATTTAGAATAGAATTGTAGTAGATGATTTACCCAGTTCACTGTGAACTGCACTGTGTTCGTTACTAGGGATAGCTGATACTGTATGGGAAGAATGTGCTTTCTTATCTGTTCTGTAGTTACTTCGATGACCTTTCTATATGCACTTACTGTACGTCACTTTGGATAAAAGCGTCTGCTAAATGACTGTAATGTAATGTAACATGTATGAGTGGAGAGATTGAATTGTGTGTGCGAAATATTTATAGGGTGCTGATTCGCTGGCTGGGCTGCATTTGTTGATTGTTTGGCGGAGAATGCAGCGCAGACAGGGAAAGGTTCTGTGATACCGCTCCGTACCTGTGTGTGGGAAGTGCATCAGAGGAGGACTGAATGGGCAGAGCTATAGCAGAAGAAATCCTATGGTACCACTCTACCTGTGTGTGGGAAGTTTATCAGGGGATGTCTGAAAGAGCAGGATAAAAGTAGTACATTATGTGGGTACCGCTCCACCTATAGAGGGAGGGCTGAACAGGCAGAAATTAAAACTACACTGGCCAGGAATGCATGAATGTGCCGGCACTGGTGTGAATGAAGAGAGTGTCATGTAAGTGTGAGTAACAGATCAGCTAAGTACATTAGAAAGGGACAATAATGTCAGAATAATGTGGTGTCATGCTTTTACATTTTATGAATCAAGTACTGTAGTGGACATTATTCCGTAGACCTTTGGACTCCCTCCACTTTGTCAGACCACCACTGGTACCTGTTTGAGAAAACACATGTTGGGGACATCTTGAATCAGTAGAACAAGTAAACAGATCTCAGTGGCATGAGGAGCGAGAAAGGCTGTATAACGAAAACAAATTGGTATTACACCCACTGAGTGAAAGTGCTTATTCTGAAGGTGATGAGGAATAAGCAGACCTAGATTGAAAAACCTATTAAACGTGTGTTGCGTGTTTGTTAAAAGTAGGGTGGTGAAATGACCATGGATGCATCTTCTTATTGAACAAATTGGTGGTCGTCCTATTATACATGAACAGTCAATGCAAGTGGAGGAGGGTTCAGATGAGGAAACAATTAAATGGTACATGCGTAAAGGCATACAAATATTTTTAGTTTACTGGGCCATAGCGTTGGCAGTGATGTGGATAGCAGTTATCAGATGGTGGATAATAGGTCACAAATGGATATAAAATGAATTGTAATTCAGTGGTCCAAAATGTGCACGTTTCTGTGTTCCGGAACTGTTCAGTAGAACGTATGAGGTTTTTATGATCGTTTGCGTGACTATTTACTTCTGCTATAAAATCTGCGACGCATACAATCAAACCTACCCTAGTCAGAACCGTTCCAAAGCGCTTTACAATGGCCTCTCACTCACCCGTTCACACACACATTCACACACCAATGGCGGCAGCCACCATGCAAGGTGCTAGCCTGCTCATTGGGAGCAATTTGGGGTTCAGTGTCTTGCCCAAGGACACTTCGACCTGTGGACAGGAGGAGCCGGGGATCAAACCGCCAACCCTGCGATCAGCGGACGACCCGCTCTACCTCCTGAGCCTGAACACTGTAAACACAAAAAAGGGAATGGTGATAAATATGCTATTTGAGCTGGTCCATCTGTTGACTGAAAAAGCTGACGGCTCGATTATCGAAAAACATTTCACGTGTTTGAACTTTGATGAAGAATCTGAGAATCCTGGGGGCTTTTGTATAGAGAAGGGGAACAATGGGAAGCCATACCTAGGGGAAACTTGCACAGGATTGTGGCAGAGAGCCAGACACCATAGGAGGATAAATACAGGCATGGTTGTGTAGCCCCAGGTTGCTTTAAATTAGTTAATTATTTGATGTTTGTATGTTATTTTATCTGCTATTAGGGGATTCGATTCTTTTTCGATTCGTTTTCGATTCGATTTTCATTAGTTCGAGATTCGATGCATTTCGATTCGATTCGATTCGTTTCGATTCGATTCGATTCGGTTCGATTAATTCGATAATTTTATAAAAGAAATTTTATTCGATTATTAAAAAATATTTTATGAAATTAAATACTTTTAATTTAAATATAATTAAATATTCAATTAGAACTTTCATTTTGTTTATTTTTATTATTGTATAGTGCACATACATTTTGCAATTAATACAGCATACAATAATGCAGCTAAAAAATGCAACATAACTAACAGTATTTTATTTTTTTTTTTTCAGTTATTTTTTTTGTTTTGTTTATTTTTAATTAATTTTGGTATACTAATAAAATTTAAAACACAAAAAAAATAAAAAAAAAACAAAAAAAAAAAAAAAAAAAAAAATAAGACAAAATAAAAAAATAAAGTTTAATAAAATCTTAGCTTAAATCTTAGTATAAGTAGCATTCTCTACTCTTAGTAAGTTAAAATCCCATCCTTCTTTAAACTTTTGCAGTTAGTTTTTGCAGTTTCAGTTTTTTTTTTCCAACAGTTTTTTTTTTTCTTTTTTAGTTTTTTTTTTTCAAATTTGTTTTTCTGCATGGTATGGTGTATCTATTGTTTAGTTCCACACGAGTCATTATAATAATAAAATAGTATAGTATTAATTATATAATTAATTAGTTTTTATAATTTTACTTTTTTTTTTTTTATTTTAAAGAGAAAATCGAATTAATTTGTTTTTTTTAAAGAAAATTTAAATTTAAAAACTTAAAAAACGGTGTAAAACAAAAAACTAATAAAAAAAAAATAAAAAAAAAAAAAAAAAAAAAAAAAAAAAAAAAAAAAAAAAACTTTTGGATTTCTCACTTAACTCAGGGGAAGTGTCCGCGCTTCCCGAGTTTGCTGAGCTTGCGCTGCTTGTCCGCTTGCTTGTTTGTGTGTATCGTGTGGTCAAATGGTTTGTTGTATTGGTTGTTTTGGTGTGTTCTGTTTATCTTGATTTTGGCATTTTCTTTTATAGTGCAGCGTTTTTGTTTTTCCAACCTCTCTTTCTTCTAACTAAACTTTGCTTTACCACCTCTTTTCTGTTTCGGAACATTCTGTCTGTCTTCTGTCACTCAGCACGCAGCTCAGCGAGCAGCAGCAGCTAGCCATTTCGCTCAGATCGTCGTCTCATTGTCGCTTTCTTTCAACGCACGCGTGGTACGTGGGTTGGAAGAAACATGGATTGTCAAAAAAAAAAAAAAAAAAAAAAAAAGTAGTCTAAATATATATTATATATATAAATTTTTTTAATTTGAAAAATAATGATGCACATGCACATTAAATATAAATATATCGATTAATCGATATCGATTCGAATCTTACAGATCGATGCAGTTGTATTTACACATTCGGATCGATGCACCGCGATGCACCGGTGCATTGTCCCACCCCTATCTGCTATATATATATATATATATACATATATGTGTCACGAATCTACTGTCATATCACGTTTTATTTTCTCTTCTTGTCTTTGTTAGATTTCTTGTTATGTCACGTATTGTGTTTAGTCTAGTCACGCCACGTTTTATGTTTTATTCTTGTTACGTTTCATTTTTATGTCATGTTTGATTATTGTTACGAGTTATTTTCTAGTCTTGTCATGTCACGTTTTGTTTGATTCATGTTACATTTCCCGTTCATTGTTAGCATACACATTTCCATGTTTTTCCGCAGCCTTGCGTTCATGCTGTTTCTCTTTCTCTTGCTGTCACTCACGCTTCCCTAATTGTTTCATTCTCCCGTGTCTATTTACTAATCTACTAACGTTAGATCAGGATTGGGTAATACTAACTCTCTAACCATGTGTTCATGTTTACCTTACGTTTTTCGTGCATGTCATTTACTAATTTACTAACATCAGGATAGGTTTTTTACTAACGAGTACTAATTATCTTGTTACCTTGTCAGCCTTCCACACCTGATTTCCATTCACATGCTGCTCTCAAGCTAAGTGTCTGCCCCTGTTTATCAGTGTACTATTGAGCGTTTTTTCAAGCCTGTCTTTTTGTTACGATCCAAGCCTGTTTTTTGACCATTGTTACTGACCTCTGTTTTATTACCACTGCCTGCCTGTACCACAAGTTTTTGCCTGCTGTCTTTTGTACCTTTGCCCCGCGGAGCGGACTTCGGTCTTGTACTGTACTGTACATTGGTTTTGGCTTGGTTTCTGTGTATGAACTTTGCTTGTTTTTTACCACGCTCTTTGGACATTCCTGAAATAAAGCCCTGACGGGACTTTATTTTACCACTGTTTCTGAGTCGTGCATTTAGGGTCCAACCCTCACGCACCCGTCTCAATATGCATTTTATATTTTCATGGAAGTTTCTGAGTAAATCCCAGACCGGCGAAAAGCGAAAATTAGAGTGGTACTACTGATTTTGTAACTTAGTTGTTTGACTGGCTTAAATTTCCGTGTTATTCGATTTACACCAAATATTAATGGGAGATCTAGAAATGCAAGGAGTATGAATGCGCTTCTGGTTGGAGCGCACCTACATAGATTCGGAAGGAGTAGAAAACTATCAGGATACACAATTGATCAATTTAAAACTTTGGCAACTAACCAAGTGGGATAACTTGGAGCAGGTTCAGGTAGATTTTCCAGACATACAGTGGTTGTCAGTACTACGACGACTGTGGACGGAAGAAACACTTGGCTTAATATTGAACAAACTGTGTGATGACTCAGAAAGTGTAGCGACTCTACCGCTCGCATTGTATTTGAGCGTACCAGAGGGATTCGCTTTTCAGGGACGGGAAAGACTGTTACTGAACCCTCGACTGTGTATTACTGTCAACTCAAGGAGAGTTAGGTGGGAAACGGACAAGTGGGCAAACATTAAAAGGGTGAAGGACGCTGACGGTTTGGAAAAACTGACTTTTGAGTTAAACTCACATGCAAAGTACAAAGCAGGGGTTACAGTGGAAACAATAAGAGTGCTAATAACAAGGACTAGAGAATCAGACGAAGAACCAGAGATCCCTAGATTCTTAGCTAGTAACGCCAGACAAGGATACATGGGGGCGCAAACAGGAAAGATGAGAAGAAGCAAGAGTGTTGCGGAGATGCCTTTTCAACTGATCCAGAACGCAGCTGCCCAACTGCAGGCAATAGGACAGGCCCCGCCTACCTGCAGGACTTAATCCAGAACTATGTTCCTGCTTGGCCACTTCTCTCTTCTACAGCAGGGCGACTCACACTTCCCCCTCTCCATGTCAACGGCTCTCGCTCGTCCCGACTGCGGAGCTTTTCCACCCTAGTTCCCCAGTGGTGGAATGAACTCCCCAAATGGAACAAAAGAACCACAGCCAGTCAGCAGTGGCCAAAAGTGGGCACTTTCGATCCTGCTTGCTGTGATGAAATGGAGGCTGTCATAAAACATTACAAGCCTAGAGATATGAGTGACAAATGGGAAGGCAAGAGGAAAAAGGAGAACGAGATGATAGGATAGTTTCAACAGGAAGGGAAACAGTATAGAGAGACAATCAAAACAATAAGAAGTGTTCTAAAGGGTGCAGACAAGGAACAAGAACAAAAGAAGGAAAAGGAAACTGACCAAAGGGCACTATATCCTAGATCAAGTACACCACCTTACCTAGGAGGCAATGATCTATATAAGGTGAGTCAGTATCCTCTGGGAACAATTACAGGCCCTGAGGAAGGAGTGCTAGAAATTAAACGAAAGGTGGAATTTGCACCACTGCAGGGAGTAATAAAAATGACAATACAGAAAGCAGACTCCACAACCTAAGCTGAAGGGATGGTCAGCCAGCACAGTGCACAAAACCACAAGTTGCAACGCACACACAGTTGGTGGAGGAAATGCAAAGTAATTTCAGACTGGGGAATGAAGCGGAATACCGGGACAAGTGTTCAGAAGCAGAAACAAACCGCCGAGAATATGCTAAGGTAGAAGCCAGGGTACAAGAAGAATTGGTGCCCAGTACAGCATCAAGGGCTGCACAACGTGTACAGCAGACACTCCGAATGGGGGGAAAAAAGAGGACATGTGAGCGAGTGCTCAGAAGAACAAAAAGTTTGTCTGGATTATGGCGGTAGAAGGAGAAGAGAAAGAAGAAGGTGAAGACCTAAGTGAGACCAAAGAGGTATGCATCTCCTGGTTTGTATCGTACCTCACTGATCGATCCTACCAAGTCTCTTGGAAGGGTTCTGTGTCTGCACCCCATCCCCTGTCTACAGGAGTCCCGCAGGGATCTGTACTGGGTCCTCTGCTGTTCTCCATCTATACAAAATCTCTTGGTTCAGTAATCAATTCACATGGCTTCTCATACCATAGTTATGCTGACGATACTCAACTCTTCCTCTCTTTCCCTCCCTCTACCCAACAGGTGAAGGAGAGGATATCTGCTTGTCTGGCTGACATATCTGAGTGGATGACTACCCATCACCTGAAGCTCAACCTCGACAAGACAGAGCTCCTCTTCATGCCACACAAAACCTCCCCGCTACGTGACCTCTCAATCACCGTTGACGGGACCGTGGTGGCTGCCTCCCGCTCTGCAAAGAACCTGGGGGTGGTCCTGGACGACCAGCTGAACTTCAAAGACCATATCAGGGCGACGGCACGGTCCTGCAGGTTCCTCCTGTACAACATCAGGAGGATTCGACCGTACCTGACCACCTATTCCACCCAGCTTTTGGTCCAGACCATGGTCACCTCACGCCTTGACTACTGTAACTCCCTGCTCGCAAGCCTACCGGCCTGCGCCATCCTGCCTCTTCAACTGATTCAGAATGCAGCTGCCCGGCTTGTGTTCAACCTCCCGAAATTTTCACATGTCACCCCCCTGTTGAGGTCACTCCACTGGCTGCCAGTTGCAGCAAGGATCAGGTTCAAAGTTCTGACCCTGGCCTACACTGCAGCCAATAGGACAGGCCCTATCTACCTGCAGGACTTGATCCAGAACTATGTTCCTGCTCGACCGCTTCGGTCATCTACTGCAGGGCGACTTGCACTTCCCCCCCTCCGTGTAAATGGTACTCGCTCGTCCCGACTACGGAGCTTTTCCACCCTAGCTCCCCAGTGGTGGAATGAACTTCCCATTCCCCTACGTTCCATGCCAACCCTGCCTACTTTCCGTCGTGGCCTGAAAACGCACCTTTTCAGACTCCACCTGGACTAATACTTATCTAGGACCTCATGGTTTGTGTTCTTGTTGAACTATGTACTCAAGATAGTCAAGTTTATAATGGTTAGAATATAATTGTATTAGAGCTGATGTACCCTGTTCACTGTGAACTGCATTGTGTTCATTACTAGGGATAGCTGCTACTGTATGTGAAGAATGTGCTTTCTTATCTGTTCTGTAGTTACTTCGATAACCTTCTGTATGCACTTACTGTACGTCGCTTTGGATAAAAGCGTCTGCTAAATTAATGTAATGTAATGCATAATGCCATTGATTGAAAAAGGAGGACAGACTCAGTACGTACCCTGGTCATTTATAGACATGGTGGGGTTAGCGGGACGATTGCAAGACCTCACAGAAGGAGCGGATAAATAGATCACTGCGCAAGAAGAGAGCACAGAAGGAATCAGGATGGCTCTGGGAGATATTAAAGCTCTACTGATGCATGTGGTCGGGAAATGTGTAGCCGACGGGATTTTCGAAGCACAAGCCGTGGGATCACGCCAAATGGCAGCAGGACACAGGACAGATCACGTCGGATTCGGTGGATACAGGAATATCTGGGCAGAGCTCCGACGGCTGTACCCAAACAAATTGGATCCGTTAAGACTGGAAAAAGAAGTTCCTACACACATTCCAGTGAAAGAGGAAACAGGGAATTCCTGGAATGCAAACACCACCACACAAAACTTATTCAAGTTAATGGTAAAATAGAGCCTGCCGCAACCAGTGCAGAAACAACTGGACAGGGTTGTTGGACTAATGACAATGGACTGGCCCATGTTCTCGACACATATAACCCATCATGTGGATCAATACCAAAAAAATAAACAAGATACAGCAAAACAAACAGTTAGCCAGCAAGCTTACACAACTGCAGTTGGGGGAACTGACCAAATCCAAAAAAGACAGAGGTAAGACACAGGTAGTGCTTTTCAACAAGGTGGAGGAAGAGGCACACCCGGGCAGCCGCCACAATACTCCAATCAAGGACCACAAACATCAGAGAACCAGGCCAGCGAAGACATGTGTTGGGGATGTGACCAAATTGGACATTGTAGAAGAGAATGTTCGACTAACCCATGGGGAAGACGGGCCCCACCCAACACATACCCAGCACAACAGATGAATAGACCAGCGCCAACCGACTAATAGGCGGGACCAGCCCAGCCCAGCCCAACCCATAGACAGCACCAGCAGCAAACTGGCAGTTAGGGGTGCCTAGAGAAGCCAGAGGAGGAGATAATGTTACCAATTGCTTCTACACAACCACAAGAAGACCCCACCATACCTGTAATTATCAACCAGCAAGAATTCCAGTTCATAGTGGACACAGGTGCCACATACTCATGCATTGGGAAAACTATCTCCGGCTTTCCCCTCTCCAACTCATCTGTTAAAACCATTGGCTTTTCTGGGAAACCACAGATAATCCCCCTCACAAGACTAATCCCAATGCAAATTGCTGGTAAAATAATAACTGCACCCATATTGTACTCAGCTCATACTCCAGTCAATCTACTAGGCAGAGACATTTTATGCTCACTAAAGGCCACTATCATGTGCACACAAGATAGCGTGTATGTGGAAACCCCCGATAACTTGCAGAATAACACGATGGCATATTGGCTGCAAATAATACAGCAAGAATCAATGCTGCACCACCAGTGGAAGAGCTGGGAGCTATAGATACGAGCCCATTTCTGCAAAGCTGAAACACGCTGAGAGCCGTGGGGGATGGCCTAACGTTGCAAGGGCCTCGCTTACCATTGCACTGTACCCACATGTATGGTGAACAATGCACACACAACAATTTAGCAGACGAAATAGCGCACCAGGCTGCAATAGGACCAGCCCTTATGGGACCCTTGACATTAGCAGAAGACCCCAATCCTACAGGGGACTTGCTTTCCCTTATTGTGGCACAAGACAAAGCAGGCGTGTATGAACACAATGTGTGGATAAAAAGGGGGGCAGTAAAAACCCATGATGGCATCCACAGGGGACTATGGAGAGGGCCAAAATGACATTTTGTAGCACCAACAGCAATGGTTCACACTCTAATTAAGGATGTGCATGGTCGAGACCATTGCGCAAGGGGGGGGGGGAGTCATTAAGCGCATTCAGAATGCCTGGTGGTCGCCCTATTTGACAAGTATGGTAGATCGGGCACTGAATGACTGTGAGGTCTGTGCGACATACAATAACAATGCCTCGGTCACAGCCAGGAGCGCAGTTTCAGTAGAGTGCCCAGTTCTGAAACCAGACTGATGAGGGTTGAGCAGGTTGTTCTGGTGGAGAAAAACAGACAGCTGGTTAAGGGCAGCTCATTCAAGAGCTTTTGACAGGAAAGGCAGGAGAGACACAGGATGATCATTTTTGACATCAGAGGGGTCCAAGCTAGGTTTCTTAAGGAGTGGGGTAACACTGGCAGTTTTGAAAACAGCAGGAACATAGCCACAGGTTAAGTAGGTGTTAATAATGGAGGACAAATATGGAAGGACCTCACCGGACATAGACTGGAGGACTGCCGAAGGGATGGGGTCCAGTGGGCAGGTGGTTGCACGCTGGTGTGATACAAGTTGGAGTACATCTGTGTCCTCCAGAGTCTTAAAGGACAGAAGTGTAGCAGTGGGCTCCTTATGGGGGATTTTGGGTGTCACCGGATGCATGAAGGAGTTTTGGATCTTAGCTACCTTCTACACAAAGTGGATCAGGAAGCAGAGGCGGTCTTACCCATTAGGCAAAGGTCGGCAATTGCCTGGGGCCCCAAGCTGACCCCAAACTACAAAGGGCCCTGTTAAATGCCTCATAAAGGTCCCCCCCCCCCCCAGTAATTAATTATGTCTTTCTAAAAATTAATGCACTAAATGGCATCAGAATGCCTAATTCATGAGTGTCTTAGTTAGCCCCCCCTCAATCCCCACTACATTGGACTATTCCACGATGAGCCGTCTGCGGAAATGATTCAGTAGCCAATTCGTGTTTCAGCTCGGTGCGATTATTGAAAAGTGAAAATGAAGCGAAGCTACCCAAGCGGTGCTGAGAAAAGGAGGAAAGTAAAAAGTTTGTGGCAAAACTACCAAAGCTACCTACATTTTTCACGGCGGCTAGTAGTAGTACAGATGACACTAATGAAGAGCGACTCAGTCTGAGACTGCTTGCACTACCACTATCACTAGTGTTGTTAGCATTGCTAATGCTAGCGAAAAGGAGCTAACGTTACCCATTGCGGCTGCTGGCAGTGCCAACTTAGATTGCTCCAGCAGCGATGATGATGATGATGATACATGCATCACAACTGAACAGGAGGATACTTCGACTGACAAAGATACTACAGATAACCAACAACTAGTGAGTAGTCACCCTACTAACAAGTCGGCAAAATTTAGACAAGGCAAATGTTAGCTACCGCTGACAAATGTTAGCAACCAATGACAAATCTTCAATGTGAAAGTACAATATTATCGTACAGAGATCATATTGTTTATGAAAATAAGATTTTACAGTGGGTTTGTTAAACTGAATAAGTTTTGTTGTGTTTTTTTTACAGTTGCAATTTCAGATATCTGGATATCATTGCTGTGTGACGACTGATGGAGAAGAAGTTACAAGTACGTCTTTCTTAGATAAATAAGGATTGAAAAGGGGGGAGAGCAAGGGATGTGTGAGGGCCCCATGCCTGTGTTTGCCTTGGCCCCCAAAATGACTAAGTCCGCCACTGTTAGAAAGTTATCTGCAGAGAGGGAAGAGGGTGAAGGCGGTAGAGGAGGCATAAGCAGAGAAGAGAAGGTTTAAGTGGGTTAGACACACATGCATACATTTTTTACTGAAAAAATGAAATCTTAGCAGATGTGGTTGCTGATGTGAAGGCTGCCTTCATCTGGGGATCTGGATTTCCTCCACTTTCTCTCAGCAGCTCGCAGCGTGGTTCTGCTGGATCGGAGAGAATCCGTCAACCACGGGCAGGGGGGTGATGATCGCGCTGGTTTGGAGACAAGAGGGCATAGTCAGTCGAGAGACTGAGAGAGGCAAGAGTTAAAGGTGGAGGTGGCAACATCAATAGGCAAATTAACAAAATATGTAGGAGGAGGAAGTGCAGAGAGAGCAGAGGTAGAAAGAGAGGAGTGCGAGAGAGTGCGGAGATTTCTCCTGAAAGTTACAGAGGGTAGGTTGTTAGAGGAGCTGGGGGAGAGTGGGTAGGAGAGAGAGAATGAAATAAAGAAATGGTCTGATACAGGGAGGGGAGTCACCGTGAGTTCAGAGGTGGCGCAGCTCCTGGTGAATACAAGGTCTAGTTGGTTACCAGCCTTGTGGGTGGCAGGCGATGGGGACTTGGGTGAGGGCGAGGGACTGGAGGAGTGAGGCGACACTGGATAACTGGGAGCTCTCTGGCTGGAGGTTGAAGTCACCCAGTAGAATTACAGGGGTGCCATCCTCAGGAAAGGAGAGTGTCCAGTTCATCAAGGAAAGCGCTGAGTGGACCTGGAGGGCGGTAGAGAACAACAATGTTAAGTTTAGATGGGTGAGTTACAGTGACAGCATGAAACTCAAAGGAGGAGATATTTAGGCTGTGTACAGAGGGCATGGAGAATTTCCAGGACTGAGATATAAGTAAACCAGTGCCCCCGCCTCGGCCAGAGGCCCTGGGGGTGTGCGAAAAGGAGTAGCCATCAGACAGAGCAGCTGGAGTGGCCGTGTTATCTGGAGTGATCCAGGTCTCAGTGAGAGCCAGGAAGTGGAGGGACTTCATCTTGGCGTAGGCAGTGATGAACTCAGCTTTCTGGACAGCTGTCCGGCAGTTCCATAGTCCACCCACCACTGAGAGTTCCTTATAAGAGTACAGGGGTGGGCAGAGCAGGTTAGCCGGGCTACGCCTGCAGTGGTTGGACCTCCTGGGGCGAGGGATAGAGCACAGAGGAATGGGGGTTAGACACATGGTAGGGGGTGAAAAGAGAGGTTAGATAGGGTCCTAGTGAAGATCAGAACAAACAAGTCAGGTAAATTGACGATGAGGCTGCCGAATTACAGCCTCTGTTTTAGCTTTATACAGTTACTTAATTGCACTCAGCTGCTTGCAGGGCTAATACTGTACACACAGGTGAAACTGGTTCCAACTAGATCTAATTAGCAACACAAAACAGATAGCCGGCCCAATTACAGCATGCAAGCTACAAACATACTGCAAACAATTCAAAATAAGCTAAGCTACCGGGGGACTCCAATCTGTTCAATTCGCTAACAACAGCTGAAAGCAATGAAATAAGATCACTGATTCAGATAAGTGTTAGACGATCCACAACGCAGTAAGATGCACACTACAGGATGAGGAAGGTGCACCTTCAGAAAGTGGGGAAAATGAGGAAGCCAGGGAAACATAGGGGGAGGCTAGGACAGGTAAGGGATGTATGGGGGATAATAACACTAATGCTGTAACTAATGGTAGAAATATGCCCTGTGGTACCTGCTCCACTGATTGCTCGATACACCAGCCGTATGGAGAGGTAGAAGACACTCATGGTAGAGCAAACTCATAATGTGATAACCGAGGACACACAGCAGACCTTGCACACTAAAACTAACACGTTCTACCGATGGCTGGAATATTCTGCGAAACAAATAACCCAAGAGACATGCATAACATGTTATAATCGTGGATTAAAAAGAGTACACCACATGAGACCATTGCCTTTCACACAGGAGGGATGCATTCATCCAGCTGTAGTGCATGTTATACTACATAGTGAGAAAGGAAAAGCATGTAATTTCCCCGGAAAGCACAGAGCTTGAACCAAAGTTGAACCGTGCCAATTGGACTGACGGTATTCATCATGGGAAGCGCAGTTCATTCGGATAAATCAATGTCAAGACATACTCATGTCCGTGGATGAGGCGACAGCGGAAGTGGTACCAACGGCTGTGATACCTGATTATATTGAATTCCCATTTCGTATGGCACGGACCGAGGATCAATAACTGGAGTCACATCAGTGGTTAAGGCAGCTGAGAGCTGTGTGGGAAGAGGATGACAATGTTGCACTTGCTTGGGGTGGAAGCCCAGTGGGTATTCCTCCAGAACACCAGAGAATGGACTCTAGAGGCACCACCGCTTTGACAATATTTTTTCCCTGGGCCCAGGTCAAAAGAGATGCAGATTGGATAAACTACTTTTGGTACAATCAGTAGAGATTCATTAACTATACCTTGTTAGCAATGCAAGGGATAAAAGAGCAGTTGACATCTGATGACAATACAGAACAGGTTAATTCTTGACACAATGCAGGCTGACACGCAGGGAGTACGTGAACTAATTGGGAAAGAATGCTGCTCAGTCATTCCAATGCACACGGGAAAATGAGGAAATATCACAACAGCATTAGACGCATTGGAGAAGCTGAAGGATGAACACGTTAAAAATACGCGGGGACAGTCAGAGGGCTGGTCGTGGCTAGACTGGCTCTCCACATGGTCACGGAGGGCACTAGATAGGGATAGGTACCACATGTTGCATGATCCCATTGATCAAATCAATGGTGAAAAAGACTAACAGGACAATTTGCGGATATTGTGGACCCTGAAAAGGACAGTGGCTGCTGACCTAGCATGGATGGCTGAAACCATCCCCTCTGCCCCTCAGTGCGACAAAGAGATGCCAAGGCAAGGCAATGAACCATTGCATGAGACACTTTACAGTGAAAGGGGAGTGGGATGTTTTGTAGTGACAAGTAGGACCCAATGAGTATCAGGATCAATATGGAAGGCCCGTGAACGCTGTGGGGGATCTGCTTGACTGTCCATTCGGAAACCCTCTCTGCGAGTATGGTGTCAGAGGAGGTGCAGGATGGGAGTGCTACAAGCATCACCCGAAGGCTGCACAACAAGCGAATGACTGTTCTGGAACGCTTACGCAATACATGTTTGGGGTCTCACTGATGGAGAATGCACAGCTCTTTGCTGTTTGAGGAAGAGTGGGCCAAATCACTGTGCATCGAATGTGCTAGCATCCTCTCCACAGTGATGACCCTCCAGGTTGTGCAAAACACCTGGGTTGAAGAACATATACACTGATCACACACCAACATGAAGATTTGATTTTCACATACAGGAGTAATATACTCCCTTACCTATGGCAGATAGTTAAAAGGCATACACATACTTATCTCACAGTTAAAATATGCACATAGACATCTTACACACTCTGCTAAAAGAATATCATGACCAGGGGCTGAGTGATGTGCTGGTAACCTCTCCTTTGCCCACTGGTCCGACGTCAATGTCACCGGACCAAAGAAGAAGACACCACTTTGTTAAAAATACTTTGTTACTTCACGTAAACACTTTATATAACTTTGTAATACAAAACTTGATTGTGCACTAAAAACCCATGGCTGGTCTCACTGTAACTGTTTATGCTTAACTAGATAATGTGTATACGATACAATATCTGTATGTGATGTATCAGATCACACTGAGCCTCGTTGGGAATCAATGGCCGCGCTTTGCCCTGCTGCCATAGCTCAGGAAAATGTGGGTGGAGAAGACACATTCCTGTTCGTCGCAACCAAAGACGGCAACCCAGTGGAACGGGGCCACATGATGCATGTAATTGGGACATGCCTAAGCAGTGCGTTGTCATACTGCTCATAATTAATTTACAAGTACAAGTAGGGGATGTTTCCCATATGATGCTCTACTCTGCTGTTAAGTTTCTCTCCAGGTGATAGTCATCATTTTGATCATCGCTGAGATCATGAGATGGCGTCTTGCTATCTGACCGGATGGAGCCTGGCAACAGATGTGAGGGACAGTTTGCCCAAAATGTGACTATGAAGTCACAAAAGGGGGACATGTGGAAGGAAAATTCAGGAGAAGGTAGCAGACAAGATCATGAGGCAGTCATTATCAACAACAATGTAAAAACATCACAAGGGTCGGGTAAAACCCCGGTCAGCATGAGTACTCATAACTCAGGAGATCGCCATAGCATATATTGTATGGACAAAATTCAAAACAGGAATCAGGCCATGAGCCACATGATAAAATTACAGTGTGACGTATGGGATGTCACATGAGTTGAACCGCTAGAGGCAGAATGAGGCAAGCACATTTTTAAAAAACAGTCAGCAGTAATAAACAATGGTGTATTAAAAAGGAGGTTTTGAATTATTAAAATATGGGCAGTCCTTATGGGAGGAGACTAATTCTAAGCCCCACAAAGGGCAGGGTTTGGGAAAAGAATAAAAGGCGCAGTAGTACTTGGACGGAGAGACTGCTGGGAGACGGTGTGGAGAATGCTTGGAGAGAGGGGCTGAACTGAGACTGCAACAGACTGGAAGAAGGTGTGTGAGACAAACTGACTCATACGGACTGATAGAGTGAGTGTACTGTGAATACTAGTATTGTTCTGCACAGATCAGCCTGGGTTCTTGTATTGTATTCCTTTGAATCAACTACAAAAAATCCAATTGCATCAGACTCTGAAGATCATGTCTATTTCTGAAGAAGTTTAGACAAAAGTGTGAGGGGAACTCCGAAACAGTTCTGCCCAGACTGCAGAGGGGGTTTCCCCCACCACAATGTACATTTATTATGTGGCTTTGATACAGGACTAACAAAATAAATGATGATGGATAACTTGAAGGGTTTCTTCTCCCGACTTATTTTTCCATAGAGTTCAATAGGAAAATCTGTCAGGAGAAACAACCCTTAAAGTGATCCTCCATATCTACTGTATTTCTGGCAGCAGAGTGATGGTTAAAGGCTTGTTTAATACATCAGACCCTTGATGACTTAGAGCCACTTAGCCAACCATGTGTTCTATACTGTTCCAGTGTAATTTACAGCTAAATCTTGTCTCACTCCCCAATTTCCATAGAGATCCATTCAAATGCAGAGCTGTTATAGTATCGCTTGTAAGAGTACCAGCAAATAAGATATCAAGAGCCTTTGTTGTTGGGTCACAGACATCATAAAGTCATGGCATGCAAAGGATATGCAACCAAATATAAAAAATATCTACCAAGTATTAAATACATTTAATTTAGCGTGTTCAATACTTTTTTCCTGTGTCATTTCACTTTATTGCACATAACTTTTTTAAAGAATTGGAACGTTACAATTTGTTTAGCTGTGTAGTTTTATTGAGTTAATACCAATGTCTGGTCAAAATCTCATGTGAATAGCTACATTGGAAATATGTTTGATAATAAAATTGTTGACGTGTCCAATACTTATTTCCCCCATTGTAATTTGATTGAAGGTGCCTGAGTAGGGAAGCATAAGTGCTCTGTGCATTGTAAAAGAACAAAACTATTTCCTTGGGTGAAATTCCCAAGGTGGCATAGTCTAACTGACATAGTACCCGCCACACCCTGACTAGACAACTAGAAAACACTTGGCCACTAAAATGAATAACGTTAGGACATCCGCAGTGAATGTTCTGAGTTTACCACATTAAGTAGCCTATCAAACGCATACGTGTTCCTCAATATTTTTTTTATTTCAGTTTATTTAGGTCCCTTCAGATAACAAGCAGTGTCTGTCAATGCAGATTTTACAGCTGCAGCAGCAGACAAATGCAAGAAATGCTACTCCAGTTGCTGGACATTGCTTGCGCTTTAAAGTTTGTTAGCTTTTCTGCCTCCAGTTAGCGTCTGCACGTGCATTATGTCAGTTTACAAACGGTAAAAGTGTCTATAGCACCGCCTACCAAATGCACAGTTTGGGGGTCCGGCGCGTCCCTATGCGTCGTCGCCAGATTTGTTGAGAATCTCGTCTGGATGCCTCGCATCGCAAGCAATCCCAACATGCGTTGCAGACACAAAGAATTGCATCTCATTGAAAATGAATAATCACACAAGAAATCCGCTCTGTGCGGCTGCTTAACCTCCTGTTGTCATTTCCGCCTTTTTTCAGCCATCTAGGACAGTTTCCGATGCAATCTGATGCAGTTCGACGGTCAGATAGAACGTAAATTAGCTCTAGCCGAACCCACCCAGTTTCAGATGCAATCGCAGATATGACGTAAATCGGCTGGCCTTGGCGAGACTAGGGCTGTGTCAGAATCAGCACTTTCACACTATTGAGTAGCCTTGGTGAGTAGATAGGACGAGAAAGTCGTTGAGCAGGCGAAAATCTTTCAAATTGCAGTATACTTGAAACACCCGGATGACACACTTACCTCCGGGGTTTCCGGAGTACATTCGGGGGCACACTTTTCAAGAAGCACACAAACGTTTTGGTCACATAAATATGATGTGAAACTTCGTTTAAAAAAAAAAAAAAATGTGGAGCACGTTCGCTGACGTTTTCCTTCAAATACAACAAAAACAACACGTGACATGGCAGCACAAGGGTGGGATGCAGCGTTGCCAGATCTTGCCAGAGACTTTCCAGCCAAATGGTGGCTCAAAACTAGCCCAAAATATATTTTTTACCAAAACCAACATATTTTAAATAGAAATCATCATATTTTTTAAATAAGTGCGTGCTTTGCGACTTTAAATTTTTACCTGTGACTACTCGTTGAAAGTATCCCAATTTAGCTGTAAAACCGCGGACAACACTGGTGGGACGTCTTGTGACTTTCTTACAACACTTCCACAGTACGGTTGGAAAATAGTATGGCGGATATTTCTCGCGAACTGCTAGATATGGCTCTGATTCAGACACAGTCTAGGGCTGGATCCCAATAAATTTTTTGCTCCACCCTCATAAACTTCACTTGCAAACTTCACTTGAGAGGATGTGATGCACATACCAATGAAACAGGAGTATACACTTGCGTTTAGCGAGTGGGAGGGAGCGAGGGCGGAGCGGGTTATTTGAATTGAGACGCACTTCACCTCATCTATACTCTGAAGCAACTGCTCTGCTTGGGCCAATTCACTTTACTTTGTAGTACTTTTGAAAAATTAACACCATCACTGGTCAAAACAGACTTAATCTTTTGCATCAACTGTTAGTTTCTTTATAAGAATTAAATACTTTCTACAAGTAAGAATGAAATTTATAATTAATAGAACTACTAGTTTGGGTGTTATGTAATAATCTTATGGAACCCAGAAACATGTATGATACTTTGTCTTGTTATATTTATCAATAGCAGAAAAGTATAGCCGTGGGTGCGCAATCTATCTTCTAGTTAGAATATTTTTGATATTGAAATGGATTGCCACCTAAGGTTACTGGGCAAATGAAATGCAGTAGCCAATGTTAAAGTACTTAATGTTAATGTTAGTAGTGATAATGATTTAAAATTTCACAGCCAGTCCCTTAATTGTTCAGGTAACATAACATTAACCCCATTCCCCTTATATCAGTGCTCCTTTTGTTATAACGTTAATGGTTACTGCCGACTGCGTTTTTTCAATCAGATAAAGGCAAATAAAATACACTCGTCAATGTTAAAATTGTCCCTGGTCCCAGGCAGCAGGCACAATATTAATATGTTAGACAAGCAAATGCATTTAGCAAGCTGTCTTTAGTAACGTTAGCCATCTAAATTACATTACAGTTAGAAACTCCACTGTCCGGTGAGCAGATTATTATATTTGTAATATGTAGGCTACTTATATTGACACAAATAACCAGAGGTGTAAAATCCAGGTTCAGAAACTAAAAGTCCTCCCCAGGATTTTGTTCCAATCACCTGCATTTCCTAATTAGCACAAGTCTTCAGCCAGGTGGTAGAACTAATTAGTGAAATCAGTTAATGGGTGGAAGAAACACATGGCAGGACATTTATTTTCTGACCCCTGGATTTTACACCTCTGCTAATAACCAAAAAGGCATAACGTTACAGGCTATTTGTATTCTAGTTAGCTTAACATCACACTAAGTTGGGTCAAGTGGCATTTAAAAGCTAACGTTAGCTATAGGCTAGCTAGGTGAATCTAAAATGAACTTTGTGTATTCTTTGAGAACTAACAATTGAAGCCGCAGGACCAAAAGATAAATTTTGACCCAAAATATTGACTGACTGAAAACAGTCATTTATCTATTGTGACATTGTAATTACGACTACTAGGATAATATATTGTTAGATAACGTTACTTACCAACTTCAGCTTGTCGTTCGTTGGGTACGAGGCAACTCGCACATGCGGTTCTGGTCCAGGACGACTCCGAGCCACCAAACTATATAGAAAGCTAGAAACAACAAGCTGTATCTCTCCCATTCATTCTGTTGAAGCCAGCATTCTCCGCCCAATTTGCCCAAATCCCCGCCCTTTCCGCCATTCTTTTCCGTATCATGGAAGCGTTTGCACCATTTACTTAAGGATTATGGGTAGCCCCTGCAACCAATCACGGCTCACTTGCTTCACTCACGGTGTCCGTCGTGGTCCAAAAATCGTGACGCCCAGCAGTATGAGAATGTCAACTGGGAGTAGATGGAACAGTTGCCTACAGAAACGTAATGTTATAGTAGTCTTTTTCTTAGAACCTAGCAAGTATGTGATTAACAAATGTCTGTAATAACATGTCTATGAATAAAGGCTATTTTGAATAATCTGTCCTGGTTTAGTAATTCATCATTGCAGAAAGATTTTAAATTATAACTATTTGACAAAATATGTTTTGAATATCATAAAGGCCCACTCAGTAATTTCGGTTGCTAATCGACAAAAATTACGTGCATGGCAACTATAACGTTAGTTCAGTGGTTCAGCTAGGCAATGAAAATTCAAACAATAGCATAAGCCAAGTTGCTTTTGTACTAACATATGCTTCCTCCAATGCTAGCTAGTCCAAGCTATGAAAACCTGCTGGATTGTGCAACAGGCTTTTGGTATTAGTATAGTGAAAAATGAAGCACCTGAAATCTACTCCCCAAAACTGTAACGGTCACTAACGTTACTATAGATTATTCTCTCTTCAACTGTAACGTTAAATCAGTTCCCTGACAATTATTTGCAGTTAGTCAGCTAACCTTAGCTATCTTATCTAGCTAGCTTGTAGCTAACGTTACCTATCAAAATGAATTAAAAACATTAAAGTCGCTTTCTGACACAGCAGGGGGTATAACGTTACTACGAACTACACAGGATTTATTAGCTGGATACCACTAACTGCATCAAGTAAAAACCATCCCAAATCTATACGGACTGAAGAGGCTGTTCCCAGTTTTACTCTATACAGTTAGCTATCCAGCTAAGTAATCATACTTCGCAGGTATCTTATCTAATAGTTTTTCTCCTCTGGTTGACTGGAGCCAACCATTGTATTTTCTGTGCTTCCCGGCATCCGTAGTCTTGCATCCTGCTCAGACCAGAGCTGCAAAGAATGCTGGTCAATCCTGGGAATTTAAAAAAATAATTTCCAGAGATTGTGATATAATACATGGTCCTCATTATCTCAAATGAAATCTACTATTATAATTATAATTTAGGAGACTCTAACATCGATAAAAAGTACACTAATTATGACATGACAGCGCTTCTGATTTTGCTGGCAGTCTATGGGCATATGTCACCCCCTTCAGCTTTTTTGATGCTATATACAGTGTGTATATATTTTTTATATGCTTCAATACAGATCCTCTGAAAGCAATTCCTATGACTGTATTTTCAAATATGTAGCTACATTATACATTTTTGTGCAAACTGTAAAACTGATCCCCTTCAGATGTAATTAACATTCAGAAATCACCTTTGCTTTCTTTTTTGGTAAACATTTTGTTTGAAAATGGAGATGTGCTGCATTTCAGGCTGAGGATTTGCAATAAATTACTTTGTTTACTTGGATTTTCTTCCATTCTCTTTTAACATCTTATGTTTAGAAATAGACATCAAAATCTCAATAAACAAGTTGACAAAGCCTAACTGCTGGTCCCACCAGCTAAATTACAAGGACCACGTAGGAAAGGTACTGGGGTTGCTTAACTATGCACAATGTGATGAATTAACCTGGCATGGTCATCCAGTTTAACCTGCAAGTCCACATGAGTTGGTCAGTTTAACCAGCAAGATGTGGATTAGTTGACCAGCAATACCATGCTGGTTGACCAGCTTCACCAAGCAAGACCATGCTGGTCCACCAGCTAAACCAGCACTAACCAGCATAAACCAGCTTGTGTCAGCATGGAATTCATGCTGGTCTAAGCAGTTTTTTTCAGCAGGGGTGGAACGACTGACATTAGGGAGGCGTAATCCGACTGACACTAGGGGGCGCAATCCGACTGACACTAGGGGGCGCAATCCGACTGTCGCTTGCGTAGTCGTATTCAGTGGAAAGGTGGCTTAAGCCTGTACTGCACGCGTGTCACTGTGCTGTGAGCGCAAAAGATTGGAGCTCCCAATAAAATGAATGGGAAATATGAAACCTTTGATGGCGAAATTAAACTTGCCCGATAATATTTTTAAATTTGATTAACGGTCGTCACGTTTCATATGAAAAGCAGATTATGAAAATATTTATATTAAAAATGTCATTTTAATAGAAAATTCAACACTTCTGGGCCAAAACAATCATTGTTTCACAAACTGCTGCACATAATTAATGTTATGATCACAAAACATTGACCGATTATGTTTTTTTGGTTGTCAAATCAGCTTGGTTTTCTCCATTGATTTTAATGGGCAGAAAGCTCTTTTGCGCTCAGCAAGCATACTTCCGGGTGCTTCACTGCCTGGCCCCTCCCACCGTCTCCAGTTCCTATATACGCTCCATAGATATACACTCTATGGGTGGATCGGGTGCCCACTCGGATTGGCTTGTGACTGCACAGGTCAGAACGTCCAACGCGGAAGCTGGACGAGTATACATAGCTGCAGCTGCAAACTCCAAGACACGCCCCTTCAGATATATATCTAGAGTTGAACGTCCAAATATGGTTCGTAGGTTGGGCGGGTGTTTAAAAAACAAAACCGAGGGAATTTCATCACATCGAGTTGGCACTTGCCAACCTTACAGCTGAACGGATCTGACCAGTGGCGTAGGCAGAAATACTTTTTTGGGTAGGCCAGTGAAAAAGTGGGTTGAAGACTAGGTAGGTTTTTTTTTTAAATAATGTTGCATTTTCCCACACACTATGCCCCACTCCAGCGCTAGTTGGAGCTATCCTATGACATTACTGTATTTATAACGGCAACGACAAATTACGTGAATAAATTTTCCTCCATTTTAAAAATCAACATAAGTACACAACAAGGAGAGCACATGCTTAACATAAAGCCAAACCAACAATATAACACTCCTACCTATAGCTTGCGTCCGCTGGTGACAGGCACAGCTTATTATCCCGAATTAAGAGAAAATAACTTAATTAAAATCGGACGGCTGATATGTAGGCCTACACGACAAAGCAGAGGGAAAAACAAGACCAGCACACTTAAAAACCCATACCATCAAGCATCAATATAGCAAGCCCTGGCACAGACAAACACATCAGCTAAACAACTTTAAGGCCAACAATTTTAGATTTACTTTTTTATTTATGACACCTCTACAAGTGATATTAAGAATCTGTTAACTTACAAGACAGCACCTTTAGTGACCACATTATAGGAACATTGCCACGGCGGGCATGAAAAATGTAGCTTAGCTATAATTCTACGGTACCTTTGCTGGCTTGTTGCGGAGGAGGTGCCAAGTCAAGTTGTTTAGCCGAGCACTATTCATTGATGACCGGAGACAAAATTTTGTTTGCGGTAGAAAACAGTCTCTCCACACTGCAAGATGTCATTGGGAGTGAGGCAATTTTAGTGAATAGTGAATTTAAACTCTGAAAAACATCTTGAGGGCAACTGTCCAGTAGCCTAAGCTACATCCATTATGGAAGAACAGAACAGATTCCCGATTCAATTTTGCGGTTCAACTGCTCAATGAAAATGGTGAATTCAGAATCAGGCATTGATATACCATATGGCTCGCAAGGGGCCTTCAGTTGTTCTTTTCGGCCACAAACTAATTTTGGAATCCACAGACAACAGCCTTGCTGCATATAGCCTTTTTTACCACGTGCAGTAACTTTTAAAAAAAGTTTTAATTGGTCACAATACAATGATGACATGTACGGAAAACAAATAAAATTAATTATCTTTAAAAAATTCTAATGTAAAAAATATGTTTTCTGCCATTTGATTGGGTAGGCCTATAATCAATATAGATAGGCCTAGGCATACCCAGGCCTACCCATGGCTACGCCACTGGATCTGACAGAGAAAAGTAAGTCAATTAATAATAAAAGATTACAGATCTGGACTGAGATAGTGGATGAAACTTTCACAACAGCCATAGCTACGTTATCATAAGCCTTTTTTCCATTAGAATTTTGTGCGAATCAACACATATATCGCTCAAAGTAACATCGATTCAAGAAGCCCAAAAACGGTTTTCCATAAATAGAAGCATTATATCGCAATGGCGTGACGTCATAATGGCCCGTGTTGATCCGTGTTTACTTAACTCACTATATCATTTTCCATCAACATTGTATCGAATTAAATCTCCACGACTCTCCCGCCCATCGCCCGAGCTGACATTCTGACTGAAAGGTTGTCTGTCGACAGCGGCTTGTGAAATCGCGAAATGGATGTAAACCATCAAACCCTTGGGCGCTTGTTTGTTTTGCTCTGCCATCTCGTCAATGTGGCAATTATAATACACCGTAGGATTCGAGTGAACAGGATGAATGCGATGACGCTGGTACTCCGGGAAGCATCCCTGCTTTTACCTCAGCGCGCCTCACCTGACACATGGCAGCATTACCGGTCCTGTGTGTGGAGGGAAGATGATGTCCGACAGCATTTCACATCCCGTGAGTGGATCACACATTTCCGCATGCTGAGGGAAACTCTTGAAAGATTCTCTGAAGAAATTGGGCCCAACCGAGTGCAGCTAGTCGTAGGCCGGCGGTGCCAACCTCGAAGAGGATAGCAATTGCACTATATAAGCTAGCCAGTTGTTGTGAGTACCGAGTTTGGTGTTTTACCCTCCAGATCTATGGCTCAATTGATGGATCCCATATCCCAATGATTGCCCCCCTTGAAGGATACAGATATTTTGTCAATAGAAAGCTTTGGGCCTCCTATGTCGTTCAAGCTGTGGTGGACGACAAGGGACCCTTTCGAAATATACAGTCAAGCCGGAAAGTCTGCCCACCCCATGCTGTTACTTCCTGAAGTCTGCAAGGGTTATTTCTCCTGACTCATTTTCCTATAGAACTCTATGGGGAAAAAAGTCAGGAGAAACAACCCTTAAAGGGATCCATCCACATCTACTCCATATCTGGCCGCAGTGATGGTTTGGGGCTCGTTTGATACCTTAGACCCTTGATGACGTACAGCCATTTCACCAGTCATGTGTTCCATACTGTATTAGCGTAATTTACAGCTGAATCTAGTCTCACCCCCCAATTCTCATAGAGATCAGTTCAAATGCAGAGAGGTTATAGTATCGCTTGTAACAGTACCTGAAAATAAGATATCGAGAGTCTTTTGATGTTGATTGGTCACAGACTTCAGGAAGTAAAAACAGAAAGATGTCAGTTTTCGATTTTTAATATATTTGCAAAAATTTCTAAAAACATGTTTGACTGTATATTTCGAAAGAGTCCCTTGTCGTTCACCACAGCTTGAAGGACATAGGAGGCCCAAAGCTTTCTATTGACAAAATCTCTGACTGTATATGTAGGGATCCCTGGCTGTGTACATGATGCTGCCGTGTTGAGGGATTCTAACCACTTCAAAAGGCCTGAGCTACATCCTCAAGCCTCAGGAGATATTGGTGGTAAGGACATCCCCCTGATGTTGACAGGAGATCCTGCGCATCCCCTTCTGTCCTGGCTTGTGAAAACCTATCCAATGCTGTCGCCTGTTGATGAGGCTTTTAACAAACACCTCAGTTCGATCAGGGTGGCAGCAGAGCACAGCTTTGGCCGTCTCAAGGCAAGGTGGAGAGCGCTGGCCAAACGCAGTGACATACACAACAAATTCATGCCTACAGACATAGCTGCATGTTGTGTGCTACACAATTCGTGTGAGATGGAGGGCCAGGGAAGGCAGCCAGGTGAGGCACAAGTGGCAGACACTGAAAACCAGCCCAATGTGCGGCCTTGCGTTGAAGTTCCTGCAGTGGAGGCAGTTGGCAATCGCAACATTCTGCGGGACTAAGCTGGGTCTGTAATAAAACTATGTAGAAAGCGAGTACCTTGCATTTGTTTTTCTGTATTTATGTCTATGTAAATAAGATCCATACCAAAAACAAACCTGTTTTACAACACACTGAGCTATTTATTAAGTTATTCATTCTTTGAATAAATGATTTTCGATGCGTTAATTTCTTAACTTTTGTTTTTATTTCAAAAACCTCAGTTGTAAGAAGTGGAATGCAGCTTTGGAATCAATTCACTTACCATTATATATTACAAATAAGAGCACATCAAGCAACTAATCATTAAATAACATTTGTATTCTGTAATCATTAGATAAATTATAATTTTTTTTTACTGGTGTTGAGTGGGAGTGTAGGCCTGCTCCTGCTGGCTATTGGTATAGGCCTGTTGCTGCTGCTGTGGTGGGATGGGCAAAAATGTGTTTTGAGCTGGGAATATTTGGGGGCTCGGAATAGAAAAGGCCATTTGACCAAGGAAATTTGGAAATTGCGTCTCCTCCCTACAATGCCTCTCAAAACAGTCAACTGCCCAGTTAATTGAAGAGACTATTTCCTGAAGCATTTGCCTATCTTGTTGCTCCTGCTCTATTTGCCGTTCCAACATTTTTTCTAGTTGCGTAGACAGCAACTGTGTGCTGGTGTGGCGCTGCCTCAGTGGTTTCCGCCACACACTGCCACGCCTGGCTTCAGCGTCTGACATCTCGCCATCTTCATTGGCACTTGACATGGAGGCTGGCTCGCCTTCTTCAGTAATAGTAAAGTGTCATGATCTTGCCTTCCTTCTCTTATCTCCGCGTTCTCTTTATTCTTTTTTGTCGTTACCGGTAATCTATCGGATTTTCCTTTGTTCTGTTACAGGGTTTTGCTTTCGCCTCGTCATTAGTGAGTTCACCTGTCATTCATTTCCGCTGACTATTTATACCCCACTTCCTGCCTCTCTCATTGCTTCCATGTTATTCCACTTAACATTCGAGCCGGTAAAAAAGGTATAGGATTAGTTAGAAAGCTAGTTTAAAAAAAGAAAGGGTTAGGAAGTTTAGAAAGAAAGCAAGTCTCTTTTTCGCTCTGAGTTCAGAGCAGAGGCTCTTGTTTCTTTTGGTTTTTCACTCTGATCTAAGAGTGCTCTTACCCAAAGTGTTTGGGTTCTGTTGAGCTCTCTGTGTTTCCTTTCTGTTTCGCTCCACAAACAGGAGTTAGATAAGCGTACAGCTTATTTCTTTGTTTTTTGCTCGGAGATCGAGTTCCTCGTTCTTATCGCGAGGTTATTTGTGTTCTTTTATTTTCTTCTATTCCACGACGGATTATTGTCTGTCTCAGTGGTGTTCTTTCGAACACTTTCAGATTGCACAGCTATCGCATTTGGACTTCCAATATTTCCTCCGTGTCTCTGACACAGAGATCCCCCACAGTAAAGTCTACAGTACAAAAAGTAAACACAGTATGTCAAGTACATTGGCTGTTGAAATTCTCTACTAATCCTGGTTCCCATTCAACCTCTCCTCCTTTCCTCTCCTAGTAGAGATGAGTGGTAGTGCAGGAGAGGAAGAAAAGAGAAAAAAGTAAAAGGTTTGGGAAGCACCCTGTGAATACTTTGGGCTGGTTTGGGTTGTTTATGGGTGGATTTCATTTGGAAGCAAGCAACACAAAAAAGGAGTAGTTATCTACCTTCATTCATGTCAAAGCCATCGGTTGCCTCAGTCTGCTGTTCATCAGTAGAGACTGAAATGACAGAGTGGGTTATATTATAATTAACCAGGGAACAGGTGCATTTAAAGTATAACTGCAATGTATTTAAGCATATCTTAAGTAGAACTTTTAATACACTAGTAAAACATTGTAAAAAAAAGAAAAGGATATAATGGTATAAAAGGATATAAAAATACTCTTGATATCTTATTTTCAGGTACTCAATACTATAACCTCTCTGCATTTGAATGTATCTCTATGGGAATTGGGGGTGGGACTAGATTTAGCTGTAAATTACACAGGAATAGTATGGAACCCATGGTTGGCTAAATGGCTGTAAGTCTTTTTTGCCTCTGTCCCAACTTTTTTGGAACGTTTTGCAGGCATCAAATTCGGAATTAGCGTATATTTAAAAAAATCTATAAAGTTGATATTTTATTTGTAGGTTTACCGTTTTCAATCAAATATACGTAAAAGAGAAATTAAAAATCACTGCTTTCTGCTTTTATGTGCATTTTACATACTATCCCAACTTTTTTGGATTTGGGGTTTGTATATGCTATTTTTAGCGGTTTCAATTTAACACAACTGCAGTATAGTTCTTCTGAATACTTAAAGTATACTAAAGTATAGTAAGTATACTTATGCTAAGGAAAATGTACTTTTTTCTCTAAACTAACAAGCAAAATGACATTTGGCTAACCACTAACTTAGTTCACTTACCAGTGCTGTCCACTGTCAGTGATTTGCTAGCTGTGACAATCGGCCGGTTCCCCAGAAGTGAGTCGAGTTCATCCCAATAATCAAATGTTTTAACTACTCCTGCTCCAGTTCTTTCAGACTCTCCTCTCGGCAAGATAACGGGACTTCATGGCCTTCCATTTGTTACGGGCCTGCCACGGCTTGACGATGCCCCTAGAGGCCATCCGATTGGCAATGATTTGTGCGTTTCTTTGTCGTTTACCATCTAGAGCTGCTACCACAACCATTTCCTTTAATAAATTTAAAAAGAGGCAGGTCTCCTCCCTTAAACAATTTTGGCCATTTTTTCAGCTCTTCACTTGACGACGTTCTGGAAACTGGAAAAGTCTCCCGCACTGCACTCGAGCTGATACCCAGTTGAGCCTCGAAGGGCGAGAGCCCTGTGGACGCATTGCGCAACATATTATGGGCATACTCAGCCCAGGCCAGGTGTGCACTCCAGGAAGTGGGATTAGAGGCAGCCAGGCAACGCAGAGTGTTCTCCAGAGTCTGGTTAGTGCGCTCTGTCTGTCCATTCGTCTCAGGATGGAAGCCAGACGACAAACTGACCGAGGCACCAAGCAGAGAACAGAATGGAACTTGGCCGCGAACTGAGGCCCGCAATCCAAAACGACATCCAACAGCAACCCGTGAAGCCGGAAAACATGGTCTACCATTAGTTGCGCAGTTTCAGAGGTTGAAGGAAGCTTTGACAATGCGATAAAATGAGCCGCCTTGGAGAAGCAATCAACCACAACCAAGATCACCGATTTGCCCAGTGACATAGGCAAACCGGTGACGAGGGCGATGTGGAAAAAAAATAATAATAAAGTCGAGGGCGATGTGACTTCTAGGACGGCTGGGAATGGGAAGAGGGTACAAAAGCCCCGAGGGTGGGAAACGTGAACCCTTACTGCAGGCACACACCGGACAAGCCGCAACAAAACTCTGAACATCCTTCTCCAGACTGGGCCACCAAAACCGCCAAGAAAGAAACTTCTTCCTCCGGTGAACGCCTAGATGAGCAACTAATTGGGAAGTGTGGCCCCATTGTAATACTTGGGACCTAAGCCTCAGCGGAACGAACAAACAGTGAGGTGGGGGTCGGATCGCAGCGCCCTGCAGCTTCAACGGCCGAAATAACCGGAGCCACAATGTGGTCGGCGGGGATGATAGATTCGGGAACAGGAGCCCTGTCCGAACGGTCAAAGACGCAAGAAAGGGCGTCTGGCTTCACGTTCTTGAAGCCGGGGCGATATGTGAGCAGGAAATTGAAGAGCAAGAAGAATATCGCCCACCAGGCTTGGCGAGAATTAAGCCTCTTGGCTAGCTGCATGTATTCCAAGTTTTTAGGCTCCTCAAGAGCCATTTTAACTGCCAAGAGCTCCCCTATCCCGGTCCCCCACATCATAATTTATCTCGGCAGGTGTTAATGCGTGAGAAAAATAAGCACAGGAAAGCATCTTGTGGTCAATAGGGGATAGCTGGGAAAGAATGGCTCCCACTCCTAACTCAGAAGCATCTACCTCTACTACAAAAAAAAGGGAAGGGTTAGGCGTGACAAGAATAGGTTCGGACGTGAAACGTTTTTGAGCTCAGAAAACGCTGCTTCGGCCCTTGAGTTCCATAGGAACTGGGAGGAGGAGGTTTTTTTAGTGAGTGCAGTAATAGGAGCGGCTACCGCACTGAAATTACAAAGAAACCTATAAAAATGTGTGAAGCCTACAAAACGTTGAAGCTGCTTAAGAGAAGATGGCGTGGGCCAGTTCTTAACGGCCGAGACTTTCTCAGGATCCATTTGAACCTTGCCATCTGCCACGATGAATCCCAGGAAAGAAACTGATTTAGTGTGAAAAACACACTTCTGCTTTTACAAAACGTTGAGCCTTGAGCAGATTAAGAGAAGATGGCGTGGGCCAGTTCTTAACGGCCGAGACTTTCTCAGGATCCATTTGAACCTTGCCATCTGCCACGATGAATCCCAGGAAAGAAACTGATTTAGTGTGAAAAACACACTTCTGCTTTTACAAAACGTTGAGCCTTGAGCAGAGCGTTAAGAACGAGGTTGTAAGCGCTGCGTAAATCGAGTTTAGTAAAAATAGACGCCCCCTGGAGGCGTTCAAATGCCAAATTCATCAGAGGAAGAAGATAACAATTCTTGATTGTTATAACATTAAGTCCCCTGTAGTCAATACATGGCCTAAGACTACAGTCTTTCTTTTTAACAAAGAAGAATCCGGACCCCGCTGGTGATGTGGAGGGTCTGATGAAGCCGTTGGCTAGAGATTTTTCAATGTATGATTTCATAGTGGCACTCTTAGGAGGCGATAAGGAATACAGCGCTCCCCTGGGAGGAATTGAACCTGGGTATAGGTCGATGGCACAATCATATAGCCTATGAGGAGGAAGCGAAGTGGCGCGCTGCTTACTAAAAACCTCCGCAATATACTGCTGGGGAACATTAGCTGGCAACGGAAAATGAAATGCCCCGCCCACCTGGGAACTCTCCAAATCTGAATGTCCCAATCGATCTCAGAAGGAGATCTCTCCTCCTCCCACACACTGAGCCCGTCAGTGAACAAGTCCCAAGAAAGACTCCTCCTGGTGTCGCGAGATGACGCTACTGCCTCATGAGCACCAAAGGGAACACTCTCCTCCTCCTGTTCGCTGTCAGAACAGATCGGGGAGAGAACGGAGCGAACCTCTGGATTTAAGCGGTTTCATTTTAGAGCAGTGGTGTCTGCACTGAAATTCCCAGCAGAGAATAACCGAACGCTCCGCCCCCCAGTTAATATGGGGCTTGTGCTGAACCAACCATGAGTGCCCCAGAACAAGTGGGTATGTGAGAGAATCCACAAAAAAAAAAAATGTATACGCTCCGTATAATCATGTAACGAAACAGCCAGTTTTAAGGGGCTGGTAACATGCCGGATAGAACCCGTACCCAAAGGGGGACCGTCAAGAGCAGTTACTAACCGTGGAATGGAAAGATAAACTGAGGGAATGCCCTGCTCCCTTGCCCACTTAATGTCCATAAGGGACTCGACTGATCCGGCTGGTGGAATGTTTATACTAACTGCTGCACAGACAATAGGGTTCGAGGAGAAGTCTTAATATGTCTCACTAAGGGCCTCGATCCCCCTAGTGAGACTCCTCTTTTCCTGCTTGCTTAGGACATTGATCTCTGTAATGACCAGCGCGCTTACAATAACGGCACCACACATCTCTCGACCTGGAAAACGAGGAGACCAGAGCAACCACAGGACGGGGCACACAAACAGAGGACCGACCACTGCGTGGCCCAGTGCCCATTCTCTCTCTCTCTCTCTCTCTCTCTCTCTCTCTCTCTCTAATCCGATTGTCAATCCGTAGACACTAACGCACTGAGCGAAGCAGGCGGTTCGAGTGCAGAAAGGCCATCTCTAACGGGATCTGAGAGTGCTTTAAGAAAAAGAGTGCTAAGCGGTCCGTCAGGCCACTCAATCAACCCTGCGAGTGCTCGGAAGGCAATAGAAAATGACGCCACCGTATCAGAGCCCTGACCGGAGACGTCTCGGTCGAAGACCCACGCCATCTCCTCCACCTACCCCTCCATAGTGCACATCACGGGAGAATCTGCTCTAATTAAGGGGTCCGCCCAAGCGAGAGCCGTACCTGTTAAAAGAGAGAATAAATTAAACCCGAGCCTCCTGGGTGGAAAAACGAGAAGGTTGAGATTTTTTAAAAATTTAACACTGTGTGAAAAACCCCCTACACTTCCTGGTCTCCCCTCCATGGCGAAGCGGGAGCTGTAACTTAGGCTCCTTGAGCTTGCGTGGGACGGGAATCACTGCGGGATCAAGAAGAGCCAGTGCAGCCGAACTGGGTGCTTTTGCTACAGGGGCTGAAGGTAAAGTAACAGGAGGGGACGTGATGGTAAGCGTCAATGTACGAATGCTGTCCGCCAATTCACGCAGCCCGTCTCCCTGATAATGTAGCTGGCTGGTGAACTGTGCCTGCTCGGTGTATAGGGCTTGAACGGAGGCTTGAAGAGCCCTAATGCCCTCCTCATGGCCGGAGATAGCTGTGCTGTGAGGATTTGCCCCAGATTAGCGACTGTCGCTGGTACCTCCCTATTGGCTTCCATATTCTGTCAGGGGTAGCATTAGGAACGAAGGACCAGATGCAACAGTAGGGGTTCTTAAAGTGGTCAAACTGAACACCAAAAAGCAGGGGGGAAAAAAACACAAACAGGGAATCAAGTTAAGTACAAGAAAATAATAAACTCTCCTTACAATGAGAGATACCGCTACCAAACTCAAAGCGACCCGTATAGGGCAAAAACTCTAAAACTAGATATTAAGACAAACAACAAAGAAAATCCTATAGCTCACAACGAGGGAGCCGAAAAACACAAACAAGAGGTAACAGAAGGCGGCGAAGACAACCTGTCTAGGAGAAAGAGACAGAGGTAAAGAAAAGAAACAGGATAGAAACGAATAACCTAGGCTATGTTTCTTATAAACTCTCAAACACCTGCAACAAGTCCCGTGGAACCACAACACGTTGAGGTGATAGTCATTACAAACTGTCAGTCCTATACCGTGGATTACCAGCTTTCCTTGTCAGAAAATTGGCAATATGGAAGCGTCATACAAAGACGAAGCGTTTAAATAATGAAAGGAAATACGATACAGGTGAACACGATGAGTAGAAGAAAACACAAACACATGAAATGAACACAGAAAACAAAGGGAAGAGGCGCAACACGAGTGCTCCCCAGGAAAGTGGCCAACAAGAGAAGAGCAGGCTGAGAAACCATGACAGTTTGAGCCTGCCATTAGTCTTTAAATTAAATTTAGAATGCACTAATAGTTAAAAATGTATATACTAGAAGTACAGATATAAATGTACAGGTATAAATGTATATATATTAGGGGTGGGACGATTCAATCCCATAACGATTCGATTATGATTCTTTAGGCAAAGGTTCGATGCATCATAACATCTAACATTTTACCACGATTCGATAAGATTCGGTTCGATTAATTTTGATACTTTAAAAAAATTTAATAGGTATGCTAATGTGATTTGATACGATACATTCAGCAGTAATTAAATATTCAATTAGAACCTTACGTTCACAGCATTATGTTTATTGTTAAGGCATGCCATACATTTTGCAGCTGTCTGCAGCAAATAATGCAGCAATAAACATGACTAACAGTGAATTTTCTAAAGTTGCCCTATTTAGGTTATTGTTTTTCAAACAGTGTCAGACATGGTACCCTAATACATTTCCTTTATTTACAAAATGAAAATGGCAAAATGTATAACAATTACTAAACTGGGCCTAGAAAAATGAAATAGCCTATAGGTTAGTGTCATGCATAGTACTTTCCTAAATCTTAGTACGATCTAGACCTTCGGTGGAGCAAGATGCCCATCCATCCGTAGTTAAAGCTACTCTCGTAGCGTTTTGCAAGGACAGTCGAACAGTTTTCTTCACCTCTTCATACAGAGCAGGTATACATTTTTCACTAAAATGTTTTCTGCATGGTATGGTGTATCTAGGTTCCACGACATTCATTAAGTGAATCGGACAGTTAACGTAGTAATAATTTATTGAACGTAAGACATTGGAAATAGTCTTACTATTTTTGTTTTTTGTCTCTAACGTCTACTTGATTTTGTATAGAAAATGGTTTAAATTTAAATATCAGAAAGCACTTTACAATTAACTGTCTGGACACGGTATGTGTATAAAAACTAATAAAAACAATTATACAAAAAAATAGAACTGTTTGGCCATTTCTCCAGGAAACTCAGGGGAAGTGTCAATGACTCCCGAGTTTAGCTTGCTAACCCGCTGCTGTCCTTCACGTCAATGGTGTGTCGTCGGCTCAAATGGTTTATCATGTTTGTGGTGTTGCCTGTGTATCTGATTTCTACTTGGCAGATCTTGCATATTGCAGCGGTTTTGTCAAGTACACCCTCCTTTCTAAACCCGAAATGCTTCCATACCACTGATTTTCTGTTCGGAACATCGCAAATTCTGTAAGTTTCTGTCTCTTTTGTCGCACTCAGTGAGCACGCAGCTAGCCATTTCGCTCAGATCTGTCCGTCTCATTGTGGCTTGATTCCTGCCTGTCCCTGCTTTCAACTCATGCTTACGTGGGGTTTGGAGCAGAAACATGGATTGAAGCTGGTCAAAACTGTTTTAAAAGTAGTCGTGTCTCAGAAATATATATTTTAAATAATGAAATGAATATTTTTTTTGAATAAATGAATACATGTGCACATTCATTTAAAATGCGATATTAATCGATGCTTATCAATTCTAATCTTTCAGATCGATGCAGTTGTAGTTACACATTCAGATCGATGCATCGCGATGCATCGGTGCATTGTCCCACCCCTAATATATATTTGTAACAATCCTTTCACCGCCCTGTCGGGAGGGGTCAGGACCATTCCACTACACATAATTCAAACTTTCTTCCAAATACACTACATTCCAGAGTCTGATATAACTTCATTTATTGTAAGAAGATTTGCATGAATATGGCCGCCGCGGTGGTACAGCGGTAAAGACCGCTGACTTTCAGTCAGCGCAGTTGTACTCCGAGGATCGGGGTTCGCGCCCCGGTCCTGCCATAGCCGAGCGTGGCCGGTGCCCTGTGGAAGCGACAATTGGCGGTCGCTTCCGGGTGGGGGGAGGGGCTCGGAGAGAACCGCTGCGCACAGGGGGACCCAGGGCGTGTCACGGTCAGGAGCTGCGCCCTGTAGAGGACGTAGCGTCCTCCCTAATAAATACCGATCGACGGGGTCGTGCAGCGGCGGTTCTCTAGCGGTTGCTACACGGGGGGGAATTGAATTAGAATAGGGGTTCAATTGGCTACTAAATTGGGAGAAAAAGGGAAAAATCAGAAACAAAAATTTTTAAAAAAAAAAGATTTGCATGAATATACATACCCAGGCTGATCGGCTAAGCATACATATGTTAAAAACACTCAATCACACGGTCCAGTCTAAGTCCGTCAATTTCATGCTCACCCACGAGACGTAAAACAGGTCCGTTAATGACAGAAACAAAACATAACAGCAGCAGTAGTAGCTCAGATAACCCCCCGTTTTATGCTTTTCTCAACCCCACCCAGTGTGGGCCTAAAAGTTTGGGAGATATTTTTTCATGGTCAACATCAGCCTCTGCTGGTTTTAATTAAGCATTACAGCACCCTAGCCTTGGAAATGTATGTGTGTGTGCAGTTTGAGAACTAATAGAGTTTATTAAATCCAAATCAGCTGTGTGCACTTCAAAAGACGAGTGTCTGAGCGACAACTATATAGATTGAGGCTTCACTCTGACTTTTCAGAGTGCATCTTTCTTCCTGTATTGCAAGACCCGTTTTGAACCGTCCCGCGAAAGGTCGTATCGATTTTAAGTGTTCTAGCCGCTGTTTGCTGTTTGCGTGGTTTTAATTAGACCTCGTTGAACACTGATTTTAAGTGTTCTAGCCACTGTCTGCTGTTTTAATTAGACCTCGTTGAACACTGATTTTAAGTGTTCTAGCCGCTGTTTGCGTGGTTTTAACTAGACCTCATTGAACACTGATCAAAGTAATTGCATTGCTAGTTTGTTTGTTCTGCGATTGGCTTTTTCAGCTTGTTAGATCGGATAAACTGATAGTTTCGGAGTATTGTGCTTTTTGATAGAAAATAATAATTGATCCGTGCTCGCGAAGTGTCTCACTCAGCTGTTGCCAATTGCAATCAGCTGTGTGCACTTCAAAAGACGAGTGTCTGAGCGACACTCCGTCCCAGTTTGTGTGTGTTCTATGTGTGTTCTCCCCATCCCCGTCTGCTCTCTTCCATTCAGAACCCGCTTCCAACAACGTGGCCCTTCACGGCGACGCAACCCTTCCAACCTCCGCTACCCCTCGCTGACTCCCTGCGATAACTTCACCGTCGCAGGGGGGCTCTGGAACTGCCAGTCTGCCACACGGAAAGCAGACTTCATCTCCGGCTATGCCTCCTTCCTGTCCCTCCAGTTTCTCGCCCTCACTGAAACCTGGATCACGCCGGACAACACGGCAACTCCCGCTGCCCTCTCCTCCTCCTTCTCCTTCTCTCACACCCCCCGGCCGTCTGGTCGTGGAGGTGGTACTGGTTTGCTACTCTCCCTCTCATGGTCATTCTCTGTTTTCCCCCTCTCTGATCTATCTATTACTAGCTTTGAATACCACTCTGTGTTTATCAACCACCCTATTAACCTGTACATTATAGTTGTTTATCGCCCTCCAGGTCCCCTGGGGTGCTTCCTCGATGAGCTTGACACCCTGCTCAGCTCCTTCCCAGAGGACGGCATCCCGCTGATCCTCCTGGGAGACTTCAACATCCATCTAGACGCCTCCCAGTCTGCAGCCTTCCTACCACTTCTCCGCTCCTTTGACCTCACCCTCCAACCCTCCCCCCCCACCCACAAGGCTGGCAACCTCCTAGACCTGGTCTTCCAGAGGAACAGCCCCTGCTCTGATCTCACTGTTACCCCTCTGCATACCTCTGATCACCACTTAATTTCCTTCTCTCTTCCTCTTGTTCCACACCGTCCCTCCCCTCCCCACACCCCCACTGTCTCTGTCCGCCGTAACCTCTGCTCCCTCTCGCCCTCCTCTCTTGCTCCCTGTGTCACTGCTTCCCTCCCCCCTCTCAAACCCTTCTCTCAACTCCCCATCGACTCTGCATCTGACACCCTGCTCACAGCTCTCTCCACATCACTTGACTCTCTCTGCCCTCTTGTCTCTAGACCCACACGCCCATCTCCTCCCTGCCCATGGATGTCCGATGCCCTGCGCACCTCAAGGGCCGGTCTCCGCGCAGCTGAGAGGATGTGGAGAAAATCCAGAGACGCATCAGACCTCTCTTCCTACCAGACTCTCCTAGCGGCGTTCTCTACGGCAGTCACCGCTGCCAAGGTAACCTACTATCACACAAAAATTTGCAAACACAGTTCTAACCCCCGTCAATTGTTCTCTATCTTCTCCTCCCTCCTCAGCAAACCCCCTCCTGCTCCTCATTCCTCGTTCACTGCAGACGACTTTGCAGATTCCTTCGATGAGAAGATCGCAGACATCCGCAGCTCCTTCAGCCCCACTCCCCCTCCCCTCACAGACACTGTATCCCACTCTCTTCCTCTCTCTACCCCTTCTGTGTCCCCCCCCTGTTTCTCCACCTTTTCTCCCCTTTCGCAGACTGATGTGTCCCATCTCCTACTCTCCCATCGCCCCACTACTTGTGCCCTCGACCCTATCCCTTCATCTCTCCTCCAGGCAATCACCCCAGATATCCTCCCGTTCGTGACCTCCCTGGTGAACTCCTCCCTGACCTCTGGCTGTTTCCCCTCATCCTTCAAAAGAGCCCACATCACCCCGATCCTGAAAAAACCTACACTGGACCCCTCCAACATCCAAAACTACGCTGGACCCCTCCAACATCCCTTCTTTCTTTTCTTTCCAAAACTATCGAACGTGCTGTTTCTAACCAACTGTCGTCTTTCCTTACCCAGAACAACCTGCTAGACCCCCACCAGTCCGGCTTCAAACCTGGCCACTCAACGGAGACCGCACTCCTCTCCGTCAGCGAGATGCTTCATGCAGCTCGGGCAGCCTCCCTCTCCTCTGTGCTAATACTTCTAGACCTCTCTGCCGCCTTTGACACCGTAGATCACTCCATCCTCCTGTCGTCCCTGTCTGCAGCGGGGATCGGCGGCTCGGCCCTGGCCTGGATTGAGTCCTACCTCTCGGAACGCTCCTCCCAGGTTGCCTGGGCTGGTAAAGTATCGGCACCCCGTCCACTTACCACAGGAGTCCCCCAGGGCTCAGTCCTTGGTCCCCTCCTTTTCTCCACCTACACCAAATCCCTTGGCCCTGTTATCACTGCTCATGGTCTTTCTTACCACTGCTACGCTGACGATACTCAACTCTTTCTCTCCTTCTCACCCTCTGACACTCAGGTATCAGCCCGCGTCTCCGCTTGCCTGAGAGACATCCAGAGCTGGATGGACAACCGCCATCTCAAGCTCAATCCTGGCAAGACTGAGCTCATCTACATTCCTGCTCTAACCTCTCCTCCTCTCAATCTCTCTATTTCCCTAGGGGACATTCCACTGACCCCAACGCCCTGTGCCAGGAACCTCGGAGTCGTGATGGACAACAGGCTGTCCCTCTCCGAGAACATCGCAGCGGTAACCCGGGCATGCAGGTTCTTCCTGTACAACATCAGGAGAATCCGCCCCTTCCTCACCACCCACTCAACCCAGCTCCTGGTCCAAGCGATGGTGCTGTCCCGCCTGGACTATTGCAACTCTCTCCTGGCTGGCTTGCCAGCATCGGCCATTAGACCCCTTCAGCTTATCCAGAACGCAGCAGCGCACCTGGTCTTCAACCTCCCCCGACACTCCCATGTCACCCCCCTGCTCATTGACCTCCACTGGCTACCGGTAATGGCTCGCATCAAATTCAAAACATTGGTGCTCGCCTTCCAGGCAGTCCGAGGATCTGCCCCTCCATACCTCCAAAAACTAATCAGACCCTACACACCTGCCAGATCCCTGCGTTCCGCCTCCTCAGGACGACTGGTACCTCCCCCTCTTCATGCTAGCACCCGGTCTCGATGTCTGTCTGTCCTGGCCCCACGGTGGTGGAATGACCTCCCCGTGGAGGTCAGAACAGCAGAAAGTCTGACCGCCTTCAAGCGCAGATTGAAGACTCACCTCTTCAAGCTGCACCTCTCTCCACCCCTCCCTACCTCCCTGTGACTATTGTTATTAATGTTGTGTAATTACCCCCCCAAAAAAAAAAAAAAAAAAAACCCCAATCATACTGACTGCGCCTAGTACTTAGATTCGTATTTGCCTTTTTAGGGTTGTTTTTAAACGTTCTTGTTCCTAGTTTGAAAATGCACTATGTACGTCGCTCTGGATAAGAGCATCTGCTAAATGTCTATAATGTAATGTAATGTAGACATTTTTAACGAGCAGGCCCCAAGGAATGTTAGGGAGTTACTCATGTTATCTCTTCAGGTGGGCTAGGAACATAAATGTGTATTCATCTAGTTGCCCTGCCCGTGTGTGTGTGTGTGTGTGTGTGTGTGTGTGTGTGTGTGTGTGTGTGTGTGTGTGTGTGTGAATGGGTCCATTACCTCCTTTTCGAGATAAGTATGCATATGCTTCATCAGTCTGATGTGTGAATATACAAATGTAACTAAAGCAGTCTCTGGGAAATTAGGGAGTGTTTTACAATATGGCTGTTTTCTGCTGAGAGCGAGTTTTTCTCTTCAATTTTCCAGCGTGTGGGTGTGTGTATATGTCCTTGATTTACAGGTGTCGAAGATGAGATCATACTGTGTGCCTAGCTTGGGACAGTCGTCCATTGACAAATGCAGATACAAATGAATCCCTGCAACGAAAAACCATATAAACGCCATTTTTTTCAAAATTGAGATAAGCATCATTTATAGTACTTTTATATCCACTTTGTATAATGAAGTGGTAAATTCAATATTTCACGCGACTTCTTCCGAGTATTTTAAAATTCAAAATAGCTTCACGCGGAAAAACCGTTTATATCCACAAGCAAAAATGGACGGCCAAACTCTAACTCTAACTGCTGCGGATCAGAGGAGGAGAAATATTGGTAAAAAAAGAAAAACTACAATGAATACATGGAAAGATGTTCAACGTAAGACCCTGAGGGATGCAGGGAAACCTTACATCAACAGGAAGGGAGACGTGAAAAGGGGAAAAAGTCCGCCCAGACAGGTATGTGGAAGAACCGTATATGTGATACATTGTAAACGTTGCCGCGCTAGCGAAAAGTTTCACTGCCCTACCCAACGTTATAGCTAGCTAACGTTAACGTTACATGTAGCAAGTTTTGTATATGCCTAATAGATCATTAATCATCCTTCTGCCTGTAGGGGTTGGTGTGTGTCTGCACGAAAGACTGCAGTAAGTTAACGGAGGAGCGCAAGTTGCAGCTGTTTACTGAGTTTTATGAAGCTAATTACCAGAAGCAGCAAGCTATCATTCTCTCTGGGTTAGAGCAGGTGAGATAAAACGATGTAGGCTATATTGTATTTATGATAACAAACAATGCTTCTTGTCTAGTCTCCATGCTAAAGATTGTGGCTAATAAACTGTGACACCCATAGGCTACAATATGTTTTTTAATCTGTTGCTGTATTCTGAACGTTAATCATTTTGAATAGGTTTGCGATAGCTTGCCATACACACAAGTTAGTAGGTGTTGATAGTAGCAATCTATTCAGATGAATGCTTTATTAGTGTGATTCTCTATCTCCACCTCCCAATAAAAAATCAGAATCAGACGAGATGTATTTCCATGTAGGCTAAGCCTACTAGGAATTTGTTTTGGGTCTATTGGTGCAGTTACATTAATCAATAAAACATACAGGGCACCTTCAGTAGCCTACAGTAAAAATCACAATCAAATTTGCATCAGCCTCTGTCATATTGATGCCCTTGTTTATACATGTGAGTAACACCTTTACGAATACAGCAATATAATAACATTCATGCTGGTATGGTTAGGTATTGTGGATTAGGCCTACTATGACTAGAACATGTTAGTCATGTTTTAGATGGATGGAGGAAGTGGGCCACAATGCTCATTACTTAGAAGTATTACCATACTTTTCTTTCCCTCCAGCACAAATGTTATTATATTGATGCCCTTGTTTATACATGTGAGTAACACCTTTACGAATACAGCAATATAATAACATTCATGCTGGTATGGTTAGGTATTGTGGATTAGGCCTACTATGACTAGAACATGTTAGTCATGTTTTAGATGGATGGAGGAAGTGGGCCACAATGCTCATTACTTAGAAGTATTACCATACTTTTCTTTCCCTCCAGCACAAAGTGAGTCGCAGACGGGTGCAGGCAGCTGAGCCGAAAAGGAAATACACTTTCAAGCATCACCTACAGCAGGGAGGCCAGAGACTGAGCGTCTGCAAACGCATGTTCATGTCAGTATTTAAACTGACAAACAGTCGCCTCCAGGCAAGTTAATGTCTGCAGAGCTTTATTCCAATGCAGTGTCTGTGAAGTTTTCAAATAGCTACCCTTGTCTAATAGATTCATTGGTTTGTTCATTATTGGACAGGTTATTCAGGAGAAACTAGGCACTCAAGCTGAGGCAGGGAATGCTGATCTAGAGCCCCCAGAGCAGGCTACTAAGACCTGGTCTCCTCTAGAGGATGGACGAGGAAAGCATAGCAATAGGTAATAACTATTTAGGCTACCATCAGTAATTGGAGGGATTACCAAAAATGACCAATAGCTCAATGGCCTTGTGGTTAGAGTATCTGCCCTGAGACTGGGAGGTCAGGAGAGTTCGATCCCCGGCCGAGTCATACCAAAGACTATAAAAATGGTACCCGATGCCTCCCTGCTTGGCACTCAGCATTAAGGGTTGGATTGGGGGTAAGTCCCTACGACATACTAGGGTCATGTCCAGGGGGTGTAGGCTACTTGTACATCAAGCCGCCTCACGCTATGGAAACAGGAGATAGGCTCCTGCCCTATTCATGGGTTTGTAGTCCTAGACCTGCCATGTTATAACAATACAATACATATCTATAAAAATATAATAAATAAATAAATAAATAAATAAATATGAATATAATAAATATGAATATAATAAATTAAACATTATTTAAGTCATAAAGTTACTTTCTTTTCCAGGCCCCATCGTGTACACCATACCGTGAGAGAAGACATTAAACAGCATGTCTTGTCCTTTCCACGGCAACCCAACCATTACTCCCGGATGAAGGGGGATGTGGACCGGGAATACCTCAGCCCTGATCTGAATCTCCTGCGTATGTACAGGCTTTACAAGGAGAAGCATCCCATGTCCACTGCAAAGTTTTGGCTGTACAGAGACATTTTTAAGCAGCAGAATCTCAGCTTTGGTCAGCCCAGGAGTGACACCTGTCACAAATGTGATGCCTTCTTCACTTGACTTACAGCAGCAACATCAGAGGGAGAGAGAAAAAAAATAACAGCTGAGAGTGAGCTGCACCACAGAAAGGCAGAAAAGGCATACGCCCAGCTGCAGTGTGACACAGAGTGGGCCAGAGCCAATGAGGACTGCCACACGATTTGCATTGACATGCAAGGTGTCATGTACACACCAAATCTGACCCACTCCAATATTTACTACCAACGACAGCTGGCCAACTACAATGTCTGTATCCAGGAAATGGGGACTGGAGATTCGCCTACGATGTATGTGTGGCATGAGGGCATCGCCCACCGAGGGTCCATTGAAATTGGCAGTTGTTTATTGAAGTGGGTCCAAACCAACTTCTCCAATCTAGAAAAGCCAAAAGAACGCAAACTCATTATATACAGCGATAGATGCTGTGGCCAGAATAACAACTGGAGGATGCTGAATATGATGTCCCTGCTGGTGTCCATAGGCTACTTCACTCAGATTGAACAGAAGTTCATGGTGTCCGGCCACTCCTTCCTGCCATGCGATCGGTCTTTTGCTTCGATAGAGAAGAGACGCAGGGTGTCTACGCTGCATACTCCTGATCATGTGATCCAGATGATCCTGGAGTCTCGGCAACACAATGCATTCAGGGTCATGAAGATGAGCTGTGAGGACTTTAGGAGGTTCCCAGACGCAACACTAAAGAGACCAGCTGGGCTACAAATCACATCTATGATGTGGCTTAAAGTCACAGGTACCATTTCGAAGTTTCCATACAAACATGTCCATGTAGATCAATGCAGTAAAATATATTGTATACTGAACTTAAATACTGTTTATTAGTTTGTGTCTATTGAAATGCTGTTTATTAGTTTGTCTATTGAAGTTTTTGTTCTATGTACTTTGTGATTTCAGCTGCGGAACCCTGGATCCTCTACACCAGACATACTCACAGTGAGTACGAGGGCTGGAAGTCATGGCTGGTCACAAAAGCAAAGAAAGGAGCAAGACCTCCAGCTCCATCTTTCCTCAAGACCTACCCCAGGGCCTATGAGAGTCCTCTGCCAATAAAGAGAGAGAAGTACCAAGACCTCATGACGATGCTTAACTATCTCCCTGCTGCTGCACGATCCTTCTATGAGGCACTTGAAAGCGAAGCCTAGGGACATTTTTTACCCTTTTTGTGGGGTGGGGGGCGGGTCGGTTAAGTCAACACATCTTATTTTTTAAATTGCAATTACTTCAATTAATTCAGTTTTTAAAATGTTGTTTTCTATTGTTAGATGAATGGTAGCCACTATGGCTGTGTGTGTGTGTGGGCGGGGGGTATTTGTGAGTGAGTGAGTGAGTGAGTGAGTCAACACATCTTATTTTTAAAATTGCAATTCAATTAATTCAGTTTTTAAAATGTTGTTTTCTATTGTTAGATGAATGGTAGCCACTATGGCTGTGTGTGTGTGTGGGCGGGGGGTATTTGTGTGTGAGTGAGTGAGTGAGTGAGTGAGTGAGTGAGCGAGCATGTGTGTGTGACCGAGCGCGTGGGTGTTTTTTTGCAATAAATCTGTTTCTATCATAACTTGTTTCTATCCTTAATTTCCATAATTCAGTGAAGAGAAACACAATATTACAATAGTCACTTAGAAGACACACAAAGCGAAGGTCAGGGTAGTAGCCTACTTCTTGAAGAAGTGAATGTTCGGCCTGCGGCAAAAGAAGGCTTGACCATTGCTTGGAGGTAGGAAGGAGCTGTTCCTGTCAATGCCCTGTAGGCTAGCACTAGAGTGTTAAACTGGTTGCAAGCTGCTACAGGTGTAGGGTAAAAGTGTAGGGAACAAAGTAGGGAAGTTGTGTGGGTAAACTTGGTGCAGTTGATTGTCGATGGCATCAGAGGCAATACTCATGATCGGACTAATCTTACTAAATACCCTTCTTTGTAGCCAAAATATTTTCTGACAAAAGAATAATTGAAAGAAATGTGTTATCAATAATTTTTTAAGCATAATGAGGCTCAACAGTATAACGATTTTAAACTGTTGTACTGCATGGGATATATACTGTTCTTCCACAATTTCCAATGGTCACTGGAGATATACTGTTCTTCCACATACCAGACATTAAAATGTTCCTAAAATCAAGAGAAAAAAACTTTTGCAGAAAAAAACAATCATATTAGAAACATGTCACTGTGTTTTAGTGTATTGCTGAAAAAAAAAAGATTAAGTCATATATAAAATAAAATAAACTATAAATATCTGATTATCTGAAAATTGAAAAAATGGATATATATGGTTCTTCGTCTGTAGGGCCCAAATAATGAGCTTGTTTTTCTGGCGTGAGTGTATGCCCTTGAATGTGAGGCCATGACTGTGTGCTGTGTGCACATTTGGGCCTTTAAAACTGTTTTTGCAATTCATCCTACCACAGAAAAACATATTCTTATTAACACAATTGTTTAATATGGTAGGCCCTACAGTATGATATATAATATATGTATAATCTATATATTTTTCCACTACACTAGCTTACACACACACACACACACACACACACAGCTAATACAATGCTGCAGATGTTCTGCAGAATCGCAGCTATAACAACTAGGCTAGATGCAACATGTAACCAATCTATTTAAAATCGAATCTCCCAGACAGACACTCTCGCCACTATCCTCAACTCAGATCCTCAAGTAAGCTAGGCTAGCGAATATTATCCTAAGCAATGCGTAACAGTTAGTAATCAAGAAGAGACTGCATATAAGGGAATCTATAAGGGAATCAGACACAGTCTCAATATTTAAGTCTAGATTAAAAACGCACCTTTATGATCAGGCTTATAATGAGTTGTAGTCCGGAGACAGGACCAGAGAAGCCCTTTTGTCATAGAGTAATGCGGAGTGACATCCTTTCCTTACTGTCACCTGTCAACAGCTGTGACCCCATCTTCCTGGGCTGGCTCTTGATAGGTGGGTAGGATTGTTTACTCTCTCATGACTGGATGGGTTCTCAAACCCTGTCTTCATAGCTATGCAGCCATAAGTTACTCCTGGCGGGGGTACTTGTCCAACCCCCCCCCCCCCCTAACTGTTCTCTCTCTCTCTTCTTCCACATTCCACCGGCGGGGCTCATGCCCCGCATCTCGAGAGTTGCTGTCCAGCTTCCTGTCCAGCTTCCTGTCCATCGCCGCTTGCCCCTCCCTCCCCACTACCGCTGCCAGCCGATCCTGCCGCCATCGGCACCCGTTTTCCCATCATCATTGCCGCCACATCTGGACTGCCATCTAGCTGCTGCAATCTCCACTATCATGGATATTGCCAGTCAGTTTTGACCATGCTGGTCATTAAGATCTAGACCCTGAGCCGACCTGAGGAGAATGGGTTTCCCCCTTGAGTCTGGTTCCTCCCAAGGTTTCTTCCTAATTACACCAGGGAGTTTTTCCTTGCCACTGTTGCCTCTGGCTTGCTCTTGTGGGGGTTTAGGCTGGGTTTTTTCTGTGAAGCGCATTGTGACAACTTGTTGTGAAATACGCTATATAAATAAATATTGATTTGATTTGATTTGATATATTTATCAAAAAAACTGACTTCTCTCTCTCTCGCTGCATCTCCATGTTACATATGGCCAAACCAACCAATCAGATATTAGAGAAATATATAATTTCGATGTGGCATTTTTATGATTGGCCGAATCATCTGTAGCTCTAATAGCCTAGCCTACTGACGGCGCTACGGGCAACGACTTCATATTGTCGGATTTAATTTTTTCTGGATTTGACTTTGGGGAGGCAGGCGAAGCATTTGGGGGGCATTGCCCCCCCCTAGACACGGCCCTGTTAGCTAATACCAGATTTTCTGGAGGGTCTCTGCTGATATTGCGAATTCATGGGTCAAAGTTGAACATAGTGGAACTTTGACCCGAGGCAAATTGAAAATTTGCCAGACCCTGCTAATTTGCTTTGCAGCCGGAAATGATGCAGTTTATTCACCCTATGCATGGTTTTGAATGGAAGTGAATGGTAGGCAAAGCAAATATTCACACAATTTTCTGCAAGTGTGACTGCCCCATAAGTTTGTCCCATTTCTTATTTTGCAAGCGTGCGAGTGCTTGACTGCACACTTTATGAGCCCTTGATGTGGCCTTCACGTGAGTCCGCATAGAAACAAACTTCGCTGAATCGTATTTCCCATAGTTCTTTGCGTTATCGTGACTTTAGATACTCTGGTCAGTCAGAGCTGTATTCTGTGTGCAAGAACAAGCTACTGCACAATCGAGCATAGGAACTTCAAGTGTAAAATGAAAACCAGTTAAATCATGCATTTTCACTAACTCTTACACGTTCAAAATATGAAATAACTATATATTTATGTATGACGCTCAATAAATAATTCATAATAATTTGTAAATTCGTATTTTATTAGAATATAGCTAAGCATCGGTGCTTTATGGGCTGCAGCCTGATATAATATGTAGCCTATACTCGGCAGCAGAAAGGCTTCTCAGGCTGGCTGGTAACATTAACTAATTATATAAAACAAATACAGGACCTGCAGTAGCCTACAGTTAACATACAACCATTAAACTTAAATCGGCACTGCGTTTTCCCAAACAGCTCTGCTGTTCTAGCTAGCTATGCAGAACATGGGCGGCAGTGTAGTATAATGGTTAAGGAGCTGGACTTGTAACCGAAAGGTTGCAGGTTCGATTCCCAGGTAGGACACTGCCGTTGTACCCTTGAGCAAGGTTCTTAACCTGAATTGTTTGAGTATATATCCAGCTGTATGAATGGATAAATGTAATAAGAAGTTGTGTAAGTCGCTCTGGATAAGAGCATCTGCTAAAGGCCTGTGTTTTATAACGTTACAAAAGCAAATGTCCTCCAGCGTTTGTTTCATTTCTTTTAATCTCAACATGCCATATATTGAACTTCAGCTCGACAGAAGTATGCCTACAGATCTTAGGTAAAAAGAGGAGTTTAGCGATCTGATATATGACTCAATATATTAAATATATGACTTGAGTTGTCTATATAGTTTGTTGGTTGAGATTCATTTATGAAAACTTACTGAGCAGGTGACACGACACGACATTGCACGGACGAGCAAATTAAATAAAACGAAATGGGTTTGTCTCTCTTTGCTCACCTGTTAATGTCCAGTGGACATCCACATTAGACGGTGGATCTGCCTACCTTGACCGAAACCATAACTCGTAACGTAACGTGCTGCAACTGGATAACGTAAAACTGTCTTCTACCTCACCCTAATTCACAATTAAAAAGTGATCTAAACAATGTACGGAGGCGACTTATAAACTTTCATTCTGGTTATTCGAGGGTCGTCCCAGACAACGCGCCCGATATCACCGAAGTTCCACAGACTAAGGCCGCGATCACACCGGACGCGCTTTGTAGGCTTGAAAACGCCAGGCGCTTCCTGTCTTTATTTTACGAAGCCTTTTATGGAAAGAGACACTGGACGAGTCTTATGTTGTTGCTAGGCAACCAAACTTTGCACCTGTCAATCACTTGGCCGAGGTCGTTTACAACATGAACTAATAAAATTTAACTGAACATTTTGGTCCGTTATTTCCATTTTTGAAACCATGGATAAGAGGAGCACTTGCGTTTGCCCTTTTGGAGACTGACAGACAAGAGTTAAAAAACAAAGGTCTATCTGGGTCTATAAAATTCTCAAAAAAAGAAAACGGGGAATATCATGAACTCATTCAAGAGCTTAGTCTTCACGACAATAGGTTCCAGCCGCAGAGTGATGGTTTGGGGCTCGTTTGATACCTTAGACCATTGATGACGTACAGCCATTTCGCCAGTCATGTGTTCCATACTGTACCAGCGTAATTTACAGCTGAATCTAGTCTTACCCACCAATTCTCATAGAGATCAGTTCAAATGCAGAGAGGTTATAGTATCGCTTGTAACAGTACCTGAAAATAAGATATCGAGAGTCTTTTGATGTTGATTGGTCACAGACTTCAGGAAGTAACAGCATGCAAAGGATATGCGACCAAATATTAAATATGATACTTTAGAAATATGTTAAAGCAAAATATTCTAATTTTCTGAGACACTGAATTTGGGTTTTCATTAGCTGTAAGCCATAACCATCAAAATTACAAGAAATAAAGGCTTGAAATATTTCACTATGTGTAATGAATCTATATAATATATGAGTTTCACTTTCTGAAATGAGTGACAAAAAATATTTAACTTTTTCACGATATTCTAATTTTTTGAGCTGCATCTGTACATTCATAATGTGAAATTATGATTCATAAATGTTGACAGTTGATTTCACATGATCATCAGTTGAGAACTCACCCTTCCCCATATGTCGTGGGTCATAGTGGTGGCTGAGTGAAGGTCTCTTCTTCCTCAACCATTTCTGTATCCCTGGATGTCGGTCAGTCACCACTGTGTTGATTTGCATGTCTTTGTTCTCTAAGAAGTTGAGACAGCGTTCACAGCCTTCTTTCTCCATCCGCTGACTGTTTCCAAACTCATTGCTCTGCAAAATATCAATGTGCATTTTATTAATGATGGCTCAGTCATTACCACAGCCATTACAGTCATTTCAATAGGCAACCCCTGTATAGAAAGGGAATGTAGTGAGAACACGGTGAGATTTCAATTTCTATTCGCTTGGACTAGTTGGATGTCCAACATTTTGTTGGCCTTCAGGTCCATCATGGTGTAGCTGCCAAATTTAAAAAATGTTTTAAAAGAAGATCTCTTCAAGGTGGGCTGACACATTCAAATACTAGTGAAAAACCATACTAATAGAAAAGGGTTTTTTGAAACCCGACAAAAAACAGCAACATCTACAAAAACATTGGTTACCAAAACTGCTAATATATGAATATAATGCATAGGACTCTGCAAAGTATAATATAATTTCAACAATATATTTATAGCATACATGGAGAAGTACCATGCTGGTTACCTGGTGTGTCAGCTCTCATATCACCAGCAAACACTTCCCCACTGGCTTTTGTGCTTTCAATGAGCTCACTCTGCTCCTTGTCCACTGCCAGTTGAAGAAGCAATCTTCTTTGGTGTTTGTGGTATGTGGTTTCACAGATGCACTGAACATTGAAGGCCTTCATGAACTAGAGGAAGAAAAATAAAGTATAGTCCACAGTGGTTGTAACACTGATGCAAAAGTGCTTTCCTGGCTTGTGCGAGTACTTCTAGAGGAAAAAAAGAATATTCTGCCCCTTGGCTGACTACTTTGGTGAGGTGTCTATGTTCAGACAGAATGATCACTTCAAAATGTGCTAGGTTTGGGATCGACTACCAGCCATAACAAAATTTGAAAAAACAAATTGCCCAGCTGATATGTGATTTTCCCACATGTGTTAGTGTGGCATTAGGCAAAAAAAATTGTTTCAACTGAAAATGTGGATATCCAATAATAACAATAAATATTAATAACAATATTAGTACTCATAATAACTATCTATAGAATAGTAACCTCATTATCATGGATTTTCTGACTAAATTCAATGTACCCTTTCAGCTGTATAGCCCAGTTACAATATTACAACTGTGGATCTAAGCAGCGTACAATTATTTAAACTCACCTTCAGGACTTTCATAAAGAAGGATCCAGTAAAGAGCAAAGCTGCTGTCAACTGAAAGTTACCAGCAGGGAACTTGTTCACAAATGGCTGGCTGCTCCACTTCCTCAAGTACTCGCAGTAAGGGCAGCTCTGGCTGTGTGTCCCCATAGTCTTGGTAGCGAGTACATAACTTCTGGTGCACACTGGACATCGATGAAATAGCTCAATTGAAGTCCTGAAAAAAGGCACAAAATATTACATATAGATAAGTGAACGGCAATAAAATAAGCAGGAACCGGACATTTTTCATGATGTACATGCTGTAACAGAAGTGAAGGGAAAGATACTCTTCATTTACAGCCCCACTGTTGAAAATACGTACCGGTCACCACATTAGTCACATCAGAGTGGTAACTTGACTCATCAGGAACATCATGTCTGGGCCTTTTCATAGGTGTGGAAGTGGCAATAGGGATGTCAGGGGGTGGGTCAAGAGGGGTGGTATTGCATGACACACTCCTGTGAGGAGCTTGGAGTCTGGACTGAGTGGTTGTGAATATGCAATGTAAATTACATGCTATGTTCATGCTATGTATAGCCATTATGAATGTTAGAATATAATATGACTAGGGGGGTTATCCAAAAACATGATTACACAGTTTGACATCATCTTTACAAAACTGTCATTGATTGAACAAAAATATATACAGACAGATATTTGCAGTTAAACTGTTCAAAGTTATATGGTTAATGCAATAATCCTGCTTTCAGAAATCCACAATTTTATTTTTCATATCAATATTAGGTGCAAACTCACTTACCCTTGCTTCTTCTTGAGGGCTTCCTGTTGGCCTGCGCTGAGGCATTTTTCATGCCAATGGGACATGTCTGGCACTGGACATGGTTGTCACAGGGCTCCGTTTGGCACTCAACATAGACTGTCTTTCTCAGGCTGCCATGCCACCTCTCTGAAGACTTTGGTCTTGGAGCAGACGTTGCGATAGCGCATTAGTAACGTTACATGCTACAGTGCCATGGATATCTTGCTAAAGTTAGCCATCGCTACTTTTGTTTCATGCTCCTTTTTCCAAAACTTACCGGTGGACCTTCGATGGGGCTCGGAACCGCGACATCAGACGGAGATGAACAGAAAATCCCATTTGCACCTCCATGTAATTTTCAAAGCAATCCGGGGTAAAGTGATTCTCACAGACTCGCATGTTGGTGGTCCTCGAATTCTTTGGTATGCCAAGCACCTGCAGCCATCGGCGAGACCTCAGAGGGTCAGACGGGAATGAAACCAACTTTGTGGTGTTCCGACACCCCCGAAAAGCACAATGTACATTGGGCATTTTTGGCAAAATTGGAAAAAATTACAATTGAGAAAAAAACTAGGGTGAATTTATTAACTAGAAATTGGGATATAGCTATATATACACAACTAGCTAACGTAAACAATTAACTACCCTTAGCTTAACTAGCCAACTACTAAGCTTTAACACTACTATGAAACACCTTACCAACCAATTAACAAACTCTCAAACTAAATGGGCTATGAACAAACAAAATGGCAACAATGAAAACCTTGCAAAAAATGCAAAGTAGGCCACTACAGACTGGTAGGCTCTGTCTAATAGCTGGCTCTCAACTCTGACAAGTGCAAGTTTGAATAAGAGCAGTAAAGAGTAAACCTACGGATTGATCCACCCATTTCAGTTGTGGCCGGCAACAATTTTCCAGCTCGATTGAATACATTATTAATATGACGTAGTAGTACCTCTGACGTCACGATTAGGCCGGGGCCAGAGCAGGCAGCAGAAAGACGTTTTTCTACCAGTTTCTCCTGATTTATGTTATTATTTCAGAATTGTTGAAATAACAGAATGGATGAATAAGTTTCATTATAAGGTAGGCATACAAACACGTTTACCTTTTAACTTCAGCCCTAACTTGAGGTGAGCGTCTCATCGCAGGTATGAGTGCTCATCCTCATCAAGAGGTTTGTTGACTACAGCAAGCAGCTCATGCTGGTATTCTGTTAACTGCTCCTCTTCTTGATTTCTTCTTCGCTTACGCGACTTCCCTCTGGAGGTAGGGGGGTGGACAGGGGTTTCCACAGTGGGTGTGTGTGTGTGTGTGGGGGGGGTTCAGGGTGATTGCTCATCTTCAGTCTAAAGGAAAATACATAAAATTGGACTCAATTGCCAATGTCATAATTGTAATTTCTCATTTCACATTTACACATCCAAATTAGAGGTCAGAACACCACAGTGCAATGCCCTTGTAGCAGTTGCTCAGTCAATTATTTAACTAGACCCATTTCACTCTAATCTGTAGAGATATGACACCAACAGTGACATTGTGATGTTCAAGATGCAATTGTAATTGTAGTCTACTACAATTTCTGTTAACATGTGCCCAACATTTGCTACACCTATCTCTAATGACACCATAGGAACCAGCGAACTCCGTTTCATTAGCACTATGTTATCTTTCAGATTGGAGCTTGTGGCCCTCTTTAATATGAGCCTCCAAAAACAACCACTCAGACACTCAGACACTCAGACACTCAGACACTCAGACACTCAGACACTCAGACACTCAGACACTCAGACACTCAGACACACAGACACACAGACACACAGACACACAGACACAACAAACAATGACGCTATCAAATGTGAGGAACTCACAACAAAGGACTGAATGCCCAAGGTATAAATACACTGAGGGAAACAAGAAACAATGAGGATCAGGTGTGAGTAACCGGGAAGGGCAATTGACAAACAGGTGCACGTAATAAAACAATGAGGAAAGCGATAATAAAATAACAAGAGAACATGTAATACGCGGACCGGATTCACACATAACACAGACTTGAACATGAACTGGGCAAGTGCGGAAACGAGAGTCAGCTGTAGTTAATAGAGAAATCAAAGAAAGATAATTAGTGATAGAACAGGCAGAACGAGAGACAGCTGCAGTGAGGAAAGATGACATTAGTAAATTAGTAGAAACCCCTGATTCTATGGTGTTAGTAGATTGGTATTAAATACAAGTTAGTCATTAGTAGATAAGTAGACCCTAATTCTAAGATGTTAGTGGTTGTTAGTTAATTAGTATTATTTGCAATTAAGTAATTAGTAATGAAGGAAGGAATGAGAGAGGAAATACAGAGAAAACCGAAATCCCCACAGACTCCCGAAAAGTGTGATGAAGACAGGGAGTGACAGTAATACAAAACACAGAACAGTGAAACCACAAATAATCAGAAACATAAATACCTGAATGAAAATAAAAATACAAAACAGACAGAACTCAGACTCTCAGAACATAACAGAACTTTGTGCACAGCTCTGTGAGATGTTAGTATTGCAAGCTAACTTGTAGCCTAACTACCGTTACAATCTAACCTATTCCGAACAGTATCGTGCTTTTATACATGTTTTTAAAGAAAATAACTTATGTCTTGTTTCCACTTGCACATTCGACCCGTTCCAGAGCCAACGCAACCCAAATGCGAGACGTACAGCGCGGCTCAAATTGCTTTTCCATTAATCCGAGCTGGTTCTCCGCCAGAGATTCGTTATGTATCGCTGCTAGGTAACGCGACACAGCTGTTCCAAAGTACCTTGCTAATGTTAGCTATTTCAACATGGCGAACTACGAGTTGGTTTTGTTTGTGTTGGTGTTGTGGAATATGTTGCTTCAAAAGCAACAACGTATCCGTCAGCGCAGACATATGTTATCGCAAAAGGCCTCCCTCCCAGTCGTTATTTATGTGGATTGATCTTCGCTAAACACATTCAATTGTTTAAACCAGCAGAGTCCGCGATCGTTGGATCGGTTCAAAATAGGCATAGAAAATAGTTTCGTACTGGATCGGATTCTTTTTTTCAATTAACATTTATTTATTCTCGTTTCTGAGCAATGAATTCAGCTGCTGCTGAACCGACTCGTCTGCCCAAATCATTAAAAGGGCCTGGACTTCCTCGAAACCCCACGGGTTGTTTATTTTTTCCATTTTTTTTGTTGTTGTTGTTATTAAACAGCCGACAAAGTGAGTAAGCGCGTATTCTTCGGCTACGTTGCTGTGGTGAATCACCATAGCAACGCACTGGCGGCTCCATTATATTCGAGCCAGCACCAGAGGACAAATCGGGCCGTTTTTGGAGTGGGTCTCGTTGGCGCGGCTCGAATTTGAACTAATGGAAATGCTCAGAAGTCGAGCCAGTGGAATGGGTCGAATGTGCAAGTGGAAACAAGACATTACTATCTACATCGATCATGGCACCAATTTGTCTCCATGCCTTGGACCGCTTATTTTTATCGTGGTATTCACGATTTGGGAAATCATACAATTCCGGGTAGGCTGAAACGGCAATGACCAACTTCTCCTCCATCTTTGTTTACAACGGAAATAACAAAAGAATCAAGACCCGCCTCTACTTTTGTGCGATTGGACAGAGGAGAAAAGAATGACAGTCACGTTGCGCGCATTTTTCCTCTGAGCGCTTCAAGATGAGATATTTCAACCCTGTGCGCACCGAGCATTTTTCTAAAAATAGCGAGGCGCCTGGAGCGGATAAACACGAGGGGCCCAGGGCGCAAAAGCAGCATGGAAAATGCTTCAAACTGGCTAGACCACAGAACTATGGGCGTGTACGGATAGAGCCGATTTATGTCATATCTGCGTCAGACTGCATCGGAAACTGTCCGAGATGGTGCTGCGTGAACTAAGGTGGAAATGACAGGAGTTTAAGCTATGGAACGCCGTTTGGGCCAAAACGTGTAGTTCGGCATCCGCATTAAGACGTCAAATTTGTTCGTCAAATTTTTTACGTCTTAAGGCGTTTGGACCATTAAAGCTTCCATGCTATTGGTTGGCGTCAACATATCCACCCCTTTTTGACATAGGGGCTGCGTATACCCACCCCTTTTTTACGTTGGAGCTGCGTTGGGCTGTACGTATATGCCTACGTTGTGGTCATGTGTGCTCTTGCTAGTGGGTGGGCGTGTTCGGCTAGAGCCGATTTACGTCATATCTGCGTCGGACTGCGTCAGCCTGCATCGGAAACTGTCCGAGATGGCCAAAAAATCGGTGCTGCGTGAACTAAGGCGGCAATGACAACAGAAGGTTATAGTCTAGTTGCCAGCCCTATACGTCCCATATGAGACCCGGAAATGTCAACTACTCTAAACTTTTTTCACAGAAATGTGTTCTCTATAGTTAGGAAAGACAAATTAGCTTGGTTGCTACTTCTGAAATGTTGAGCATTTCTCAGAATTAAAGATGGCGGCCGCCGCTATCTTGGATGTTGGCCAATTTTCAACTTTTGATCTCGATGACCTAGAGGATAGTGTAATACCTCTTTTTAGAGGTTTTCGAGGGCAGGGAGTCCATTTCTGGGGTTATTTTTTGGATAAGGGGTCAAAGTCAAGGTCAAATCAAAGGTCAAATTTCACCAAAAATCTAGAAAATCACCTCTATTTTATTTATTTATTTATTATTTATTTATATATTTATTTATTACTGGAAATAATATTATTCTGTATTAGGGTTAAAGTCCTCCAGACTTTTATATTAACATGTCGTTATAACGATGCCTTGATCGACGAGTACGGCTGCTTGAGGAAGGGCAACAAGGCCGTGCTCGTCAAGTGTCTTGGTGTCTCTGTCACGACTCCACCTGCTCCAGACGTGGTGCTGGTTGATGCCGGTCAGCTGCTGTACCACGTCGTCTGGCCAGTCGCCGGGACTGCAGGAGACCTGGCTGCAAGCTTCGGCGCTCGACTGGCCCACTATCCTCCTGGCTCCAAGAAAATCATCCTGTTCGACAGGTATGACCAAGAAGCTCCTAGCGCAAAGGACCACGAGCGGACGAGAAGAGGATTAGCCAAGGAAGTCCGGCTGACCCCAAACACCCCCCTTCCATGCCGAAATGTTATTCTTGTCAGGAAAATTCTTTTCTTCTCAGCGTGTTTGTTCAAGGTGGTGGTGAAGACAGGACTCTTGAAACCAAATTCAAAGTATAAGTATTTAATGAGACAAATAGCAAGTAAAGTCGATACAGCAGACAGCTCAGCAAACTCTCAAACAGATGTGCTCAGGTGTCGGCCGGAGAGCGCTCTGCCCCTCCAATCATGGGCTTCAATTCTTGTATGACCTCACTGGTTCCTGATTGGTTACTCTGTGTTGTAGTTGGGCAACCAATCAGCCGTCCGTGCACCATCTCAGTCCTCCAATCAGAAGGCCTCACACCCCAACAACCCCCCGTAATCACATGATCTCTCGTAACTTTAAGACAGTTAGTTTCGTAACTTAAAAGGGGCCTAGGTGTCCGTTAGCACCCACCTACAAGTTCCTGTTATCTCAGCACAGTTTCCTGATTTTTAAGCTTATGTTTAGCACCATCTGGTTAAACTTCCTTCAACAGTTTGCAAGTGTTGCAAGATTGGGGCCCTCAGCTCTACAAGTGTATAAGTCAGAGTCAAGCTATATTTTTTAAAAATATTTCCACATTCTTCACAATGCCACGAATAAGACTCTGCTCAACAACATCTTATGCGGCTACCCCCTTCCACACAACATTCAGCTCATCAACAAGCTGGACTGTGTCGTCACCCATGCTGAGGCAGACATCACCATCTGCAGCTACATGCTGAAGGCAGTGGCAGACGGCGCCCAGACCATCCGCATCCTCAGTGATGACACCGACATCTTCGTCCTCCTGGTGTACTGGACATCGAGGATGCGGGTCGTCGCCAACATTCAAATGGAAAAGTGGAATGGTGATGTCCTGGACATTAACGAAACCGTCAAGCGGTTAGGCCCCAGAAACTGCAGCCAGCTTCTCGGTGTCCATGCACTGTCGGGCTGCGATACAGTGTCATACCCCTTTGGAAAAGGAAAGCAGTCTGTGCTCAAGCTCCTGGAGATAGACATACCAGGTCTTGATCAAGTGCTCGGACAGCCTGGGGCGACCCACACTCAGCTCAAAGTGACAGCAGACAGCTTCTTCTTACCCCTCTATGGACAGAAGAGCTGTATAACAATGAATGACGCACGTGCTCGCTTCTACCGCAGCCGTAAGAAGCCTCCACCACTGAAGAAACTGCCACCGACTGATGTAAATCTGCAGCTGCACGTGTTGCAAGCTCACCTTCAGATGCTACTGTGGAAGGCAGCAGACCAACATGACCCACCTGAAGAAGCTCGAGATATTGCCAACTTCGGTTGGAGCATCGAAGGCTCCATTATCACACCGGCTGTCTCAACAGCGCCAGTTGCTCCCCAAGCGCTCCTGGATGTAGTGAGCTGCAGCTGCAGCACAGAGGGCAAGGCATGCAGCGGTGCACACTGCAGCTGCAACAGAGCAGGCCTTTCATGCACGGACTACTGCAAGTGTGAGGGAGGAGTTGCCTGTTGTAGTCCTTTCACCAGCAAGCAGATGGACATCGAAGACAATGAAGGGGAGTTTGGTGTAGATGATGATGATGATGATGAAGAGTTTGTGACTGCTGATGACTGGTAATACTGTGCTCACTGTCATAATACTGTGCGTCAGAGGTCTCTGCTTCTGGCTTCATGTCTTATGAACAATGACAATACTGTAATGACCTGAGTGTTTGTTTTCGTGACTGTTTGGGTTGGTGAAGCAGTGGGAAGGGATGGACCCTGTTGGGTTTAGAAGGGACTGTTCATGTGTGTGTCTCTCTCTCCGTACGTGTGCATCCTGTGTAGAGCCTGTGAGTTAGTTTCTGTTCATTGTGTTGTGCTGTTTGTTTGCACTTAAAGTAAGAAACTTTAATGTATTGTATTTAACTTTAATGACATGTTAATATAAATGTCTGGAGGACTTTAACCCTAATACAGAATAATATTCTTTGACCTTTGACCTTCATTTTGTCCTTGACTTTGACTCTGTATCAAAAAAATAACTCCAGAAATGGACTCCCCACCCTCGAAAACCCCTAAAAAGAGGTATTACACAACCCTCTATGTCATCAAGATCAAAAGTTGAAAATTGGCCAACATCCAAGATAGCGGCGGCCGCCATCTTGAATTCTGAGAAATGCTCAACATTTCAGAAGTAGCAACCAAGCTAATTTGTCTTTCCTAACTATATAGAACACATTTCTGCAAAAAAAGTTTAGAGTAGTTAACATTTCCAGGTCAACATTTTGGCAATTAGACTATTAAGCAGGCGCCTTAGTAGCGGTGCAGTTGCTCTCGGGCGCCTTCAATGTTCGCACTCAGTGTTTTTGTTAATGAAGTTAAGTTTCCGGTTTTTCTTTTGTCTTCAATTCTCACTGCGCTTACAAGAGACTGCATATCGCAGAAGACATTGTGCACGAATATAAGGCGTATTTCGAAAATAAGAAGAGTAATCAGAAGATTATAGTAATAAGAACGAGTAATCAAGTTAACCCCCTCCATTGGTTTACAAGCAGGCAAAAGTGGTTAGTATTGTTTTCTTTCGTTTGTATTAAGATGGAAGTCACGCAGTTGCAAACAAATGAATGAATGTACAAACTAGCTAACGTAACGGTGTTTTTTGTCTGTGCATTTTTAGTTCTACGGTGTTCACGATGTTCATACAGTGTTGGAGCTGTATTGATGATGTACAGTAAAGAAGGAACATTAAACATCAGTAAAAAGGACCGGAGTCTCGCATGTGATCAATGGGCGGCATACAAACTAACAACAGAATTGGTTAGAGCGCGAGGAGAGAGTGGTGTTTCCTCATGACAAACGCGGATAATTTCACAATATCGCCACCTATCTCGGCGTATTGATTCTACTCTCAAAAAAAAAAATCTAAATTAAATGTACCCCTCCCTAAGTGTTCAAACACAGGTATAAGGGTTATGTATTAAATCCTACAATGTAATGGCAGTATTTTCCTCTTTCCCTTATCTGTTCTCCTTTATAATTTCTCAATGAATATTTAGTCAGTTTTTTCTTAGTATTGCTATATTTAAAAATATATTTAAAAATATAATACAATCCTTTATTGTTCTTCAATTAATGTGATTTTGTTTCGTAAAGCGATATTCTAGTATAAGCCCTGTAGGGTTTCCAACCTCTCTAGCATATTTCTGCAAATTACGTTGTGTACTTGCATTTGTTATTTTCGTGCAAATAATAAATAAATGTGTTTTGAGAGTGTGGGATTGAATAACATAAGGTCGCTACTCTGGTTATTATATACTGTACCGTACATGTACTTTCTTGAAGTAACGTTAAGCCTATATGAATACGAAAAGTACAATATTGGTAATGCTACACTCACAAATGTTGCCAGCAAAAAGTTGACAATTCTCATTCTTGACTGCTTCTGTAATCCATCTGCCTTGAGATAAATTAGAAAAAAAATTACCTCTAACAGTAGGCCTACATAGAATCTCAAAAAAATTTGAGATCGTAAGACCTATTTTTATCCTCGGATTATAAACTATTTTTATCCTCTGGTTTTTTTTTTTTTTGGCTTGTCTTCACTTTCATCGCTGTTTGGATGAACTCCGATCGTTCACGTCAATGTCCTGAAGGGAGAACGCACACTGGCTGGATCGTAAGACCTATTTTTATCCTCGGATTATAAACTATTTTTATCCTCTGGTTTTTTGGCTTGTCTTCACTTTCATCGCGTGTATTGTAGCGTTTTACCGGCTACTTTTTACACTACTGCTACTGCTACTGCTACTACTGTTACTACTGTTACTACTAGAAAACTCTGTACAGAGACCCTAGGATTGTCTCTCTCTCCTGGATTCTCTGCTGGAATTTACTCTGTGTAAATTGCTATGATTAATCTGAATAGTGAGATTGAATTTCCGAAGCTGGGGAAAGCAAATTCCTCCCCAAATAGCTTGACAGAAAATAATTATTCTGCCTGGCCTCATTCAACCTCAGTGCTTAAAACCATAGAAACTGTAAAACCAGCCACAGATAGACTCCCACAAGCAGCTGAACTGCTTTTCGCTCGTCTTGGCAAGATTCATTCATGGCAAAACACACTAATTATCGGTGACTTCAATGTAAGAAGACTGAAGATAAATTCTGCGTTAATTCATTGCATCCCTGACGCACTTGTGACGAACATCACCTCCTGGATTGATAACAACCTGCTGGATTTTCTATCTGAAAACAAACAATTCTCTAAATTAATTCTGCATGTCGGCTGGAACAATCTCCGACTTAGGGAGAAAGCCATTCTGGAAAATGACTTTGAATGTCTACTTAACAAATGCCTGGAATTCAAGAATCTAGAATTGTTTATTAGTGGCCCGCTTCCAGCAACTCGGGGGTCTGAACTTTTTTCAAGAGCACAAAGTCTCAGTGTTTGGCTTACAAGATCATGCTTGCAAAAACAAATCAATTTCATCGATAATGTAAATGCCTTTTGGGCCAGGAGACAGTGGTTCATCGCTGATGGAGTGCTAAATTCGCTTGGCTCAAAGAATTTATCATCACATGTCGCCCACACAATCAGGAACCCTCCATGGATCAAAAACATCCCCTGGGGCAGGCCGACCTCAGTCGTGAAAACTCCTGGCCTTATCTCCCCGCAAAGACCCGCTGCTCCTTTTCAAGGTCCTTCTGTTCTCTGCTCCCAGGAGAAGTTTTCCGCAGACAAAGATCATCTAGCCCCCCCTCCTGTAAATGGAGGGGCACTTATCCCCACCCCCCTCATACCTCCCCTCAAGCTCCCCCGCCTATTAGAGAACAGGGACTCACCCACCAAAATGCGCCTGGTTCTGTCGGCATTGATCAAGAAGAACATGAACACAGAACACCTGCTGATTCCAACACTCACCTCGACCACTCCGTGCCAAATGACATCGCCTCCTCTCACCTACCTTCTTCCCCCCTTCAGCCTTCATCACTCCCTCCCTCTTCCTCTCCAAATCCCTCACCTCCCACCCCTCCCCCTCATTACCTCACCTCCTCCCTCATCTGCTCTTCTCCGGCTCTCAAAATCTCTCCCATCTCTTCTCACATCCCTCCTCCCCCCCCTTCATCAGTTCCCCCCTCTTCCTCTCCTAATCCCACACCGCCCATCTCTCCTTCCCCCCCATGCCTCGCCACCTCCCTCAATTTATCTCCTCCTATACTCCCCCCTGCCTCACCTGATGCTCTTTCTATATCCTTCCCTTCTTTTTCCTCTCCTCCTGCTGACAATATTCCTTTTTCAAATAAACTTGAGGAACGTGTGCTCGCTGGACTTACCTGTGCAGCCAGCCCACTGTTTAAACAGCAAGCCATCCTATCACGGATGATGCAGAATTCCCCTCAGAATTCCCCTCAAACCCCCACAGCAACTCCGCACCTCTCCCCGTCACCACATTTATCCCCAGAGCACAATGCCTCCACACCCCGCCCACCCCTCTCTCTCCCCAAACACCCCCCATATGCCCTAACCCCCACCCTGCCTCCCAGATGCCTTAAACCCCACCGCACCCCCTTTTCCCAGCTTAAAAATCCCCTACCCAAAAAATCACCAATCCTTCCACCCAGCCACCCTACCCAGCGCAAAAAGGCACGCGCACCCGCTCCACCTCTCGCCTCCTCCAGGGCCCTTCGATCCGCATCTCAGGCAGCGCTCCCCCCATGCCCTAAGTGAGACAGATCGGGTCCCAGTCTACCCAGTGGAACTACACTTAACTTTTATGATAGCACACTGGGACCCTGTGAGACTCCATCCTCCATCATCCCTGTTGTCGCACTTCCGTTGCGTCATCAGAACGCTGCTGCTCTTAGATCTGGTAGTACTGGAAACGGGAGACTGCTACACACCAAGCAGGACCGAAAACGCGGAGTGGACTTCAGTCTACTTCGACCTCTGCAGAGATCCATCACTACATCAAACCTCAAAATAGAGCTTTTTAATGCACAATCCATTGCAAACAAAGCCTCTCTCATAAATGAGCACATTTTGGATAAGGGGATTGACTTTATGTGCCTCACAGAAACCTGGCATCGACCAGAGGCCTATTCCACCCTGAAGGAAGCCTGTCCCCCTGGCTACAGCTACCTGGAGAAAGCCCGCAACACTGGTCGTGCTGGTGGTGGCTTAGCTGTCATACACCGGAATGATCTGGAACTGTCCCCCCTGCCTCTGCCGGAACTATCCTCATTTGAATGCCTTGGATTTAAATGTAAACCCCCCTTCACCATGACATTACTTCTTATCTACAGACCACCCAAACCAAACTCAGTTTTCATCTCAGAGATGCGCGACCTGCTCACAACACTCTGCACAATATCTGCCAATATTGTAATACTTGGAGATATGAATATTCACATCGATACCCCCTCCTGCCACTCTGCATCTGAATTTTTACAACTACTGGACTGTCTTAACCTTAAACAACATGTTGATGTCCCCACACACACTAGGGGGCACACGCTCGACCTGGTCATCACTGACTCTGCACCCATCAGCAATCTGATAGTTTATGATCTAGGTGTTTCTGACCACAAGGTCATTTCAATGGAGCTGTCATTTCTGACCCCCCATACTAAGCCCAAGCGCCAAATCTCTTTCAGGAACCTAAAAAACATCAACCCAGACGCCATGCTCTTGGACCTCCAGCATCTTTCCACTGCAAACTTTCCATCAGTCAGTGAATCAGTGGATTTTTACAATAAAACCCTGAGCAGTCTCCTGGATTTCCACGCCCCTATAAAAACCAGAGCAGTCACCTTTTCACGCTCAGCCCCCTGGTTCACCTGTGAGCTACGGAAAATGAAGGTGGCTGGACGTGTCCTTGAGCGCCGTCTCAAAATTTCAGGCCTTACTGTGCACAAATTAGCATATCGAGAACATCAAAGGGCCTACTCAAAGTCCCTCAGAGATGCACGGTCACAGTATTATTCCAACATTATAAACAACAGTCCCGGCAACTCCAAGCAGCTTTTTTCTACCGTTAATCATCTCCTCAAACCACAAACTCTCTCACACACAGGAACCACAGAGGAGCAGTGCAATAACTTTATTGATTTTTTCAGAACAAAATTAGACACCATCCGCTCTCTTCTCTCCAGTTCCTCCACTCTGCCTGCCCCGGCTGCCGACCCACCGCCTGGGACCTCCCAGTCTCTCTGCTGCTTCTCAGAAACTACACAGCGAGAGGTTGAGGACATCATCAGGAAAATGAAACCATCCACCTGTGCACTAGACCCCTTTCCCACAGCCCTGGTAAAATCCAACATCTGTGCCATAAGTCCCCTGATCATCAAAGTCATAAACCACTCCCTTCAGGCCGGACATGTTCCATCTACCTTAAAAACGGCTGTCATCAGACCTCTTCTCAAAAAACCCACCCTAGACCCAGAAGTTTTTGCCAACTACAGGCCCATTTCCAACCTCCCATTTCTCTCCAAGGTTCTGGAAAAAGTAGTTGCCGCTCAGCTTCAGGACCATCTTAAAACAAACAACCTTTTTGAGAAGTTTCAATCTGGCTTCCGCTCCGCTCACAGCACAGAAACAGCTCTGGTCAGGGTTACAAACGACCTGCTGATGGCGGCTGATGACGGCTCCCCATCCCTTCTCATTCTTCTTGATCTGACTGCAGCATTTGACACTGTCGATCATTACATCCTCCTCGACCGTCTACACAGCACAATCGGACTCACTGACTCTGCCCTAAATTGGGTTAAATCCTACCTCTCCGGAAGATCTGAGTACGTCTCCCTGGGAGGTGCAAAGTCCCGGACTCACCCTGTCACCTGTGGTGTCCCTCAAGGGTCAGTCCTTGGTCCAACCCTGTTCACACTTTACATGCTCCCCCTTGGTCGTGTCATCAGCCGACATGAAATATCATTCCATTGTTACGCTGATGACACACAACTGTATCTAAAAACAGACCAAATCCCTGCTACAGCATTGCCATCATCATTATCATCATCATCATCATCATCATCATCATCATCTACACTAACCACCTGCTTGGAGGAGATAAAGGCGTGGATGAAACACAACTTCCTGCAACTGAACAGTTAAAAAACTGAAGCCATCTTAGTTGGCACCCCACACCAGGTTAAATCATCATCCATAACTAGCATCACCTTTTCTGACCAGGACATCCCCCTCTCATCATCTGTCACCAACCTGGGTGTAAAAATTGACCCTCACCTGTCATTTGAGGCCCACATTAAACATCTGTGCAAGATTTCCTTCCACCATCTCAGGAACATTGCTAAACTCCGTCCCACACTCACTCTGCCAGATGCTGAAAAACTTGTCCACGCCTTTGTCTCCTCAAGACTAGACTATTGCAATGCACTTCTCATCGGGATCCCTAGCAAGGACATCCAGAAGCTTCAATATATCCAGAACTGTGCTGCTAGGATCCTGATGAGAGTGCGAAAATATGAACACATTACACCTGTCCTTCACTCATTACACTGGCTTCCGGTTTCCTCCAGGATTGAATACAAAATATTACTTCTAACCCATCAGTGCATCCATGGCAATGCCCCCCCCTACCTCAAGGAACTGCTCACCCCACAAACCTCCACACGAAACCTCCGATCAGGAAATGGCAACTTTCTCCTCCCCCCCAGGACCAAGCTGCGCACTATGGGGGATCGGGCATTCTGCTCGGCCGCTCCTCATATCTGGAATACTCTCCCTGACCACCTAAGGGTACCACAAACTGTTGATGCTTTTAAAAAAGGACTAAAAACCTTCCTTTTTAACAGAGCCTTTTCTTTTTAGTAGTGATTCGGTGCATTTGTGTGAAATTGAAATTGTATTGTTCTCTGACACATGCCCACACACACACACACACATTTAGACACATTTGCTTGTACACCCAGTCTTCTTTTATAAGTATTTTTAGAAATTGTTTGAAATAGTTCTGAAATAGTATTGTTCTGACGTGCGCACGCACGCACGCACGCACGCACACACACACACACACATTCAGACGCATTTTCATGTACACCCAGCCTTCTTTTATAAGTATTTTTAGAAATTGTTTTGAAATAGTATTGTTTTGAAATTGAAATTATATTGCAGTATTGCACTGTTTTGAAATATGCTGTATTGTAGCATTGAAATTTTTGATTGTTGTATTGTAGTTGAAACAGTATTGTATTTATGTTATTTTATTTTATTTTATTTCATTTTATTTTATTTGACTTGTAATTTGTGGTTTGATGATGTATCTTATTGTATGTTTTAATCTCGGCTGCATTGATTTTTAACTGTATTGCTTATGCCCTTGTTTTTTATTTTTTATTTTTTATTTGTTTTTACTTATCTATTTTTAAAATTGTAGCACTTTGAGATTTGTTTCAAATGTAAAGTGCTTTATAAATAAAATGTATTATTATTATTATTATTAATCTGTTGACTGAACCAAAAAAGTGTATGAAGAAATTATAACAAAAAAAGGCCTGTCCAAATTAGTCAGGGGCCAAAACTGATATTAAAACTTTGTCGGACACTTTTTGGTACAAGCATACAACCTATCCAGTATGAATATTTAACCCCTTAACATGTGTTCTAGCCAGGTTGTCAGCTTAGAAAATGTTTTTTTGTCCATTTTAACACTATATTCTTAAAAGTGGTAAAATCAGATTTTTTTTCCAAAGTGCTTCCTCTTTCTTCCATGTTACCTCCTGTAATTTTGGGCAAATGTGCAATATAATCCAACTTATGTGCAAGCATGATCTTTAAAAAATAATAATCAATAAATACCACAAGAGTATCGCACCACAAGGGGCACTGTTGTGTCAGCACAGCTGTGATTTGGCATGAGGCAGCAGATCCAGTGAAGATGATCACAGCAGGTGTCAACAGTCTGAACAAAACTTTATAAAGAAGTGAATTTCACACAACAGATTAACTTGGTCTATTTGTCTACAAAAACATTTACCTCAAGATTCTACCATCAAATGTTGCCAGAAACAGGTAGGCTAAACTGTTTTCCAACTAGCTATACTTCCCAGACAGATAGCTAGGCTAATGTACTTTCATAACTACTAGCCCAGGGGTAGGCAACCCTGGTCCTAGAGAGCCGCAGAGTCTGCTGGTTTTTGTTTTCACCTTAAACACAGCAACTAATTAGACCAAAGAAACCAGGTGAGGTGAGTTAACTGTGTAATCAACTGCTTTAATTGATCAATTAAGTGGTGAGTAACAACAAAAACCAGCAGACCCTGCGGCTCTCTAGGACCAGGGTTGCCTACCCCTGTACTAGCCTATTACTAATAGGTAAATTAAGTTTTGTGCAGATGTGTAATGGAAATATTATGTTTATAATTTATTTACTGCACAGCAGCCTATTTTAGAGTCTGCTAGCTAAAAGTGTTAACCAGTTTGTTAGGTAGCCAAGCACTCACCTTATGTCAGATGACATTGTAGTGATCCACTCAGAAACCAATCAGACTAGTGCAGTGAAACATTTCTTTGCCTTTCAGATGAGCTAACATGGATCCAGAGGGAGCTGTAAGCCTAACGTCCAAAGAAAAACAAATAGTAACAGATATTGATTGGGAAAAATGTTTCATTTGTCAAGACAAATATGGGAAATACAGCCAAGATAAAGCCCTAAGAAATCCTTCTGAGAATCGGCTAAAGTGTATTAGATTGAGAGCAAATGAACGGGTGAAATACCAAGACGTGGAGTATGCTGATACTCTGGAGAGAATTGAGGAGTTTCTGGACACAGAAACTGAAAAGATACAATGGCACAAAACATGCTATGCAGCTTTTACAAATGTGACTTTTATTTCCCGCCTGAAGAAGCGGTTTGAAAGTGAAAAGAAGTCACTAAATCTTGCAAGCAACTGCCGGCCGATCACCACTAGAAGTTCGATGCCTTCAGTGTCTTGGGAAAAATGTATTTTCTGTCAGAAAGACAAGCCTGAGGACAAACTTCGAAACATCCAAGTCATGACTACATCTAAAAAGATTCTTGATCTAGCTCAACAAGACACAGAATTGCGACTGAAGCTTGCAGGAGTCAATGACTTGATTGCCGCAGAAGGCAAGTATCATCTTATCTGCTACAGGGAGTTCCTCAGGAAGTATCAGAGCACTTCATCAAGAGCAGGTGATCCATATTCCATTTGCTTACACAATGTGGCAGATGAGCTTAGAGCAGGACTTGCCAGAGGTGAAATATACTCGTTGAAAACAGTTTGGGAAAGATACTGTACATTTCTGGGAGACTTTGATTTGGAACCAGGAATACAAAGGTCAGCGTTTCAAGACAAAGCTTGAAAAGTTGCTTCAGGGAAAAGCACTATTTGTTCAATCATTAAAACCAACTGATTCCATCATGATATTTCCTGAAATGACTGCTGGAACTGCTCTTCTTAACATGAAATTAATGGATGACAAACAAGATGATGCTAAAGGGATGACAATGGCTAGCTGTGGAACTGACAAGGACACTGAGATACTGAGTTGGCTGTATCGGGTGTCTGTAAAGGTCAAGGCAGACATCAGGGAGTCCCCAAGACATGATGTTATTGGAGGGATAGATCAGCATCATGCAGAAAAAACTGTGCCTGACAGTCTGTACATCCTCTTACGGCTCCTTTGCGTTAATGACGATGACTCAGAAAATGAGAATGAACAATCCCGTCACACAAAGCTACTCAGCATTGCTCAAGACATTGTTTTCCTGGCATCTGGTGGACGAAGACCAACACCAAAACACATTGGAATTGGAGTTGCTGTACACCAAGCTACACGCTCAAAGGACTTAGTGCAGTTACTTCATGCTGCTGGGCACAGCATAAGCTATGAGTCAGTATTGAGAGCAGATACTACCATGGCAAATGAGGCTATGAAGCGATACTTTGAGAATGGTGAAGTATACTGAACTTTGTCAATGCTAGTCTCCCTGGATACATAACGTATGCAAATGACAACATAGACATAAATGAGGAGACCCTTGATGGGAAAGGAACCTTTCATGCCTCCCAGACTGCTGCTTTCAGACGAAGTAAACCTGAAGAAGAAATCCCAAAAATAATGCTGAAATCTGGGAGATCAAAGTCAGTCTCAGTTCCACCAGGAGTGTTTGAACTCAAGGATGCTAACATGGAGTCGCAGAAGCCCCCTCCAAAATCTCATGAATCAGTTACACCCAAGATGTATTATTCAGACACACAACTAACTAAAGATCTTGCCTGGATTATATGCAGACTACAGAACACAGATGATCAGGTTGTTCCATCTTGGAGTGGCTTCAACCACCTTGTGTCAAAATCAGATCACCCAAAAACAGTAGCTGGAATGATGCCTATCATAAATTCTCCAGCACATGACTATGACACAATTTGGACAGTGTTACAGAACTGCCACAAAATGACTACAAAACTGGGCCAAAGGTACACAATCATAACCTTTGATGAGCAGCTCTACTGCAAAGCAAAGATGCTTCAGTGGCACCACCAAAAAGAGTGTGAGGATATTATTATTCTCTTGGGTGGCTTTGCATATGATCACACCCACTACATAAGATGGGGTGCTGTATTCATAGCAGACATGGAACATCTGGCACAGACGGCACCACGGGTCTACCAGGGCTTCCTAGATGGTGATTTTGTAGCCAAAGAGGCCAAACACAGCTTCAACGAGGTGCCTTTTGATCTTTGCCTTGAGCACATCAACAAAACCGGAAAGGTTGCTGGAGGATTGGTAGGCATCACTCGAAATGAGACAGCTAGAAACCGTTGGTCCATCACCTACAATGCACGTGCATCTTTAGCACAGGACACTAGATCCCTGTTTGGACTGACAGATGATGGAGAAGATGATGAAGACAACCACAAAGACTGCCTTCCATCAAGACTCAGAAGGGATAATGATGATGCTGAAAAAGTGGCATCGGCAGCTGGGATTGATGTTTCCCACCTACGGGCTGCACATGAAGAAGCAGATACCCGCATATTGCTACATGCTGTTGATGCCACAACCAAAGGGTATGAGAGGCTCATCATTCAGTGCAGAGACACAGATGTACTGTTGTTGCTTCTTGTGTTTGCACACCTGCTGAGCCCAGAAATTTGGATGAAAGCAGGAACTGCCAAGAAACCACGCTACATTAAAGTGCATGATATTAAAATGTCAAATGAGATTCTAAATGGTCTGTTGGCATTTCATGCCATCACTGGATGTGACACTACCAGTCAGTTCACTGGAATAGGAAAAAGGATGGCGTGGAAAGTGTTCCAGCAGTGCCCTCATCTTCTCCACAACTTTGGTGAGGATGAAGTACCAACTCCAGCTATTCTATCCTCAGCAGAACAGTTTGTCTGCAAACTTTATGATCCAAAAACAACCAGCACTTCAATCCATGAAGTTCGCTGTGCCCTGTTTCGGAAAGTGAAAGCCAATGTGGATACTTTACCACCAACTCAGGATGCCTTGTCTCTGCACCTCATGCGGGCCCACTATCAAACAAAGGTTTGGAAACAGTCACTAGTGACCCATCCACAGTTGCCCTCACCAACCAGTTGTGGTTGGCACATGAAGGATGGATTGCTTGTCCCCCAGCTTTTAACCAAAGAACCTGTACAGGCCAGATGCTTGGAGCTGACGATCTGTGGATGCAAGGAAAGTGGAAGTCAGTGCAGTACCAGGCAGTGTCGATGTCGAAAAAGTGGAATATTTTGCAGTGGGGCATGTGGGTGTGCCTGTGCAGCTTGGTGCAAGAATACTCAGGTACTCACATCATTATTATTGAGTGTTGCCACATTATATGCAACTGTATTGTTTCAGATTATTTGGCATGATATTGTTTTTCCTGTTTTGTAGATGAGATTTATATTATGCCCTTTGGGGTAATGCATGTTTTGTATTGTGAAGGTATTCATTATCAAAACAGTAAACTCTTCTTTTGTGTCCCTGACCAGGACTCAGACTGAGCACATGGACATGGTCCCTGGGTGCCTTCTGTTGGCTGCCTACCTGAGTGCCACTGCTTGGATGGGGAAAAACATACCTTTGCCATACGACTATTACATAGTTATTACTACTAACTAGTTACTAACCCCTAACCCTAAAGAAGTGAGAGAGCAGTTATATTAGGATGGAATTAATAACTATAGTGATATGTCAATTAATTATAATTTGTGTTACAACCTGGTACATTAATTAAGTCAAATAGCACCATAGACCACCATCTAGAGTTCTACATTTCCACCTGGACATTAAAGTATTATAACTTGTGCAGCATTGCACTGTCTCTCCCTACAAGCTTTAAACTTGGCATGACTCATTCCCATAGATAGGGGTACTGATTGATAGAGGTTTTGGGATACTATGTTATGTTTCCAAGCTGATATTCACTTTGAAAACTGGTTCTCTTTAGGCGGAGATTGATTTTTTCATGTTCTAGTTCTGTTTTCTCTTAAACTGTACAATAAATGTTCATTCTGACACTTCAGCAGACATCCCATGAGTGTTAGCTTCATTTTATACCATTTTTACGTATATGGTCCTTGTGGTTGTGGAGATATTCAGGTATGATCTGAAGGTATGACCTGCTGTCCGTCATTGTGTTGAGAAGTGGAGTTTTTCCTATCTCCAGATGGGACAGTGTATAGCCAGGCCTCTGCGTGTCACATTCCAGCAGAGGGGACCACATACAAACAACCCAATGCCATAATAACATGAAGGGTATTAACAATTAAACAACATTAAGCAACACAACCTGGGTACAATGCTGTACATCCATTGTGCTAATTGTTGTAAGATTAATGATTGAGATTAAAGATCTAACACTGTTATTATGGCTATGGGTTATTAGATGTGGGTGGTCTGGTCTCCCGAACAAAACAGATAAATTATACCAGCAATTAAGCAAAGAGAACATTTTCAGAATATTTATTTCACACAATATGGTGACATTCACAAAAGGTAAATAAACTGTAGGACTATTCCCCTCCACCACCATTCAAGCCACAATGACACAGGGTTATTTCTGTCATTTTGTATGTTTATTGTTAAATCAGAAATATATGAACAATGATTGGTGATAGGTAAAAGGAAGACAACATGTTGATATTGGAATACATCTTATGCAAATACAATTCTATGTATCCATTCATTACCATAACTGGCAAGTAAAATGTCATCTTTCTTGACATTGTTCCCTCAAAACACATAACGACTCACAGTATCCCTATATGTACTATATTAGTTATTCATTCATACAAACTCAATTTATCTTGTTAAAGACATTGAATGGCATTTAATTCAATACATTCATTGTCAGGGTCCAAAGAGACCACGTGCTGTCATGTAATTTGAATAAATCATGAACACTGACACTATGAGTAGCTGAATCATGTATGCTATGTAATGTTTTAGTGTGAAAAGAAATCTCAACAGACTGGTCAAGTAAAGGATATATACAGTGAACAGTGTTTTTTCCCCCCCTGTTTTGGCTCTGTACTCCAACACTTTGGATGTGAAATGATACAATGACTGTGAGGCTAAAGTACAGACTGTAAGCTTTAATTTGAGGGCATTTTCATCCATATTGTAACTGAAGAAGGCTGGAGTACAGGCCTGGCATAGCATCACCAGTGAAGATACCCAGCATCTGATGATTTCTACAGCTCGCAGACTTCAGGCAGTCCTTGCATGCAAAGGACATGCAACCACCAAGTATTATTTCATAGCAATATAATTAATGATTAGGAGTAATACACTTTGTCACAAGGAACATCTTCAATGCATTAATTGTACAACTCTAAAAAAAAAAAAGTCCCATGAAAGAGACATTTCTCATTTATATTGGTACAGATATTCTGCAATAAAATATGCTTTAGAACCACCACTCAAAAGTCTATGAAAACATGCAAAGTTATGATACTTAAAATAGCTACATAGATTCTCACACTACAATGTATGACTACCGATGGCTACGATGTCTTCTGGGTTTAGATAAACAAAAATGACATGTCTACTATGTTTGCTAGTCTAAACAGAGATGACAGGTGTAGTTTAGGCCATCTCATGAATTGACAGACAAGAAACTGAATATGAGCAATAGAACATAAGCAGCCTAATGTTTACAGGTATGTTACCATAATAGCTTAGCTAAATAATTTAGTTATTCGACAATGAAATGGCACCCAGCGCTTTAATTTCAATGGAAATAATACTTATTTTTAATTGGAGTTTCACTGTGGCACAATTCAGGGTGATAGCCAAAGTCGCGTAGCAAAAGATAAATATTGACTACCCGAATAATACAAGTCATTAAATAATGTAAGTCAGTATTAAAACAACCTTCATTCGTTCTCCTCCATTTCTTCAAGAATTTGAAGTAAAAAGGACATCTGTGTCGCCTCCAAGTCCTCCGCAACCAGAAACAACACGGCTAATTCCTCCATGTTGTTTTGCTCCCAGCCTGATTCAGAAACGTCCGAAACTGTCCCAGTTGGATCTGCTCAGGCGATTTTCATTTCCGCATGAGGCAAATAAGCCAACTGCTCACCGATGTCTACTCGAACACGCCCGGTATGTTTGGGCTACGTAGTATTTGGGACAGTCCATTTAACCGTTTAGAAGAAGGCAGAGAACCACTGCTTATATTTAAATGTACAGTGCTCCAGCCCTTTTGGGTTAGTGCATTATCAACGTTGGCCAACTACATAGGCATTTCACAAAGAACTTAAACTTTGCGCATATAAATAGAAGTGACTCTAGTCAGGGATTTAATTAACACATACCAACATTTGTTCTTCCAGCCGACAAGACAAGCCGAGCATGCCAAACTATTCAGTCTCATTAATTAAAGGGAGAAAGTTGCGCACTTCTACTGGGGAACGGGGATGAATGCAGACACCAACCACGGCATGGAAAGTGTATTCTTAATACCTGCACCGCAGACAGATATGCATTTAGGGAGGTTGTAAATTAATGATGAATGGTCTCCTCCGCATTCATTAAAGATTGATTTTCAATTAAAAAAATATCATGCTCAAACTTTATTTGCATAGCCACCAGAGCGTGTGAGCGGACTTAAGGGAGAAGAAACTCCGCTCCCTAGGCACGCAGCTGTGTGTGCGCTCTGCTCCATCGCTCCCCTTTCTTGCCTTCGCTCCATTACGTTCCCAGGAGGAAAAAACTCGCTCCAAATTCGCTGCTTTTTTCTGCTAATCAGCCAAAAAACTTGTGTTTTGAATCAAATTATTTCAATAAGCTCATGCTATTTATTCACCACAACAGGAAAAGATGATAGCCTAAACGAATGCGATTGTTACCAATATTCAACAAATGATTATCCACAAATTATGGAAAGTTTCTATTTTAGATGTAAAGAACAAGGAATACAACAAAAATACTCAAATGTGTGTGTAATGCACACGTTGTCTAAAGAAAAAAACTGTTATAGCCTAACAATAGGGAAAATTACTGAAGGAAAACAGAAAAATAGTAGGCTAACTAGGTTATCACCCTTTAGGACATGGGAAAGGAAGGAATCATGGCGACAGTGAAACTTTGTCCAACAATAGCCTGCTTTAATTAATAAAATCAATACAGGTGGTCAAAGTGCGGATTTGAACATTTATAGGGCCGAAAACTTCCATCTCTTCTGCTGACTACCTCCTTCTGAACCACTTCTCTTTTTTCTCTGTGTTCCTTTTTTTATATATATTTGTCCCTCAGGTACTTCCATTTTCTCTTGCATTCCTCCTCTAGCAAAAAGCAGTAAACATATCAATGATCAACCATCCACCAGTGCTGGAATTTAGACAAAATATCTAGCTAGTTTAAAGCAGAATACAGACAGAGTTGGCGCAAACCAGTGGCGGTTCTAGACAAATTTTACTGGGGGGGGCCAAGGTGGGGCCAGTTTTTAATCAGAGGGGCACATTAAAAAAACGACGACAATGATATTAAAGCATTAAAAACTTTTATTTTACTTAATATTACAATCATGCTAAAGTTTTTTTTTTTAACAAAAACAAAATGCATTGAGGTATGGCTATCAAAAATGGAAAATAAAAAACAAAAAACAAAATGCATTGAGGTATGGCTATCAAAAATGGAAAATAAAATTAAATAGATTAATAAATTGCTCCAATTCTTGGCAAATATTGCCATATAAACGATTTATTTGGTTTCCTGCCATTCACAACTCTAACAACTCAACTCTAACAATTCACAACTCTAACACTACAGCTACACTACTCACTACTACACACTACTACTACACTACAGCAACAGGATACGTCGGTTGTGCTGTCTGGCAAACTGGTCCACAAATGCATCAAGATCCAAGACTTTGGCCCTTCTGGATTCTATACTCAGGACACCAAGATCACTGAGTCGATCATCAGTCATGGTGGACCGCAAGAATGTTTTTACCAGTTTCAGAGTGGAGAAACTGCGTTCGCAGGAGGCAGAACTTACTGGAAGAGTAACGGCAATCTTGCACAGTCTAAAGAGTTTAAAAAAAACTTCTCTGTATGGCTCAATGAAACAGATCAGCTCAACTGTGCTAGATGGCTTTTGTATCTAACCACTCTGTATTTTTCGCTCCAAAATCCTCTTAAATTGATGGAGCTCATGTCCTAAATCATCAATGTTTGCATTAAACAAACGGCCAAATGAAAATACAGAGCTGTCCTTTAAAAAGGCATCACTCTGGGGGCTGAGAGACTGTATACTTCTCATAAGCTCACAGTTGGCATTGTAGAAGCGTTTATTCAACTCATTGAGCATGCTGTCAATGACGGGATAGAAAAATGAAGTGCGAAACATATCTTTGTCACGTCCTACCTCCCTCTGACCAACAGTGCTTAGTGTGTGGTAGCCACTGAGTCTAGAGCTCAGCGTTTTTTGACGTTTTGCTACTGACTGTGTTGCAGCATCACATTGCTCACACATATTCAATGCTTCATCCCACAACTTGTCAAAAAAAGACTCCTGCCTGAAGTCTTTCAATGTCTGGACTAAAGCATTTACCAAGTCAACAGCTCTTGATAAATCCACAGTTGGTGACTGTAACATGTCAGACAGCAGCTTCGTCTCCCCAAACAACTTGCACAGTGTAACAAGATGCACAACAAATTCAAGGTCAATCTGAGACAGAAGACCTCGCGGGCCTCAACAGTTTTTTCACCATGACGTTCTTGTGCCATCTCTTGCAGTAGTCGTTTAAGGGCAGGTAGTGTGTCCATAATGTTACGTAGAGCTAGAAATCGGCATGCCCATCGTGTGTCGCTTAAACGTTGGAGCTCTCTTGTACTGCCATACATTTCTCTTTGTACAGACAGCCATTTTGGGTGCACATATGAGCCAGATGTAAAAACATAGAGACTTTGTAACAAAGAAAATAACTCCTCTGTTTCTGGGACATCTTTGACTACATCAACTAACACTAACTTGAGACAGTGTGCACTGCAATGGATGTAAAAGGCAAATTTAGCCTGTTCTTTGATCCTTGCCTGGACCCCTGCATGCTTACCGCTCATGACAGCAGCGCCATCATACGCTTGGCCTACAAGATTATTTTTGTAGTCTAGACCATAGCGTTCCAGTAAGTGGACTATTTTTCCAGTAAGACTTGCTGCATCTAGCTTCTGTGCAGATTCAAAATGGAGAAAACTCTCCTTGATAGTGCCATTGTAGTAGTACCTGAGTATGAAAGAGATCTGTTCATTTTTTGAAACATCTTTCGTTTCATCCGCCATGATGCTAAAGACTTCACCGTTTTTCACTTCCTCTATGATTTCGCACCATTTCTGCCAAACAACCCAAAACCTCATTCTGGATTATCTTGCTTGTGTACTTTGCATTGTGAATGGAAGTTAATCTTCTCTTAACAACTGGGTCGTGGTTAGCAACTGTGTTAAGAATTTCCCTGAAGTTCCCTTTGTTATTGGACTCCTCAGACTCATCATGTCCTCTTTGTGCTATGTTTTGAGTAGCTGTAAGTAACAGCACTTCCCCAATTGTTTTAATGTATTCCCGATTTTCTTGTACTTGTTTACTGTGTTCTTTGTTAAGGACATCTGCCAGTGTTGCATCATTTTTCACAGCTCTCTGATAGTCCCTCCATGCTATCATTGCACACTTGTGCCGTTCAGATTTTGTATGCACTGAAAAACCCCCTTCTCTCTCAGTCGCTTTTTTCCAGTTCCTAAAGCCAGCTCTTGAGACAAAAACAGTGTCTGGGGCATTTGGGGTGCTAAAATGTCTACATGCATAACAATATGAGGAGTCCATCATCACTGAATACTCAAGCCATGGATGAATGTCGTACCAACCAGTCCTAAAGCTCCGTCTCCTGGCCCCTATTAAAGTAGTTGGGAAAATGTTTAACTTGGGCTGTACGGGGGCATTATTCCTGGACTTGCTGATATCTGTGGAAAGATGCACAGAAAACATAGGGTACTATAAACAACATTTGTTTACTTATGTATCATGTACTGTACCGTATGCATGTATTTTAAAATGCAGGCAATCCCTTTGTTTATTTTTAACATAAAATTCATATATCAATGACACAAAAAATTATTTACGGCAGAAGGCATCATTTTATGGACACAGTACTATGAATTGTAATGCTATAATACAGTGCTTTTCAAGTTGCAAGTATAAAAACACTTTCTACATCACAAACCTGATGGTGCAGTACATTGATCACCTCCTGCATCCACCTGCTGTCCCTCTGGCTGTTCCTCTCTCTGTCCCTGCATATCTTCTTCATCCTCACCCTCTTCTTCATCCTCACCCTCTGGATTATTCCTCTCTGTCTCAGTGTCCTCACTTTCAATGCCTGCCTCTTCTCCAACCTCCTCCAACTCCTCTGGCTCTCCCTCTTCCTGCTCTTCAGCTCTCTCAATACCTTGCTGCCGGGTTTCTCTCGCTGCTTTCACTTTATTTGCTGGGGCAAAAAAGGACGCAATGTCCCTTCCCCGTTTCATGATGACTAGTCTAGTCTACCATAAGAAGAAAAACAACGTAGAGGCATGCATACATCTCATTTCACAAGTAACCATCCCTACTTAGCACGGGCAGATACTGTTGATTACTTTACTCGGACATTTACAAACTTGATTTCGTTGTCGGAGTGGGAAACAATGGTCATATTTGCAACAAATCACTTTACGAGGTGAAATCATTTTTGCTTACCTTTGTCTCTTGAAATAAGTTGCTCCTCCAGCCAGCACAGTAGAGTGCGTCACTATAATTAGTCCGTGTACAACGTTGAGTCACATTAGTTCCGGTTTCGGCGCTAGCGCATATCATCGTAAAAAAATATTATTTTATTATTCAGTTAGCACAGGGGCCACCACAGGGGCCAAGGACATCTGGACAGGGGCACTGGCCCCTGTAGGCCCCCGTGCAAAACCGCCACTGGCGCAAACTAAGGTGAACTTTGTACACAGCTCTGTGAGATGTTAGTATTGCAAGCTAACTTGTAGCCTAACTACCGTTACCAACTAGCCTATTCCGAACAGTATCGTGCTTTTATACATTTTTACAAAGAAAATACAAGTTCAAGTATCTGTTCTTATATATGTCAATGGTTCAAGTGCGCTCCTCGCTCAGGTTAAATTAATGGCGCTCTGCTCCCTGCTCCACTGCAACTCGCTCCGCTCACATGCTCTGATAGCCACTGTACTGTACACGCTCTACATTCCTATCCAGAAGGTGAACAACAGACCATATGTGTGTTTTCATCCAGTCTCAATTATATAAGAATTTATTTCTAAACACAAATGTGGTGTTTTAAACAAAAAAACTGAAATACACAATGTAAAATATAATTCACACACCATTACATTAAAAAATACCCCTTGGCTGCACTAAAACTTTCGCCATTAATCAGAAAGAATCTTAACCAATTGACATCGAAATGAATGGCATGCAGAATACCAAATTCTATATTTCCCCCCCTATCTACTCAAAATTCAACAGGTTGCCATTTGTGTTCTAATACTGCCATCTAGTGGGAACTTAGGCGAACACAACACATTAGATGAATATGCCAAGTATGATATTGTATACAAGCTACAGTTTTTCTCAATAAGTAACAAGTAGCCTACAAAAAATGCAGATGTTAATAATGTCCCCGTAAATCAATATTATTTCTTAAGCCCAATTCAATCAATATTATTTCTTAACCTCAACTCATACACGATACGTTGAGTGGGGAATAGTTTTCTCTCTTGCAATGATTTAGGATTGATTAGGGTTTCCCCTCAGAAACCGATGAAGTGGTAGCACCCCATTTTAAACGCCTTAAGACGTTCAAAATGGACATGTTAACTTGGGGTGCGTCCTTAGAGTATATATAATGCAGAGACAGCGATGCTAATAGAAACCAATGGGGAGCACATCCAAACCAAGAGGTTTTAAATTTGCGCTCATCTCACATGCGCAGTTGTGTCCAGTCAAGTCACATGTACAACGAAGAAGGCACAAATAGGCCAAAATAAATAATACAAAAAAATCATATCTTTATCTGTGTGGTAAGAACCTAAAAAATTACTTCAGAAAAATTATATGTGATTTTTTAAAGAAATATAATGCACAGAGTTAACATCATTATATTAATGGAAATATTTTTAATTCGCTGTCAAAAATGAATGAAGCCCAATGGGAAAAGATTTTTTTTTAGCGCAAATCAAAGATATCAGCAGAGGGCGAAATTATATCCGGTGCTGTGGTTGAGAGCCGAAAGCTGGCCCCTTGGGTGCATCCCAAAATTCTTCACTCCCCACCTAAACTCCCCCACTACCACTCCAATCTTACCCGGAAGTATGCAAAACTGTGAACGTTTCGAATACAAGTATTTACATATACAGTATACAATGTACCTGACATTGCGGGTTGCGTCGAGACATGAATTAATATGTAACCATTAATACGTAATTAAGATGTAATCAGCGACATTAGATTAAAACACAAAGATCCGTTTCCGGGGCACGAAGTAGAGAAGTGGTAGTGTAGGAGGAAAGGTTGCATTTTTCGACTATTGGGACGCACCCAGGGTATTTTCTGTCTTCTTAAGACATTAGACATTAAAAGTAGACATTAAAAATAGACGTCTTAAAGGGGTAATATGGTGGTTTACCTACTTTCTGGTGTTTTGTATGATATTGGTACATAGGGGCATTGCACCACGGAACTATCAAATTTGTATTTTATTTAGGTTTGGAGAAATAGACTATTTAATTTTGCGGTCCCATTTTCAGGTCGTTTCTCGTGTGATGTCACACAAGAAATGACCACTCCCCGGTGTCATAAAACGGTCAATGGAACACTCCCCCATCCAAGCCCACAAAAGAAAAAAGACAATTTGCGCTAGTGATGGGCGGTTCGGATCTTTGCACTGTCCGAGTGATCTCGTTCTGAGACATATAATTGTATCGAACCTTTCGAACTTTTCGAGCTTTGATTAAAACATTTTTTAAATGGCGTCAGTTTGATTCGTGATAGCATACTCAGTATTCGTACATGCACGTTCAATAGTGCCGTCAGTGCCTGCCCCACTAACTTGCATTTACCAATAATGACGTATAAGTTAATAAATATCAGTTACTTGTTTTATTACATTAATCCTGCAGTCAACGTGTAGTCTAGGCGATGTAAGCTCAATGTGCAATGTTACAGACCGACTGCGGCGATTTGTCGTTCTTTTTTTACCTCAGTAGCAGACGTTAGAGTTCGAAAGAGCAGTTCATTCGATCTCGTTCAGTTTAGCCGGCTACTCTGTCTCGTTCAATTTGTTGTACCGCTTCAGTGACGCCAGATAGGAAATATTAAATTATCGTAAGCCTACGGGCTCGTAAAATTATGTTTTTTTAAAGAAAATTGTTGTGCATAGACAAACGAAGAGATATTATAGGTGTAAATATGTGCTATTTTAAAACAGTTTGTTCAATTAGAGGCTACCAATCGTATTATTTGGAAAATCTTAACACAGCAATAATTAACTTTTAATAAAAAGTGGTGGTCAATAACAGGATGTATTTAGGAGATGCGTGTTTAGAGAGTCACAGTCATCACAGATGAACGACCGCATCGACAAGTCAACGAAAGGTAGCCTAACTTTTTATTCACCTCCAATGATAAAGAAAACTTTATCTCCCGCTTACCTGTCAGCTATGGCAATTTCTCTCCCCTCGGTCCACGATCGCGGCAGTGTAGTGTAATGGTTAAGGAACTGGCTTTGTAACCCGAAAGGTTGCAGGTTCGATTCCCAGGTAGGACACTGCCGTTGTACCCTTGAGCAAGGTACTTAACCTGAATCGCTTCAGTATATATCCAGCTGTATAAATGGATAATATGTAAAAAAAAATGCTTAAAAAGTTGTGGATAAGAGCGTCTGCTAAATACCTGTAATGTAATGTAATGTAAATTACCATCAATGGAGTGTAATGGCTAATGTTAGGCTACTGGTACCCCCAATGCCTATAAATTATAGCCTACAACATATCATGTCACCACCGCAGATAACCTCCATGTAAACAATGGGGAATAGAATGAAAATGAAAATGAAAAAAACTAAAACACAATGCACATGGTCTAACTTTTCCCTCCTTCGTCTTATTGTTTTGGCAACCAAAGATGCAACGGAATGATATAATTTAGCAGCCTTGTTACTGGTTTACACAGCATGATTGATTATCTATTATTGCAAGCTAACTTTACTGAATTTATTGTGACGCCCGTTCCCCACCAGACGCGCAAGCGCAAGGGCACGCACACGCGCACTGGTGCGCTTCACTTCCGCTCCTATGTTAACGAATTGCCGTGGTTCTCACCGGCCGCGCGCGCACGGCTGGCGGGCGGACGGCTCGCGGACGTGGAGCTGATTTTTCCGCTCGGGGCGGAATTTTCTGGGCGTTCGCATGCGCAATCTCATAGAAATACATTGTATATGCACAATATCTGCATCATATGACCACATATTAATGTTTTTCAACCTACTAATAGTTTTACTATTGTTATTCATTATTTTAATACATATTATATTTTAATATAGGCTCTAATAAAAAAGGGAACAGAGACAATGACCATTGTGGGATGAATGTCATATCAAGTTATATCAAGTCATACATTTAACATATAACCAGTTATTACCGTTTTTATAATGCTTTTTCTTTATTATAGGATACATATTTGTTCCATTAATGAAGACTATGCTTACTTCCCGAAAGGGAAATAAACGTTATTCTATTCTATATTCTATTCTGTTTTTATTGTACTGATATCACTGTATCGATTTAAGGTACTACAGAATAGCTGCTAATTCTGATATAATTAAATGTTTAGAACATGTTGATTACTGTCCCAAATAAATAAAAGCGAACTTTATAAAGGAGGCATTGTCTTGTTTGCTACATTTAGCTTTACATTGCTAAATTGAGCTTTTAAGCAGTAAGACATATGTAATAGCAGTATTTACTTAACCATTATTTAGCGAAGCTCACAAATCCGGAATGTAGATTGTTTGTTTGTACATCACGTCTCTGTCGTTCACGGAATGCGCTCCGAAAAAGCAAAAAGCGTCTGTGCTCTTGCGCGTCTGGTGGGGAACGTTCTGCTCAAATCTGCACGCGCAATAAGCGTCTGTGCGCTTGCGCGTCTGGTGGGGAAGGGGCGTTAGGTTGCAAACCTTAGATAAAAGTTAACAACATTTTAAAACGTTGACTGTTTCGATAACCAACTTGTAACAAGGGTAATTCGAGGTAAGCTAATGTTAGCCAGCTATTGATAGCTAAGCACTTTCTATATTATATGGAAAACAATTTGATAACTGACCTTTGATAACGTTAACGTAACAAAATCAAAGTTGTCTAGAGTAGGTCTGTCAACACATAGCTAGCTAGATCTAACGTTATCCCGCTCAAACTACATCTTAGCCATCCTGCTAACGTTACTGTATGCATCTGCTTTTGGTAAAGTTAACCCTCCTGCGCTATGTGACCGTGGCCAACCTTACTCCTTTATCGCACTTGTCACACAGTCACTTGCCCATTGCCCCTCGGGGACAATAAAGATCTACTACCAATACAGTTTTATGTCATGTTGTATTTATTTTATGCACAACAATTGCCCCTCTGGGACAATACAGATCGACAACTAATAGTTGTTCTACTAATAAACTATTCTGTATATTTTTACATTTTCTCACTCATCTTGCTTGAAATCACAGCTCGGTGTTAAGGGAGACGCACCATCGTTGTGCTTGTATCGTCCTTTTTTCAAAATTACGCAAATTCGGGGATATGGCCTGGTAGGTAGCGTGTACCTTAACCATGTTTGGAGGTTAAAAGCTGGTGTGACTAGTAATGTGCAGTTCGCGAACGAATCGGTATTTTTTAACGACTCTTTATGCTGAGTCGTCTGAGTCGACTCGCCAGTTCAAGTGAATCGTGCTAACCCACGACTCTGGCTCTCGGCTCTGAGCTCTGGCTCTGACTGCCTGCTTTCTACTACAGCCGGGAGACACTCATCAGTGGTTAATGCGCGGCGCGCAGTTTCTGATTGCTAAGTTAGAATACATTTTAATTTGATCTAACAATATTGCACACACTTTTGTGAAGTTAATAATCGCCCCAGCTCATTCCAAAGTTATTATGACTACTAATGGTTAAAAGAAAGATACGTAGCTACAGTAGCTATACTACCCAACTGATCAGCATGAAATCAACGCGACTCAATTTGAGAGCCATGAGCCGTAGCAATATTCCACGGCTCCAGACAGAGCCGGAACCAGAGCCGTGACACAGTAATTTTCGAGTTTTAACCACATAACTGTTCTTATAGAGTTCTGTGGTTTTAACAAAGGGCAAAATGCAGTACACCATTAAGCTATTAATTGGGTTTACTACTCCGCGTGATTCAAACGGAAACCCTATTGAAAAAGGAATTATGTTAGCCTATATCTAATGATATTCCGAGACGCCAACTGTATATTACGAAATTATTAAACTTGGCTGTTTGCGAGAATTGCAACCGAATTCCAGTCAACTATGAAACAATTAGGCCAAATATGCGATATTGCGATTGTGTTCAGTTAGATTAGACTACAAAAAAATGACAGAAAACACTTATTTCAAGTGGTGGCATTTTTATTTTAGAACTTTTGACCAACAACAACAGTGAACAGAATAAATAGCCTACAAATATAATAAATAAAGTACAGTTAAAATAAACCCTATGGTGTCCAAAATAAATAAACGACACAGGCTCCTGTACATCATATGCACACACTGACACACACAATAAATATCTGGCTTGTTTGTCAAATTTGGCTGGCTATCTTTCTTATACAGTCTTCCATCCACCTCATTTTCAGTAGACCGAGACTACTGGATTCTGGGATCTGATAAAAAAATAAGATTAATATTAGCATAGATTAAATAGCTCTATACAAATATAACCATTCAATGTCTATTATTACCTGTAAGATCTAATGTTACAATCTATGATCGAAAAAACGGAGATGGGAAAGTCGTAAATAAACGTAACCTGCGATTGCAAACTAGCTTGAGACAGTAGGCTACTGTAAATTGAGAATATTAGCAATGAGTATAATTCAGATGATTTGGGTCTGAATAAAATATCAAGGCTAGTTTACAAACTTCTTTTGTCTACTTTGTTACTAGCTAGGGTCTGCTGTCTGAAACAGCTTCTAATTCCAGCTCGCGAGTCGCGCCGCTGAAAGAAAAAGATGCGGCTCAAACGGCTCTTCTGTATTAACCGGAAGTACCAAAATTGCAACTCCGACTCCGGCTCTTCAAACTGAATGGTACGAATAGAGCCGACTCAGAAAAAAGAGCCGAACTGCCCATCACTTGGTGTGACATCTCACATTGCTTATATTAAGGACTTTGTAAACACCCACTTCCTGGTAAATCCAGTCTCGGGGTAACTATGGTAACTATCTGACTGACAGTTCTCATTGATAAGCCTACAAAACAAGGTGAAGTTGTAGAATGGGAAATTTGGGCAAATAAAAAGGAGTTTTATAGTACTTAAAAATGACTGAATAACAACATTGATGGACACATTCACTTTGATGTTACCTAAAGATAACTGGCATGTGTCACATTCAACCACCATGTTACCCCTTTAAGACGAACAAATTTGACGTCTTAATACGGACGCCGAACTACACGTTTTGGCCCAAACGGCGTTCCATAGTGGGTTAGACCCTTCTCCATTCACAGCAACGCTTCAGTGACATATGACCGGGGTAGTCCATACGCTATCATCTCGCGATACTTCAATACATTACGGCCATCTTCACTAAGGTAAGGTCCTTGAAGCTTTGTATTTTTTTATTTGATAATATTTTCAGCTGTATATTTATGATTTATGGACTACGTTTAACTGCTATACGATTCTTTTGAAAGTGATTAAATTGAACATTTTATAGTGGCGTCAAATGTACTCGTAGCAATTGGGATAAAATTGGTGCCTGATATGTTTTTGAAGACCAAACATGGCGCTCGGTTTGAATACAGTAGCTGGGTGGCTAGCTGTCTGGTATGCTAACGTCACCCATCTAACCTAACGTGAACATTAGCTTCGTCATTGAAAGTTGGTATCGTTTACATTACTTGGATATGTGTAATTAAGTTATATAGCAGCTGTTTACTGACCCTGCTAATTAATTAATATAAATGGTTCTGGCTAGTCTATATTAACGTTTGCTCCATCTAGACCTCTAGACTCCATATAGAAAAGCGAACGCTGTCACTTACGCCAAACTGAGTCCTCATGCATATTTTCCCTTTATTGAGATGGCAAGTTACTGCTTGGGATCAAAGCACACCGGTAATTTCTTAACCCGTGAAAAAGTAAACACGTTTTTTTTTCTCCACCAGACAACCGAGTCACTGTCCTCTTTAAACCCGCTTCCAAACGGAATCGAGCTGAGTAATTAGGAAAGTTCTTCCCTATTCTGGCACTTGTCCTCTTCACAAATCTCAGCCGGCTATGGCAGGCGATGAACGGTTCGCCCGTAATCGATACTTTTAGTGAGCTATAACCGATCAGTTCAATACAAACTAGTGAAAAATAAACATGGACGCCACAGACTTATTCGTTCTGACAATGAAACACAGGTTAAGTAACTGAGCGCTCACGGTGCACATTAGATGCACATTGGAAGTAAATCATATATTTTGAAAAAGGTTTAGAGGTACATGAATTGTGGTGTCCAGTTGGCACCACGTTAAAAAGAAAACCAGAATACGTATTACATCGGCAAACTAAGTTCCATTTATTAATTGATATAGCTTGATGGGTGTATGCTAGTACTGTAGATGACATTAAATAGAAATCATATTAAAAAATCTAAGATAAATTGTGTAAATTGAGCATAGCACACAGTAGCATCTCAATCAAAAACATTCTGGAAATGGATAAATCAGCCATACAGTATTGTGACATAATATCTTGTATCATGATATTTGAACCCATGCTTGTGCCCTGTGGTTCAGAGATTCCCTGTGACAGGACAGTGGCAGTGAGCAGGCAAAAAAAGAAGGAGAACTAGGTGTCTCAGTGGTGTAGCCTGTAGGGCACTAGCCACATGCTTGTTTGGATCCAACCACGAGACCTTCTTTGTTGCATATCTCTTCATATTTCTCGCTCCCCATTCCTCATGTCTCTCTACACTGTGATGTCCAGTGAAGCTAAAAAAAAGCCCTAAAGTATTTTTTTTTAAGGAAGGGGGTTGAGAAATGAAAGGAAGAAGAGAGGGAGGTGACAGATAGTTATAAGGATATTTTTTCTATACACTGGACAAACCCCAATTCCCAAAAAGTTGGGACAGTATGTAAAATGCAAATAAAAGCAGAAAGCAGTGATTTGTAGTTTTTTACATATATTTAATTGAAAACAGCACAAAGAAAAGATATTTAATGTTTTACCTTATCAACTTTATTGATTTTTGTAAATATACACTCATTCTAAATTTGATGCCTGTCCCAACTGCAAAAATGTTGGGGCAGGGGCATGTTTACCACTGTGTTATATCACCGTTTCTTTTAACACCACTCGGTAATCTTTTGGGAACTGAGGACACTAATTCTTGTAGTTTTGAAAGTGAAAATCTTCTCATTCTTGCTTGATATAAGACTTAAGCTGCTCAATAGTCCGGGGTCTCCATTGTCGTGTTTTGCGCTTCTTAATGCCATACAAGTTTTCAAGGGGAGACAGGTCTGGACTGCAGGCGGCCAGTCTAGCACCAGCACTCTCTGACTACGAAGCCACGCTATTGTAACACGTGCAGAATGCGTCTTGGCATTGTCTTGCTGAAATAAGCAGGGACGTCCCTGAAAAAGACGTTGTCTTGATGGCAGCATACGTTGCTCCAAAATGCATATGTACCCTTCAGCGTTAATGGTGCCTTCACAGGTGCCACGGGCATGCCATGGGCACTAACACACCCCCATACCATGACAGACGCTGGCTTTTGAACCTAGCATTGGTAACAATCAGGATGGTCCTTTTTCTCTTTGGCCCGGGGAACCCGACGTCCATTATTTACAAAAACAATTTGAAAGGTGGACTCGTCAGACTCACCACACGTTTCCACTTTGTGTCAGTCCATCTTAGATTAGCTTGAGCCCAGAGAAGTCGGTGGTGTTTCTGGATGTTGTTGATATGTGGCGTATGCTTTGCATAGTAGAATCTTAACTTGCATTTGTAGATGCAGCGACAAACTGTGTTTACTGACAATGGTTTTCTGAAGTATTCTGAATCTTGAGCCCATGTGGTTATATTCATTACAGAAGCATGTTGGTTTTTAATGCAGTGCCGTCAGAGGGATCGAAGGCCACGGGCATTCAATATTGGTTTTAGGCCTTGCCCTTTACGCACAGAGATTTCTCCAGCTTCTTTGAATCTTTTAATATGGACTGTAGATGGTGAAATCCCCACTGTTGAGGGTGATGGGGATTTCACCATCTACAGTCCGCCCACTAATATCTATGGTAGGGGAAACACTGCCTCAGATGGCACTGCATTAAAAACCAACATACTTCTGTAATGAATATAACCACATGGGGGAATACTTTGGAAAACCATGTAAAAATGGCTACAATTGCTGCACCATTCCCCAATATGAAAGTAAAAACCCTCAAATTAAAGCTGAACATCTGCAATTTAACCTAATAGTTACACTGTTCCATTCAAATCCAATGTACTGGAGTACAGAGCCAAAACAACGACAAAATGTGTCACTGTCCTAGCACTTTTGGAGTGCACTGTATGTATCCGTATCAACTCAAAGTACGTCTGCCAACTGGATTTATAGAGAGACAGACATTGAAAAATATAACATAAAAATTGAATTCTGGAAATAAGAGGAGTGAGATGACATATATCAAATATATCATATATTGTAATTTTATATTTGTTTCATTTAACATAGTCATATTTGACATTACATATCCTTGTGTGAAGAGGCATGTGACCCTTCCATTCAGTAACCTCTACTTGTGCTTCCCTGAGCTGCACTGACTTGAACAAATCATCTCCTCCAATTCCAACTAATCATGTCTATCAATTTTTTGCATCACATTCAATGAATTTGGCCGATTCTTTCTTCCAGAATTAGGACACTGGACAGTCATCATGTCCGTAATCCTAGGAATGGAGATAGACACCTGGAAAATAAAAAATGTACACTCGATAAAAACTAAGTTTGAATATCATTACATTTCACCATAAAGAAAGTTTCACACTTACAAATGCTCTTATTCTATATACAAATATACCTGTTACATAATGGCACAAAACCTAGTTTTATTGTTGCTGATGGTATTAAATCAAGCTGTCTTGAAACTAGTAAAGGTGTCCTAAGGGTCTATTCTTGGTCCACTTCTATTCACACTTTATATAAATAATATGATATTCTCAACGCAATGTAATGTCAATTTTTATGCGGATGATACTATTTTGTATGCCACTGGCTCCATGCTTAACCAGGCTATTACTAATTTACAGTCTGCCTTTGATTCTTTCAATGTTGTATGTCCTTGTTTTCTTTGACATATCTCTATTTGCTGTTAGACTACTGAATGTTAACGTGGCTGAATTGTACTTTTAAGTTTTATACATGTTTTTATTTTGTTTGCAGATCTCTCTTGTCAAAGAGATCTTGATCTCAAATGAGACCTGTAAAAATAAAGGATATATATAAATATTATCAGGTGTAGGCTATATACACTTGTAGAATCGGAAGATAACATTAGAAAGAAAACCATTAATAATATATTAGTATCTGACTATCGAAATGGGCCAGGACATCATGCAAGTGGTACATACATTTCCATTAAGTAAAGATAAATATGAATACACGAATAAATACAGGACAACTGCAGACTTATAGAAATTGTCTCCTGCTATTGTCGTGTTTTTATTCATGTATTCATATTTACGTTTTAGTAGAAATAGATATTTACTAGGGGTGGGACGATTCAATCCCATAACGATTCGATTCGATTACGATTCTTTAGGCAAAGGTTCGATGCGTCATAATATCTTACGTTTGACCACAATTCGATTCGATAAGATTCGCTTCGATTAATTTAGATACTTTAAAAAAAGTAATAGGTATGCTAATGTGATTTGATACCGATACATTCAGCAGTAATTACATATTCAATTAGAACCTTACACCAAGTTCACAGCATTATGTTTATTGTTAAGGCATGCCATACATTTTGCAGCTGTCTGAGCAAATAATGCAGCAATAAACATGACTAACAGTGTATTTTCTAAAGTTGCCCTATTTAGGTTATTGTTTTTCAAACTGTGTCAGACATGGTACCCTAATACATTTCCTTTATTTACAAAATGAAAATGGCAAAATGTATAACAATTACTAAACTGGGCCAAGAAAAATGAAATAGCCTGTAGGTTAGTGTCATGCATAGTACTTTCCGAAATCTTAGTACGATCTAGAACTTCGGTGGAGCAAGATGCCCATCCATCCATAGTTAAAGCTACTCTCGTAGCGTTTTGCAAGGACAGTCGAACAGTTTTCTTCACCTCTTCATACAGAGCAGGTATACATTTTTCACTCAAATATTTTCTGCATGGTATGGTGTATCTAGGTTCCACGACATTCATTTTGTGAATCGGACAGTTAACGTAGTAATAATTAATTGAACGTAAGACATTGGAAATAGTCTTACTATTTTTGTTTTTTGTCTCTAACGTCTACTTGATTTTGAATCGAAAATGGTTTAAATTAAAATATCAGAAAGCACTTTACAATTAACTGTCTGGACACGGTATGTGTATAAAAACTAATAAAAACAATTATACAAAAAAATAGAACCGTTTGGCCATTTCTCCAGGAAACTCAGGGGAAGTGTCAATGACTCCCGAGTTTAGCTTGCTAACCAGCTTGCTAACGCGCTTGCTGTCCTTCACGTCAATTGTGAATCGTCGGCTCAAATGGTTTATCATGTTTGTAGTGTTGCCTGTGTATCTGATTTCTACTTGGCAGATCTTGCATATTGCAGCGGTTTTAGTGGCCAATTCATGTGTGAAAATGATTCCTCATGCTCCCTGAATTGGGCTGGGCGATATACAGCATCGATAATTATCGAATGCGATACCGGCCGTCACCACTGTGTGGTACTGCCTTTCTTTTAGTTTTTTTATCTAAATAACCGATATAGCCTATATGGCAGTACACATCCAAACTTCAGAGGCCGCTTGAAATGCTTCCGGAAAAATCTTCACCGCTGATATCTATTGAGTGTTGCTAAAACAGCCAATCAGCAGCAAGGTCGTGCAGCTTCCACGTGATCAAGTCATGCATTTTTGTCGATCACATGAAAGGTGCAACACCTTTCCGCTGATTGTCCGTCTTATCAACACCCAGTAGACAGTCATGATGTTGTTTTCCCGGAAGAATTTCACACGGGATTTGAAGTTTAGATTACTACCGCATCAGGTATAATTAAAGGAAAAAAGACGAAAAGAAATGCAATACCCCACATGGTGGTAACGGCCGTTATTGCAATCGATAATTATCATTGCGGTATATCGTCCAGCCCTATCCCTGAACCACTCTTTCACAATTTGAGCCCGATGAATCTTGGCATTGTCGTCCTGGAATATGATGGGAATACCTGGTCATCCAGTACATTCAGGTACTCAGCTGACTTGATTGTATTGCTGCATAATGTTGCTGAGCCTAGACCTGACCAATTGAAGCAACCCCAGATCATAACACTGCCTCCAGAGGCTTGTACAGTGGGCACACTTAATCATCACAGTATAACACCAAGTCAATTAAACCAAACCGGTTATGCTGGATGATGTTGCAGCATAACATTCGCCATGGCGTCTCCAGGACTGAGCCCCCACAGACTTTGGTTGATGTCACATGTGTGCCCGGCATAAATGCGTGAGTGCGTGAGAGTGCAAGGGCTCAAAATGCTACAAATAAGAGGTTTAATGCATCATGCACAGAACATATCTTGCATGCGATCTGTTTTAAACACTAACCGGTCGCAATCTTAACACTGCACGCTGATCTCAACGCACACGCACCGATAAGCTTACGGCTATCACTTATGCGTTTGGTATGGTTCATGTATCATTGTTAGCTAGTCCAGCTAAAGCTAGGTTCAAACCTCCCTCCATTTTAGGTTCTTTGTAAGGTTCTCTGAACACGTGTCCGAAGCAACGCCCAACGCACGCACGCACACACGCACGCACACACACACACTTGCACATAGTTTGTTGTACATTATAGTAGTAAATCGTGCTTTGCTCTGTTTGGTACTTTGTGTTCAATAAACTATTACATTTTCCAAGATTGTGTGTATTAATGTTGCTCTTGTGTTGAACTGAGTCAGCCAATGCTAATTACAGGGATTCCCCAAATGCCTTCACCTTAAGGCCGTGACACATCGGGGACGTAACGAATAAGCGAGGCGAAAATGCGAAAAATTCGTCGGCGAATATTTCGCGTAAAAACCTGACACACATGCAACGATGCGAAAAAACGAAAAGCTCGCGTTTGAAAATCCGTGCAAATAAAAATGGATTACTCTTCGTCAAGCGTTGACAACATGGTTATCCGTTCGGTCCATCACGGAACAAAAGTGTATTTTTTTTTTCCTCTACCAGAACGTTAAAAACAGAACATGCTTAAATTACATTGGCAAAATATTGAACCGGGCTTATTATGTGTCCGTTTTTACTTATGTAAAGTTTGTTTTGTCTACAACATGCTCTCCTTCTCTTCCCTCCTTTTACGGACATACGTGTTCCACTGCCTCTTGATCTCTTCCACTAATATAAAGGGTTAACCACAACATAACAATACATTACGTCATTTCAGCAAACATCTTTAAAATAAATTTGTCGTAGTCTATGCAGTGTAGCAACTCATGAAGTCTGAAGTTTTCTCCAAAACAATCGCTACAGGCAGACATCGTCTGTTTTCCTCGTTATTTATATAACTTGGCTATCAGTAATCAGGAAATCCACACAAGAGTCGGAATAAGATTTTTGGGGAACTTTATAGACTTTATTTGCCACGCACACAGACGACAAAAACATTTCATAAAGGCTACTCGACCCTGCCCTTCTCCTCCTTCCCCTTTCTCTCCCTCCACCACAGTGGCTGCCCCTGGTCAGACCCGGTAGCTAGACTACGTGTCGTCTTTCTCCTTCGGTTAGCATATAGCCCACAATTACTACGGCAAATATCCACGAAACAATATCACATATAGCGGTTCGCTAGCTTTCATCCTTTGTTTTCACCAAGGCAAACAACCCAGCCGGTGACAGCGTAGCCTACATGAACTCGCCTAAAGTAAAAAAATAAATAGCTATGTTTGTGTAATCGCCACTGGCTTGTTATCTTCTTTACATGAACTGCTATCAACGTTAACGTTAAATCTAAAGGTTAGCTAACGTTAGCTGGCTAAAATAGCTGGAGACGACTTTTAAGCCAATGCTAATAACCGATGGGAGCTGATCAGATAGCAAGTTGTGCGTATTGCAACCATTTAGCTGTAAACCCACCATCTTCATAGCCTATTTGCTCGGCTATGGTTTTCCACAAATTGTCCTTCAAATCGTTGTCTTTGTAACTATTATGTATCTTATCAAAGAGGACGCTATACTGTGACACATATAAAATCAGTTGGTCCGCTATATTGGATGTTGGAGTTTGTTGTGGCAGTGCGGTGACGTCAGTCATGGAAACTTGTTATGATTGGATAGTAGGGGTGGGACAATGCACCGATGCATCGATCCAAATGTGTAAATACAACTGCATCGATCTGTAAGATTCGAATCGATAAGCATCGATTAATATCGCATTGTAAATGAAGGTGCACATGTATTAATTTATTCAAAAATTATTTAAAATATATATTTCTGAGACACGACAACTTTTAAAACTGTTTTGACCAGCTTCAATCCATCCATGTTTCTGCTCCAACCCCCACGTAAGCGTGAGTTGTAAGTAGGGACAGGCGGGAATCAAGCAACAATGAGACGGACAGATCTGAGCGAAATGGGTAGCTGCGTGCTCGCTGAGTGCGACAAAAGAGACAGAAACTTACAGAATTTGCGATGTTCCGAACAGAAAATCAGTGGTATGGAAGCATTTCGGGTTTAGAAAGAAGGAGGCTGTACTTGACAAAACCGCTGCAATATGCAAGATCTGCTAAGTAGAAATCAGATACACAGGCAACACTACAAACATGATAAACCATTTGAGCCGACGATTCACAATTGACGTGAAGGACAGCAAGCGCGTTAGCAAGCTGGTTAGCAAGCTAAACTCGGGAGTCATTGACACTTCCCCTGAGTTTCCTGGAGAAATGGCCAAACGGTTCTATTTTTTTGTATAATTGTTTTTATTAGTTTTTATACACATACCGTGTCCAGACAGTTAATTGTAAAGTGCTTTCTGATATTTTAATTTAAACCATTTTCTATTCAAAATCAAGTAGACGTTAGAGACAAAAAACTAAAATAGTAAGACTATATCCAATGTCTTACGTTCAATTAATTATTACTAGGTTAACTGTCCGATTCACAAAATGAATGTCGTGGAACCTAGATACACCATACCATGCAGAAAATATTTGAGTGAAAAATGTATACCTGCTCTGTATGAAGAGGTGAAGAAAACTGTTCGACTGTCCTTGCAAAACGCTACGAGAGTAGCTTTAACTACGGATGGATGGGCATCTTGCTCCACCGAAGTTCTAGATCGTACTAAGATTTCGGAAAGTACTATGCATGACACTAACCTATAGGCTATTTCATTTTTCTTGGCCCAGTTTAGTAATTGTTATACATTTTGCCATTTTCATTTTGTAAATAAAGGAAATGTATTAGGGTACCATGTCTGACACAGTTTGAAAAACAATAACCTAAATAGGGCAACTTTAGAAAATACACTGTTAGTCATGTTTATTGCTGCATTATTTGCTCAGACAGCTGCAAAATGTATGGCATGCCTTAACAATAAACATAATGCTGTGAACTTGGTGTAAGGTTCTAATTGAATATTTAATTACTGCTGAATGTATCGGTATCAAATCACATTAGCATACCTATTACTTTTTTTTAAAGTATCTAAATTAATCGAACCGAATCTTATCGAATCGAATCGTGGTCAAACGTAAGATATTATGATGCATCGAACCTTTACCTAAAGAATCGTAATCGAATCGTTATTAATGTGTAATTTAATTGGTAATTAATTTAATTATTAATTCAAGTTACCCATTTTTAGTTAGTATTCTCTTTTAAGAAGAGTATAAATTTTATGATATTGATTTATTATGCAAAAACTATACCACCAGTTGTATAAGGATGGTAGTGGCATACTCAAGTACATACAGTTGTGTTCAAATAAATAGCAGTGCGTTAAAAAAAGTGAATAAAGTGCAAATATTTTAAAATAGCTTTTAGTTCCATATTTCAAATGTAGTGGAAACATTACACATTCAATTCCAAATCAAAGGATTAACAAATTTTTATCAAGTCTGTGTTATTCTTTTATAGGAAGCAAAGAAAAGGAATATTCATCTGTTCAAAAAAATAGCAGTGTCGACATTTTTCTCTTCAAACACTTACTGTATAAACTGAAGAAATTTTTCAAGATTTAACTTCACTTTAAATTACTGAACTACTATTTAGTTGCATAACCATTGTTTTTGATAACTGCTGCATATCTGCGTTGCATCTAGTCAACCAACTTCTGTCACCTAGAAACAGGTATTTCAGCCCAGGAAGAACGTACTACATTCCACAGTTCCTGTGAATCTTTGGGTTTTGCTTCAAAAACTGCTTTTCTAATGTCACCCCACAAGTTTTCAATGGGGTTTAGGTCGGGGAATTGAGCTGGCCACTCCAGCACCTCAATCCTTTTTGTCTGGAACCAAGATGTTGCTCGCTTACTCGTGTGTTTGAGGTCGTTGTCTTGTTGAAACACCCATTTCAGGGGCATTTCCTCTTCGGCATACGGCAACATAATCTCTTACAAGTATTTTGATGTATTCAAATTTATCCATAATCCCTGGTATACGATAAATAGGCCCAACACCGTAGTATGAAAAACATCCCCATACCATGATTTTTGCACCACCATGCATCACTGTCTTCACAGTGTACTGTGGCTTGAATTCAGTACCCGGGGGTCGTCTGACGTACTGTCGACGTCCACTAGACCCAAAAAGAACAATTTTACTCTCATCAGTCCACAGAATGTTACGCCATTTCTCTTTGGGCCAATCGATGTGTTCCTTGGCTAATTTGAACAGATTCTGCACATGCCGTTTTTTCAACAGTGGTGCTTTACGGGGGCTTCTTGCTGATAGCACTTACAGGTAATTTTAGATCATCTTTGATCTTTCTGGAGGTGATGATTGGCTGAATCTTTGCCATTCTGACTATTCTTCGATCCGTTTTAACAGTAGTTGCTCGTTTTCTTCCACGGGTTTTGGGTTTTTGTTGCCATTTTAAAGCATTTGAGATCTTTTTAGCTGAGCATCCTATAATTTGCTGCACTTCTTTATACATTTCCCCCTCTCCAATCAACTTTTTAATCAAATTACGTTGTTCCTCCGAACAATGTTTGGAACGGCCCATTTTACTTAGCAATTCAGAAGGAAATATATTTTATAACAATGTGTGAATCATTTGCTTCCCTTCTTCCTTAATAAAGGACAATTAATGACACCTGGTTTTTCACAGAATTAATGAATTCTCTAATTAAACTCTGCACTGCTATTATTTTGAACACGCCCCTTTCAATCATTGAGTCAATTACTCAGAACAAGCAGCGTGCATGTCATGACAGTTGGGTCTGTTGTTTTTGTATTACACTACTACATCTACAAGTAAATTATTTGCCATGCAGAAATATCATTAATATCACTGTTATCACTAATAACAGTGGTTCATCAGGTTACTGATGTTGTACTGATATTTTTTTGAACACAACTGTAAGTGACGCCTCGTGTATAGATTTAAATGAATGTTCCCTACAATTGTGGCTATCTAGCTACACTACTGTCAACAAAACACACGTAGGCCTACGCACTTTATACACACAATAACACTTGGCTAGCCCTGGTGACCAGCCAGCTCCGCTAGCCACTGTAACAAACAGCATAACTAAACATTAACCCAATGTAAATAGTCTCTATGATATAATGGTGTCACATAAATTGTTGTTGAAGACTTGATGTAGTTGAAGACAGGATGACTGGATAGGTAGTGCCTTGTTAACTGGATACAATGGGGGAAATAAGTATTGGACACGTCAACAATTTCTTTATTAAACATATTTTCAATGCAGCTATTCACATGAAAATTTGACCAAGTATTAAATACATTTCATTTAGCGTGTTCAATACGTTTTTCCTGTGTCATTCCACTTTATTGCGCATAACTTTGTTTAAGGATTAGAATGTTACAATTTCCTTAGCTGTGTAGTTTTATTGAGTTAATACCAATGTCTGGTCAAAATTTCATGTGAATAGCTGCATTGAAAAAATGTTTAATAAAGAAATTGTTGACGTGTCCAATACTTATTTCCCCCATTGTATATCTCGCTTAAAAACTGGGTCGCGCAGAGCAGCTGGATATACGTTTTCTACTTTGCGTTAGGGATGTGCGCGTTTAGTCGGCTAGTCGATTAAACGTTGCTACCTTCGCTAGTCGGCACCAGAAATACTAGTCGGTTAAACTTATTATTTTATTAATGTACACATTTAAATTACATATTGACATAATTTGCACTGAAATGTCATGTTTTCCTGGTCAAATGTTGCTTTATAAAAAAACGAGCATCCGTTACTAATGTTAACAACGCCGGATTAAAAATTAAAATAAAAAAAACTAAGGAAAAAAACAAAACGCATAAGCCTGTTCACCCTGCAAGTTAAACCAGCGAGGTGGAAAGAGTAAGTAGGCCTATCGCGTTGTTGAATAGCCCAACAAAACTAATCTAATGTCACGTCGATCAGTCGGCCTAATTGTTATTTTTTTTGTGTTGCTATTATTGGTAGCTTTTCTGATGACCGATTATTATTTTTTACTGTATTTTCTATGCGATCGCGTTCACCCAATGAAAATGCCGTTGTAATAACCAGGCACGTTTCCTAAATTTTTTTTGTTACGTTGAATATTGTTTTCAATAAATGTTATTTGTTAACTTTTATTTAGTGAGTTGTCATGTTTTGTAGGGTAATGTGCAATGTTCATAATGCAAGGCGCAAAGTGCCACACATTTCACCGGCATTTAAAATACGATTTGGTTATTGAAGAATGTGATTAACGGTTTCAAATGGCTCTTATAATATACGCAATATTTTTTCGGACAATGTTTAACCTTATAGATTAAATTGTGCTGAATTTGGACTGTTTTCTGAGTGTTTTCTTACTTTTAGACTAGTCGACTAGTCTAAGTTTAAACTTCCGTTTAAACGTCAGGGAAATTAGTCGTTAGGAACATCCCTACTTTGCGTTGGCTTTTGAACTGTTCGGGCTACCATACTGCATGTGGAACACCCGGTTGTTTTCTCTGACTGTCATTGACGCTTTCAAGTAAATTAATCATTCGGTTTTTTTTCCTGGAAACTTTCCAAAGAGCTCCGGTCAAAGAGCTCCACGAATCATTAGTTGTTTTTTTCAGAGCCTAGCTAGCTACTGTCCTATTCACACGTCTAATTGCTTGTTTGTGGAACAAAATAACCTGCGTGGTGCAGGGTGAATGGAGATCTCCAACTGAACTTTAGTCATTATATTTTCACTTGCTTTCTTGCACATTTTGGAGTAAATAAAACTTTAAAAAAATATTTGTTTCTATGGGGTTTTTACATGAATGTTTAAAATATTTGCATATCCGATGTATTCCATGAATTAGGAACTCTGACAGGAGAGACACGACTCACAGGCAATTTATCTTGAATAAATTTCATATTTAAGAACAATTTTACTGTATACTTATTGCAGACATATATCTTAAGTGAAATTAACATGGATCACATGATAGATTGTGCTTAAAATTGAATGACTAGTACATGAGCACAGTATCGGACCCGATACCGATACCAGGATTGGTATCGTGCATCCCTACAGATCTATTTGAATGTTTACGTTCAGTAAATAGCTTCAAAGGATCATGTTTGGCCAGAGCTTCATGGCATGTGGGGGCAACAAGCATTTTGGTCATATTTATGGTTTATGGTACCTACTGGTGTTTGTAATGGCATCTGTCTGAAAAAGAGCTACAAAACCTGTTGTTGCAAAACAATAAAGAATTCCCACCATATGTCTTACTAAGCATGAAGGTTCATTTCCACATAAGTTTCATACTTCTGTCCCAAAACGAACTACATCTAAATCAAACCTGGAGCTATGTCTAAAGAACATCTGCTCTTAGCTTCAGCCAGGCAGGCCAGAGGGTAGTAATGGCTTCTGCCTGGATATATTAAGTGTGACCTATCATTCCATATTGGCATATTCTTTTGCTTTTTTGTTTTTCCCTACAAAACAGTTGGATAGCTACTGCCATTGTTGTAACTGTTGCTTTAATATTTAATATGATCTATGTGTTATATTTAATTAAGCATACAACTTTGCTAATGAAGCATAATTTAGCTTATAGTTTGATCTACATGAACATAGTTACTTAGTTTACTATTGTATTGATATTCACATCCTGTATGCAAGTGAATTTCATTGAAATAGAGTGCAGAGGTATGTTATATTTATCGTTGTTGCTTTTTTACCTGTCCCTAATTCATACTTGCAGGTGATTGAAGAATCACCAGTTTATTTCTGCTCTATAGGATGGCTGATGCTCCTCCGATCCAAAACTCTTCTCATCTAGCCATCCACTCAAAAGCGCACAAGGACACCATCTTGCACAAATTCGACAAGCTGAGGAAAAAGGACCTTCTGTGTGACATCACGCTGATTGTGGAGGATGTCCAGTTCAAGGCCCACAAGGCCCTTCTGGCAGCCAGCAGCGAGTACTTCTCTTTGATGTTCACTGCGGAGGGGCACGTGGGGCAGTCGGTATACAGGATGGACGGCATGGCAGCCCGCACCTTTGGGGCTGTGCTGGAGTTCATCTACAGTGCAAATGTATTGGTGGAGGAAGGAGACGGCGGGCCTCTTCTGGACATGGCACGATTCCTGGAGGTCAGCGAGCTGCTAAAGGCTTACTCTGACTGCCAGGAAGGGGACGGGGGTGCCACCACCAAGCCCAAACGCAAAAGGGGGCGGCCCAGGAAGAATGTGGCGGCCAGCATGGTGACGGGAACTGCAGGCCCCAGCCCGGGAGAAGAGCCGAAGGCCAATGCAGCACAGGATGAGGTGCCGGGCGGGGCTCCGGGGGAGCCCCTGGTGGAGGTGGTGGAGGAAGTGGAAGACCCTGTTGATTCGGATGCCCATGCTGCCCCCTCTGGTGATGCGGACGCGGACTATGACCCCAGGGCTGGGCGCAGCCGCCACAGCAAACGCAAAATCAAACCACCGATGAAGCTGAAGGGGTACCGGGTTGGGGACGATGCAGCAGAACCAGGAGAGTCGGAAAGGAGAAGGGGCAGGAAGAGGAAGTACCCGAACACTGAGGCGCGGTGCGAGGACTGCGGAAAGGTCTTCAAAAATCACCTCTTTCTAAAAATACACCAGAGGACTCACACAGGTGAGCCTCATTTTCTTCAGATAATCTCCCATAAGTATATCACTCACCTGGCCTTAGGTCAGTTTCTCTGGCTTTTTTGCCATAAATGCTGTTTTGTTTTACTTCTCTTTAGGTGAAGTTAAGATCAGGGTGGGAAATTAGCACCCAAATGCGGGTAGATTTCAGAATTGTCTGGTAAATGTATCAAACCTACCCACCACAGTGGCATGTAGCAAAGTGGATACAAGCAGGAATTTAAAAAACTTCAGGTTTCTTTCTCTGATTGCCTAAACGTGAGACAGAAAAAAAAGGCGCTTGTTAGAATATCCTGAGGCGAGCCCGCCTTACGCCGTGTTCACAACTCCGCTGTTTTTACATAGGCTACCATAAATCCTCAACGCAATCCCCGCCCCCAGAGTAACGCAGCGCCATAACAGGTCTGACAGAAACAACGAGAGAAAATAGGCTACCATCTGAACTCGCCGAATAAGTTAACTGGAGTTCAAGGAAAAGTCTATGATATGCTTCTCCCCGCATCTCAGCAGTGGGTGAACCCAGTAGCCTATCTTGCAGTTTCTTCTAGAGCTAACGTTAGTAGCAGAACTTTGCGAGTCTTGGCTCAAGTTAAAATGAAAGAAATAACCTAGGTTACTTCCCAGAATAAGCTACGGTATTATGTCATACACTCGATATAAAGATTTATTTTGGACGGAGAATATGTGAATTATTTGCCTAATAAAATGTTAACATAATTTTATTAGTTTGCTGGAGAATAAGATTGTTTACCAGTTAGATTGTTATCACGGAACTATATAAGAACTAGAAAGGCAGATGCCTTCTCAAAACGGCACCGTTTCCACAGCCCAAAGTTTTTTCTCTGATTGGCCAACAGGACCTGTCACGTGAAGGTGGTCATTTTCTCCCTTTTCAGAGTAATGGCTGCTGTTGTAACTCTAGTTAGCGACCATAGCACCATAGTGGACCGTCATGTATAGTGACGACTGCAAAGTTATGCTCCCGAATAAATAAGCAAAATGAAAGTTAACTTTGTTAGCTACCATTAGCCAAGTTAGCTCGCAGTAGCAGCCAGAGGCCTAGAAAGGACATATGCTATCACAAAAGCCTGTTGATAATACACCAGTGGCGGGCCGTGCATTTCACACCTAGGCCTTCAGTGATGTCCTACACAGTCCTACCTGAATTATTCCACCTCTTAATACCATCATTATGACGCCATGGCTCTAGAAACTATACATTTAGACAGAAACGCAGTATAACCGGGCGTTGCATCACCTTAACATAGTCAAGTACAACAGAGTTATATTAATATTTCCGAAGCATTTATAATCAATAAATCCGCATTTACAATTAAGAGTGTTAAACTACCAGCTTTAAGATCGCTTGGATACTGTCAAAACTTTTAAATAAAAATCGCTTTTAAGGGATTAGTCTACAAAGTTTTATTAAGTCCACCAAAAGTATGTTAGCTTTAACAAGTTTGTTCGCTAAACAGCGCATTGTCGCACCCAAAGCAGTTTCATTTAAGAAACGTGACGATAAAGACACATAAACTATTCACTGAAAATAAAAGAAAACAAACAAATAATTTGCATTTGTTCAAGAGGATATATTTGCGACAGTGGTGAAAGTGTATTCCTAGCCTTGAATGTCCACTTTGACTCGCTAGCGATGTCTAGCTTTTCTTGAAAGGTTCGTCTTGAAAATGGCGTTGTAATTATATCTGCGACCAAATCGATCGCTTCTCCTCCTTCAGCCATTGTGGGTTGAAAAAAAACAGCTTGTAGAAATCTCGTTCAAGTTCAGTTTGCTATCTCTGCGATAGCTCTGCCTCTCAATAGTGCGTATCCAATCAAAAGACGTGCACGTGCTGACGTTATCGTACGCCTGCTAGCTGGCCCCGGTGTCGCCAATTCGAAATCTGATTGGTTAACACCACAGGGTTGTTTCGGTTCACTTTAAGCTACAGGCGCCCGCACTGTCGATTCTGAAGGCCTAAGGGCAGATTTCTTGGACCCTGGCAACACATTATGGCTGAAATATGATTGGATAAAAGCTCTAACATAAAGGCCAGCCCTCCAAATCTCGATCTGAGACTGGAAGCAGCGCAACCAAGAGAAAAGCTATGAAATGAAGAGAATAGACTATGGGGAATAATTTAATACATATTTGTGGAAAAAATATATCAAAATTAAATTTATATTCTGATGATGTTTAGGCCAGCAGAGAAGGCCTTGCTGGCCCTGACGGCCCGCCACTGTAATACACCAATAGTAGCTCGATGCGCATTTAAAAGAAAATAAGCCAGGCATGTTAGTTATACTTTAGAACATATTTGGGTAATCTTAACGTAACCCCCTCGATGTAACAGGCTATTCTGCATTCCAATTTTAATCTAGTCTCGAAAGCCGTAAGCCTATTTTTACAACGTTAGTCTATGGTTAAGCCTAACTGCAATGGACATAACGTATAACGTTTCTGGATAGAGCTGGCCCATAACCTAACAAACTCCGGTGTTCGCTTGTCATGCTACGTTTAAAAGCTTCAAAACAGATCATGAAAGCAAAGACATTTTTTGTGTAAAATGAGATTAAACCGAATAATTGACATTAGCTTGTCGCCGCGAAAGTATCTGATGTTATTGTGTCTGCTTACAATCTGACTACAAACTATATTTAAATAAAGGACCAGTGCTAGCTTGTGATATATGACTTTTGAAAGCTTCAAAACTATATTTTCACATTTAATTTGACATTAAGACACGCATATCATGAGTGTCGTAAAATAAATAATCCTTTCACTGCCCTGTCGAGAGGGGTCAGGACCTTCCGATACGCATAATCCAAACTTTCTCCTAATTAGACACTATATTCCATTGTCTGATATAACTTGATTTATTGTAAAAATATTTGTATGAATACAAGTACCCAGGCTGATCAACTAAGCACACTCTGATCAACTAAGTGTACACTCTCAATCACTCGGTCCAGTCTAAATCCGTCAACTCCATGCACTCCCACGAGACGTTAAACAGGTCCGTTAATGACAGGCAAAAGGACATTGCTCATTAAAATTCAGGTAACATCTCTTTTATACTTTTCTTAAACCCTGCCCTTTGTGGGTCTTAAACAGTCTCTCCTCCTGGGAGATGCTTTTTATTTTTTGCTCTATCATTATTTTTTAAATACACCATTATTTACTTATGACAGGTGCTTTCTCATTCCCCCCGTTCTTATGGTATTTATTTGTTCTGATCGCTTTTCTTTTAAAAAAAAAGTACTCTTTTTCCAAATTCCTAACAGCACCTCCCATATGTTCCTGGTTACACCCCGTACCTGGGACATTTTTCGTGTAAAATTAGCTTGTCGCCGCGAAAGTTATTGCTTACAAGCTCCAAGCTGGCTATGCAAAGAACCAGCTTAATTATGACCTAATTAAGATACATGTCCACACTGAATTTGACATTAAGACGTGCATATCATGAAAGCAAAGACATTTTTAGAGTAAAATCAGGTGAAACCCAATGCATTCGTTTTGAAAAGCATATTGATTTACATGAAAACGGCCATAGCGACTTCCGACTGATTATGATAGAACACATCACTTCTAACCGTCCAATAGTATCAATATCGGCTGACGAGACATCCAAGCTACACCCCAGATAGCTATTTCAAATTTTTGGACCGAACATATTCGTTCGTGGCGGGATTTTAATAATTTATACATTTCTCAACTGAAAGCATGGTCGTTAACTCTCTCCCACCCCCAGACCTCGACCCGCAGAGTGTCAGTTTTATGTGAAGGCAAATATGTGACAGCCAAAATATCCCAGACATAATAACGTGAATTATAAAACTATAATGAATTATAAAACTAGTTTTTTTTTATTGAAGGGTTTATTGATTGCATAAGTCATACAGTAGTTATAAGGTGAAATTGCAAATGTTCTTCATTTGTAAAGACTAAATAATCAAATGTAGCTACAGCATTCAAAATTATGAAAGGAAACATACATTTTTTTTATAGGCTGCGTTTCATTCACAGCCGTTGTAATCACGGTCTCCAATAGTCCTGGATGATAGGGGGGGGAAACGTAGAGATATTTGGAGTTTGTTATAGGACACAGCAAAGTTCAGCAGCCTGTCTCAGTTTTAAGGCCACTCGATAAAATGCATTTACAACAAGACAAACCCTGACAAGAAACATTAAAATTAAGGATAAATGTACAAGTTTATGTGGGATCTAAGTGGTAGCATACTACTGTCTGTAAGCAAAGACACTTAGCCTCGTTTATGCACTGTTAAAAGTGCATTATCTGGTTTTGATACTTTTATGCGCAACTTCAGTTCCTCAATCCGGTTGATTTATTTTGAGCGATGAGAGGATGCACACGTGTAAATCGACATACAAGAGCAACATAATAGTAAACGCAGCCACAATAACTTAATGTAACGTTATGTAAAAGCTACAATGTCCTGTAGCCTAGCTAGGCTATAGACAACAAGGAGCACTCACTGTTCTTCGCAAACATTTATCGCATAGCCTACTGCAGGGGTTCCCAAACTTTTCCATGCCAAGGACCCCCTAATAGCCGTAGCCTCTGGCTGGGGCCCCCCTATTGCGAAATGGCTTTTAAAAAAAACTTTTAAATTACACTGGCAAATATAAAAAAATCATACAGCTTTTTAATGCACAACACAATACTTTTGACCCTGTTTTGATTCCATAACCGGGCGGTTGGCAGCTCAACGTAACCTCATTTCGATATGAAAGGATTTATATTTTATTTTAAACCGGCACAATAATCTTATGAATTGAATTGAAATATATATTTTTTATAAATTTTATTTTATTATAATTTTTTTTTTTTGTTGCATTTTCCGTTTTTCTCTCGTTTTCTCTTGAAATTGAAAGGCGACAGTTAAACTAGTAGACCTAGCCTAGAACGGTCAACTTAAAACATATGCTATTATGTTTTGAATAGGCTCCTCATATGCATACTAGATAGACTTACGTATTTTTATTCAAGAACATTTAAGCATATCTACGTGGTCGGGAGTGAGTCGTGTGCGCAGCCTGTTTATTAGCTCTCGAAATCCCTCACCGTCAACGGTGCTTATTCCCATCATGTCCTTTTCAACCATGTTGCATACCCTCTGAGTAATAGCCTACTCTCTGCTCGTCTATCGTCACACACCCTCTTCCCTCTTTGGCAACACTGAGGTGATGGTAGGTCGTGATACACTTTGCCCTGGCAGCACGGTTGGATGTACGCTTTTCAGCTGATAGGCTACATTAACGAAGCAGTTATACTTCAAAACAGCACCGCAGGTATTGCAATGTATTGCAAACCACAGGCGCTCTCGCGTGGAGACCTTAAGTCAGGATTACATTTCACACAAAAACTCCCATTGAAACAAGACCGCAGATTGTTCAGTTAATCGTTTAATTTGAAATCTTATCGATTAAATTCTTATTAGCAATTAATTGATAGTCGATTAATTTTTAACATCCCTAGTACAAAGGAAAGATATGTAATGTTTTACCTTATCAACTATTGATTTTTGTAAATATACGCTAATTTGAATGTGAATGCCTGCAACACGTTCCAAAAAAGTTGGGACAGGGACAAAAAAAAAAAGACTGAAATATTGAATTGAAATATATATTTTTTATAAAAAATACACTTTGAAAACCCCTGGCCTACTGTGTCGTGCGGTTAGACAAAATATAGCCAATTTCGAAAAATATAAGCAGGTAAGGACATGTTGGATCCACCAATTTTTCTTTTATATTAAAACAAAGTTCTTTCCAGCCCGTTTTCCTGAGTCCAGACTCCAGCGCCTACCCCAGATCCACTCTCACCGCAGAGTGGGTGTCGTGAGAACATTTGATGTTATGTGAAAACCAAAACAATAAATACATACTGTCGATAAAATATAAAATAGGTCTATGATATGATTACGTTCACATACTTAAATAATGATTATTGCATCTGCGTGTTTATTTTGTTTAATCCTTAGTCTGTGGTATGGCTAGGCAGTATAGCCTAGCTACAATGGTAATGTTACATCCGCTCCCTGGCTCAAGATTTCCGTGAACCAGCCTTAAGGCCGTTACACACTGGCCGTGATTTATTCGCACGAATAAATCGCACATTGAAAAAAAAAACGGGAAAAAAAAAAACGAACTCCTCTATTGTTCATAAAATCTTGCACATCAAACGCGAAATGTCCTTCGCGAAAATGCGGCATGTCATTTCTTCGCAGCAAGGACGTATTTTGCGAGTTTTCGTTTGCGAAACTATTTATCCAATCATAAGTTTCCATGACTGACGTCACCGCACTGCCACAACAAACTACAACATCCAATATGGCGGACCATCTGATTTTATGTTTCCCAGTATAGCGTACACTTTGATAAGAGACATAAAAGTTACAAAGACAACGATTTGAAGGACAATTTGTGGGAAACCATAGTCGAGCAAATACGCTATGAAGATGGTAGGTTTATAGCTAAATGGTTGCAATACGAACAACTTGCTATCTGATGAGCTCCCACAGGTTATTAGCATTGGCTTAAAAGTTGTCTCCAGCTATTTTAGCCAGCTATTGTTAGCTAACCTTTAGAACCTAGCTACACGATACGTAGGCCTATTTATTTTTTACTTTGAGGCTAGCTACCGGGTCTGGCCAGGGGCAGCCACTGTGGTGAAGGGGGAGGAGAAGGGCAGGGTAGAGTAGCCTATATGAAATGTTTTAGCAATCACACGGTTGTCTGAGTGCGTGGCAAATAAAGTCTATAAAGTTCCCCAAAAATTTTATTCCGACTCCTGTGTGGATTTCCTGATTACTGATAGCCAAGTTATATAAACAACGAGGAAAACAGACGAGGTCTGCCTGTAGCGATCGTTTTGGAGAGAACTCTTCAGACTTCATGAGTTGCTATACTGCATAGACTACGACAAATTTATTTTAAAGATGTTTGCTGAAATGACGTAATGTATTGTTATGTTGTGGTTAACCCTTTATATTAGTGGAAGAGATCAAGAGGCAGTGGAAAATCTCAGGGACACGTATGTCAGTAAAAGGAGGGAAGAGAAGGAGAGCATGTTGTAGACAAAACAAACTTTACAAGTAAAAACAGACACATAATAAGCCCGGTTCAATATTTTGGCAATGTCATTTAAGCTGTCGTGGTTTCCAAGCGACAAGAATTTAAAAGTTCTCAGCTTTCGGTCCCAATTTCTTTATAAGTTCTCAAATAAAGAGAATGAGGCAGAATCTTTCAGAATGCTAGACTTTACTTCATACACCGCGTCATAAAGCCGTAGCGCCTCTGCAGAGTCGCTCAACAAACATCAGTTACAGTCTCTTTTTATACAGTTTTCTTATCTCTAGGACCCTCCCAATTCTCCGCCCAACAGGTGTCTTCTCAGGCCACAGTAGTTTTCCAGACTCCAGCTCTGCCCTCTCTTATCTGCTGGCATCATCTTCTGCTGAGAGTTCTCAGACTCCCATCTCTAGCCCCCCCTTTCGGCCCTCTCTTCTTTGGCATAATTTTCTACTGAGACTTGAGAAACCATAGTGGTCAGACACCAGGTGTTTGGAAGATACCCAACTTCTTATCAGACCCTTTGACTTTTACAACTCTCCTTTGGAAATACATGGCAGAGCTCATCGGTAATACTATTTCCGGGCCATGGGAGCCATCTTGCGGCGGTGCCATTGCGGAAAAACCAAATTGAATAAGGTTGAATGGAACCACGTTTCCTTTCTAGTTAATATATAGTTCTGTGATTGTTATCAAAGAAACAAACAGTGAAATTATTATTTTTTCTACTTCCGACAATTCCAATGGTTCATTTAGCAATGCAGAGTCCAGTGCAACTGATATGCATTCAATTTACCATAAAGCAATTTTAACAAGCGTCGCACAGCGTCACACAGAAAAACTGACCAATAGGTGGCTGGTCAAATTTGGCATCTACCAGCCACTGGCTGGTATAGGTCAGAAAGTGAATTTACCACCCTGGTTCGGATGTATTTCATTCATCCCATTAGGGACATTTTCTTGTCAGCTTTCCATAACCTAATACACACATAGTTTTTTACAGTATAGCATTGATTCATATATTTGTTACTAAACAAGATATTGATTAAAACATGTATATGTACAAAAAATGCACGTAAAATGCACATAAAAGCAGAAAGCAGTGATTTGTGAATTCTCTTTTACACATATTGAATTAAAAACAGTACAAAGTAGGGATGCAAATTTTAAGGAATTTCCTTAATCGATAGTTGTTAACCTTAACAAACAATCGTTGATTAATTGATAACATAAAAGCTAAATATAGCTTATGATAGATACCGTAGCTTATGCTTATGATTTAACACTGGCTCAGATCTCAGTGATCAGATTCAATGAGGAAGTTATGCTATATAGCCTTGGCTATGTTATGATATTTATAATGTTATTTGGTATTATTCTGGTCTATTAGGGTGCTCTCGCAGCACATTGATTGAACTTTCTCGTGGTAGCATTTTCTAGTGGATGTGTTAATTAGCAGTAATCTTCAGTTATGTGTATTCAACGTTCAAGTGGATGTGTAACAGTATTGTCTCCCAATGAAAATCCCTGGGAATTAATGACAAAAAACAATGTTGTAAGTGAGAAGTTGGGCTTGGTCAAACGCTGCAAAAGACAGGAAATTTAAACATCAGCTCTCTACACTATCACTATTTCCAGTACTTTATTTTTTATATCTGACTACTATACCATTCTGTAGCTATGTTGGGTACTGTATTTCTAACATGTACTCATCACTGGGCAGATTTGTTCAAACCTTCTCTCAAAGAGCCTAATTCATACTCTTCAAAATGGTAAGTGACTACGACTGCTGCATTAGGCTAAGTCCCACTACAGTAGGTTTAGACATGGACTATAATGTACATTCGTACAATAAGGGCAGCACAATAGTATATATTTCTGTAGGTGATTATTTTACACAGAAGACTGTGTACACACTTGAAATCTAAATATCACCTGCTGCTGGAGTGCATTGTGACTTATACCATCATAGATTGTACTCTTAATTTGCACATTAGAATCATCCATACAAGGAATAGCCTATACTGGACATATGGTCATGTACACCTAAATAGTATGAAGTATATGAAACCATACACTGCTGGCATACAGAGTAGTAGTCATAGCATAACATGTTGGCCTAATTGTCCTGACATGTCATACATGTAGTTGACACTGTAGAAATAAAAACAATCGGTGAAAGCATTGAATAGCCTAATGTAATCACAGCATACAATTACACGTCTACCTTTAGTATACTTTTAAAAAGGATTTGAAATTTTGAAATGTAAACGGACTGAAAGATTTAGACCCACCTTTCAAAAGCTATCAATATCAAAGGTTGGCTATCAATTTTGGTTTGCGGCATAAGAGGAATAGAGGAATTGCCTGCACAAAACTACAGTAGGGAAATACAAAGCATGTCCATACAGGTCACTATCATGGCTTGGAGCACATACTCTTAGAATTAGGGTCTTTGAGAGAAAGTTTGAATCAATCTGCCCAGTGATGAGTACGTGTTTGAAATACAGGTTACCACCATAGCTGCATAACTGTATAGCAGTGAGAGTACTGGAAATCCCTGATAGCGTAGAGAGCTTAGGTTTGGCTTGGTGGTGCTAATTTGAATGTCCTGTCTTTTGCGGCTTTTGACCAAACCAAACTTCTCACAAGTTCTTTGTTATTAATATGTTTTAGCGGGTGCAGATGATAGCCTGCACTTTCCTGCATTGACAAAGAACATTTCAGGGAAGGGATGGGCTTACAGAAAGATTGGGCTTTCCAAATGTGAAAAGTTTGTATAATAATGCTTCCCTGTTGAGCACACTGCAGATGTGTAATCAGGATTGTCCTATTATTATAATGAACTTATGGATATAGAAAACAGTTAAGACCATATACAGGTGCAGCTCAAAAAATTTGAATGTCGTGAAAAAGTTCTATATTTCTTGTCACTCATTTCAGAAAGTGAAACTCATATATTATATAGATTCATTACACGTAATTTTGATGATTATGGCTTACAGCTGATGAAACCCAAAATTCAGTGTCTCAGAAAATTAGAATATTTTTGCTTTAACATATTTTTAAAGTATCATATTTAATATTTGGTCGCATATCCTTTGCATGCTATTACTTCCTGAAGTCTGTGACCAATCAACATCAAAAGACTCTCGATATCTTATTTTCAGGTACTGTTACAAGCGATACTATAACCTCTCTGCATTTGAACTGATCTCTATGAGAATTGGGGGGTCAGACTAGATTCAGCTGTAAATTACGCTGGTACAGTATGGAACACATGACTGGCGAAATGGCTGTACGTCATCAAGGGTCTAAGGTATCAAACGAGCCCCAAACCATCACTCTGCGGCCAGATATGGAGTAGATGTGGATGGATCCCTTTAAGGGTTGTTTCTCCTGACTTTTTCCCCATAGAGTTCTATAGGAAAACGAGTCAGGAGAAATAACCCTTGCAGTGATCCATCCACATCTACTCCATATCTGGCAACAGAGTGATGGTTTGGGGCTCGTTCGATAGCTCAGACCCTTGATGACTTACAGCCATTTAGCCAGCCATGTGTTCCATACTGTACCAGTGTAATTTACAACTGAATCTAGTCTCACCCCCAAATTCCCATAGAGATCAGTTGAAATGCAGAGAGCTTATAGTATCGCTTGTAACAGTACCTGAAAATAAGATATCGAGAGTCTTTTGATGTTGATTGGTCACAGACTTCAGGAAGTAACAGCATGCAAAGGATATGCGACCAAATATTAAATATGATACTTTAAAAATATGTTAAAGCAAAATATTCTAATTTTCTGAGACACTGAATTTTGGGTTTCATTAGCTGTAAGCCATAATCATCAAAATTACAAGAAATAAAGGCTTGAAATATTTCACTCTATGTGTAATGAATCTATATAATATATGAGTTTCACTTTCTGAAATGAGTTACAAAAAATATTGAACTTTTTCACGATATAAATTTTTTTTGAGCTGCACCTGTATAGCTTGTAACACTGTGTTTTTATATTTATGAGACTGTCTTAAACACTTACAGGTGAAAAGCCCTTTAGATGTTTTGTCTGTGGGAAGGGCTTCACTCAGAAGCACACCCTGCTGGTCCACCAGCGCATGCACACTGGTGAGAAGCCTTTCACATGCACCGTGTGCTCTAAGGCCCTGTCCACCAAACACTCTCTGCTGGAGCACATGAACCTGCACACAGGTAACTCACTGCACACCTGTAGCTGCACCCAGGTACCTTTCATCACAGACAATATCCGCACACAGATACCTCTCACCACGCAACACCTGCATGCTTATACATCTTACTACATACAGCTTGCCAATTCCATAGCTTATAAATATATTCATACAGATACATAATGACTGAAGTGTAAGTTCCTCACACAAGGGGGCCCTCCCACAACATGAGCATGGGAATGATTTTTTTAAAGTGTATTGATAATCATTTTAAATGGTTTATTTCCCTTTGCAATAATTGCGAAACACCAACAAGATTTGCTATTGAGTTAACTTTACAATGTTATGTGTTTTGACCAGAACTCATTTCCAGTAAATGTTGTGCCACTGAAACATCTCCTAGTCAATAGCCAACGTTTCTGAGTGCTATAAACACTGTAGAAGTCTGTCCTAAAGAGATGGCTGCCGTAACAAATATTGATAATTTTGAGATGTTTTTGATAAATATCAAACTTGTGCTCAAATCAGCCATCAGTGTACCTGTACTGTTACTGTACTCAGTGGAAAACACTTTGTAAATGCATTAAACTTAATGATGTTAAATGATTACTTGACAATTTCAATCGTTTTCAGACCACAAATCTTTCAGCTGTGATCAATGTGGAAAGACATACAGCCAGAAGAGGCAACTGAAAAGCCATTATAGAGTGCACACAGGTAAAGAGCAGTGCTCAGATTTCAGTAAGAGTCCAACCCAAGCAGCTGCAGTTTCATTTCTTCACGTTCCTTCTTCTACAGGCAAACCTTTTCCAGAGTGTGCACAATGTCACCGTAGGTTTATGGATGCTGCACAGCTGAAGAAACATCTTAGAACACACACAGGTAAACTTGCATTTTATAACAAGTTAGCCAACATGGTTGTTGTTGTAACGTAAAATCCTTTTATTTCCAAAACATTTTATTCGTAAGAAGTCACATGAGATTTTTAACCAACTATTACGTACATATGTATGTGGAGATGTGTGTGTGAGTGTGTGCCTATGTGTATTGGTCTATGCTACTGTCCTCAGCCATGTGACATACAGATGCAGCTCAAAAAATTAGAATATCGTGAAAAAGTTAAATGTTTTTTGACACTCATTTCAGAAAGTGAAACTCATATATTATATAGATTCATTACACATAGAGTGAAATATTTCAAGCCTTTATTTCTTGTAATTTTGATGATTATGGCTTACAGCTAATGAAAACCCAAATTCAGTGTCTCATAAAATTAGAATATTACATAAGATCAATAAAAAAGGATATTTTAAACAGAAATGTCAGCCTTCTGAAAAGTATGTTCATTTCTATGCACTCAATACTTGGTTGGGGCTCCTTTTGCATGAATTACTGCATCAATGCGGCGTGGCATGGAGGCGATCAGCCTGTGGCACTGCTGAGGTGTAATGGAAGCCCAGGTTGCTTTGATAGCGGCCTTCAGGTCGTCTGCATTGTTGGGTCTGGTGTCTCATCTTCCTCTTGACAATACCCCATAGATTTTCTATGGGGTTCAGGTCAGGTGAGTTTGCTGGCCAATCAAGCACAGTAATACCATGGTCATTGAACCAGCTTTTGGTACTTTTGGCAGTGTGGGCAGGTGCCAAGTCCCGCTGGAAAATGAAATCAGCATCTCCATACAGCTTGTCAGCAGAAGGAAGCATGAAGTGCTCTAAAATTTCCTGGTAGATGGCTGCGTTGACTGTGGACTTCAGAAAACACAGTGGACCAACACCAGCAGATGACATGGCACCCCAAATCATCACTGACTGTGGAAACTTCACACTGGACTTCAAGCAACGTGGATTCTGTGCCTCTCCACTCTTCCTCCAGACTCTGGGACCTTGATTTCCAAATTAAATGCAAAATTTACTTTCATCTGAAAAGAGGACTTTGGACCACTGAGCAACAGTCCAGTTCTTTTTTTCCTTAGCCCATGTAAGATGCTTCTGACATTGTCTCTGGTTCAGGAGTGGTTTGACACGAGGAATGCAACATTTGTAGCCCATGTCCTGGATTCGTCTGTGCGTGGTGGCTCTTGATGCACTGACTCCAGCCTCAGTCCACTCCTTGGGAAGCTCTCCCAAATTCTTGAATGGATTTTGCTTGACAATCCTCTCAAGGCTGCGGTTATCCCTGTTGCTTGTGCACCTTTTCCTACCACACTTCTTCCTTCCACTCAACTTTCTATGAATATGCTTGGATACAGCACTCTGTGAACAACCAGCTTCTTTAGCAATGACCTTTTGTGGCTTACCCTCCTTGTGGAGGGTGTCAATGACTGTCTTCTGGACATTTGTCAAGTCAGCAGTCTTCCTCATGATTGTGTAGCCGACTGAACCAGACTGAGAGACCATTTAAAGGCTCAGGAGACCTTTGCAGGTGTTTTGAGTTAATTAGCTGATTAGGGTGTGACACCATGAGTTTCCAATATTGAACTTTTTCACAATATTCTAATTTTCTGAGACACTGAATTTGGGTTTTCATTAGCTGTAAGCCATAATCATCAAAATTACAAGAAATAAAGGCTTGAAATATTTCACTCTATATGTAATGAATCTATATAATATATGAGTTTCACTTTCTGAAATGAGTGACAAAAAATATTGAACTTTTTCACGATATTCAAATTTTTTGAGCTGCACTTGTATATATATATATATATATATATATATATATAATATATTAAACAAAACAAATAATAATACATTAAATATACTAATAAATAAATTAAAGAAGGGGAAGTACAAAACAAGAAAATAGATGGATGTGAAAGAAATAGGAAGGATTATCCTCCATAATACTTTAATTTAGCCTGTATACTAGTACTTCATCATACACACACATATATACATGTATAATATATATACACATACACATAATAAATATATACACACATGCACATAGGCATATATGAAAGAAAAAAAAAGATAAACCTCACATATCTGCATATGTCATTCTCGTATATATGTCTAACTGTCTCCGAGTCTCCCTGTAGTATGTGCACAAAATGTCTTGCTTTAGTCAGTGGAGTTTCATTGTTTGAGTAATTTGTTATCGTGACCATTTACTCCTTCTTTTATAATTTATATCCTGGTTTCTTATTTTAAAAGTCATCCTCTCCATTTCTGCTATATCATTTACCGTTTTCACCCATTTTTGTACTGATGGTAAATTAGGTTTTAGTCAACTCCTAGTTATTTGCTTCATGGCTTCTTATTTTTCTTAATATTCTGTACAAGTATTTATCCACTTCTAAATTTAAATCTGGTTTATAAATTCTGGCTCTATAATTCTTCTAATTAAAAAAATTAGACGTATAATGTTAATAATTTTATCCCAGAAAGTTTGCAATTTTGGACAGAACTAGAATATATGGGAGTATTAATTTCACCACAGTTTCTCCAACATTTCGATGTAGTGGATTGACACTATTTTGATTGACAAGTATCTTGAACATATTTTCCATGAATATTCTCTCCAAAATTTAGAATTTGTAGTTTTATGTGCACCAGAAAATACTTCTTGCCAATCATCATTTGAGAGTTCAGTTCCAAGTTCAGAGTTCCATTTAAGTTTTGTGTTAATATCCTCCATTTTCAAGCCATTTTGCAATATTTTATAGATTTTGGACAGGTTGTTTTTTCTTTTCATTATTTAGATTTTCAATGATAAACTTTGTTTGTGGGTGTACCTTAGTTTCTATTTCATACCGGTCAACACGCCACGGTATGGGTCATCCTCGCCGAGAGGGGGAGCTACTAGGAGATTGTTTATCAAATTAACCACCACTACGGGCGGAACCACGTCACGCCATAAATATGGCGCTGGTACACCGCTCGACCTCTTTTTGCCTCCTCGAGGCGAGCTGAGATTGTGTTTGTTGGTTCCTTTGGAATCTGCGATTATCGCAAAAACTTTTTGTTTCTACCTCTCCCGATCGCCCGGACAACGTAAGTTTCCGGGGCTTTCCCTCCCCCAGCAACGCGGAACTGCGGTTTGCTTGCTGTTGTTTGCTGCTTTACACGGTAAGATATTACCTTGTTGTAGCCGGTTCACGGCCGGTTTTTTTCATTACAGAATTAGATCGGATTTACCCGATATCTTTCTGATTGCATTGCGTTGTTTTCACTTGTTATTTGCATAGCAACAATTACATGCATGATACAATGATACAAAGTAAGCCTCCGCGTCCTCTCGCGGTCCTCCAGTGCTACTGTTGCGGACCCTTGACTGGCGCTGGATTCGCTTGGAAAAAAAAAACGTTGTTGTAGGCAGATTGCTGCCGTTCTTTACAGAAGTTTATATTATTATTAACTAACATTCTTCTGTCTTATATTAGCCGCTGGGCTTGGTGTTGTTAGTTGCGCAGTAGCAACAACAACAACAACAACAATAAGAACAACGAAAAGGCTGGAAGGAGCCCCTGTGTCCGTTAGGGCAGACGCTACCTGAAGCTTCCACACCCCCCTCGGTCCTTCAGTACCACTGATTTGGGCCCTCGGCTTGGTGTCGGACATACTCTATTCCTGTAGGTTTGGGCAGCACGCTGCCATTCCAACAGAAAAAATAAAATAAAATTTAAAAAAGCCGGAAGGGGCCTCTCTGCTCTCAGTACCACTGATTTGGGCCCTTGGCTTGGTGTTGGACACACTTCTGGGCTAAGCATGTCGGAAGGCGTACAGAATCCGGGAGATGGTGGGCCGTCGGGGGAGGACGTCCCACCTGGGCAATAAACTTTTGTGGAGCATAATATGGAGCCGTATGCTCAAGGGGCTGGGTTTGGCAAGCGCGCTAGGAAGCGTAAGCATCAGGAACCGGAGTTCCATCAGCTTCAGCTACAGGTGCAGGCGATGCAGCAGACCCTTCTGGGGCTGGTAGCATCACAGCAGCAGTCACCCAGGCCTCGGGACCCTCAGGGCCAGGTGCCTGGACCGTCCTGCTGTCACCCAGACGAGCTGTCTACGACGGCGTCGGATAGCCTGTACTGTCGGACAGACCCCCAACAGTCTGACACTGAAGGTGGGTCAGTGTCTGCCCAGGAAAGCGACGATGCTTCTGAACTCCCGCCCTTGGATCCCTCCGATCGGGCGGTGATTCTCAGGGCGGCTGAGCGCGCTCGCTTACCCCCCTTGGCGGTTCCTGCTCCCTCACTTTTCAGCCGTGGCCTTCATCGGCTCATGACAGGGGGGTTACCACCCCTGCCTGATTTTTTGACAGAGCTGCAGGCATCCTGGCAGTCTCCTGGGGCATATAGACTCCCCAAGACCCTGTTAGCCAATATGGCGGGTGCCGCGTCCTACGGGTTGGCGGCCCCTCCACAGATTGGGCCTATGTTTTCAATGCTCGCAGGCGCTACCTTTAGAGCTGATAGTGATTCTCAGCATCCCAATAGGCGATGCAGGGCTACTGACAAGCGGGTGTGTAAGGCTTATCAGTCCGCCGCTCTTGCGGCCCGACTGGCTAACACTAACGCACTACTGCTGGTGTACCTGGAGGGTATGCTGCAGGACATGTCCTCCGCTGCCCCCAGTAACTCAGTAATAGAGATGCTGCGTGTGGTGGACATTATGATGCGCGGGGCTAGTGCTCATGCCCAAGCCCTGGGGCACTCCATGTCCTCACTCGTTCTGGCACGCCGCCAGGTGTGGCTGTCTCAGTCCAGTCTAACAGACCGAGGACAGGTCGCAGCCCTTACTGCCCCAGTGGTTCCGGGGCAGGTGTTCGGGCCGCCTGCGGAGGCTGCCTTAGAGCAGTCACGCAGGGCGAGAGAGATGTTGGGGGCGGTAGGACGGGCTCCAGCCCCACGGGCCCCAGCAAGAGGGACCCGTTTTTTCCACAGTGCACCCCCAGCTTCAGGTCCCGCCCCCACTGGGGAGCACACGACCTTTCAGGGGCCTTTATCCGGCTCTCTGGAGCCAAGGGCCTCGCGTTTCTCGCGGGACCGGGCGCGGTTCCGGAAACCTTCCGGTAAGTCAGCTTCCCGAGGCCGGTTCCGTCGGTGACGGTTACCAGCCTCCGGCACCGCGTTTTTCCCCTCTCCATCTCGCAAAGTGGCGCCTATGTACCCGATGTCCTTGGGTGCTCAGCACATTGGAGTCGGGGTACAGGCTTTAATTCAACACCAAGGCCCCCCGTTTTTACGGGGTTACTCCTACTCGGGTGAGAGACGGGGCCGCTGCGCGAGCTCTCTCCAACGAGATTCTGGTGTTGCTAGAGAAGGGAGTAATAACACCCCTGCCCCTGGTGGCAGCGGGACAAGGGTTTTATTCAGTCTATTTTCTAGCCCCCAAGAAGGACGGGGGCTTCCGCCCCATCCTAGATCTAAGAAGGCTCAACCGCTTTTTGAAGCACCTGCCCTTCCGGATGCTCTGCCTCGCCAATCTCCTCCTTCAGGTGAGAGATGGCGACTGGTTCACCTCTGTGGATCTAAAGGATGCATACTTCCATATCCCCATACACCGGGATCACCGGAAGTACCTCCGCTTTTCCTTCAAGGGCACAGGGTACGAGTACTCGGTCCTTCCCTTTGGCCTAGCTCTGGCCCCACGCACTTTCACAAAGTGCATGGATGCCGCACTGATCCCACTCCGTCGTCAGGGTATCCGCATTGCGAATTACCTGGACGACTGGCTGATCTGTGCTCCATCAGAGGAGCAAGCGAGAAGGGACACAAGGTCGGTACTGGAACATTTAGCCAGCTTGGGCCTGACCCTGAACAGGGAGAAGAGCCACCTCACCCCTTCCAGAGAAAGGGTTTTCCTGGGTCTGGTTTTGGACTCGGGTCCATGCGTGCCTCTCTAACCCCAGAGAGGCGACATACTTTGATGGAGAGTCTGTCCCATTTTGCTGCAGCGCGGCAGGGGACGGTAAAACTTTGCTGGAGGCTGCTCAGCCTGATGGCCTCAGCCGCCCAGGTGGTGCCACTTGGGCTGCTGCATATGCGCCCGTTACAGCATTGGGCGACGGCACAGGGAGTGAGCCCGCACGAAGATGGGCGGCGACTCCTCCCCATTTCCCAGAAATGCCTAAAGATGGTGGATTGGTGGCTCACCACCCCTGGCCTCAAGGAGGGCGTTCCCTTGGAGCCAGCCTCCATGACTGGCTGGGGAGCGGTCAGAGGTGGCCAGTCCGTGCAGGGATCGTGGAGCCCCTCATGGGCAGGGAAACACATAAACCTTCTAGAAATGGAAGCAGTGCTTCGGGCATTGTACCACTTCCTCCCAGTGGTCTGGCACAGACATGTTCTTGTCCGGACAGACAGCTCCACGGTAGTGTCCTACATCAACCGCCAGGGTGGGGTTCGGTCCCCAATCCTGCATGCGAAAGCACGTCAAATCCTGCTCTGGGCACATGCCCAATGCATGTCCCTGAAGGCAGTGCACGTGCCGGGTATAACCAATGTGGCAGCCGATATGCTGTCCAGGGGTGGCCCGAGACCAGGGGAATGGCGCCTGCACCCAGAAATTGTGCAGTCCATTTGGTCCCGCTTCGGGGAAGCACAGATGGACCTCTTCGCATCCAGGGAGAATGCTCACTGCCCCCTGCGGTACTCTATGATGGACACGACGGGGACATTGGGCGTGGACGCACTGGCACACCAGTGGCCTCCAGCCCTGCTCTATGCTTTCCCCCCCATGCCTCTCCTGCCCACAGTTCTGGCGAGGATCAGGAACTCAGGGGCACAGGTTCTGCTGATTGCCCCCAACTGGCCCCAGCAGAGATGGGGGACCCCCTGGCGCCTCCCAACCAGGCCGGATATGCTGTCGCAGGCCCAGGGCCTGCTGTGGCATCCGAACCCAGAATTTTTCAACCTGCATGTTTGGCCCGTGGGCAGACTTGCCGGCAGGGCCTAGAATCAGCAATGCTGGACAATTCCTCTGAGGAGCCAGGCGGCTTCGGCCGCCTAGATCGAACGCAGTCCCTTCTTGGGACCTGCAGCTGGTCTTAAATGCTCTCACTGAACCGCCGTTTGAGCCCCTGACTGGGCTCAGCCTAAAGCTCCTCTCTTGGAAGATGGCCTTCCTGCTCGCTATCGCCTCCGCGAGGCGAGTGAGCGAGCTGCATGCACTGTCGATACACCCTGCCTGTATACGGCTGGGGGACAGTAGCTCATCGGTCTCTTTGCGTCCCAACCCCGCGTTTCGGCCTAAGGTCCTTTCGCGGTCATACGTCTCGTGGCCTATTGGGTTGGAGGCGTTTCATCCTCCTCCCCATGAGACCCCTTAAGAGTAAGATGGTGATGATTCAGGGTTTTTATCACCCATTGGTTATGTTCCACGTTCCCACTTGAGCTTGCTCTTCTGTTAAGAACAGCAGCTAATGGTGTAATTTTATTGATCGGTCCCGCACTCATGCTATGATGTACGGTCCTGGTTACCCCACTACATCCCCGCCTGACTTATTTGATATACAGTAACACATACCGTGGCGTGTTGACCGGTATGAAATAGAACGTACGGGTTACGGATGTAACCCCGGTTCTATGAATACGGTCAACACGCCACGCGGTGTTGTCAGGCGGGGAACCTTGCGCCCGCAGGACGGCAAGTGCCCTCAAGTCGGCAAAAGAGGTTGAGCGGTGTACCAGCACCATATTTATGGTGTGACGTGGTTCCGCCCGTAGTGGTGGTTAATTTGATAAACAATCTCCTAGTACCTCCCCCTCTCGGCGAGGATGACCCATACCGTGGCGTGTTGACCGTATTCATAGAACCGGGGTTACATCCGTAACCCGTACGATTTGCTTGTTGTTTTATTTTAGTCTGTATATAATTGCGAATCTGAAGATATTTAAAGAAATAAGATTGTGTTAATCCAAATTTTAATGATATTGATTAAAATGAGTCTTGTGCCATTCTTGATCAGTTGAGAGTATGTTTTTAATCCTTTTAATGACCATGTTTTTAAAATATTAAAAGCATTTTATTTGGTGTAAAAACTGGATCCCATGACATTTCTCTAAGAAGTAGTAAATCATTTTTTAAGTTCTGAGTCTTACATATGTGTTTCCATGTGGTAAGTGTATTGTTTACCCATTGATTTTGTCCTTTATTTAGCTTAGTATCGTTTCCAATTAAAGGCAATGTTTTAATTGAAATATTCACACTTGTATTCTCTATTGTTTGCCATTTCGTTGAGGAATTATCATTGAACCAGATCATTATATTTTTAATTTGTGTAGCATTAAAATAATTACGTACATTTGGAAGTGCCATACCGCCATTTTCTTTTGAAGAAGTTAATTTTTTCAATTTGATCCTTAGTTTTTTATTATTCCAGATGAAATTTATTATCGTTCCATTCCATTTCTTAAAACTAACTGAGGGTATGGGGAGTGGCAGTGCCTGAAATAGAAAAAGGAATTGTGGCAGCACTTTCATTTTTATAGTATCCACTCTTGTTCTGCCTAATTGTATTTTCTAGGGTTTTGTAGTTACAGTAGTATAAATTATTGAAGTTCTTAGGGATTGTAATACCTAAATATTTTATTTTATTTTGATCTCATTTAAGTTTTAATGTATTTTTGATGTTTCTTCTGTCAGTTGTTCTCCTAGGACCATCGCTTCACACTTATTTTCGTTCAGTTTATACCCCGAGTATTTACTATATTCACCGATGGTTTCGAATAGAACTGGTAAGGAGTCTTCTGGAGATGATAGATACACTATGACATCATCGGCATATAGTGATATTTTATGAGTTTCATGGCCTATAGTTATTCCTTTCATACTTGTTGTCTTATGGATTCAGCCAAAGGTTCCATACAAAGAGCAAATATTAATGGGGAGAGCAGGTCTCTTTGCCTTGTCCCCCGATAGATTTTAAAACGTCTTGATTGCGTGCCATTGACCTTAACTTGTGCATTTGAGTTTCTATACATTGCTTTTAGCCATGAAATAAAATAAGATTGAAATCCGAATGCCCTAGCAATTTCAAATATATATGGCCATACCATCAAAGGCTTTTTCTGCATCCATTTTTGGACTCTTACTGAAAACACAAACAAGTTTTGTGTTTTTAATTTTTGGGAGTGATCCATCATGTTCAAAGTATGTCTAATATTATCTGTTAGGAATCTATTAGGGATAAATCCGCTTTGATCTGTATTAATTATATCCGGGATAATCACCTTCAGTCTATTTGCTATAATCGCTGTTAATATTTTTTGGTCTGTATTTAGCAGTGAAATTGGTCTGTATGATGAGCAAACAGTCTAATCTTTCCCCTCCTTATATATAACCGTTATCATAGATGAGTCCCAGGTTGGTGCCCAAGTGTCTGTTTCTAGAGCCCAAATGGACGCTTTTTGTATTATGGGTTATGTATTATCTGATCCATAAATTCCTTATAAAATTCATTAGTGTACCCATTATCTCCAGGAGTTTTTTCTTGTTTAAGTTTTTTTATTTGTTGTGTTATTTCTTCTGTAGTTATTGGTTTAATAAGAAGACTACGTTGTTTTAAATTAAGGTGTTCCTGTGTTTTCAGTTTCATTTTTATATAGTTGTTCATAGTAATTCGCAAATGCTTCTGCAATTAAATTTTTGTCTATTCATATTTTAGAAGTGTTAATGCGATTTCTTGATTTGTTTTTTAAGTTTATAAGCCAGAATTTTCAATGATTTGGGTCCGCCATCATAATATTTTTGTCTAGTGAATAGTAATGTTTTCTCAGTTTCCTGTGTCAATAATTTGTCGATGTACTTATTTTGAAGGTTTGTTTTTATTTCAGCCCTATTTACCCTTTTAAGTTCATCTTCAAGAGTTTTTATTTGTTTTTCCAGATCTCTTTATTTTTTCTCTTTCCTGCTTTTTAGCGGATGAATATGCCATTATTTGTCCTCTCAGCACTGCCTAAGCCCCTTCCTACAGTATAATTGGATCAATTTCATCTATATCATAAAATTTTCTAATTTTTCCTTTGATTTTATGTTTAAAAACAGCATCCTGAAGTTTGGAATTATTAATTCTCCAGAGACTTATTAGAATCTCTTAGACTCCCTTTTTTCATATTCAGATCAACTATTAGAGAAACTGTGGCATAATCTGATAAAGTAATTGTTCCGGTTGTACACTTTTTAACGACCGAGATATCTTTTTTAAACATGAAATAATAGTCCAGTCTGTTATATATGTGATGTCTTTCTGAATAATAAGTTTTTGGTGGTAGGATGAAGAGCTCTCCACACATTTACTAATCCTATTTCAGAGCAAGCATTCCTCAGGATTTTTGCTCCTTTTTCAGATCTATGTACAGAGGTGCTCTGCGTGTCTAATCTAGTGTTCATAATAAGATTAAGATCAGCTCCAATGATGGTGATTTCTTTGGTTTCTGTTGTTATTAAATCAATTTTTTTATTCATAAATTCTGGACCCTCATCGGGGGGGCAGTACACATTTAAAAGTGATATTTCCACTGAGGATACTCTGCCTACTATCAAAACGTATCTTCCTTCTCGATCCAATAAACATTTTGACTTTTCTAACGGAATACGGGATTTAATATCTATGGCTACTCCCCTTCTTTCTGAATTGTAAGAGCTAGCGAAAACCTGTGCATTAGCAATCTTTTCTAATTTTTTGTGTTTTCGTTTGACAGATGCGTTTCCTGGAGGAACAGTATACTCCCTTTATCGTTTTTCAGTTTTTGAAGAGTTTTTTCCCTCTTAATAGGGTTATTCAATCCATTAACATTTAAATAAATAATATTTATCTCAACCATAAAGCAAACGGGTAGATGAAACTATCACTATTTTTCCAAAATTTTTACAAAACCTTTTTACGCTTGGTGCACATGTTGATGTCTAAGCTTGGTCAATTTGAAGACCCCATGGTTCATGGCAAATAGGAGACCGAGGTAAATAGGTTGTGTAAAAATAAAAAACAAGAAAACAAAAAAAAGGAAAATAATTTTTATTTTATTTTATTTTATTTATTTTTTTATTTTTTTAAGTAGAACTGAGCCGACTTCCAACTTTACTACCTTGAATTCTTGGTAGCTTACCATTTTATTCCATGCGTTTTTCTTCACATGGGTATTCTGGCACATTAAAGTAATTGCCTGCTTGTTGCTCATTGAATATTGTTAACCATTTAGCCAGTAAATAAGGACAATAGCATTCCTGTCGTGTCCCCCTCCCCTTAATATTGTCCTATGGATTTTTATTTCAGAGAGAGTGAAAGACTATTGGTCAATTACATACACCCCCCCCCTCATCCCTCCTAATTCCCTACTCCCCATCTTATATTTCAAGAGTTAACAGATAATAGCAAATTATTATAAAAATAAACACATAATAATAAAAAGAAATAGAACAGTGTGTGTCAAAGCGTGCATTACCTTGCGCTTGTCAATTTGTAATCCGATTTAAAGCACCGACCTGGACACACAATCAAAATATAACACACATCCCGATAGGTAATTCAGACACATAAAAACCCACAGTACAGTACACACATCCCCCACAGCGCATAGTACTGATGTATGTGCATACAGCTTTAGGACAAACACAGGCACGTCCAGCATATAACACACTGTACTCATGCTCCGTGCACAATGGGATGGATAGAATGCTAATTAGAATGTACACAGCTGTACAATGGATAACATGCTAAATATCCTGCAAATGGGGAATGTTTGGTACATTAAGTGTGTAGCTCTGTCTTCCCCATCAGGCGAGAAGCCTTTTACCTGCGAGATCTGTGGGAAGTGCTTCACCGCCAAGAGCACGCTGCAGACACACATCAGGATTCACAGGTAAGCTTGAATATTACCACTCATATCAGGCCCAGGTAGCTATACAACATTATGTTCTAACAAAGTTCAGTATGCCTTTAATTCTACCATTAGTTAGGCAACACATGAAATATAACACAAGCCAGGTCCTGAAAAGTCAAATAAAATGTAATTAATGTAAAAATGTAGCTTAATGCTACGTATGTATCTGTTTGTATTTGTTGTTAGTGCTTTCATACAACAGTAACCATTTATAATTGAAATGTATCTCAATGCAAAAATCTCATAGCGGATGTACAGCCAGAGAACACCTTTTTTGGAAGTGTCAATGCAAACCTATATAACATGAGGTCTTTTACGACAACCAGTAGTAGTCAGGCATTTACTGTAAATGATTTGATAAAGGCCTGTGACCGAAACATCAACCAATAAATGCATGAACAGCAGTGAATTGTGTGTGTGTGGAAATCATTTCCATACTTTTGTACTACAATTATGGGGACTTTGTTTTCCCTGCACCACACATGAGCCAAGCTGCTCTTCTTTTTTGACAAACCTTTAAATAGATATTATCTGATAGAAAAGGAAAGACTACGCAGGTAAACAATTTCCATTTAATGGAAAAATATTTATTGCAAGTCAAAGTATGTACTTTAAATTCTTTACTTTCAGCAATTGGCTGTAGAAAAATGGCAGAACAATCATTAGAAATAACAATAACATGCTGTTACCCACCAATATTTATTTGAACTGGAATACAAAGACAAAGAGCTAAATCAAATTAAAAAGGATAGAAGAAAAACGGAGGCTAAGACAGAAAGGCAAGATGCAGAGTAGTCTCTGGATTTCAGTTCAAATAAAAATGGCTGGTCATCAAAGAGACTCAAGATCCTCATAATAGTCTGATGAATAATTAGCATTGCAACATGTTTTTGATTTGGATTTTCCAAGTGTGTGTATAAAGGTGAGCCACACACCACTGGAAACAATACATTTTAGTGAGTGCCGAATAAGTAAGTAACGGTAACGTTGGGTCAATTCAAGTTCAACGGAATATATTTAAATTTTGGCTAATAAATTCCAACTTTCACAACTCTCACTTTAGCCTGCAGCCTGTTTAATGCAGATGGCATGATTGCGACACCTTTATATGTCTGAGCTAACTTACCAGGTTGTGCTCATAATTGATCTCTGCACTCGCCACACTAAACACAGATTTTGCATCTCGCCCACTTGAAATGTTGGAAAATCCAATAAACCTCCCCTGAATGTGCCCACTTCCATCAACGTATTGCAATGCGACTGAAAGCTGGGAGTGACAACTGGTGTCAGTCGTTTCGTCAATTTTTCAAACAAAAAAAAGGAGTGGAATTAACCTCACGTTTTATCTCGTCTGCAACAGAAGAAATAAGGTCATACCACAGACTCACTCACATGTGCACTGGATATTGCGGTGTGATGGCACAATCCAGATTTTTTATGTTAAATCCATGTTTTGTCTATGTTGATGTTCCACTGCGTGTGGCACAAAACAGAAGGCGGATTGCCAGCAGCAGCTATAAGCAAGAGTCTAGGATGGTAACAATTAGATCAATTTTGCCATGGGGTGTTTTTGCTACTGTTCTGTATAGGAGGACAAAATTTACAAACTCGTGTATTTTAAGAACATTGTATTGTGCAAAACTGCAATGTATTAAAGATGACTTATAAATAAATAAATAAATAAATCTTTAAATACAGAAACAAAAATAACAATTTCAAGCATTCAAGTAGCTGCTACTGCATTGGACAAAAACAAGCAGGCTTGTTACGGTACCTTGGAGACTTTAGAGGTAGATGTAACACTATTAAAGCGATATTGATATATATATATATTTATATATAAATATAAATATATATATATATATATATATATTTGTAGGCTTTGGTAACAATCTTCCCAACCTCAGTCCTCTCTTGAATGAGGGTAACTCAGCTCTTAAATAGTGTTAGCCCCACCCTGGACTAATCCAATTCTGATTATAATATTAAAATAAAAAAATTGCTCAATTTGCATTTCTATAGGCAGTACATACATTTCTCACAACAATTCCACGTCCTCTTCGATAATAATTACATTTGCAGAATATAATAAACCAAATTATAATGTGAAATAACAAATGCTCCCTGTTTAAACCCTACTATTACAATGCGCAACCCTTTTGTTTGCACAGCTCCACCCCCAGGTGAGTTGCTTAACTTGGATTCCCATTAAATGACAAACCCTTTAAGGGTTGTTTCTCCTGACTTCCCCCCGTAGAGTTCTATAGGAAAATTAGTCAGGAGAAATAACCCTTGCGATGATCCATCCACATCTACTCCATATCTGGCAACAGAGGGGTGGTTTGGGGCTCGTTTGATAGCTCAGACCCTTGATGACTTACAGCCATTTAGCCAGCTATGTGTTCCAGTGTAATTTACTGTACCAGTGTAATTTACAGCTGAATCTAGTCTCACCCCCCAATTCCCATAGAGATCCATTCAAATGCAGAGAGCTTATAGTATCGATTGTAACAGTACCTGGAAATAAGATATCGAGAGTCTTTTGATGTTGATGGGTCACAGACTTCAGGAAGTAACCGCATGCAAAGGATATGCGACCAAATATTAAATATGATACTTTAAAAATATGTTAAAGCAAATGGTATGAATACTTATGTAATTGAGATATTTCAGTTTTCGATGTTTTATACATTTGCAAAAATTTATGTCATTATGGGCTATTTTGTGTAGAATTTTGAAACTAAAAATGAACTCAATCTATTGTAGAATATGTCTGTAATGTAATAAAATGTGGAGAAGGTGAAAGGGGTGGGCAGACTTTCCGGCTTGACTGTGTGTGTGTATGTATATATATATATATATATATATATATATATATATATACATATACACAGTGCCCTCCCATATTATTGGCACACCTGGTAAAGATGAGTAAAAAGGGTTATAAAAAATTCACCTTAATGTCACATTGAAAAAATGAAAAACATCCAACCTTTATTTGAAGTAAATTTATTATGAGAAAACAAAATCCCTCATCAAGAAATAATTATTTTTAACAAAACCATTAATGTTGCACTTGTGTTGAACTGAGTCAGCCAATGCTAATCGCAGGGATTCCCTAAATGCCTTCACCTTAGCTGAATCATTTATATTAATTTGGTATCAACTGAGTACATAATATCGTGATTTTGCTCAGGTCATTATTAATGTGTAATTTGATTGGTAATTCATTTAATTATTAATTGGAGTTACCCATTTTTTGTTAGTATTCTCTTTTGAGAATAGAATAAATTTTATGAGACTGATTTATTATGCAAAAACTATGCCACCAGTTGTATAAGGATGGCAGTGGCGTACTTGAGTACATAAGTGACGCCTCGTGTATATATTTAAATGAATGTTCCCTACAGTGATTTTGTTTTATGTTTTTTGCCTCTCCTGTGAAATGGTCGCTTGCGAGATATATATCTCAACTCGCGCCGGGTCACATATGGTTTGATACATACATATAAGGGATGACTCGCTCCTCGGAAACAAGTTTGAGATTGCCTCAGAGGAGCGAGTTTACATTATTTCTCTTTTCAGCTGATAGAGGTCACTGTTTCTGTCACAATTCATAACATATGACACAAAATAATCGCCCACTTTCTCACGTGTTTATATTTGTATTTGTTTTATTAATTTGACTGATTACGCTTAATTATCATAAGGCTTTAAGGCTCATCATTTTTTTTAAAATATATTTTTTATTTTGAGGAGGTAGTGCCTCCTTTGCATACCTGGAGGAGCCTCCCCTGCTGTGAACTAAAGCAGGACAGCCCCAAAAACGCTAGTGTCTCTCACACACTATGGGCTTCATGGAATTCATGAAATGTTACTAAATACGTGCGCACATTTACGTACAAAACAAGTTAGTACGAAAACTTTACACCACATTCATCAAACCGTGTGGGAAAGGCAGATTTGTTTGTCTTCCGTGTATTCCATATTCCAATTCATTGTGACAGGCACTTGCACCTTATTTTGCGATTAGCACAAATCCATGCCCATGAATTACCTTATATGGAAGTTGCAAATTCCATTTACGTGTGCAGACAATGTCAAAATTCAAGAAAAAGCAAGAGAAATAATTATTCCGACACGGAAATCAAAGTTTTATTAAGTCAAAGAAAATTGTTTTTTAGTATTGTCCGTTCTGGTGTCATAGGAACTGGCAAAGTAAAAAGGCCTGGCAGGAGATAACGTGTCGTCAATGCAGTATCTTCCGTCACATAAACTGTTATAGTTCGAGCCTTTCTGCATTGGGCGAGTGCATTGCCTCCATCTGCCAAGCACTACGGTCTTTCTGGGAATAAAACCTCATTCATTTTGTCATTTTATTTTTATTTGTACGTATGAACAAATTTCAGGTACGAAAACTTTGATGAATGCCAAAATACACGCAAAATTGCAAATATGAATGATTTGCGCACGTTTTGTGAATGAGGCCCTATATGTCTGTGAATGTGTAGCTCCTATAGTGATGGTGGTTTGCCACTAGAGGTTTGTTGACGAGCGCTTTTTCAGTTCATGTGTATAAGGTGAACCAGTGAAGATACTCATGAAGAAACACATGCACTTATGTAAGTGCCAATATTGGAAGATAAATAAATGTGCAGACTTCAATTTCTTTGCTTTTTCATCAGCCTAACAACTATATAGTTAGGCAGTTCATGTACTACCTTGACAGAAAAGGTGAGCCAGTTAACAAGGGCTCAGTGCCCAGATGAAAATAACATGAATTTGTGTCAGGGCTGGCGTCAATTCCATTTCAGTTTAGTCAATTCAGGAATGCTAATTAAATTCAATATATTATTATAACAATCCACACAGAATAATTTTGGGAATTTGCTAATTGAATTTCCAATTCTTTATCTGAACTGACTGAATTGAATCAACTGTAACACTGATTTCTAGCATGCGGTGTGTTTCCTGCAGGGGGGAGAAGCCATATGTGTGCAGTGTCTGCAGTAAGTCATTTTCTGACCCCAGTGCCCGGAGGCGTCACGTGGCCTCCCATACGGGTGAGAAACCCTTTACCTGCTCACTCTGCAGCCTGTCCTTTGCTCGCCTGGACAACCTCAAAGCACACACCAAGACCCATAACAAGGAGAGGTCCGCATGGGCCGTGGGTGAGGTTGCTGTGGCGGCCACCGTGGGGGACGGGCCTGGGGAGGAGGTGCGGGGCATCCTGCAGCTGCAGCAGTACCACCTCCCCTCCACCACGGAACCGGAGATCCAGCTGGTGGTCACAGGCGAGGTGGAGAACATCAATTTCCCAGTGCAGGAGCAGAACATCAGCATCATTAACAGACCAGAGGAGGCAGTGGGTGGCAGTGGCAGCAGTGGTGAGGGGGCGGGCCCCAGCCTCACGCTCCTCACCCAGCCCTCGCAGCACGTGCAGAACCTGGCTCTGGGTGTGCTGGAGGGAGGAGCTGAGCAGATGCACGTCATCACTCTGACCAAGGAGACCATGGAGCACCTGCAGGTCCACCACGCACAGCCCTCGGCCCTGCCCCAGCACCACCATGTGTTGCAGCATCCACCCATCCCGCATCTGCCCGTTACCCCGGAGACGCCCACTCAGCAGCAGGGCCAGGCCATTCACATCAGCGGCCAGACGGCACAACCAATCTCCATCAGCCAGACCACCCAGCAGATCCCCAGCCACCACATCCAGGGTCAGACGTACCAGATCCAGGCCGGAACAGTCTCCTACCTCTACACCAGCCTGGCCCCGCAGACCTGACCAGACTACAGCTGCTTCAACATGGTTATGTAGGGAGAACATCTGGTCAAATATGTATTTCAACTACTTTATATTTCTGTCCCTTTAAAATTTTTAACTTTTATGGAAATGCCTAACAATTTTCAAATAAATATGTTACTAACCAAAACATGCAATTGTGAAAAAACTATTTTGTTCTGAATACTGGTGAAAATAGAAAATACTTTTCAAATTGTCAGGAAACGGCATGAATCAGCAAACAAAACCATTTTAATTATGAAGGCAGCATGCTGAAATAATGGAATCTTTTAGCCTCATCATAATGAAACATGTTGAATGCAGATCTATTCTGAATGTAGTTTCTGAATTCCTTAGATATGGCACCTGTTTTTAATGAAAAGGGCTTAGATAAGTGTGTGATTCATTTCTATTTAAAAATTACACTCATTAGGATTTGAAACCAACCTCTCACTTGCCCCACCAACACGACTTGGGGGCCTAACCCCTGACTGTAAAGTAGAGGCTTAAACTTCGAATGGGTATTTGAGACAAAGTTAGTGGCGGGTTATGATGGCAAGTTGGCAACAGTGTCTATTTTGTTTACCGGGGCCTCTTTCTTTTTTTTCTTCTGTTTTTAATTTTTATTGTTTTTATTCTTTTTTCCCTTACCATTTTTGTATGGAAATTCACTGTAAAGTTAAGAGTGGTTTATGTTCTGTGGAACAGTGAGTATAAATTATTTAAACAACCGTAAAGAAAAAAGATTTTGGGAGTTCTGAGGAAATGTACAGTTTACGACTTACGTACATTATAGAATGCACACATCACAAACGGGCTAGCAAATGGTAAGGGCAAGTTTTTGTAGTTTTTTTTTCTTTTTTCTATGCCCACAAGGTAAGACGAACTTGGTGTAAATGTCTCACGGAGGATTTCAGCCCACTTTGAAAGAAGTTTACATCATGACATCTCAGGCTCTTTCAAACACTTGGCGCTAAGTGGCGGTAACCCAAAAGCGAGCATCTTTTTCAGACCAACACAGTTGTCGTTTTACTGTCCATACATGGCATTCAATGGCTTCAAATGTTTTTTAAATAGCAAAGTGAACTTTGACCTATTTCCATCTTGCCATGTGTGTCATATTTTGGAGAAGATTGTAAACAAGCAACTTATTCATTTTTTAGAAGTGTGTGGAAACCTATTCTGCATGCAACCTATTCTTTCTTCTTTCTCTCCTTTCTTTTTCTCTCTTTTGTATTCTTTTTTTTGTGACCTCTAGCTGCGGGAGTAATTTCGTTTACATGTACCTGTACCTGTTAAATGACAATAAATTCGATCTATCTATCTATCTATCTATCTATCTATCATATGGTTTTCGCACTGGTTATGGTTATGTCACTGCCACATTGAAAGTTCTTAATGATATATCATCTGCCCTGGACAACAAGAAATTTTGTGCTGTAGTTTTTATTCACTTGGCAAACGCTTTTGATTCTGTTCACCGTTTTATCCTGTTTGAAAGGCTAAGAAGTATTGGTGTTGTTGACTCCTCTGTAGACTGGTTCTTAAACTATCTAATAGGTAGGGTGCAGTGTATAAAATCTGGACATTTGGTGTCTCTCCCAGTCACCAAGGCTGTAGCTCAAGGCTCAATTTTAGGTCCCACACTCTTTTCTATTTACATAAATAACGTAACGCATATCCTCAAAGACAAATCCCCCGGCATTCATGTATGCCGATGATACAGTTCTCTACTCATTTGGTCCCTTCTCAGTCCTAAAATTTCTCCAGGATAGTTTCCTCCTTATTCAAAAAGCCTTTACTGATTTACACTTAACAGCTCCAAAAAAAAAAGTAATTTGGTTTGGAAAGAACAACTCCACCTCTGCTCCACCCCCATAAAAAACTTGTGATAACATAGATCTTGAAGTAGTCTCATCCTATAAATATCTAGGAATCTAGTTAGACAACATTTTATCATTTACATTACACCTTTCCAAAAAAAGTTAAACAGCGACTCGGCTCTCTTTACTGTAACTGTTCATCTTTCACTTACTCTGCCAAACTGACAATGAAAAATGACCATCCTACCCCTATTTGATTATGGTGATGTTGTTTACAGATCTGCTTGTAAAGGTGCCCTGAAGCAACTTGATTCCCTGTACCACTCTGCCATCAGACTTGCCACTAATGCACTTTATAAAATTCATCATTGCACACTACTCCTCCATGAACCTGCCTTCATTACACACTAGATGTTCACTTCACTGGTTCACACACATTTATAACACAATTCTTGGCTTAACTCCTTATCTGCAACACCTCTTACATACATCATCCCCCACCTACAATACAAGAACCTCCGCACTGCTAACTGTCCCCGAGCAAATGGCTCCATTAGTCGCTCCTCATCTCAGAAAAGGAATATTAATCTGTTCAAAGAAATAGCAGTGTTGACATTTTTCTCTTCAAACTCAAACACTTACTGTATAAACTGAATACATTTTTCAAGATTTAACTTCACTTTAAATTACTGAACTACTATTTAGTTGCTTAAAGTTTTGCTTCAAGTTTTGCTTCAGAAACTGTATTTTGAATGTCACCCCACACGTTTTCAATGGGGTTGAGGTCGGGGGATTGAGCTGGCCACTCCATTACCTCAATCCTTTTTGTCTGGAACCAAGATGTTGCTCGCTTACTCGTGTGTCTTGTTGAAACATCCATTTCAGGGGCATTTCCTCTTCGGCATACGGCAACATAATCTCCAAGTGTTTTGATGTATTCAAACTGATCCATGATCCCTGGTATATGATAAATAGGCCCAACACCGTATTATGAAAAACATCCCCATACCATGATTTTTGCGCCACCATGCTTCACTGTCTTCACAGTGTACTGTGGCTTGAATTCAGTACCCGGGGGTCGTCTGACGTACTGTCGACTACCACGAGACCCGAAAAGAACAATTTTACTCTCATCAGTCCACAGAATGTTACGCCATTTCTCTTTGGGCCAATCGATGTGTTCCTTGGCAAATTTTAACCGATTATGCTTCTTGCTGATAACAGCGCTTACAGGTAATTTTAGATCATCTTTGATCTTTCTGGAGGTGATGATTGGCTGAATTTTTTCCATTCTGACTATTCTTCGATCCGTTTTATCAAACCTTTATTTTAGCAGGGGGGCCCAACTGAGACCGAAATCTCTTTTCCAGGGGGGCCCAACTGAGACCGAAATCTCTTTTCCAGGGGGGCCCTGCGGCAATACAAAGTTAAAAAGCAAGTATAACACATACAACTTACATACATACCATACATACACATACAAACATTTCAAGAACAATTAGAAATGCTCTTTTTTCCCCCATATTTCAACCACTAGCTCTTTAAAAATCTTGTAAGACACAAGAGAAGATAGTTTATTTGTATCTTGGAATTAATTCCATATAAGAGGTGCTGAAACACTAAAAGCAGCTTTGCCCCATTCAGTCTTATATCTGGGTGTTTTTAGGGTGATACAATCCAGAGATCTAGTGGCATAGTTTGAGATGTTAATTGATAAAAGACTAGATACATACAGAGGGAGTTAAGCAAGTAAAGCTTTGTAAATACATAATATATAATGCAGCTTCCTCCATAGATCTAGAGAGAACCAATCAACTGTATGTACAGGGTACAATGATACAATGAGTCCGGAAGCCAACGCCCATAATAAATCACAGAGCACTATGATAAATGGCATTCAATGGTTTCAAAACGGAGGCTGAGGCATGCATATAACGTGTATCACCATAGTCAATAACTGACAATATTGTCGCCTGCACAATCCTTTTTCTGTTGCCCATGGAGAGACCAGACTTATTCCTATGAAGAAAGCCGATTTTGGGTTTAAGCTTATTTGCCAAATTTATAACGTGACCTAAAGGACAAATCATAGTCCAACCAGATACCAAAATACTTGTATTCATGGACACATTCAATCTCAACATTGTCCAGAGTGGACAATTGTGCATCAGTGGGGTCAATGTTCTGTATAGAAAAGATCATAAACTTAATTTTACTGGCATTCAGGACTCATTTAAGACTGGCCCTTTGCATAGTGTCAAAAGCATCCTGCAAGTATGAAAAAGCTTGTCTGCTAGTGGGCACTGAGGAATAAAGTACTGTATCGTCAGCATAGAAATGAACATTACAGTTCTCTATTTTCGTGGCAATATTGTTTATATAAATTGTGAACAATAAAGGGCCCAGAATAGACCCCTGTGGTACCCCTTTATTGACCACCAGGCAGGGTGACCTCACCTCATCTGTTACCACAGCCTGAGCCCTATTAGTCAGGTAATCACGGAACCAATTTCAGGCATTCTCATCTAGACCAATGGAGAATAATCTGTCAAATAAGATTGTGTGGTCGACCATATCAATAGGCCTTTGATAGGTCAATGAATAGGGCTGCACATTTTTGACCTTCATCAATTGTATTTATAATGTCATTTATAACTAGGGTGGCTACTGAGATGGTACTGTGGCCGGGTCTAAAACCAGATTGAAACGGGTGTAGAATGTTATTTATGGATAAGAAAGTGTACAGTTGCTGATTCCAGCATCAATCAGTGTAGACTTTGTGGGGTTTTTTTTATTAGGTCGTGTGGGTTCAGAGATCATCTGTGTGAGATTCAGATCATTGCAAACAACCTTGAGATCATCTGCGGCTCTTGATAACCAATCGAGGTTTACATTACATTACATTACAGTCATTTAGCAGATGCTTTTATCCAAATCGACATACAGTAAGTGAATACAGAAACGTCATTGAAGTAACTACAGAACAGATAATATAAAGCACATTCTTCCCATAAAGTAGCAGCTATCCCTAGTAATGAACATTGAATGCAGTTCACAGTAAACTGGATAAATCAGCTCTACTACAATTCTATTCTAAATATTATAAACTTCAATACACAGTTCAAGAACAAGTACCATGAGGTCCTTGATAAGTATCAGTCCAGGTGGAGTCTGAAAAGGTGTGTTTTCAGGCCATGACGGAAAGCAGGCAGGGTTGGTATAGAACGTAGGGGAATGAGAAGTTCGTTCCACCACTGGGGAGCTAGGGTGGAAAAGCTCCGTAGTCGGGACGAGCGAGTGCCATTGACACGGAGGGGGGGGAGTGTGAGTCGCCCTGCTGTAGAAGAGCGAAGTGGTCGAGCAGGACCATAGTTCTGGATCAAGTCCTGCAGGTAGACGGGGCCTGTCCTATTGGCTGCAGTGTAGGCCAAGGTCAGAACTTTGAACCTGATCCTGATCATGACTAGTAATTCAGAATGGGCATATGCAGACAATAAAATAGACAAGTTGATAATGGCACAGGGGAGAGCATTTGGGGGACGATAAACTCCCACGACCGTAAAGTTAGTGCGCCCCATAAAAAAACATTTAGAACCAGACATTCAAACTGATCTGGGACAGAATTTGAGATGAATACATTCACAATTAGATGTGATTTATTATAGACAGAAACCCCTCCCCCACGTCGTTTTCTATCACATCTAAAAATATTGTAGCCATCCAGAGTCACATCGCTATCTTGTATTTTATCATTCAGCCATGATTCTATATTTATAAAAATATCTGTATCCGTCTGTGATGCCCAAATTCTAATAAAATCTATTTTAGGAAGTAGACTCCTCACATTGAAACAACGCAGCCCAAATTCATGTTTGCGCGAAGTTAACAATGTGGGTATGTCTGTTAGGATGTTAACAGGAGGCTAGATATTAATTTCCACTAGATTGGTCATGGAGACAACGCCAGGTCTAAAACTTTGCCGCGGCAGATGAACACGTTCACATACAGCAATACAGTGCTTAACAGGGCTTCTAACAGCCAGTAACGGAGAATCAGTGATTGCCCGAGCCAAGGGTAAGTTATTGTGTGCGACTTTAAAAACAGTCATTCTTGCTACAGGTGTAACAGAATCGTAGCTATAATTAAAAACACCAGGACTCGGACTCGGACTCACCACACTTCAGATGTCCATGGCCACTTGATTCAGCGCCAGCTTAATGTTGTGGGCTAAAAGTTCTGTGGCTTGTCTGTTCAGGTATCTAGCATCCCGGCCAAATAAGCATCCAGAATGAAGTAAAATTGTCAGCAAACGGAATGTTTAGGGTGCTGCAGTAGGATTTCAGCCAGATGTGGAGCTGACGAATATTAAAAGTACCAGTATTAAAAATAGTCTTAATAAGCTCCTTGAAGTCATCGTTCAATTTTTTGGACTGTTGGAGCTTAATGTTATTTGACCCAACATGCACGACTATCCTGGAAGCCGTGTAGTGCACTCTTGCCATTTGTTCTATAGATGCATTTATATCTGCAACCAGAGCTCCGGGAAAACAGAATGTCTCGGCTGCATGAAGGTCAAGATTTCTCACCATAGAGGATCCGACAACAAGAGTGTCGGAGAGGGGGGAGGTTGATGAGGGCATGCGACGGGGCTTTTCCCGATCATTCCGCCGAAGTGGAGGCCTACTCCAATCCCCACTCTGGCGCAGATCCTTTCCCCAGCCCGTGGCAGCCATGGATGGAGCTGCGGGACCCCGATGCACTCTGGAAAGAGCAGCCGAGCCGCCTGGCCTTGATGTAGCGGCATCGGAATCGGCAGGCACCGCCGACCCGCGGGGCATTCCCGGTGCAGGCAGAGGGGGGCAGTGGGTGGTACACTCCGGCTCGGAAAGCATCTGGTACCTGTTAGACAGGCTCAACTGCTCCATACGCGGTTGTCGGGAGGCGCGTCTTCCCCTGCGCCTGCCGTTCGGGACTTCGGACCATGGCATGGAGATGATGGGCGTACTGCACACCGGAATCTTGGGCCTGTCTCTCGGCTTCGTACCCTCCGCCACACATTCTGCCGGCATGATGGAGGGAAGACAGGGAGCGGAGGAATTAATGCCAGTGGCATCTACTGTCTGATAGGCCACGACGAAAGATTCTATCAGGATCTCATCCTCCCTGATAGAATGCAGGTTAGTGATCCTCGCTTCTAGCTGTGTTATTTTGCTTTTTAAAATATCATAGTGGCGGCATTGAGGTGGTAGCGATGGTGTAATTGAAGACGGAAAAAAAAATGTAATAAATAAAATTTCAATTTAAAAAAATAAAAATAAAAACTAGAATAATTTTAAAATTTTTGAAATAAGCGTTATCCTTTAGCATAAGGGACACGTTACGCTCTCTGATGAACGCTCTCTCTGAATGCGAGAATCCCACAATGCAATGCTTACCAACATGACATCATGTTCTGACATAATGCTGTAAGCAACGTTTTAACAGTAGTTGCTCGTTTTCTTCCGCGTGTTTCGGGTTTTTGTTGCCATTTTAAAGCATATGAGATCTTTTTAGCTGAGCATCCTATAATTTGCTGCACTTCTTTATACGTTTTCCCCTCTCCAAAGTTTTTAATCAAATTACGTTGTTCATCCGAACAATGTTTGGAAAGTCCCATTTTACTTTCCAATTCAGAAGGAAATATATTTTATAACAATGTGTGAAACATTTGCTTCCCTTCTTCCTTAATAAAGGACAATTAATGACACCTGTTTTTTCACAGAAGGAATGCATTCTCTAATTAAACTCCACACTGCTATTATTTTGAACACGCCCCTTTCAATGAATGAGTCAATTACTCAGAACAAGCAGCGTGCATGTCATGACAGTTGGGTCTGTTGTTTTTCTATTACACTACTACATCTACAAGTAAATTATTTGCCATGCAGAAATATCACTACTACTAAGAACAGTGGTTCATCAGGTTACTGATGTTGTACTGCTATTTTTTTTTTAACACAACTGTAGCTAATGTGTACAGAAAGCCATCATCCTTATGAAATTCCTTCATAGTGAAAATAATTGTTCAATCATAACTCCTACACATATGTACTACACATATTGGACACTAGGTGGCAATTAACTTCATAATTATTTTCAAAGAACCAATGGCCCCAATTTACACCTGTTGTTAAACACTGGCTCAGATCTCCCAGTATGACAAATAAATGTCCCTAAAATCCTTGGATAACTGGGTATGATGAGTGTGCAGCAGCATGCATGTTTCACAGTAACCATACAATGAATCACCATTTCTCCAAGTCTTCTTCTTTATTGAATTTCATAACTGAGATGTGACTTTAAAGTTGCCCAAATTAAGTTTTGGTGGGTCACCTTAATAGTCAGAAATAATGGTTCTAAATGATCTCATTGGGTGAGAGGAACACACACTCAGTCAATCATGTCTACAGTTATCACTGGTTTTTAGTTGAGTCATGATGATCTGAAACTCTGTTGCACACATTTAAACAACAGGTGTAAACAGAGCCAATGCAGGGCTACTCACAGTCTTGGAGGAACGGATTGTGCAGAATTTCCATTCCATTCCTAGTCATTGTTTATTGTCTAAGCTCCATTTGAATAGTGACTAAAACAGTGACATCTAGTGACCAATGGCAATATTTACTTAAAATAATAGTGTGATGTACTAACCTACTACACATATTGGACACTAGGTGGCGATGACTTTGAAAATAGCCTTCACTTGACCTGGCTTTGACTTTGCCGACCTTGCCAGCTTCAGAGGAAGCCCCATGTTCAGATTTCAAAAGGTTGGTCTCAGCCTTCTGGTGCTGTTAGCCTGCTCATTGTGACTTGAAGATCAGATCTGCTATTAGTTGTAGAAGATCAAGGTCTCATATATATTTTTAATTAACCATGAAGGAATTTTATATGGGTAATTACACATTAAATGTATACAGACATCTGTAAAATGTGAAAGTTATGAGGCTGAACAAATATGCCCATGTAATTTTCTAACATTGAATATATTCCACAAAACATTTGTATAATGGTTTCTATACATGCTTTGCTTACATTTTTTCTATCCATGTGTTTGTAGTGGTTACTTTAGCAATCCATTCATAAAATCAGATTGATATCTCTATTGTTTATAGAGTAAATGTTAACCGAAAATGTTATGTTGATAAAATATGGTCATTTTTTACCTTAATTGAACCTTTATACTTCATAAACTATTCTGAATTCAAGGCTCAAACTTAATTTTCTTTCATATGGGTGGTTGAAGAATGTGTACACCCAAAATAAACTGGTTCTGAACAATTGGCCCGCCACCCTCATTGAAACTGCGTGGTTTGACTCTCCTTTGAAATTTAATGCCGGGTACTGTATTTTAACCACAAACACACTTACGTTTTCAGAGATATTCTCAGCACAGGTGGCCCGTATGTTCTGAGTTTGTCTCTCCCTTGCACATTGTAAATAAACCTAAATTCTCTTAAGATAAGTCATCGGTGTGTTCTTCATCGTCCTGCATTTGATTCCAAGGGAAGGGCAACAGTTTTTGCAACCACAAAGGGACAGGAAACATCTTCCACTTGGACCAATGAGAATCATCCAGAGGGTGAGTATCTATTTTTTTCTTTATCATCCTCATTAGGTGTTGATTTCCATTAGTGCAAGTTGGGGGTGACTCCTGTTTTGTATTTTTGTAGGAATAGCTGTGTGGCAACTGACAATAGATTTAGTCATTAATGTGATTGTGATAAGTTTGTCATTAATGTGGCAATATTAAGGTTTCATTATTATTTGGTTGGGTTAAAATCCATGTGGCTCAGTGGTAGAACTCATCACTAGGTAGCATAAGCTGTAGCAGTGTTGGTAACATTGAAAAGGACATGGCAGTTGGTAATCTGTAAGTGTAAGTGGGTAACATTTAAGTGTCAGTCGGTATTGTATGTGACTGGGTTAAAGGAACGGCTTGCGTTAATTCTGTGGTGTGGTGTAGTAGCCTAATAAGGATGGCTCGCGTTAATTCTGCGGTGCTGTCTGGTTAATAGGACAGCTTGCATTAATTCTGTCTTTTGATATTGTTGGGTCACAGACATCAGGAAGTCATGACATGCAAAGGATATGAGATCAAATATTAAAAATTATTACTTTATTCTACATTATGTTAATCTGTCCAATATTTTTTGTCCAATACTGTATGTGTTGTTGGGTAGTCGTACAGTTACCTCGTATAATGTTAGTAGCCTATCACCCGTTTTACACCAGATGCACACACTTAAACCCGGGCTGTGTCCGAATCAGAGCCCTATCTACTGCGTACAGCGCACTGGCAGAAGTGTGCTGTTTAATGTGCACTTTTTAGCAGTCCGCAAAAAATATCCGCCATAATATTTTCCAACCGCACTGTGGAAGTGTCATAAACAGGTCATAAGACGTCCCACCAGTGTTGCCATGTCCGCGGTTTTACAGCTAAATTGGGATACTTTCAAAGTGCAGTCATGGGAAAAATAAAAACTCGCAAAGCATGCACTTATTTTAAAAAGTAAAAACATGATGATTTCTATTTAAAATGCGTTGGTTTCTGTTAAAATTAGCCTATAATTTTGGCTAGTTTTGAGTCGCCATTTGGCTTGAAAGTCTTACAAGATCTGGCAACCCTGTACCCCACTCTTGCGCTGCCATGTCACGTGTTGTTTTTGTTGGCTCAATGGATTATGGTAATTGTATTTATTGCGACAGTTGTTTCTGCGCAAACTGTTTTGAGTATCCACTCATTGAAAACTACAACTTAAAAAACTAGCACACCGACCTCAGGGGAAAAAACTTTATTCACCGAATGTAGACAACTCAAATAACCCGAACCGACTTCGATCAATTAGTTGTTTAGACACCGAAAAAACTAAGAATTACAGTCAGGTGCAAAAATGTGGGCACCCCTGGTCAAAATGCATTTTACAATTATTATCTATGTGAACAGAGCTAACCTGACCTCTAAATGGTACAAAGAAAAAAAACATGACACATTTCCTCAAATTTTAAAGCAAGATTACTTTTTATTAAAATTTTTTACAGTTTCAAAATAATAAAGGAAAAAGGCCCTGTGCAAAAGTTTGGGAACCCTTTTGGAACAGTTGAAGTCAAGGCAAGATCCTACATCTCTACTAGAGCAGCCATAAAGGCATCTCTCCCAGCAGATGAACAATATCACCAGGCTGCTAAGAAGGCTACTGCGGTGACCTATTGGTTAAAAGGTTCCAATGTTTCAGGAGCTGGGATTTTATGGGTATTTGTTTGGGTAATATTCTCTCAATGCATCTGGGGATTTAATATATGGCATGCTGACATGCTTGAAACCTTGCACCATTCTGGAGTATTTAGGAATTTTTCACTAATGCTATACCTTTTAATTCTATAAACTGTTGTTTACTGCCTTACACTCACTACTTTTTTTACTCAGGCCAACCAGAGGAGGATGGGCCTTGGTTTCTTCCCTTTATCAAAGGAAGTTTTTCCCTGCCGCCATCACCTTGTGCTTGCTCACTGGGGGTTTCAGGCCTGAAGTTGATTTTAATTAAAGTATGAAGTATGAAATAGGCTGTGGTGAATAGATAATTGATACACTTGTACCAAATAAAAAATGTGGGAATGGTTTCTGGGGTTCATTATTACCACCAAGGTACACTGTATTGTATTAACTGTAACTGGCAAGACTATTTTGTATATTGCATGTTTCTGTATGTCTCCCCAACTTGGCCCAAGCCAGCTCCAACCATCAACCACTCATTTACATTTCTATAGTGTCTGTAGCATACCTCTGCTAATGGCACATACAGTCAAGCCGGAAAGTCTGCACACCCCTTTCACCTTCTCCACGTTTTATTACGTTACATATTCTACAATAAATTTAGTTCATTTTTTGTCTCAAAATTTTACACAAAATAGCCCATAATGACAAAGTGAAAACAGGTTTTTAGACATTTGTGCTAATTTATTAAAAATCTAAATGTTAAATATCATATGTACACAAGTGTGCACACCCTTTGATATGACACCCAAAAGTGAGCTGAAGTGCATTTTATTTCCACTGATACTGCTTGAGATGTTTCTACAACTTAATTGGAGTCCACCTGTGATAAATTCAATTGATTGGACATGATTGGGGATTGCCAACACCTGCCTATATAAGGTCCCACAGTTGACAGTGCATGTCAGAGCAAACTCCAAGCCATGGGTTTTAGTAGATTTTAGCTGTAAAGTATGCTGGAACAGTATGGAATACATGGTTGGCAAAATGGCTGTAAATCATTAAGGGTCTGAGGTATCAAACGAGCCTCAAACCATCACTCTGCTGCCAGATATACAGTAGATACTGACGGATTACTTTTGTTTTGAAGGGTTGTTTCTCCTGACAAATGCCAGTTAGGCAATGCAAGTTACCTGTTACCAATGCAAGGTTCAAAAGCCATCATCTGTCATGGTATGGGGGTGTGTTACCACCCATGGCATGGGTAACTTGCACATCTGTGAAGGCACCATTAACGCTGAAGGGTACATATGCATTTTGGAGCAACATATGCTGCCATATAGATGACGTATTTCTCAGGGACGTCTTTGCTTATTTCAGCAGGACAATGCAAAGCCACATTCAGCACGTGTTACAACAGCGTGGCTTCGTAGTCAGAGAGTGCGGGTGCTAGACTGGCCTGCCTGCAGCCCAGACCTGTCTCCCATTGAAAATGTGTGGCGTGTTATGAAGTGCAAAATACGACAACAAAGACCCCGGACTGTTGAGCAGCTGAAGTTTTATATCAAGCAAGAATGGGAAATAATTCCACTTTTCAAAACTACAACAATTAGTATCATCCGTTCCCAAAAGATTACTGAGTGTTGTTAAAAGGAAAGGTGATGTAACACAATGGTAAACATGCCCCTGTCCCAAATTTTTTGGGACGTGTTGCAGGCATCAAATTTAGAATGAGCGTATATTTACAAAAAAGAATAAAGTTGATTAATTAAAACATTAAATATATTGTCTTTGTACTGTTTTCAATTGAATACAGGTCAAAAAGGATAAGCAAATCATTGCTTTCTGTTTTTATTTACATTATATGCACTGTCCCAACTCTTGGAATTGGGGTTCACAAATTATTATTTTATTTTATTCCTTTTCCACAGCAAAAAAGATCTGTGAGTGCTACATCACCTAAAAACAAGTTGTATAATTCATTAAAACAATTTATTGATAGACAGCAACATCCGCCTAAAGCTGGGGACACATTACACAATTTTTTAGAGCGATTTGGCAATGATTTGCGATCGGGCAGAGTCTGTGGTAGACCAGGGAACATCCAGTCTAGTCGCGCTGTAAAGTCGCAGCTGTAATCGTTATGTGTGTGAGAGTGAAAGACTGTAGTCTGTCTCCTACGATCCCAGTCGGGAACGCCACGATTTTATCAAACATGTTTGATTTTATCTGGGTTAATCTTGGCATAATCCTGTGGTTTGCACTGGTCAAAGAATCAAATCACGATCGGGCAGACTGAAAAGCCAATGAAAATTGAGTTTGCGACAGAGGTATGAAGAGGTGGAAAAATACGGAAGTAAACATCCAATCCAACGGATTGCGGATGGCTAAGCCGAATAAACATGTTTTTTGGAATACTACAAATGAGAAGCGACTTGTGGAAATGAGAAGCGACATAAGTGTGTCTGTCTGTATAATGTCAACTCTGCAAGTTACCACAACAACTGACAAAGTTGCAAGCTTTATGGGCTCCATGTTTGTTTTGGTTTCAAAATATTGGGAAAAAAGACATTCTCACGAGTGCAGGTCTACCACGAAATGACGTTAATGCGAGAAAACTGCATCCGTCTGCATCTATTCTCTGTCGTTTAGATTTGTGCTCCTCAAAAACAGCCGTCGTTATGTGTGTGTGACACAAGAGACTGAAAATCTGCACATGGCAGTTGTTAAATGTGTGCTACTCATTCTTTTCATTGTCGCTTACGATTGGAAAAGTTGTGTAATGTGGCTTTAGGGAGCAGGAAGCAAGAAAGTCCATGGGTTAGCACTCCTGGACAGGACAAGATGGAGGGGAAAGAGAAGATTAGGGACAGGGATGAAGAAGAGCAGGAGGGCGTTGGGTGAACAAAATACAAAAAAAAGAAGAAGAAAAAAACATCACATAAAGCTTGAAGATTTGACCCATTTCATTAAAAAACCCTGTTCCATTAAAAGCTAAATCCTGAATTGGAGAAACGAGCAGGGAAAACCCTTCTCCTCCCCTGGATTCAGTCTTTAAGGGAATGTATGATACTACTTAAAAACATATAATTTCCCCTAGGGGTGAAATTAACTCTGTCCTTTAGTAATAGGTCAGCATTTACTAATTTTATATGAGGATGTGGGACAAAAATGGCACCTAAACTCTGAACAAACATATCCATGACATTGTTCACCCACTTCCTGGTCTTGTCGATCTTCCCCATATTGGCAGTCCTCCACCGACGTTGCTGGGTGATCCCAGACAGGAGGATCTTGATCCTTTGGAAATTACATTACATTACATTATAGGCATTTAGGCATTTCTTATCGAGAGCGACTAGATTTACTTACATTTACATTTATTATCCATTCATCAGCTGGGATATATATATGAAGCAATGCAGGTACCTTACCTAAGGGTACAGGTACAACGGGCCTTCCTACCTGGGAATCGAACCTGCAACCTTTCAGTTACAAGTCCAGTTCCTTAACCATTATACTACACTGCCGCCCATTGAATGCCGGTGGAGGTGTTGCAGGTTCTGCTTCATTCCTGCGATGAGATCCAGACTCTTGGTCTTGCCAGGGTTGTTCCCGCCGCAGTGAATGAGCAGGACATCCATGGCTGCACTTCCTCTGAGGGACTGATGAATGAAGGGGAGAAGGAGCTCCCACCTCAGGTGGACCCTGGCATCCAGACCAAGGCTGGTCCCCATGGTCTTTCTTGCTCTCCATCACCCCTACGCCAGATGTAGCGGTCACCGACAATCCAGATAGTTTTTACTGTGAAAAAGGAATACAATTAAATACATCTCATTGTGATATACACTGATACACTCTGGATGCAAGATATTAAAAACATAATCCACAATCTAGACAAAAATAGTTTAATAGTGTCAATATGGTGCATGGTGTTTTGTCCTATTGCATAAGGAGAGCTACGCTTGAAACATTCGTAATGCAAGATAAATACAGTACACTTGAGTACATTACTTAAATGACTAGTCTAACTCAAGGCCCAGTGAATTTTCTCTGATTTAAAAAAATGGTACTTCACTATAAAAGGTGGGTACAGACAAACTCACAGGTAAGGCGTTGGCTGTTCTCCATTAATTTCATGTGTCTACAATAGACATTATTACAAATTCTATGCAAGTTACAATGGGGGAAATAAGTATTGGACACGTCAACAATTTTATTATCAAACATATTTCCAACGTAGCTATTCACATGAGATTTTGACCAGACATTGGTATTAACTCAATAAAACTACACAGCTAAAGACATTGTAACGTTCCAATTCTTAAAAAAAGTTATGTGCAAAATCTGAGGATGATATGCAGAACTACTAAATGATGCAAACTATATGCAGTGTACCCTGATGTCCATTAGTGTCTCCAAATTTATCCAAATGGCTAAATTGTGCACTGCTCTAAATAAAAACAATAATGATATATTTAGCTACAAATCAAGTTTTGGCTCATAAAACTCACGTGGTAAATATTTTAATCAGTATAGGGGGGTAGATATCTATGGGTCCAAAACCCTAGCCAAAACATGTCATAAAAATAAATAAAATTAGTTTTGTCCATTATAAAGCATAGACATTTGCCCCTTCTGATGGTTTAAGATAAAAACATTTACATCACAGTGTTACATACACCTAAATATGAAGCCTAATCATTCACTCTTGTACTTCAATAAAACATCACTTTTACCTGTACTCTACAATATGTATACTATTGCCCCAGGATTGCATTTTTCTGTATTTAAAAAATAAAATAAAAATTATGTTCCCATTCATAATGACTCCAAAGAAAATTTTTACATTAATCTACCACATACTGTATCTACGCACAGTAAATTGGGATGAGCATTTTCCATGCCCTAAGTCAGTGGTTCCCAAACCAGTCCTGGGGCCCCCCTGTGTATGCTAGTTTTCATTGCAACGACAGTTGCAATCCCAGAATTTTAACAAGCTGTTAATTTTTCTTAATTAGGTGCTTTTCATGCTTAGAGAATTTATTCACCCTCTTAAGCCACATTATGTCAGAAATAGCTATGCATGCCATGTAGAATACATTCCCATGTTCACATTGTGCTTATTGTGCTATATTGCAACAATTACATAAAGAGGTTACAAAATTATGTATTTTAACTGATCAAATTAAAGAGTGAATTGAATCAATAGACTTAATTAGGTTGTTGAACACGTGTTTAATTCATAATATTTTCTTTAAGCTTATAAACACAATGCAGGTTTGGCTCATCATTTTCTTTGTGTTTCAATTCTTCATTATCTACCAAATGGTTAGTTTTAATGGCCATGTGTCTACACTTTTTACCAATTAGGAGCCTATTGATTCAAATTGGTCTTTAAACTGATCTTTAAATTCTGGGATTGCAACTGTGGTTGCAACAAAAACCAGCATACACAGGGGGGACCCAGGACCGGTTTGGAATGAATTGTTCAAAGCACCCAATAAGATGTCACATATACTGTTGCTAAGGTTATAATGTTATCTATGAGATAAAATAGCCGACAATTAGGAGACGGGTGAGGGAGGGTTGGACCCGAAATGCACGACTCAGAAACAGAGATCGAAGGATAAAGTCCCGTCAGGGCTTTATTCAAGGAATGTCCAATGAGCATAGTCAAAAGACAAGAAAAGTTCATACACAAAAATCCAGCCAAAACCAACGTACAGTACCGAGGGAGAAGGCAGTCTCAGAATTGGTACACCATGCAAAAGTCCAGTAACCAGAGTAGCTGTCAGCGGGGCAAAAGTACAGGCAGACGGTAGGCAGGCTCGGGGTCGAAGGCAATGCAAGAGTCAAGACCGAAGTCTGCTCCGCGGGGCAAAAGTACAAAAAAACAGCAGGCAAAAACTTGTGGTACAGGCAGGCAGTGGTAACAAAACAGAGGTCAATAACAATGGTCAAAAACACGCTTTGATTGTAACAAAAGACAGGCTTGAAAAACCGCTCAATACTGCACTGATAAACAGGGGCAACAATTTCACAAAGAACAGCCATGAACACTGAGCTTAAATGCAGGTGTAGACAGGTGCAGACACTTAGCTTGAGAGCAGCATGCGAATGGAAATCAGGTGTGGAAGACTGACAAGGTAACAAAATAATTTGTACTCATTAGTAATAAACCTATCCTGACCTAGCGTTAGTAAATTAGCTCTCTAATCAGCTAATTAACTCTAAATACACTCTAATCAGCTAATTAACTCAAAACACCTGCAAAGGTTTTCTGAGCCTTTAAATGGTCTCTCAGTCTGGTTCAGGAGGCTACACAATCATGGGGAAGACTGCTGACTTGACAGATGTCCAGAAGACAGTCATTGACACCCTCCACAAGGAGGGTAAGCCACAAAAGGTCATTGCTAAAGAAGCTGGTTGTTCACAGAGTGCTGTATCCAAGCATATTCATAGAAAGTTGAGTGGAAGGAAAAAGTGTGGTAGGAAAAGGTGCACAAGCAACAGGTATAACCGCAGCCTTGAGAGGATTGTCAAGCAAAATCCATTCAAGAATTTGGGGGAGCTTCACAAGGAGTGGACTGAGGCTGGAGTCAGTGCATCAAGAGCCACCGCGCACAGACGAATCCAGGACATGGGCTACAAATGTCGCATTCCTCGTGTCAAGCCACTCCTGAACCAGAGACAACGTCAGAAGCGTCTTACCTGGGCTAAGGAGAAAAAGAACCGGACTGTTGCTCAGTGGTCCAAAGTCCTCTTTTCAGATGAAAGTAAATTTTGCATTTCATTTGGAAATCAAGGTCCCAGAGTCTGGAGGAAGAGTGGAGAGGCACAGAATCCACGTTGCTTGAAGTCCAGTGTGAAGTTTCCACAGTCAGTGATGATTTGGGGTGCCATGTCCACTGTGTTTTCTGAAGTCCACAGTCAACGCAGCCATCTACCAGGAAATTTTAGAGCACTTCATGCTTCCTTCTGCTGACAAGCTTCATGGAGATGCTGATTTAATTTCCCAGCAGGACTTAGCACCTGCCTACACTGCCAAAAGTACCAAAAGCTGGTTCAATGACCATGGTATTACTGTGCTTGATTGGCCAGCAAACTCGCCTGACCTGAACCCCATAGAGACTCTATGGGGTATTGTCAAGAGGAAGATGAGAGACACCAGACCCAACAATGCAGATAACCTGAAGGCCGCTATCAAAGCAACCTGGGCTTCCATTACACCTCAGCAGTGCCACGCCACATTGATGCAGTAATTCATGTAAAAGGAGCCCCAACCAAGTATTGAGTGCATAGAAATGAACATACTTTTCAGAAGGCTGACATTTCTGTTTAAAATATCCTTTTTTATTGATCTTATGTAATTCTAATTTTCTGAGACACTGAATTTGGGTTTTCATTAGCTGTAAGCCATAATCATCAAAATTACAAGAAATAAGGCCTTGCGGTGGTCAGCGCAGTTGTACTCCGAGGATCGGGGTTCGCGCCCCGGACCTGCCAGTTCCGAGCATGGTCGGGGCCCTGTGGGAGCGGCAATTGGCGGCCGCTCCCGGGTGGGGGGAGGGGCTCGGAGAGAATCGCTGCGCATATGTCGGCCCCGGGCGAGTTGGAATCACGGTCAGCTTGGGGAGTCGCGCTCTGAATAAGAGCGTGGCGTCCTCCGTTACTACCGGCTGACGGGGTTGTGCAGCAGTGATTCTCTAGCGGTTGCTACATGGGGGGGAGTTGAACTAGAATAGGGATTCAATTGGCTACCAAATTGTGAGAAAAATGGGGGAAAAATCAGAAATAAAATTTAAAAAAATTACAAGAAATAAAGGCTTGAAATATTTCACTCTGTGTAATGAATCTATATAATATATGAGTTCCACTTTCTGACATGAGTGACAAAAAATATTGAACTTTTTCACGATATTCAAATTTTTTGAGCTGCACCTGTATAGTCTTTGTAAATGTAGTTATAGGCTTTATATGCATGACTCAGTACTAGAGACTACAGGCAAGTGCTCTCTCTCTCTCCTTATTAACCACCTCGTTCCTACATGCCATTTAACCTAGTTTAGAACATAACCGCACGTTGCCTAGCCATATTCGCTAGCCAGACTCAGCAAATTGGACTAAGCACGTAGCGTCCCTTCGTGTATGTGAACCCGGCAAATCCAGTTTATTCTGTTTTAACAATTCCCGGTTATTCTAGACTGGCTGAACTCCAAGCGAGCTGCTAGCCCTCGGAGCCATACCTAGGCCTACACATAACCCCTTTGTTCTCTCTCTCTCTCTCTCAATTTCAATTTTTAAATTTGAAGGTGCTTTTTTGGCATGACATACACTGTGTTGCCAAAGCAAATGTTACAAATAACAACAATAATAATAGTAACAATAACAATAATCAATAAATAAATAAGAATTCAACTCAACTTGTTAGCAAATATACACATAAAACATAAACGTTATACACATACTGGTGTTGTGTTTCTGCGTCGACGGCAAGTTGCTATATATAAAGCAGCTAGTGGGGCAGTGTGTCCTTCACCCAGTAAAATTGGTAACCTTTCTTCATCTGAAAGGTTGGCAAAATTTGGGAGTATTGTTTCTGATTTTTTAAAGAAATCATCCCGAATTTCCCTATATTTATGGCAGTGTAGAAGGAAGTGTATTTCTGTCTCAACCTCACCTGTCTCACAGTGATCACATGTCCTCTCCTCTTTGGGGCGCCAGGTTTGTTTGTGTCTTCCTGTTTCAATGGCCAGGTTGTGATCACTTAGTCTGTATTTGGTAAGGATCTGTCTCTGCTTTATATCCCTGACAGTGGAGAGATATTCTTCCAATTTGTCGTTTCTTTTTAACATATTATAACAATTTAGTTTGTTTTGCTGTTTTGTCATTATCTTCCAATGTTCCAAATAATAATATTTTGTTAGATTAATGAATTGGTTAATTTTAGTTGAAACAGTGCTGGTCTGAAACGGGCCATAATTAGTATTGTTAGTTTTCGCTTGGTTTGTTAGTTTCAGGGCCAGCTGACTGAGAGGACTTCTATTGGGTCTTAGCTCATGGGATAGGAAGGCCTTATATTGGAGGGAATTTGATTTGCTTTGTTTTAGATGGATCCAGAATTTTAGTGCTATTTTTTTAATGTTAATAATTCAAGGGTAACGGCCTAATTCTGCCCTGCATGCATTGTTTGGTGTGTTTCGGTGGACCTGGAGTATGTTTTTGTAAAATTCAGCATGCAGGTTTTCCACTGGGTTTTTGTCCCATTGAAAATAGTCTTGATGGCTAAGTGGACCCCATACCTCACTACCATATAGCACAATCGGCTGTAGTACACTGTCAATTATTTTAAACCAAATTCTTACAGGAATTTTTATATTGTAAAACTTTCTTTTTATTGCATAAAATGCCCTTTTGGCTTTGTCTTTTAGTGCATTCACTGCTAGGTTAAAGCTCCCTGATGCACTGATTTTCAGACCTAGGTATGTGTAATTTGTGGTGTGTTCCAAAATTGTGTTACAGAGAGTGAAACTGTACCTGCTTCTCTGAGACCTGGCCTTTTTCTGGAAAATTATTATTTTGGTCTTTTTGAGGTTTACTGGCAGAATTATTCTAAGACAGCCAGGTTCTGCTGTAGCCCTTGTTCTGTGGGTGACAGCAGAACCAGGTCGTCTGCATATAATAAAAACTTAATTTCGGTGTCATGTAGAGTGAGTCCAGGGGCTGCAGATTGTTCCAGCATTGTGGCCAATTCATTAATGTAAATATTAAATAATGTTGGACTCAAGCTGCAGCCCTGTCTCACTCCACGACCCTGAGTGAAGAATTCTGTTCTTTGATTGTCAATTTTTACCGCACATTTGTTTTCTGAATACATTGATTTAATAATGTCATATACTTTGCCCCCTATACCACTTTGAAGTATTTTATAATTTAATCCCTGGTGCCAGATAAAGTCAATAAAGCATGCAAATATTTTGCCTTTTTTAATTTGGTGAACATGTTTATCTATAAGGGTGTATAGGATGTAAATATGATCAGTTGTGCGGTGTTTTGGGAGGAAGCCAATTTGACTCGGACTCAAGACATTGTGCTCGATAAGGAAGTTTATAATTCTTGAATTAAGGATGCTGCAAAATAACTTCCCCAGATTACTGTTTACACAGATGCCTCGGTAGTTATTGGGGTCAAATTTATCTCCACTCTTATAAATCGGGGATATAAGCCCTTGGTTCCAGGTGTCAGGGAAGCAGCCAGTATGTAGTGACAGGTTGAATAATTTCAGTAGGGCTTCTTGTATTAACTGGTTGCTGCTTTTCAACATCTCGTTATTTATGTTGTCAAAGCCACAGGCCTTTCTTGGTTTTAGTGTTCTGAGATGTTCAGTTTTGTTTTAAATTGTTCAGTTAATTGTTCTAGTAATGTTAGTTTTTCTTTGATTTCATTTTGGTCTTTTGTTAATTTGTCTTGTTCAATATCCCTATATAAGTTTTCAAAATATTGTTTCCAAATTGAACCATTTTTTAAAGTTAATGCAGGTTTTTGCGCCGAACTGAAATTATTCCACATTTCCCAGAATTTGTTTTGATCAATAGATTTTTCAATGTCTGTGAGAGATTTATGAAGGTGATTCTCCTTTTTTTGTTTTAGTGTTCTTGTATTGTTTTAATGTTTCACAATACTCCAAGCGTAAATCTGGGTTTTGAGGCTGATGATGTTTCTGATTGGACAATTTCCGTAGTTTTTTCCTAATTGAGTTACATTCGTCATCAAACCATTCATTTATCTTTGTAATTTTTCTTTGGGTTGCCTTTCTTATTTAGTTTCAGGTTTGATATTTTAGGTGCTTCATCAAATATATCCTGAATATGGTTAACTGCCAGATTTAGGCCTGTCTTATTACGTTCGTATTGTGTGTTAAAGGCGGCACGGTGGTGCAGTGGTTAGCACTGTCGCCTTACAGCAAGAAGGTACCGAGTTTGAATCCCGGCCGAGGGCCTTTCTGTGTGGAGTTTGCATGTTCTCCCCGTGTCAGCGTGGGTTTCCTCCGGGTACTCTGGTTTCCTCCCACAGTCCAAAAACATGCAGGTTAGGCTAATTGGAGACTCTAAATTGCCCATAGGTATGAGTGAGTGAATGGTGTGAGTGCTCTGTGATGGATTGGCGGCCTGTCCAGGGTGTATTCCTGCCTCTCGCCCAATGCATGCTGGGATAGGCTCCAGCACCCCCCGTACCCTGAATAGGAATAAGCGGGTTGATGGATGATGATGATGATTGTGTGTTAATAAATTTGTTAGTTAGGTTAGTGATTTCAGGTGAGTTAATAGCTTTGCCAAATTCTTCTGCACTGTTTGGAGCCCATCTGTATGTGTGTTTTAGATCATACAGCTTACTGGGCTGTGTCTGTATGTTATCTGACTCGTTTGTTCTGTTTATATATACAATGATTTGGTTATGGTCTGATAGGGGGGTTTGTTGCCTGACAGTGAATGCATTTATGGAGGAGGGGTCCACATCTGTAATGGCATAATCTACAACACTATTCCCAGGAGCTGAGCTGTAAGTGAACCTTCCAAAGGAGTCCCCTCTGGTCCTACCATTAATGATATACAGACCTAAGGTTTGACAGAGATACACTACCATACTTGCCAACCCTCCCGATTTTCCCGGGAGACTCCCGATTTTCACTGTCCTCTCCCGGTAATCACCCGGAGACAACATTCTCCCGCAGTTCTCCCGAATTAGGAGAATATCCGTTTTTATTTTTTTTAATCTGACGCTTGTATCTACGTGGCTGGTTAACGGGGATTTACTATCCAATCATAACGCAACGCGATGAGACGGGGATTGTTGTCTGTAGGCTAATCCAATCATAACGCAACGCGATGAGACGCCTGCATGTTGTGATTGGCCATCCGTCAGGCAGCACTCGATCGAGTGTAAATGCTGCAGCTACACACTTCAGGAGCGATCCAGGCTACACCTACTGTCCCTCTAGGGCAGTGCTACAGGCTGCTAAGCACTGTACATATCATTACAATAAGCATTTGTAAATTTGCCATGTTTGTTAAGGAGAGAGAGAGAGAGGGGGGAGAAACACACATGAAGGGAGGACCAGGAGGTTAACAGATTGATGTTATGACAGCCTATAATGGGGGAACAGTGCAGGATATTAGAGAATAGAGCAAGTTAAGAAGTTAAGAGTAAGAGGCAGAGGAGGTTTTGTTTACAGTGATGTACAGTGCCCTCCAGAATTCTTGGCACCCTTTATAGAAATTAAGAAAAGAGATTGTATTAAATGAACAGTTAAGTACTTAAAACCCTTTAAAAAACAAAAAAAATAATTATACAATATTAGCCTAATGTATTACATGGATGTATTTTGAATCTATGAGGATGTTTGTTTTTTTGATGTATACAGTATAGCCTACTGTATGTCAATGTATTTTTGTGGATATATATATTTCTAGTAATAAACTTTTTTTCAAACTGTTTTTCTGCCTGCTTCTTATTTTGTAATTCACACCCTTAAAAATTCACTAGAATGCAGGAAATTACGTTTTTTTCTAGGGGAGGAGGACCCCCAGACCCCACGTGGTGGTTTCAGGAAATCTCCCTATTTCTGAGGGCTCAAGGTTGGCAAGTATGTACACTACCTGTCTACCGTTTTTATTGATTGTATTGTCGTGGCTGTTTCTGGTTTTTGTGATTGGAGTGTGGTACACAGGAGATTGGCCAAAAATATGTTTGTTTCCTTCACTTTTAAGGAAATCAGGGAGATTACCTGTCCTGGCGTTTAGGTCTCCACAGAGCAGCACACTTCCCTGGGCCTCGAAGTGGCAGATCTCTGTTTGCAGATCATTAAAAATGCTTTCGTTAAAATATGGAGAATCTGATGGGGGGATGTAAATTGCACATAGGTAAATAACCTTTTTAGATGCAATAACTTTCCTGCTAATTTTAATCCAAATGCAAGTCTCACCTATTTTTACTGGGTCAATGAATTTGCTTAGTTCTTCTTTGTACCACACAACAATTCCTCCAGAGTCTCTGCCACGGTTTGTATGTTTGTGTTTAAGGGATGGGAGAATTAATTCTCTAAAGTTTGATGGGCATTCTGAGGACACATCAGCACGACACCAGGTTTCACCAAGTATCACAATATCAATATTTTTTTAACTATTTACAAATTCAAGATTTGTGCTCTTCAGCCCGAACGATGAAGACCACAGACCCTGAATGTTCCAGCTGCAGATTTTTAAAGTAATCTTGTTTTATGTAAATTTGTAGATAAATGAAATAAACTACAAAGTAGAAACATGACTTGTTTTAAAAGCCTCATAGATATTGGCCATAGTGAAACATTTTAAATCATTGTACATCTTTTCTTTTTTTGTACTTACTCCCCTCTAGGTCATTAACTTATTACAAATCAAGCCTAGGAGGCGGCAAATCTCTCTCATATCAGAGCCAGCAGGGCCCTGTGTGGCTGCAGCATAGCTGAGTCCAGGCTGGGGGGGCTGGACTGCGACGTTGTGCACTGGGTTGTGGGTGGGCAGGGTGGGCTGGAGGGGCTGTGGGGGACCATTTCTCCAGGGCACATTACTCCGCTGTGTCCCATGATGGCTGTGCTTGGGTAAGGGGCTGGGGCTGGCTGGCTGGCGACCCAAAGCAGTGTCTTTCAGAGACTTAGCAAATATTTTCACTCCCTGCTCATTAAGGTGCACCCGGTCACATAAGTGTTGTGCCCTCAGAGTGGGGTGGTGGACGAGGTGCACGTTTGCCAGATGTGAGCATCCCCTAGTCAGCTGGCTGTTGATAGTGTTTATAGTGTGCTGGGGTACGTCGGCATGGGGCAGAAGGGTGGAGATGGCTATTTTTGCCCTGGGGAAGCGCTGTGTGGCTCTCTCAGCCACTCCAATCACAGAACCAGCCACCCCCTCCCACTGAGAGGCCAGGTCATTGGTCCCGGTGTGGATGATGATGGTGCCGGGGTTTCCCAGGGTGCTGTCTGAAAGCAGCTGTAAGGCAGACTTGGTCGTGGGGCACTACAGCTTACACACCCTCCTGCCAGGGAACATGCGCCTCATGTCCACATGTTTCCCGTTTGAGTCGCTCAGGAAGGCTGTGTCTGTGGACGGGGTTGCTGTGCGTCTGGGTGGGGCAGTGTGTTTGCGTGGACCTGTGTGACTGGGGGGTACTGTGTGAGTGGTATGTCAAGGTGCGGGCGTGAGTAGTGTATAGCATTCGGTAAACGTCAAAATATGATTGATGGTGTCAAAAGGTCAATTTATGAATATTAATGAGTTTATGAAAAATTATCATTATGAATAAAAATTGATATTTTTTTAATGATATTTTTTTTTTTTAATGATTATGATTATGCATCATCATTCGGGGGCGGGGGTTTGTGGGTTTTTCGTTTCAAGGGTTTGGCGATGTCATTTTATTGGGAATTGTTGTAAACGTTGGTGAATGGTTTTGTGACGAATGTAAATTGTTTTTATGGATGGGACATGGTGCTTAGGGGAACATGTTGGCAATTTATTGTGTTGTACATTTTTTTATTTGAAAAACATCGTGAAAAAGTAATGGTGTATAAATGTATATGTTGTTAGTTGTAGCAGTAGTAGCAGCGGCAATTAAGTTTTATTTTTAAAAAGCAGTTTGTGTTAAACGCAACAGCCGCGTGTTAAAAAGAATAGAATAATTCAAGCAGTTTGTTAAAACGTGAAAAATCGCCGTGGACTATATTGAAAAAAACATTATACAGAAACATTGTAAAACTTGTTAGATGCCAAGAAGGAAGAAAAAAGAAACATAGCATTGAAAGGCGAACTCAATACATAGCCGCTGGCTGTTAAAACGTGAAAAACACCGCGTCGAAAGGCGAACTCAATACATAGCCAGTGAACATAGAGACAGTAGACAAAAACACTTTGAAGAAATTTCGGGTTCCGTGAATTCACAATACTGTGCAAAATAGACAAAGATAGGTCCAAAAGGCAAGATAGAGAGTTTAAAAGCCTAGAATGGTTCGCAAGAAAGACTATGAAGAAAGAATTTAAATAAAAGAATATGTTACGTTTTAAAGAATTAAAACGAAAAACGAAAAAAGAACTCGGAAGGTTTCAAGTCGTAGCGGAGTATATAATACCAGCATGTTGACAGCTAGCGGCTGTCGGGCATGACTAAAATTGTCCAGAGAGAACTTTGTATGTTTCAAACAGGAATACGAAACCCAAACGTCCTGTTACGTGGAATTTGACGCACGTTTACGCAGACCAACGCTGGAATTTGACGTAGTGGTTTTGGCGCGAAAACGGTTTATGACAAAATAATTGATGGGTTTCTGTGGGGAGGGGGTATTCACCATGTGATGGTTGTGGGTGTATCACCCATGCTGTTATCAGTGGCGCCCCCAGAAATTTTTCATAGGGGGGGCCAGGGGGGGGCCACTGAAAATCTTGGGGTGGCACACCAAAACCAAAAGTCATAACTGAATTTCAGGAATTCTATTATGTTGTTGTAGTATATAGGCTAGTTGAAAACTATGTCAATATGAGAGTTAAGGAATCGCATACTGATATACTTTGGTTTCTTATTTTACAGTTAATGTTCCTAATTATCTGATGTGCACAGACTAATACCGGTACAGTTAACATTTTGAGTCCCACAACAATCCTGTTTTAATGTGTTTTGTATTTGTATACATGTGTTAGGCGATTCATTGTTCTTCAAATAGGCTAGTTGTCCTTTTCCTTAAAAAGACAAATATACAGCTTTAATTTGAAGGAGTACATTGATTGTAAGGAACAAAACATATACTGGGAAGTTTAAAAACACCACACAGAGGCCTGCAATTCTTTTCAATACAGCTTTATTCCGCTGTTGCTGTGTCTTTTTGTAAACAAAAATATTTGATTATATATGTCCAAAAATGAAAAACAAAAGCATAATCATGGACAACAATATACATTTTACTGTAGCCTACTCACAACCTATTCATATCCCTGCTTTATTAGGCTACACTCTTTTCAATACAGCTTTATTCGCCTGTTGCTGTGTCTTTTGGCAAACACATCCACAAATTCATCAAGATTTATGGCCCTAGCCCTTCTTGACTCTATACTTAACACCCCCAAATTGCTCAATCGCTCGTCAATCATTGTATTTCTCAAGACAGTCTTGATTAACTTTAGCACAGAAAAACTGCGCTCACATCCTGCAGTGCTCACAGGTAATGCAAGGGCAATTATGCAAAGTTTAAACATCTCGTGGAACACCTCCCTATATGGCTTAAGGAAGACTGTGAGCTCTATTAAACTGGTTGGTGTTTCCAAGCCACTAGTTTGCTTCGCTACGATAACTCTAACTACAGTTAGCTAACACTCTCTATGCTGCAGCGTAACCTTAAATAAATACGCCAACTTTTTGGGAAGATGGCAAATGGTTGTTGGAAAATGTATTTCGTCACTTTTGAGGGAGCTAGGCTAACAGGACTAACCCTCTTCCAGTGATTGCGGCTAAGCTAGGCTAACGGTGCTGGTCTCTATGCTTCCTCCTGCACGCACAAAGAGGAGAAGGGTATCCATCATCTTCAAATAAAAAAGTTGGCGTGTTCCTTTAAGGCATAAACTAGCTAGCTAAGCCCTAATTTAGCTAGCTAGGCAATTCGACACCGTCAAAAAACGAACAGTTTACTAAATACATAATTATTATTGTTTTTTTTTTTACTATAAGTAAGTATTGTATGACTTATTTACCGGTTAGCAGTCTGGTTGTCTCAACTCAACTCTGCAGGCAGCTGCCAGCTACGCTAGCTTCCGATTATGCCACCAGAGACAAGAGGCTGAGCTCAGAGGCAGACTGTCATCTGGCAGTGCACTGTGTGCAGCAGCAGGCCGGGGGAGGGGTCGGAGTGTGACGCAATGACGGACGGTCAAAAGCGGCTGGCTGGCTATGCGTTTGTTATTTTCTTTCACATTAACTATTATGAAAAATATACATTATTGATTTAAATGAATAGTACCTAATGTAAAATATCAGATAAAAGCATATTATACATACGTACTCGGAAGCATATTATGCATATGCGACTCGCGAGCCGCCAGGGGGGGCCAGTGGGGGGGCCAGCGATTTTCTCAGGGTGGCCGTGGCCCCCCCTGGCGGCGCCACTGGCTGTTATATCATCCAAGCCATTATGAACATCGCATTTATTTTAAGACTGTTTTTTAAATATATAAACTAGAAACAAAATATAATCTAAACGTATCTCTAAACGTACAAGGCCTATTAAAGCGAATTACACAGGACACTTTTATAATTAATTAATTAATTTTTCACATCTTTAAATTCTTTTTTCTGCAGGGGTTAATAGGCATGTTTGGTATCGAATGGTTTGTAAAAGATGGGGCTATTCAATTTAAACAGAGTTGCTCTATTATATGTAACATACAACGTGTAATAATATCTACTTTTAAAAATGTGTCTAAATGTTTGGCTTGCGAAAACAAATTGCGAAATGTTCGTTTCCCCCATGTGGTGCGGGCGATAAGGGTTCCAAGCCGCTGTAACATAACCGCGGGGGGGGGGGGTCCAAGCCATTTTGAACATAGCATTTATTAAAGGGTGTAATTAAATACGTGGTTTTTAAATATACAAGCTAGAAACAAAATATAAAGATCTTTTGGGAAAAAACTTTTTTCCAAAACAGCGTCTCTAAACTTTTATAATTCTTTTATTTTTTCAGATCTTTAAATAATTTTTTCTGCAGGGGTTAATAGGCATGTTTGGTATCAAATGGTTTGTAAAAAGATGGGGCTATTAAATTTAAACAGAGTTGCTCTATTATATGTAGCATATAACGTGTAATCATAGTTACTTTTAAAAGTGTCTTCAATTGTCGGAAAAGCCACGCGTGGGAGAGGGGGGTTTACAGCTTGAACGACATGGACAGGTGTCAGCCTAGCCATAGGCTTTGCGGGGGTGTAGCTATAAATCTTAAAACTTTTTGCATGGCCGATGCCTGTAGTCGAAACAGACCGCAAAGCTGGCTTCTAATGAACCTACTAAGAAGCTTGTCTACAGCGGTCTACCAACACGCAACTCTCCAGAAGTTATGGCGAAGAAACCTTTTTGAATTTTTTATTTTTTACACAGGCCTAGACGGTAATACCCCTTGAACGTAGTGTAGTTTGGGAAGAACCAATAAACAAACACGAAGAAGAAGATGTATGCCTAGCTTTTGGGCTAAATAATTGGGAGACTACACCTAAAGTACGATGACTGTTTGTGCAACTTTCTTCAAATAGCCTACTCAAATTTAATGTCGGCATTCTAAAACTTGTTAGTTGTTGTAACTTCTCCGATTTTTTTATTTTTACGTTTTTTTAAAAAAAGAAGAAAAAAAGTAAATTAGACGCAACACTGTGTAGGCTATTCAAATCACAAGGATATAATCTACTGGTTGGTCATGGAGAGGTTTGTGTAAAATTTTTTGATTTTATTTGTTCTATAACTTTAATTTGGAAAACCGTTTGCTACCTTGGTAGGCTATTAAATAGTCCACACGACCACTCAGAAAGTGACCTATTGCATAAAGTTATTATTTTTTCAGTATACAAAGGGGGAAATTATCAGGCATGCGAACGCAGTAGTGTTTTCAGTTATCATGGCAACTAAAGTTACATAACGTAGACTATGTTTAGAGTGGAGCTAGTAGGATTTAAAGTAGGATTTCGTTGCATAGTCAAAATCATAACGGTTTTTAAGCAGTAGTACGGGGGGTGCTGACAACCTAGGCAAACAAAAGCAAATAAAGAAAAGTGAAACTTGAGTTAATTGGTCTGGTAATGAAACGTTAATGAACTGTTTTGTGATAAATCCATATCCAGTCATTCTGCGAGAGCCGATGGTCTGTTGAAGTTACAGCCTCGAAGTTAAAACGCTCACGCGGTCTATACCTCTCTGTTAAAACCCAGAAGGGTTGTTTTTGCGTCATACTTTTATTACTGTAGCCTAGTTTATTCTCAAGACGTTATTTGATATTTTGGTGGGGTTTTGTGGTATTTATTCAGCTAATTTTCAAATGTTATATTGAAGCATTGTGTATTGTAGGTTATAGTAAATAAAATTATATCAAAGTTCAAATGAAAAAAGATGTGCACTGTGTTTTAGTTGTTTTTTCTTTCAAGTTGACATATTAGTGGATACCATCACTGTGCAGACCATTAAATAAAAAGTGTCAATATTTGAAAAAGTGATTCAAGCCACTTATTATAAACTAATTCAGGCACTGGTGTAATTGTGTGTATGTGTGTGTGTGTACGTGTGCGCGAGCGCACTATGGTTTTTAAATAATAAAGTTTGTTTATTTGAACATTGTTGCGACAAGATTGCAAACGTGTAATGTTTTCAAAAGTATACCAACAGTGTATTCCTAATAATAGAGGACCCCACAACACACATAATTGAATAGGTCTTTGAATGTCATTCTACCCTTCAGATTAAGAGGCAGTAGACAGCAGACAGTAGATTTTGGTGGGGTTTTGTGGTATTTATTCTGCTAATTATCAAATGTTATTTTGAAGCATTGTGTATTGTAGGTTATAGTAAATACAATTATATCAAAGTTCAAATGAAGCCGCCGCGGTGGTACAGCGGTAAAGACCGCTGACTTTCAGTCAGCGCAGTTGTGCTCCGAGGATCGGGGTTCGCGCCCCGGTCCTGCCATAGCCGAGCGTGGCCGGTGCCCTGTGGAAGCGACAATTGGCGGTCGCTTCCGGGTGGGGGGAGGGGCTCGGAGAGAACCGCTGTGCACAGGGGGACCCAGGGCGTGTCACGGTCAGGAGCTGCGCCCTGTAGAGGACGTAGCGTCCTCCCTAATAAATACCGATCGACGGGGTCGTGCAGCGGCGGTTCTCTAGCGGTTGCTACACGGGGGGGAATTTAATTAGAATAGGGGTTCAATTGGCTACTAAATTGGGAGAAAAAGGGAAAAATCAGAAACAAATTTTAAAAATTTTTTTTTAAAAAAAGTTCAAATGAAAAAAAAAGATGTGCACGTTTTAGCTGTTTTTTTTCTTTTTTTTCTTTCAAGTTTACAATATTTGAAAAAGTTATTCCAGACACTTACTATAAACTAATTCAGGTACTGGGGGGTAATTGTGTGTGTGTGTGTGTGTGTTTGTGTGTGTGTGTGTGTGTGCGCATGTGCTATGGTTTTTAAATAATAAAGTTTGTTTGTTGTGACAGGGTTGCAAAAGTGTAATGTTTTAAAAACTAGGGTTATACCAACAATGTATTACTAATAATAGAGGACCCCACAACACACCTAATTAAATAGGTCTTTCTGCCCCCCTTCAAAAGTAACTTTTAATTTAGTGTGCATTTTAAATTCAAATTTAAGAGGCAGAAGTCAAACTTACCATAATGAAAGGTTCTACAGCACTTTTGAAATAAAATGATTCAGTTCAACAGTTTTGTTAAATGACTCTTTGTGTAATTTTATTCTTATACATATCAAATTTTATTTCAGCTTTGCTCATTTTAATGCACGGGATTCACCAGGAAGTTATTTATTTTTTCAGGAGTGTGTGTGTGTGTGTGTGTGTGTGCTTGATACAATTTTATTTTTAAATGGGGGTTGTTTTGTTTGTAACTATGTAGCTTTTAACAAAATAACAGGACGAACATGGACAACGTGACCGATCGTTTAGGTAATAGGACTTATGCACACAAACATAAACATCTAACCATCTAAAGACCGATCTAACCAAGTGTATGTTGAGGGTTTTTCTCTGTTATGGGAAAAGAGGTCGCTATAGCTACAGATAGTGTGGTATAAAAATATGTGAAAGTTAAGGTCTTAAACTGAAAAGGTCAAACCATTAAAGCCGGTGATATGTTGCGTTAGAATGTTCGATGTAACAGAATTAAAGTAGGCTATTCATTACTCACTTTACTTACATGTAAATAACGGAACTTTTAAACAGACATCAACAGAATGACCATGAGTTGTTTAAACTTATTAAGTTGTATTTTATTTCCACAAGAGTTGTTGTTGAATGACGATATAGACCTACAGGTGAAAATAGAGGGCATCATAGCCTGATTAAGAGACAGATTTTTGCAGCATCAAAACGCATGCATACCAGAGACTGAGAGATTGTCTCCAGTCGGGATCACACTATGGTGCCAACAAGAACAGCCAACATGTGAAGAGACTAAGGACACTAAAGTCTCTTTACGGTGGCTGTGTGTGTGTGTGTGTGTGTGTGTGTGTGTGTGTGTGTGTGTGTGTGTGTGACATTATGGCACCCTAAGACTCAATATTGTACAAATGTTGTTTTGTTGTGAAGTGACTATGTTTTTAAAAAGCATTTAATACACAAAAAGACACTGTCAATATTATTTACAAGTTGTTGTTTTTGGTTCTAAGTTTTTGAGGCTTGAAACACTAGATATGGTGACAGTGAGTTGTTAGAAGGGGTATCAAAACCAGGAAAAGTGTACCCTATACTGACATGAAACGCATAACACCAAAGGTGCATAAGGGACGACAGGCATTACCTTGGTACAATTAAACGGAAGCGTTTAATTATTTTGTTGTTTAAAACAGTGCGAGCATATCTTGTTGTTGCTGAATTAAAGTACACATTACACACAAACCATGCAAATAATGGAACTTTTGTACTGTATTTTCTTCAGACTGCCAACCATTGAAAGACATAAGGGCAGGGATCGACATAAGCAATGGCCCGATGGCCCGGGGCCAGTAAAAAAGTATTTCGGGCAAGTTGATTGGCCAGTCGCTGGTCCGTTCGGGACAGTGACGTTTCGGCCAATCACAGTCACGAGTCAGTTCACGTAATGATGCTAAATTAACTGGCTGAATCTAACCCGCGATTGCAGTCAGTATTTTCACCTTGCTAATAAAAGTTACACCTCAGCAAATAGCTACTAAAACAATGTCAAAGGAAGCATATGAAGCTACTAAGAGAAAGAGGGGGTTCTTAGTGTCGTGGAAAACACAGTACACCTGGGTAGTGGAAGGCGACGACGGTATGTTCTGCTCACTTTGCCGGCAATTCCCTGCCAAGGCCGACCGAGGGGGATCGTTTTTCAAGGGTACAATTAATTATAGAAAACAGGCTTTAGACGCACACGACAAGAGCCGCCAACATTTACAATGTGTGCTGGCAAAGCGGGTGGCGGACAACCCGTCAGCTGGGCCACTTCATGCCTGGACGCAGCGGGCAAACGACGACACAATCCAGCGGGTGGAGAAGTTGATCAACACCGCTTACCACATCATAAAGAGTGAGCTCCCCTTCACCTCTTATGAGAGAACGGTCGCTCTTCTTAAGAAGAACGGAGAAGACATCGGCTCTCAGTACACCACTGATGTAGCATGTCGAAGGTAAGTTACTCCGCTAGCTTGCTAGCTACAGGGCGCCCTTTATCGGGCACATATTTCGATCATATTTGAACTTCGTCGAAAGCCGATTTGCCAACGGAAAAAAAGAAAACAAAAACCTACCGGTCATGTCTAACGTTACATGTTTATTGGTTTTAAAGTTAGTTTATCGTTTTTGTGAAGAAACAAGTCCAATAAGATTTAGCCAATACATGATAATGGGTGCCCCTTTTTTGACAGTACTGTCCCATCTAAAAGTCGTTAAAGCCAAAAAATACCGGTCACTTCTACATTGGCTTAAACGTTAGTTTATCGTTTTGTGAAAAAATAAATTCAATGAGATGGACAAATTCCGGACTGCCAGGTAAACAATCCAGTTAGCCAGCTATTTTGCCAACATATTGGTTATTCAAACGTATCTTTCTTGATCAAATAAACTATTAATTGATTTTTAAAACAACAAAAATCGTGAGCTTCTTTATGGATTACTCCAGCCGCCCGATAATGCCGCGTTTTTTGCAGCACTTTCTCTTCTAAAAAAACTACAGGTCATATCTACATGTTTATTGGCTTAATAGTTAGCTTATCGTTCTGTGAACCTAATAAATATAATATGTCCAATGGTATGTGCCCGAATAATATCAGTATCGTATGTTGAACACAAAAAAATTCTGTTTCCCGCCCGATAATAGGGTCCGCTACGCTAATGTTACTATAACTTTGCTCGTAAATGATGGTACACACAAAGCGCCACTATTCGAGTGTCATGTCAGTCAGTCAGCTAGCAACCAAGCCACATTATGTAGCCAAGCTATGCTAAGCTAACCATTTGCCTAAGCGCAGGTACACTAACGTAGCTAGCTAATTTACGAGACTGTTTAAACTTAAGTGTCCGTTGCGTTTAAAATGGTAATGAACACTGAGGTATGAGTGAATAAGTTAAACACATTAAATACACCCAATATTGTAGTTGTCCTAACTTGTCCTTTGTTTGTTTTCAGGTTTGTGGATGTTATATTTCATGAGATGTGGGAGGGCTGTGCAGCAGAACTCAAGGCAGCACATTTTTTAAGTGTTCTGTCAGACTCCTCTACTGACGTGAGTGGCAGAGACCTGGAAGGAGTATTTGTCAGGATCTTGAGCCATGGACAGCCCAAGACCATGTTCATTGGTGTAGAGGAGCTCCAGCACGCCACAGCGTCTGGGCATTATGCTGCAATGAGCACTGGTAAGCCTGGCTATTGAATCTGTTGTTTGTGTTGCTGTGTTTTCACTCGTTGAGTACAACAATAAACAAAAGTGTCTGTCTACAGCACTGGATAAGGCAGACCTATCCCAGTGGAAGGAGAAGGTAGTGGGCTTGGGTACTGATGGAGCTGCGGTGATGGTGGGGAGGCTTGGGGGTGTCGCCACACTCCTTCGTGCCGAAGTTCCCCACCTGATAAACATCCAGTGCCTGGCCCATGGCCTGGAGTTGGCTGCCATGGATGCCATGAAAGACCATGAAAAAATGAGAAAGGCAAGTAACAGGGAGGTAATAAGCCAACCTTGTAAAGAGCGTGTTGGGAAAATCATGTTCTACATAAACCCAACTTATGTGCTACTTACCTGTAGAGAAAAGTCTGAGTGAATCCTAGTCCTTGTATAATCAGTATATTGGGTAAAAGTAATGCTTTGACTTACATTACCTAATCACTCAACTTCACTAGTTCTAGGAGGGCTGTTTGTTTAAAATAGTATTGAATTCATAAAAGTGAATACGTTTGATAAGTATTAAATTATATTAAATTATATAATTAAATTGTATAATTCTCCTAATTCTATATAATTCAAATTCAGGTGATGGATGTTCTGAAGGGGCTGTATAAACAGTACCATCACTCTCCGAAAGCGTGGAGAGAGCTGAAAGATCTGGCAGGTGTGCTGAATCAAAAGGTCTGGAAGCCGACCAACCTGGGAGGAACAAGGTGGCTCCCGCACACGGAGAGGGCACTCAGGGTCATGTTGAGAAACTATCCTGTGTTGCTTGCCCAGATGGAAAACACGGTGGAAACAAGGCTAGTAATCAATTCCTATTTTCTAGGTAATCATACATATAATCAATCTCTTACTAATGTCAACATTTATTATTATGTGGTTGTTTACATCAAACAGATCGGCAAGTGCTGAGATGATTGGGCGAGCCAAGCAGTGCCTTCAGGTGTTGAAGGACTTTCAACACCTGCTCTTCATTATGCTGGTCCAAGACATCATGGAAGTCTTGAGTTGGTAAGTTTCTATTAAATCTATCTGTCTGATCAGTTTATTTTGAATGTAAGTTGCAGTGTAGTGTACCTGAGTTGAGTCATGTTTTCATTGTTGTTGTAGTCTGAGTCTCAAGCTGCAGGAGGATGGGCTAACCCTGCCAGGGGCACTGTATGCCTTTGAAACGGCAGTGCTTAGGCTGACAGCCATGGAGACAGAGGCAGGGGAGTTTGTTGAGGGCTTCCTAGCAGAAACCCAAAATGGAACCTTTCACAATGCGGAGCTGTTGAGGTTCAGGGAGAGCAGAGAGGAGTTTGACAGGTAGATTTGTAAACAGGAAGGATGGGAGAATATTTTTAAGGGGGTAAATTTTCAGATATATTATACTTGTATACCTGTATTTTTCCCGCAGTGTGAAGAGAAAGCTCCTGTCCAGTGTGGTCGCCAAACTGCAGTACAGATTCAAGGGGGTTGAGTCTCATCATGTGCTGCAGGCTGCGGCAAGACTGGTGGATCCTCGTGAGTGGCCTGCTGACTATCAAGAGCTAGCCAGCTATGGCAGGGACCACCTTGCCACGGTCAGCGAGCACTTTGCCAATGTGCTTGACCACATGGGATGTGACCGGGAGAAGGCACGGCGTGTGGAGTGGCCAAGTGCTAAGGTGCTGATCAAGTCCCTACCGCAGGGCCTACAAAGGAATGCTTGGCAGGACTTTTTCCTGGATGATGAGCGGAGGAGCAGCTTCCCCAACCTCCTTCTCATCGTGGAGCTCATCTTGGTCCTGCCTCTGTCCACAGCATCGGTCGAGAGGGGCTTCAGTGCCATGAAGCGAACCAAGACTGACTGGAGGAGCAACCTGAGTGTTCATACACTGACAATGTTGCTCTTCATTAGCTTGGAGGGTCCAGACATAGAGCACTTCAACGCCATGCCAGTAGTGAAGAGGTGGCTCAAGGAGGCAGACAGAAGGAGCTTGCCGTGAAAGATCCACAGTATTAATATAAAATAAGATCGAATGTAAATTAATCAGTTCTTTGTTGTTTGGACGAATCATTACAATGTATATACAATTAATAAATTGACAGTTTTATGGAAAAGTGTTTTTTCTCTCTTTTTTTCAGGGCCAGTAAAAATATACAAGGGGCCAGTAAAACTCTGATCTACTGGCCCGGGGGGCCAGTGGGGGAAAAATGTTACGTTGGACACTGATAAGGGTATCACAATCAACTGAACAATAGTTTTGAAACACTTTAAAGTTTGTTTCAAGATCAGATCAATTGAAAAGCACTTTGTTGCAAACCTGTTTGGGGTTTTTCAAGACTAACCGTGTATAATTGCTAGGCAGCCACAATGGCCTGTTTACACAAATTACAATATTTTAGTAAATGTGTTCAAACGCACCACAGAGTTGATTAATATTGTAATTTTTCAACATTGGCCATTCTAAATCAACATGTTACATGCATTGAATGGCTTGATCTTTTCTGTTTAAGACTTACTCTTTCGCATAAAACGTGCCACATTATTTGGACATCTGTGGTCGTAGGCTAACAGCTAATAGATCTCTAAATACACTCGAAAAGAGGGCTGATTTTATCGTCTAAGCGTACAGGCAGCTTCAAAATGTTGTTACACATGCGCAAATGTTTGTAAGCAACACATAATAAGCTATACACAACAATAGTATACTAGTTTCTTCAACACCAATATTTTAGTTGTAAGCATTATTCAGATTACGTTTACTTACCTAAATTGTATCTTAAACCATATTTTTAAGAGCACTCTACCGTGTATGCGGAGTTGTACACTTTCACACACCGCCACTTATCCAAGAGAATAGAGGAGACACGCCAAGATGAGACCAGCCCTATCTCCGCAAATGCAATTGGTGAACTACCTGAGGACTAACAATGAAGTTTTCGTGAATTTGGTGAAATCTATACGGGCCTGCACTCTGCCACTGAATCATGAACATAAAACCAAGCTCCACAACTTAATTCAGAAAAAAAAGTCAGAGTTATCGCATGAGGACTATCCCGAGGTACTGATCTGGGTGATATGCAAGTATATAGGGAAGTACGATACGTGGGATGTGATAGTCGACAGCCTATCAAGCCTGAATCCCACGTTCAAAATGACCGATTTGGAAGACACCGACTTTTGGAAACTGCTGTACCCTCTTCTGAGTAACAATACAGAGCTCCGTAAAATGACCCTGGCCAGCTTGCTGGAGGAACTCACCGCTACTGAGTTAGCCCGAGTGAAAGTGTTTCTACAATGGAAACTCTTCGAGGGCTACAGGGCTAAGCCCTACGGAAGGATAGAGAAAATGGATACCTGTGATCTAGCGTTTGGCGTTGCCTCCATGTACTCTCACAAGACAGCGTTCATTATGGGTATGATCTTCACGCAAATCGAGCGCACGGACCTAGTGCTGAAACTGTCCGAAGGGTTAGGTTTAGGCCCATAGTTATTTTGGTGATCTCCGGGGATCTCCAGGCATCTCGACCGGTTGGACGGAGCACACTGCTACGGCACGCTTTGTAAACATCTTCAGACACATCTGTTTCACCGCAACCGTCTATGTAACCCGTGTTCATGTGAATAACAATAAAGCCTTGTGTACGGATACTCATTGTGTGTAAGCGTTAATTTTCAACCACACGAAAAGAAAACGTTGAATAGACCTAGTAACGTATAAACCCTGTTTGTTAACAAGAGCCTGGTAACGATGTGTGAAAAGGTTTATAAAAAATTCAACGTTTGGTGAATTAGCTTAGTTTCAAAAGACTCTTGATTTTCTGGTGCTCTTACAAGCGATACTATAACGTCTCTGCATTTGAACGTATCACGTTGGCCTAGATTTAGCAGTAAACTATGCTGGAACAGTATGTAATACATGGTTGGTAAAATGGTCGCAAGTCATGAAGGGTCTGAGGTATCAAATGAGCCTCAAACCATCTCTCTGCAGCCCGATATGCAGTAGATATGTATGGATCACTTGAAGGGTGTACTTACTTTTTAACATGACTGTACACTGCTTTTCCCCGCATACACGGTAGAGTGCTCTTAAAAATATGGTTTAAGATACAATTTAGGTAAGTAAACGTAATCTGAATAATGCTTACAACTAAAATATTGGTGTTGAAGAAACTAGTATACTATTGTTGTGTATAGCTTATTATGTGTTGCTTACAAACATTTGCGCATGTGTAACAACATTTTGAAGCTGCCTGTACGCTTAGACGATAAAATCAGCCCTCTTTTCGAGTGTATTTAGAGATCTATTAGCTGTTAGCCTACGACCACAGATGTCCAAATAATGTGGCACGTTTGTGTTGGTGACATAATTATGCGAAAGAGTAAGTCTTAAACAGAAAAGATCAAGCCATTCAATGCATGTAACATGTTGATTTAGAATGGCCAATGTTGAAAAATTACAATATTAATCAACTCTGTGGTGCGTTTGAACACATTTACTAAAATATTGTAATTTGTGTAAACAGGCCATTGTGGCTGCCTAGCAATTATACACGGTTAGTCTTGAAAAACCCCAAACAGGTTTGCAACAAAGTGCTTTTCAATTGATCTGATCTTGAAACAAACTTTAAAGTGTTTCAAAACTATTGTTCAGTTGATTGTGATACCCTTATGTCTTTCAATGGTTGGCAGTCTGAAGAAAATACTGTACAAAAGTTCCATTATTTGCATGGCTTGTGTGTAATGTGTACTTTAATTCAGCAACAACAAGATATGCTCGCACTGTTTTAAACAACAAAATAATTAAACGCTTCCGTTTAATTGTACCAAGGTAATGCCTGTCGTCCCTTATGCACCTTTGGTGTTATGCGTTTCATGTCAGTATAGGGTACACTTTTCCTGGTTTTGATACCCCTTCTAACAACTCACTGTCACCATATCTAGTGTTTCAAGCCTCAAAAACTTAGAACCAAAAACAACAACTTGTAAATAATATTGACAGTGTCTTTTTGTGTATTAAATGCTTTTTAAAAACATAGTCACTTCACAACAAAACAACATTTGTACAATATTGAGTCTTAGGGTGCCATAATGTCACACACACACACACACACACACACACACACACACACACACACACACACACACACAGCCACCGTAAAGAGACTTTAGTGTCCTTAGTCTCTTCACATGTTGGCTGTTCTTGTTGGCACCATAGTGTGATCCCGACTGGAGACAATCTCTCAGTCTCTGGTATGCATGCGTTTTGATGCTGCAAAAATCTGTCTCTTAATCAGGCTATGATGCCCTCTATTTTCACCTGTAGGTCTATATCGTCATTCAACAACAACTCTTGTGGAAATAAAATACAACTTAATAAGTTTAAACAACTCATGGTCATTCTGTTGATGTCTGTTTAAAAGTTCCGTTATTTACATGTAAGTAAAGTGAGTAATGAATAGCCTACTTTAATTCTGTTACATCGAACATTCTAACGCAACATATCACCGGCTTTAATGGTTTGACCTTTTCAGTTTAAGACCTTAACTTTCACATATTTTTATACCACACTATCTGTAGCTAGCGACCTCTTTTCCCATAACAGAGAAAAACCCTCAAAATACACTTGGTTAGATCGGTCTTTAGATGGTTAGATGTTTATGTTTGTGTGCATAAGTCCTATTACCTAAACGATCGGTCACGTTGTCCATGTTCGTCCTGTTATTTTGTTAAAAGCTACATAGTTACAAACAAAACAACCCCCATTTAAAAATAAAATTGTAACAAGCACACACACACACACACTCCTGAAAAAATAAATAACTTCCTGGTGAACCCCCTCCTGGTGATACCTAAGCTGGGGCCTTAAACATGTGTTGGGTATGTTCCGTGCATTAAGATGAGCAAAGCTGAAATAAAATTTGATATGTATAAGAATAAAATTACACAAAGAGTCATTTAACAAAACTTGAACTGAATCATTTTATTTCAAAAGTGCTGTAGAACCTTTCATTATGGTAAGTTTGACTTCTGCCTCTTAAATTTGAATTTAAAATGCACACTAAATTAAAAGTTACTTTTGAAGGGGGGCAGAAAGACCTATTTAATTAGGTGTGTTGTGGGGTCCTCTATTATTAGGAATACACTGTTGGTATACTTTTGAAAACATGACACGTTTGCAATCTTGTCGCAACAATGTTCAAATAAACAAACTTTATTATTTAAAAACCATAGTGCGCTCGCGCACACGTACACACACACACATACACACAATTACACCAGTGCCTGAATTAGTTTATAATAAGTGGCTTGAATCACTTTTTCAAATATTGACACTTTTTATTTAATGGTCTGCACAGTGATGGTATCCACTAATATGTCAACTTGAAAGAAAAAACAACTAAAACACAGTGCACATCTTTTTTCATTTGAACTTTGATATAATTTTATTTACTATAACCTACAATACACAATGCTTCAATATAACATTTGAAAATTAGCTGAATAAATACCACAAAACCCCACCAAAATATCAAATAACGTCTTGAGAATAAACTAGGCTACAGTAATAAAAGTATGACGCAAAAACAACCCTTCTGGGCTTTAACAGAGAGGTATAGACCGCGTGAGCGTTTTAACTTCGAGGCTGTAACTTCAACAGACCATCGGCTCTCGCAGAATGACTGGATATGGATTTATCACAAAACAGTTCATTAACGTTTCATTACCAGACCAATTAACTCAAGTTTCACTTTTCTTTATTCGCTTTTGTTTGCCTAGGTTGTCAGCACCCCCCGTACTACTGCTTAAAAACCGTTATGATTTTGACTATGCAACGAAATCCTACTTTAAATCCTACTAGCTCCACTCTAAACATAGTCTACGTTATGTAACTTTAGTTGCCATGATAACTGAAAACACTACTGCGTTCGCATGCCTGATAATTTCCCCATTTGTATACTGAAAAAATAATAACTTTATGCAATAGGTCACGTTCTGAGTGGTCGTGTGGACTATTTAATAGCCTACCAAGGTAGCAAACGGTTTTCCAAATTAAAGTTTTAGAACAAATAAAATCAAAAAATTTTACACAAACCTCTCCATGACCAACCAGTAGATTATATCCTTGTGATTTGAATAGCCTACACAGTGTTGCGTCTAATTTACTTTTTTTCTTCTTTTTTTAAAAAAACGTAAAAATAAAAAAATCGGAGAAGTTACAACAACTAACAAGTTTTAGAATGCCGACATTAAATTTGAGTAGGCTATTTGAAGAAAGTTGCACAGTCAGCTAGCTAACCGTACTTTACGTGTAGTCTCCAATTATTTAGCCCAAAAGCTAGGCATACATCTTCTTCTTCATGTTTGTTTATTGGTTCTTCCCAAACTACACTACGTTCAAGGGGTATTACCGTCTAGGCCTGTGTAAAAAATAAAAAATTCTAAAAGGTTTCTTCGCCATAACTTCTGGAGAGTTGCGTGTTGGTAGACTGCTGTAGACAAGCTTCTTAGTAGGTTCATTAGAAGCCAGCTTTGCGGTCTGTTGCGACTACAGGCATCGGCCATGCAAAAAGTTTTAAGATTTGTAGCTACACCCCCGCAAAGCCTATGGCTAGGCTGACACCTGTCCATGTCGTTCAAGCTGTAAACCCCCCTCTCCCACGCGTGGCTTTTCCGACAATTGAAGACACTTTTAAAAGTAACTATGATTACACGTTATATGCTACATATAATAGAGCAACTCTGTTTAAATTTAATAGCCCCATCTTTTTACAAACCATTCGATACCAAACATGCCTATTAACCCCTGCAGAAAAAATAATTTAAAGATCTGAAAAAATAAAAGAATTATAAAAGTTTAGAGATGCTGTTTTGGAAAAAAGTTTTTTCCCAAAAGATCTTTATATTTTGTTTCTAGTTTATATATTTAAAAACCACGTATTTAATTACACCCTTTAATAAATGCTATGTTCAAAATGGCTTCGACCCCCCCCCCCCCCCCGCGGTTATGTTACAGCGGCTTGGAACCCTTATCGCCCGCACCACATGGGGGAAACGAACATTTCGCAATTTGTTTTCGCAAGCCAAACATTTAGACACATTTTTAAAAGTAGATATTATTACACGTTGTATGTTACATATAATAGAGCAACTCTGTTTAAATTGAATAGCCCCATCTTTTACAAACCATTCGATACCAAACATGCCTATTAACCCCTGCAGAAAAAAGAATTTAAAGATGTGAAAAATTAATTAATTAATTATAAAAGTGTCCTGTGTAATTCGCTTTAATAGGCCTTGTACGTTTAGAGATACGTTTAGATTATATTTTGTTTCTAGTTTATATATTTAAAAAACAGTCTTAAAATAAATGCGATGTTCATAATGGCTTGGATGATATAACAGCATGGGTGATACACCCACAACCATCACATGGTGAATACCCCCTCCCCACAGAAACCCATCAATTATTTTGTCATAAACCGTTTTCGCGCCAAAACCACTACGTCAAATTCCAGCGTTGGTCTGCGTAAACGTGCGTCAAATTCCACGTAACAGGACGTTTGGGTTTCGTATTCCTGTTTGAAACATACAAAGTTCTCTCTGGACAATTTTAGTCATGCCCAACAGCCGCTAGCTGTCAACATGCTGGTATTATATACTCCGCTACGACTTGAAACCTTCCGAGTTCTTTTTTCGTTTTTCGTTTTAATTCTTTAAAACGTAACATATTCTTTTATTTAAATTCTTTCTTCATAGTCTTTCTTGCGAACCATTCTAGGCTTTTAAACTCTCTATCTTGCCTTTTGGACCTATCTTTGTCTATTTTGCACAGTATTGTGAATTCACGGAACCCGAAATTTCTTCAAAGTGTTTTTGTCTACTGTCTCTATGTTCACTGGCTATGTATTGAGTTCGCCTTTCGACGCGGTGTTTTTCACGTTTTAACAGCCAGCGGCTATGTATTGAGTTTGCCTTTCAATGCTATGTTTCTTTTTTCTTCCTTCTTGGCATCTAACAAGTCTTACAATGTTTCTGTATAATGTTTTTTTCAATATAGTCCACGGCGATTTTTCACGTTTTAACAAACTGCTTGAATTATTCTATTCTTTTTAACACGCGGCTGTTGCGTTTAACACAAACTGCTTTTTAAAAATAAAACTTAATTGCCGCTGCTACTACTGCTACAACTAACAACATATACATTTATACACCATTACTTTTTCACGATGTTTTTCAAATAAAAAAATGTACAACACAATAAATTGCCAACATGTTCCCCTAAGCACCATGTCCCATCCATAAAAACAATTTACATTCGTCACAAAACCATTCACCAACGTTTACAACAATTCCCAATAAAATGACATCGCCAAACCCTTGAAACGAAAAACCCACAAACCCCCGCCCCCGAATGATGATGCATAATCATAATCATTAAAAAAAAAAAATATCATTAAAAAAATATCAATTTTTATTCATAATGATAATTTTTCATAAACACCATCAATCATATTTTGACGTTTACCGAATGCTATACACTACTCACGCCCGCACCTTGACATACCACTCACACAGTACCCCCCAGTCACACAGGTCCACGCAAACACACTGCCCCACCCAGACGCACAGCAACCCCGTCCACAGACACAGCCTTCCTGAGCGACTCAAACGGGAAACATGTGGACATGAGGCGCATGTTCCCTGGCAGGAGGGTGTGTAAGCTGTAGTGCCCCGACAGTGTTTATGACTCCTGTGGGTACAAGGAGTTTATTTCACAGATAACAGCCCATAACGTTAGCTGTTGTTAACAAGGTGGTAGCCAGCTGGTCTAGCTAGCTGCTATGTTGACTTTCTCCTAAAATTGTTTGTTTTTAGCCTGAATATCAGACTGAATTGCGCGAAGGCATTGCGATGACGTTGCGATTGCGACCAGGTCTCCCACGCTTCCTCTCGCAAGTGCGAGCTTGTCACAATGCTAGCGCGTCATGTTGGTATAGCAACTACATTCCAAGCATTCCGATGACGTGCCCGGACACATTTTGGCAGCCGGACACTATTTGGCCTGACAGTTCCATCACGAGAACGCTCAGCTATTTTAAAGTCACGTGGCATTTGACAAAAAATATTCCCGTCAACTTTAATCAAAGCACTCTTTCCGTACACACTTTTTTTGTGTCTTGTTCCACACAAACTAGACGGTCACTTTTAAGATGAATGAGTAACTACTTGTGTGTCTGCATTTTGCATCTCCATGATTATTGGCAGACGATTTTGTCACTATTACCAGTGCAACTCAATAATGACCATAATATCTCATGACCGTTACCGCGGTGCTAACATACATGTCATTATCATTCCTGCGGGAACACCGTTAAGCCCATTATATAATAAAAAATATTCCCGCGGTGACAGCTAAAATATTTTTTATTTTGTCCCCAAACCCACTGATTACCGCAAAATTCCGCGGTATTGCCGCTGTCCCCGTTCCCGTGCAGCTCTCTAGTGCCCGGACTTAATGACCATATATGGATCACCCTGCTTCCTACTGCGCAGACTCTGGCTTTCCAACATGGCAGCGAAAAACTGTACTTCCATCTGACTTCCGGAGCTTCAAAGCATTTTTTACAAGCCAGTGGAAAGGCAATGGGTGACATCACAGTGACTGTGCATATTTTTCTACAGTCTATGGTTGAACCTAATGTCAGTAGATGTCCCTCCTCACACTGAACAAATTTCCACTAAGCAACCATGGACCAATATATAGAATTTAATATTTTTTTGAATAGTCTAAAAAACACTTAAAATGCTGCTCCTCCTAGAAAACTTGACTAAGTTCCACAAAATTTGGTATTCTGACTCATCTCACATGCCTTCATAAGGGCATTGCTTTTCTAAGGCAAATGTCAAAAAATGGCCCAATCACAAAATAATGAATTTTCTGTGGGCATGGCTTAACACCAACATGCAAATAATTCCAAAACCGTTTGACAGAAAGTTATGAAACTTAGTGGGGTTTTGGGTTAGATCAGGACACCAGTTGCAAAGGCTTAGCCCAATCAAACCACATGGTGGCGCTATAAAGATCCAAAAAATCACTGTTCCCTTGCAGAGATTTCATACTTGCAACAATGACAAAAGCCCTCATTAGAAACATAGGTATGTGGTAGTGTCTTTTTGGGTCAGCTCTGTCTTGAATTCTCTAGCATTTTGTATTATAATACAATATAATAGTCATCTCTTTCTTTTGTGAGTTAAAAATTCTGTAAAATCACTGATGAATCACATAACTTGACACATTTTAGTTCTGTACTCTAGCACTTTCAGTTTGAAAAGATAAAATAAAAGCGAAGTTGAAGTGCAGACTGTCAGCTTTAATTTGTGGGTATTTTCATCCATATCAGATGAACCATTCAGAAATGATAGAACCTTTTGTACATCGTCCCTCCCATTTTTGGGCATCAATAAATATTGAACAGTTTAACATATTGGACAACTGTGAGGGTTTGTGCTAAATAACGATGAGCCAAACTCGACAAAGGAAAAAAGGGATAGAAAGTCCCTGGCAGTAGCCAAAACAATAACACACCCCTATAAAACAGGCTAGCCACGTAAACACGGGCAGAGGAAAGAATCAGAATAGCGAACGCTAAAAACATAGCGAGAGAAGGACAAAAAACAATGCACCTTCGGAATGTGACTATAACGCCTGATAATTGGTGAAATAAATTGGTGAAATAAACTAAATAAAAATAAAACTCACACTCTCAAAAACGAGAGAGTGGGAGCGAAGGAGAGGGAAGGGAAATAAGGGAACAGGCCGAAGAATGTCTCAACATTCTCAACAAGATCTCTCCGCAGGGGCCAGAGTGCTGACGAGCAACGGCTTGAGTCGGAAAACGTGAAAGGTGGGGTGAACACGCAAGGAGCGCGGAAACTGGAGGCGGACAGTAACTGGGTTAAAACTGGGTTCATTTTGTGGACGATTTATAAAGGACCCACATAGCACAGAGCGAGTTTGCAGGACTCAACCCGCAGGGGCTAATCCCGCATGGAGAGCCAAACCCGCTGACCCACCCAATAGGAGGGAGATGAACGACGATGTTTGTCGGCGGAAGCCTTCTGACTAGCCAAAGCTCGCAAAAGTGAGGAACGAACTCGCTTCCAAACTGCACGACACCTCTGGACAAACGAGCCTGCAGAGGACACCTCCACGTTCTTCACCAGCTTCAGAAAAAGTAGGCAAATAACCCACCTGGGCCTCGAATGGAGAAAGACCCGTGGAGGCGTTATGCAGGGTGTTATGGGCATATTCAGCCCAGGGAAGGTAACGACTCCATGAAGTGGGATTGGAGGCCGCCAAACAGTGAAGGGTGTTCTCCAGTGTCTGATTGGTGCGCTTCGTCTGTCCGTTAGTCTGTGGATGGAAACTGGAGGACGGACTAATGGACGCGCCGAACTGCACACAAAAGGATCGCCAAAACTTGGCGACAAATTGAGGACCGTGGTCCGATAACACATCCTGGGGAAATCCGTGAATCCGGAAAATGTGATTGACCACCAGCTGGGCGGTCTCCGGCGCCAATGGCAATTTAGCCAGAGCAAGAAAATTTCTAAAACCTATCGACTATAACTAAGATGACTGTGTTGCCCTGAGCAGCGGGCAACCAAGGTTACAAAGTCCAAAGCGATTTGGATCTATAGTCGACTGGGCACGGGTAAAGGGCGTAATAACCCAGAGGGTGGGAGTCGAGAACCCTTATTCCGGGTGCAAATAGCGCAGGTGGCAACAAATTTGTGCATGTCCCTCTCCATCCCAGGCCACCAAAAGTGTCTGGAGAGAAATTACTTGGTGCGATGAACGCCAGGATGCGCAGCGAATTGTGAGGAATGACCCCACTGGAGTACCCGAGCCCTCACATCGGAAGGCACAAAAAGGCGATTGGCAAGACCCCCCCGGGCCCGGGTTTAGGCACAACGCCTCTTGGACCGCCACTTTAATGTCCCACAATACAGGAGCTACGATCTGGGCAGCTGGCACAATAGGCTCCGGGGTAGCGCAGGACTGTCGGACCGATTGAAGATACGCGACAGGGCAGCCGGTTTAACGTTTTTGGAACCCGGGCGGTATGTCAGCAGAAAATTTAACCGGGTAAAAAATAATACCCAGCGCGCCTGCCGAGAATTACGTCTTTTCGCCTGTTGGACGTATTCTAAATTCCTGTGGTCAGTCCACACAGTAAAGGGGTGTTCAGCTCCCTCAAACCAGTGGCGCCACTTCTCCAGAGCTAATTCAACAGCCAGCAGCTCCCGATCCCCCACGTCGTAATTCCTCTTGGCCGGGGTGAGGGCATGACAGAAATATGTACACGGGTGCATCTTGCGGTTGATGGGGGAGTGCTGGGACAATATGGCGCCTACTCTTAATTCGGAGGCATTAACCTCCACAGTAAATGGGAGGGAGGGATTGGGCATGATTGAAATGGGCTCAGAACTAAACCTCCTCTTTAACTCCACAAAAGCGGAATCAGCCTTGGCGTTTTCTTAGTTAGAGCGGTAATGGGTGCGGCGAGTGCACTGAAATTTTGAATAAAACACAGATAAAAATTGGCGAAACCAAGAAAACGCTGAACAGAATGAGGAGTAGGCCAGTTTAGTACAGCAGAGACTTTATCAGGATCCATACGGACTTTGCCCTCCGAAACAATGAACCCTAAAAATGAAACAGTGCTGGCGTGAAAAGAGCACTTCTCTGCCTTGACGAATAGTTCGGCTTCTAACAGAGCTTTTGAAACTTGCTTAACGTGACCGATGTGAGTCTGTAGATTGGGAAATAAAATAAAAATATTGTCTAAGTAGACGAACACGAATCTCTCCAGCATCTCCCGCAGTACATCCAACGTTCACCAATGCCTGAAACTCAGAGGGGGCGCTAGTGAGCCCGAACGGTATGACCCGGTATTCATAGTGGCCGCTATGTGTATTAAACGTGGTTTTCGATTCATCGCCCTCATGCATGCGCACCAGGTTATAGGCGTTGCGAAGGTCGAGTTTGGAAAAAATCTTAGCCCCCTGAAGACGTTTGAACACAGAATTCATCAGAGGAAGCGGGTACTGATTTTTAACGGTGATGGTCTAATTAACCTGTTGGCTAATGTCTCCTCGATATATTCCTTCATGGCAGAACTCTCCAGGGCAGATAAAGAATAAAGACTCCCTTTGGTAGGGGTGGTGCCAGGATACAACTCTATAGCACAGTCGTAAGGCTGGTGCAGAGGAAGAAAAATGGCTCTCTCCTTACTGAAAAGCTAGTTTAGTATATACTCTGTGGGTATGTTGGAAGGCAAGGGAAACTCAAGCGTCCCTGCCAGCTTCGTATCTTCTGCTTTGGTGGGCAAATTATGAGAGGACGACCACCAAATCAGAAAATTAATCTGAGATCTCCTCCTTGATGGGAAATCCATCAGCCTGAGAATCCTACTCCAGACTCTTGTCTCCAACCTCCGAACCAAAAACAGACTCCCTCCGATCAGACAGATGGTGAATTGTGTTGTATGGTGTAGCCTATAGTAAAATAAAATATAATTTAAAAAATGTGTGTAGGCTAAATGTCCATTTGTTTTAATCTGTATGTTGCTTCATGACTATAGATTATTAGCTACAATAGCCGAGGCTACAGGTAAGGTTGCTTGTGAGTATGCAGAATAGACCTGCACGATTTATTTAAATTATATTTTTATTTAATTAGCCTATAGGCTACACCATACAAAACAATCCACTTTCTTTGGTAGGCTAGGCTCAGGCTGTGTCCCGACTGCTGTCTCAGGCTTTCTGTGGACTACCTTTGCTCTGCACATAGCCTAAGGCTATCTAAAAAAATAAATAAATGAATAGAAATCATGATAGAAATGCCCACGATGAAAAGGGTAGTGTATTTTTCAGGTATATCCAGCCTGGAATAGTCAGCTGATTTTGACCACGCAAACCCATAACATTAGGCTATGTGTGGTTTTTCATTTATGTGAAATGGATTTGCATTAACATTTTCAAATTGTCAGATAAAGTGCATACATTACCTTGAAAAGGAAAACACAAAGTGGCCTTTTGCATTTTCATTTGAATTATGTCAGGGTTTTTGCAAACGCAATTCATTTTAATTTTGGCGTGGATATGCTTCCATACACATGGTTGGCTAAATGAGCCAGAAAAAACCCTGAAAAAATGTTTTTACTTGAAAAGTATGCTCCCGAATATACCTAAGGAATATACTCATGCTGTGTCTGAATCAGCACCCTTCCATACTATTAGGTAGGCTTGTTGAGTAGACAGGACGAAAAAGTTGTAAAGTAGGCAAAATGTTCTATAAATATAGTATACTTTAAACCTCCATATGATACACTCACTTCTGGGGTTTCGCTGAGTATATTCGGGAGCACACTTTTCAAGAAGTACGCAAACATGTTGGTTGCATAAATATGACGTGAAGCTTCATTTTAAAAAATGAGGCACAGCTTCCATGACGTTTTCCTTCAAATACAACCAAAACAATACGTGACATGGCCGCGCAAAGGTGGGACGTCTTACCACAATTCCACAGTATGGCTGGAAAATATTATGGTGGATATTTTTTGCGTACTGCACGTTGCATGCTAAACAGTGGACATTAAACAGCACACTTCTGCCCATGCACTGTTTGCAGGAGACAGAACACAGCCTCAGTGAAACCCCGGAGGCAAATATATCATCCTGGGTTTTTAAGTACATGACATTTAGAGAAGATTTCACCTACTTAACAACTTTCTCATCTAGTGTACTCAACAAGCATACTCAATCATATGGAAGGGCACAGATTCAGACACAGCCTTAGAGAAAATTTCACCTACTTAAGAGCCAAAACAACAAAAACTGTGTTACTGTCCTAACACTTTTGGAGTGCACTGTATATACACTGCTCAAAGAAATTAAGGGAACACTTAATCAACACAGTATAACACTAAGTCAATTAAACTTCTGGGATATCGATCTGTCCAGTTAGGAAGCGTAAATGATTGTGAATCAATTTTACTTGCTTTGGTGCAAATGAAAGTGACAACAGATGGACGAAAGAGGCAACAGCAAGACAAAATTAAATGGTTTTGCAGGTGGTGGCCACAGACCATTTCTCTCTCCTTTGCTAGTGCCCTTGTCACTACTGGAATCATGAGGCGGTACCTGCAGCCCATTCAGGTTGCACAGGTAGTCCAGCTCCTCCAGTATGGCACATCCATACGTGCCGTCGCAAGAAGGTTTGCTGTGCCTCCCAGCACAGTCTCATTACATGAAGAGAGCTGGACAGGGCCATAGAAGGGAAACAACCCAGCGGTAGGACCTGTATCTGCTCCTTTGTGCGAGGAGGAACAGAAAGAGCACTGCCAGAGCCCTAAAAAATGACCTCCAGCGGGCTACTCGTGTGCATGTTTCTGATAAAACTGTCAGAAACAGACTCCATGAGGGTGGCATGAGGGCCCGACGTTCTGTAGTGGGACCTGTGCTCACAGTCCAGCACCGTTCAGCTGTAAATTACGGTGGTACAGAATAGAACACATGGTTGGCTAAATGGCTGTTAGTCATCAAGGGTCTGAGGTATCAAACGAGCCTCAAACCATAACTCTCCTGTCAGGAGAAACAACCCTTAAAGTCATCCATCCATATCTACTGCATATCTGGCAGCAGAGTGATGGTTTGAGACTTGGTTGATACCTCAGACCCTTGATGACTTACAGCCAATTTACTAATCATGTATTCCATACTGTTCCAGTGTGATTTACAGCTAAATCTAGTCCCACCCCCCAATTCCCATAGAGATCTATTAAAATTCAGAGACATTATAGTAGTCTATCGCTTGTAAGAGTACCAGAAAATAAGATATCAATAGTCTTTTGATGTTGTTGGGTTACAGACATCAGGAAGTCATGGCATGCAAAGGATATGCGACCAAATATTAATATAAAAAAAGTAAAGGCACAAACTGAAATGATCTGTCTGTAAACAATTGTTGGAAATGCAGCTAATCACCCCTCACAGCAAGTCGCTTCCCGTCAACTGGAGTTGTATCTGACTATAATCAGATAGTCATGTAAAAAAGTTAGTACCCCCTGATAAGTTGTCTCTTGGTTGCTTTTTAGACATATTTGGACACATGGATATATTCCAATGCTTTTTACTGTTAAAGGTTGTCTAATTTAACAAGGACACAAAGAAACTATGCTTTTAAATGATTTATTTATCAGAAAAGTGCAATTATCCTGTGAGGAAAAAGTAAGTACACCCCTGGCTTCAATAACTGGCGTTGCCCCCTTAGCACCCAGGGGCACCAAGCAGCCTTCCCCAACACAAAGCACTGGCTAGCTGAACCACCAATCAGAGCGCTCCTGTGCATAGCAATTGTTTCTAACCACCACGGACGCACTCCGTATGTTTAGAAATCATTACTTTCTAATTTGAGAATTAACTAAAACAAAAACAAAAGAGTTGTAGCTCTGTAGGCTATATCAAAATTAAATGAAAATGGTTAAACGGTGTGCACAGGGAGCAAAGATTATAATCAATTGTCCATGTCATATAGGTTAGGTAAAGAATAAATATAAAAATCAATGTTCAATTAAATTGTTTTGTAATGTTAGCTTCTTACCCAGCTGTGCACGACAGGCTACGAACAGTTCTGCCTTGTTATGGCAGTGCTGCTCACGTCCACTGACAACAGGTTATTTTTCTCTTGTTTACGCTGAGAGTGATAGCTGATATTATGCGCTGATATTTTCCTTATTAGCCTATAGGCTACGTTATATAGTACCAATGACTCTTGAACACATCAAGGTAATGATAAAATCAGTGACTGAGATTTGAACTGTGATAGACTGAACTGAAATGACTATGGATTCTTGTGAAGAGAATGACTGCTTAAACTGGATAACTGCTGGAAATGACATTGACAAAGATGATTGTGATGACTTGAACTTTAAAAGCTTTAAATTCACTGATCATAATTTGAATGATTTTGAACAAGACATTGACCCTGAAAATTATTTTTTTAACAATTTAAACAACAACTGTGGGTATTACTCAGAAGGTCGATTTAACATGAACATAAAATCAGAGTATGGAATGTCAATTATTCATTTTAATAGCAGAAGTTTATATGCAAACTTTCACAACATCAAAGAATATTTAACTCACCTAAACAAACCATTCAATGTGATAGCCATATCTGAGACCTGGATCAGCGCTGAAAAAGGTGTGGATTTTGAGTTGAATGGATATGAACTGAATTACATAAATAGGGAGAACAAGAAAGGAGGAGGGGTGGCTTTGTATGTTGATAGAATATTTAATTATAAAGTAGTGGAAACTATGACAACTACTATTGATGATCTGATGGAGTGTATTACCGTAGAAATCTGCTTGGAAAAAAAGAAAAATGTAATTGTAAGTTGTGTATACAGATCACCTGATTCCAACATTGTAGTATTTAAGAATAGTATGGAAAGAATGTTTGATATGAAAAATCAGAAGGTGATGTTCATTTGTGGGGATTTTAATTTAGATCTCTTAAATCCCAACAAGCACAAACTGACTGATGAATTTATCGATGTAATGTTCAGTATGAGTTTATTTCCAGTAATCACCAAACCAAGCAGAATAACATCTCACTGTGCCACTCTAATAGACAACATATTCACAAACAGTATGGACAATAGCATAATGAGCGGGTTACTACTGAATGACATTAGTGACCATTTGCCAGTCTTTGTAATGTATGATTGTGATAGGGTGAAATATGAGGAGGATAACATGATTAGATATAGGAGAGTTAGAACAGAGGAATCTATAAATAATTTTAGAAATGAATTACTAACACAAAATTGGAAAAATGTATGTGAAGAAAATGATACTGATAAAGCGTATGAAACATTCCTGATAATATTTAAATCATTATATGATAAACACTGTCCTTTAAAAGAATACAACAAGAAGCATAAATATATAGACAGGCCATGGATGACAAAAGGACTACAAAATGCATGCAAAAAAAAGAATACCTTATATAGAGAATTTATAAAAAATAGAACTATAGAAACAGAAAATAAATACAAAAGATATAAAAATAAGTTAACTAATATTATGAGGATATGCAAGAAAGATCATTATACTAAAATATTAGACAGTAATAAAAATAATATCAAGGGCATATGGAATGTATTAAATAAAATTATCAGGAGTGGATCAACAAATATAAATTACCCTCAATATTTTATGGATAATGATAAAACTGTAAACAATATGAATGATGTGGTTACTGGGTTCAACAACTTTTTTGTAAGTGTGGGACCAAAACTGGCAGAAGAAATCAACAATCTACAGCCAGAAGAGGGAGGGGCGAAGGTTGAGGATTTCTTAGACAGCAATCCAAGCTCAATGTTTTTGAAAGCAGTTGATGAAAAGGAGATTATTGACACTGTTAGCAAATGTAAGAATAAAATGTCTACAGACTGGAATAACATTGATATGGATTTAATTAAGAAAGTCATCGATGCCATTGTAAAACCATTAGCTTATATTTGTAATTTGTCTTTTAAAACAGGTGTGTTTCCAGGTAAAATGAAAACTGCTAAAGTTATTCCAATATACAAAACTGGAGACAGAAAGCAATTCACTAATTACAGGCCGGTGTCTCTACTTTCTCAGTTCTCAAAAATATTAGAAAAACTCTTTGCCAGTAGGTTGGATAATTTTATTGAGAAGCATAAATTGATAGTTGATTGTCAGTATGGATTCAGATCGAACAGAACTACATCGATGGCATTAATGGAGTTAATTGAAGAAATTACCAGTTCTATAGATAATAAGAAGTATGCAGTAGGAGTATTTATAGATTTAAAAAAAGCATTCGATACAATAGATCATCACTTATTAATTAATAAACTGGAAAAGTATGGTATCAGAGGGGTGGTACTTAACTGGATGAAAAGCTGCATAAGCAACAGACAACAATTTGTACAGATAAGTGACAACAAATCAACATCCTTGGACATTACTTGTGGAGTCCCACAGGGGTCAGTATTGGGTCCCAAATTATTTATTTTATACATCAATGACATATGTAAGGTGTCAAGAATCTTAAAATTTGTGTTATTTGCGGATGACACCAATATTTTCTGTTCTGGGGAAAATCTGCAGCAGCTACTGGAGGTAGTCACAGCTGAAATGAGTAAACTAAAAACTTGGTTTGACTTGAATAAATTATCACTAAATTTGAACAAAACCAAACTTATGTTGTTTGGAAACCGAAAAATAAACACACAAGTAAACGTGATGATCAATAATATTAATATAGAAAGAGTGTATGAAAATAAATTTCTGGGTGTGATTCTAGACCACAAAATATGCTGGAAACCCCATATAAAATATGTGAAGGCAAAGGTGGCACGGAGTATTGGAGTGCTGGGAAAAGCAAGGCACATTTTGAATGAGAGAGCATTGTATACTTTGTATTGTTCACTTGTATTGCCATATCTGAATTACTGTGTAGAAATATGGGGCAACACCTACAAAACCACTATACAATCATTATGCACATTACAAAAAAGAGCCATACGCATAGTAAATAATGTAGGATATTGTGATCACACCAATATACTGTTTTTAAAAGTGAATGCCTTAAAGTTTAGAGATCTGGTAGAATTTAAGACTGCACAAGTAATGTATAAAGCAAAAAATAAACTGCTGCCTGGTAACATACAAAGACTGTTCGCGGAGAGAGAGGGTGGTTATAACTTAAGAGGGGAATTAAATATGAAACAGCATTATGCTCGGACTAATGTTAAAAGTATGTGTATTTCGATTTGTGGTGTGGTGTTGTGGAATGGTCTCGAGGAAAAAATTAAACAGAGTGTAAATGTATTACAATTTAAAAAGATGTACAAAAAATATATTTTTACAAGGTACAGGAGCGAAGAAAGAGAATGTGCCACTTGGTGATGGTAAAAGTGTGTTTGTTTCTTGATATCACGACTGAAATCTGAGATTGTAAATCTACAAGACTGTATTGTACTATAATTTGTAATGGTAATTAATTAAGTAAGTTAAAATTGGAATAGGACTAGATAAGCATATGCTTCTTCCTATTCCATTTCGGACAAAAGAAATAATAATAATAATTATGTGAATCATTGTATAGGTATAGCCGTATGATTAATGAGTTTTACGTGCTGGTTTTTTTTTTTTTTTCTGTTAAATTATTTAGTTTGTTGACATTATCTCAATTCTTAATTTTATTTTAATCTTTATTAAATTGTTCGAAATAAATAAATAAATAAATATCATAGCCATTGTAGCTAATTAATGTTAATAAAGACGTTTTTTTCAGTTACATATACATTTTAACTTCAAGTAGCCTACGGATTGTGTCCAGATTCATTTTGGGGTGCGTTTCTCGTAAATTGACTATAAGTCTCTTACATCGACTGGGAGGAATTTTCAGCCATTCTTCTTTGCAGTACTGCTTTAATTGTGTGATTTTAGCGGACTTCCTTGAATGCACAGCCCGCTTCAAGTGCCCCCAAAGCATTTAGATAGGATTGAGGTCTGGACTTTGACTTAGCCATTCCATAACCCTCCATTTTTTCTTTCTGAGCTATTGTGTAGTAGCAGCATCTTTCGGTTAGCTCTTGGGGTGAATTTGGTGGGAACGGTTTGTCCTGCGTAGATTTCCGGCGATGTGGAATTTTCTCCATTTGGATGTGATGTACTTCAAACTGCTTTGAAATGGCTTTATAACCCCTCTCATGAGAATAAATAATCTATTTTCTCAGGGCTCTGGCTAGCTCTTTTTACCTAGGCATGATATGTACCTAGGCACCCACCTCGATGGTTAGGTCCAAACCAGACCAATTGTCTGTTTTTATGTAAGCATAGAACTTCCAAATTATTATCTAATAATTGGACAATAATTTACACCTGTTTTGTGCAGCAATTTTAATCAATATATTTGATAGTAAACGTAAAGGAGGTAGTTTACCTTAATCAATCAATATGGTTGAAATTAAAATAAAATAAACTTGTGTCCAGAACTCCAGATATGTCAAAAAAAACTGACTAGCGTTTGAGGGTGTACTTACTTTTTCACATGACTGTATAAGATTATAACCAGATCTAAGTTTGCGTCAATACAAACTTTGTCACTAATTTTACTAGCCCACATTGCTTTATCAGTGCCTCTGGAAAAAGCAATCAGCCTAGCAATACAAACATTTGGCATTTACTAATACAAACATTTTACTCACAATGATTTCAAGTGGCGAGCTTGAATGTTCTGAGCCTTTCCCCGCGGTGATTCACCAGCATTGGATGTAATGCTGTTACTCACAAGTGCATATGTTTGTACAGCTGAGACGGGCCTTTTTAAATTTCCTGCTTCCCTTCGAATCCCTACCCAAGGTGAAAATGTCACTCCTTCACTGGGGCACAGTTTGAACGTGGCTACAACGTTTTAGAGCAATATTGCAGCAACATTGCACAGGGTTGTAGTAGGAAGGTTTCTTAGTTTATGTTACTTGTAACCTTTGTCTGGGGCTTTTGTAAAATATTTCCACTGTTGAAATTAGAACTATTGGCAGAAGCAAGACATTCTAGGCTGAGCGCTACCGGAGCAAACTGGAGATTGCGGAGTGGTAACGTTCTAATAGTGCTCATCACTCTAATTGAATTACGTCTGCTTCCCCTCCTTGCTTGCACCTGCTCACATATTCTGCCACACACACCTTTGAGAATCAGATGCACTCCATTGCCCCGGTATGCAGGCCAACCTGCATGCTCCAGAACAATATCCGCCATGCCTTGTCACATGTTCCTCAATGGCTGCATACAGCATACGGCCTGAGCTAGGCTTGCCTAGTCTTGTTTATACAAACGAGATCATGTTGGGGAATAAATGATGCATAGATGCTTTAGAAAAACTATAATGCACAGGTCAGGTCAGCTGCTATTGTGTTAACGCTAGCTACCCAGCTAACAATTTTTAGGTTCCAAGAATGTTCCCCTTGCATTCCTGTTATAGGATGGGAACAACTCTTTGAATGTTCTGGTTGTTTTTTCTTTTTTCAAAAATGTTCCCAGAATATAAGAACATTCTTTGAAAACATTCTTTGAATATATTTTTTGACACAATATTCTTATAAGGTTTTTAGTGGCAAGTTTTCAAAATGTTCCTAGAGAGTTTTCTGTATTTTTTGTGATAGCGTTCCTAGAATGTTCTTTGATCTTGGTTTAAATATAGTTACCTTCATGTCATCTTACCTAAAACTTCCTAAAGTTTCTTAGAACATTTGTTTTAATACATTATGCTTGTAAAAGGTCTACTTAAAACATTAACAAACCTTTCACCTATCTAACTCACACCTGACTCTGCTAAACTCATCACACCAGTAAACAATAGGTTATAAAATTATTCACTGATTTTAAGTCAAAAGAACGTATAATGGGCCTCATTTATGAAATGTTCCTAAATATGTGCGTACATTTACAAACAAAACAAATTTGTATGAAAGATTTCATGAAACAAAAAATCCAGATTTGTTTGTATTCCATGCATACATTTTGATTGATCGTAAATGACAGGTGGGTGCACCTTATTTTGCGATTAGCATAGATCCATGTCCATGAAATGAGCGGAGCGAACGTTTTTACATGTGCATAGTGACGTCATGTGGTGCTGTAATGGCAACATGTAGTCCAGCTGTCTCTCGTGTTCGTGTTTGTTAATTTGAATGTGTTTTGTTGTGTCTGGCTTTTTTCTTTAGTTTTTTGCATGCGCTGTGTCTGTTGTGGTACGGGAAGCGGATGGAGATTTTTCGGGGCAATCCTGCTGCTCATTTTTATAGTATTGACGAATTGTCATTGATGCATTCGCATTATGCTCGGGAATGTCCTTTGGATCTGCAGCCATGGAGTTTACCATCGCTCTTCACCGGAGATGAAGATGTCGGACTGATCCGAGACTGCGGAGGAGTGAGGCGGCGACTAGGATGGCTGAGCTCTGTTTCGACAGTGGACAGAGACCGCAACACTGCATGTATGGAGGAAAGTCGTGGAGGCGGAGTTTGTTGGGCAGCTTATAACACTGGACATCTCGGGACAGCAGGGGCTATTTTTAATCATGGCTGTATTCCACTTTAATTCACTTGATTAATGCAGTGATTCTATTGAATGTCTTTATTTGAGGTTTGTTTGTGTGTTGTAAGTCTGCCCCACTGTCTATGTATTTTTTGTTGTTGCTGGGGCTACAACTGAAGTTTTCTAAAGGGAAATAATGAACGCTGATGCACTGCTCTTTGTTTTCTTACGGCTTGTGTTAAAATAAATTTTCTTTTCATAGTCAATGGCGTAGCGTAGCATATGGCGCACTGCGCGTCCTATTTTCGGACTAGAGACGAGGAGCACATAGCTCACAGCGTGCTGCGCAGGTTGAAAATGGGCTGGGTTATGCTGAATATTTATCAGTGGGTGTGCTTCCGCTGCACCATAGCTAATCAAATGACCTATTTTCAGTCCTTTTAAGAGCCGTGTGCATTGGACTCGTTTTGACCATAAAAGGGCTCTAAAGGATATCCCGCATCACGTGTTTGTTTAGTGAAAAACGACAGCAGAACACGCCCATTCGGTCATGGTCGGCAGGCCTCCCGCTTGCAGAATGAGTGGGTGGCCACTGTTAATTCCCCACTACTGTAATCCTAAAGGCGACAAAAGCCACTAATAGGTTACCTGGACTGTGAAAAATAAAAAGCTTGCAATCATTTCCTTAGCCTCCAATCAGTCGATAAAATACATTTTAAAATCATTGCGGGCAGTGTAAGCACTAATCGCAGTCTACTCTTATCCCAAAATTGCATTCCGCTCCAGTAAATTGGAATGGGCTGCTTCTTCTTGACAGACACATCCCCCAACAGCGGCTTCCCTCCCACTTCAGCGCACGGCGAGTCACCAAATTACCAAGACGCGTGCAAATCCGCGATGAAATTGCAAGATCGCCAGTGATGGTTCACCACCGGCCGGAAAATAGAGCCCCAAATTGGCAGTTTCGCTGCTTTATCTGGACTGACACACCTCCACCAGTGACTCTCCTCCCACTTCCGGCACACGGCTCAGGAGCGTGAAAATAAATGCCGAAAATGTCACTCCGCCAATCCACTGGCTTGCCACCCGCCAGCCGGAAAATAGAGCCCTAAGGTTCATAAAACTCAAACAGATAAGACTGAAGAATTCCAATCTGTCCTTCCTATTTTGTCTTGCTCCCTTTCCTGCAGCAACACAGCTGCAGAAAGGTAGACCTCCACTTCATTTTGCCGCTACCTAGCTGGACAGAGCTGCAGCGGCATCAGAAAGGCCGCGGAGAGAGACGCAAGCAACAGGTTAGCTTCCCTTACCGACATCTAACCATCGAACGTGAACTGAGCTAACGCCCCCGACCGATGGTTAGCTTCCGACCCACGGACAAAGACGCAAATCGGGCGACAACCAGATGACGTCGCCGGGCCGACCAGCAGAAATTCCAACCAGGATCAGAAAGACCAAAGGTTCTCTGGCCATCCACCTCACAGACAAGCCAGTTGTAATGAACTCGCCATGGACTTCAGTAAGACTGATCAAACATCCCAGGCATAGTTTAGGATTTTAGTCTGAATTGTTTATCTGTAATCTGATTGTATTCCCTTGACTTTGTGTGATAATAATAGCTGTATAAACTTGTTGCGCTGGCTAGCAAGCTGGCCTATGGTTTTATAGCTAATGTGGTAGTACTGTTAACTAACCAAAGCAGGCCTCACGGTTTGCTCCTCTATCCTAACATTTACTAACATGGTGATGGTTAACTGTATTTCCTGACTGAAGTGCATGAACTTGTGTATAGTAATGCTATATTTTAGATCACTATAACCATACCTTAGCTGCTGACAGCCTGAGCTAGCTTAGGCTGCTCCACGTGACTTCCTTTGTTCCCTGAATGCACACGCAGTAGGCTACACACCGACACACACGTGCATAGCATAACCACACAAATGCTACAATACGCACACAACACAACATTCGTAGAATGTAGAATGTTAGTATTCTTGTTTTTCTTGAGAGCTGAGTCAAACCTAATCATTAGAACGTAATACCTTCAACCCTTATGAATTATTAGTTATTAGTGCTTTGATGGTGAATTGAAGTAGTAGCAATTATAATCCATAAGAATCAAATGAGACTGATTTAATTTTAACCTAATTTAAAAATAATAGGGGTAAACCAGATTATTCCATAGTTATTGCATATATTTCCGCACCTACCGGCAATCTCCTGCTGAAAAGTCCCAGTGGCTAAGAAGCAGAGTATAGAAAGGACCTGTACATGTTATGGGAATGGCATGGGAGCGGTTTGTCTGTCATCTCCGATTAGGATCAAAAATGCTGTAAAGATGCAGCAGAATTAGTCTAGGTAGTGGAAAACTACTAACAAGCCATTCATCCATCTCAGCCAACAAATCTGCGAGATCCCTAAAGATGCGTTCTCTCCAGTGTTGTAGTGCTATTTTTTTTTTGAAGTGAGGGAGCGTCGGGTTTTTCAGCACTGTACAATCCTCATAAAAACTGCCGGAGTGGGTCTGGGTCCGGCGCCTGAGCCACTCTGGTTTGTGTGTTCTCCATGCTATTTGTAAGGAGGAACTGAATTGATACCAGCCATATAAGCTAGCCTACATATCGGTCTAACCAAAACAATGCAAAGTACCTATAGCTAGCTAGCCAACACAAATGCTGATGATATGTTGACTAACGTTAGCTTGCTAGATAATGTTCACTTAAGTTAACGTTACATTGGTATCACTTCAGCGGGCTCATGTTATTAGTTATCTTATAGAATAGAATCCTTTTTTTTCCCGTTAAGGAACTTCAGTTGTCGCCCCAGCAACACCAAAAAACACATAGACAGTGGGGCAGACCCACAACACACAAACAAACTTATCAAATAAAGACATTCAATAGAATCATTGCATTGATCAAACTAATTAAGTGAATTGAAGTAAATTAAAGTAATACAGCCATGATAAAAAATAGCCCCCGCTGTCCCGATATGTCCAGTGGCATTAAGCAGTCCAACCCACAAAATCTGCCTCAACGACTCCTCTATACACTCAGCGTCGTGGTCTCTGTACACCGTCGAAACCGAGCACCGAACTGCGTCAGCCTTCCCAGTTGCCGCCTCACGCCTCCCCGGCATTATCCTCTCCTTCTCTTCAGTGGTGGCCTTTGAAGATTGCCTGCAGTCCTCGATCAGTCCCGAGTCTCCCGACATCTTCAACTCCAGTCAAGAGCGATGGTAAACTTTGTTGCTGCAGATCCAACGGACATTCCCGAGCATATTATGTTTTTTTGTTAAATAAATCGACTGCATTGAAAGAGCCAAGACCATATATCAGTCAACAGTACACTTATTTTCTAAAGTTGGAAATTACCAACCTAGATGTTAGCTTACTTGTCTGAACGAAGTTATCCAATATTCTGCCAAGCGTTTGGGCGCGTAGGTCAGGAGACCTAAGTTAATTATGGAGTGTTCCATTCTACGAGCCTGCAGGGGGCTATACATCTGCCGACTATGCTGCTGCAGCATATAGGCTATATACGGTTTATGAGAACACACCTCATTTTATTCTCACGGATTATTTTCTAGTGATCAATTTTTTCTGCATAATAAAATCGAAATGACATTTCAAAAGGATTAAGAAGTGAGGGAGCATTGCTCCCCGTGCTCCCCCTCCACAACACCACTGGTTCTCTCCAAAGGACGGTGTGCACCAGCTCCTCCAACAGCCCAGTATCAGCCATTGCAGCGCTGGCTATGGACCTGTAAGGTATTTTATAGCACATTTTTCCATTGGTTAAATGTGTGTTTTAATGAACATATTTAACGTTCTATAACATCTAAATATCATCAATTTAGAAAAATAGTACTGGGAGCATTCATTAGCTACGTTGTGGGCCTAATTAAATAAGTTCATAGCCTACAATTGATTAATTGGCATAATCTAAAGTGTTTGCTTGTTACAATTGTATTTTCTTACGTTTGCAGCATTTCAAAGACTACATTTAGTCTTGTGAATTTAACAAAAAATAAAAATGAATTAATTTCCTAATTTACATCATTAATTTGTCCCATGTCTTTCTATACTGTGCTGTCCAATAAAAAGCCCTAAAAATATAAAAGAAAAAACCAAGATCAAAAAAGGGAGGAGAAAACATTCTAGGAACATTGCTACTAAAAACCTTCCAAAAATGTTGTGTCAAAAGGTTCCAAGAATGATTTGAAAGAACGCTTTTATAAGTTTGGGAAAAAAACTCCCAGAACATTCCAAGCTAATGTATGTTTTGATTATTTTCGCGCTGTTTACCAGAGCATGGACAACTGGGTACGCAGTTAGTAGAAATGGAGCCGATAATGTTTGTTTCATGCTGTTGCTTCTGGGATGGGTTTCCATTGAAATGGAGAAAAGACTGGCTACTGCCAGAATAAGACGGCAGATCATTATTGAAAACGGCATCCAACGAAGGCAAGCCATCTGGAGAGCTGGGGCGAAGAGGAGGGCTTCTCTCCGTAGGTCAGCACCGACGTAGGTTGTCTTCTAAGCCGACTAGCTAGCTACACTGGTTAACATTACATACCATTAAACTTAAAAAATATATATGAAAAAAATTGTGTTGTTAATTCATTGTAGCACTTTATTCATATATAAACTCCTAGGATTTTTTCCGGTCGGAGCAAGTATCGATGCATACTTTGAATTTTTAACAAACGGAGCACGCATCCGGGTACTTTATCCGTGCTCCGTACTACCGCACTTTTTGGGCTGCATTCCAATCCCTTATTTTTACTCCTTGCATCCTTTCCTCGCGTCGTTTCCTCGCTCATTAGCTCCACCCAGTGGAGGGCAATAAGGAAAGGATCCAAGGATCACATACGAGGACCCAGCAACCGAGGCAACATGAAGTACACAAATGGAACGTCCTTGCTCAGTAAAGCGACAGCTGAAGCGACGTCAATTACTAATGACGTGTTGCACAGCTGTATCACCTGTCAAAAAAAGAAAAGAAAGCCGTATCACCTGTCAGTGGCCATGAAGGCAAACGGATTGTTCTGTAGCCTATCGTATTTTTATCTCTGTTTTTGCATGCAAAATGGTATAAGCTATTGTTTTATTTGACGCTATATTGCACTGTGAAGTTATCACAATTATTTGCAATGATTTTCTCCCATGCAATTTGACAGATGTGAAAATGACATGTGAAATAGGGATATTGTCTCTCAATTACAGGTGTTTGTGGTTGACGCACACTGTCCCATTAACACATTCACTGTGTGAATAAAGATCGCACGAAGCATAATTTAAATTGTAAGTAGGCTACGCCTATATTCCACACGCTCAATGGCCAATTCATCAATGGACTTGAATGCATGTTTGTTCGTTAAAATCGGAGCACATTACAAATGACACTTGAAGTCATGCAGTCCCATCAGATCAGCTGAGGTATCCAAATATTAAAGAGCTTCCAGCCAATAACCCAGCTGATGCCGTTTAATTAATCAAGCATGTATGATCTGATTGTATATAAACGACAGATACTGATTTCAAAACTTAGATCGCGCACTTCAATAGGCTACTATACTGCTACTGTACGCAATCAACATGGCCGCAATGAACCTAGCGTTCGCCCTAAACGCATGGCACCGGCTTCAGCGGGAACGGTGGCGTTGCCAGTTCAGAGGATCGCGACTGCTTGGCTCCGTCTTGTTCCTAAGTGAGGTAAGAATCACGTATTCTCAACACTAGTCATAAGACAGTGCTCTTGATCAAACATGGACATTGATAAGCATGAAGCACTTTTAACAGTGGGTGGAGTAGAATTCACCTGGATAAATATACAGCAAATGTATGTCATGCACACATAGTAATAGCATGTTCTATAATACCACACATTTACCTGCATGTAGGACTACAAACTGCACATTTGGCTATTGTGGTTTGGTGTTAATCAATCAACTTGTGTGAACTGTAGGCTGCATGTACACATACACATTTCATTTCATTCTTTTTTAGGTCGACGATCAACCAGCTGGACATTATGCCCAAGTAAATGCCACTGTGCCAGTGCTCCAGCTTTACTTTAATGGGGACCAGAACCTCATGGTAGACTACCGTCTGAGCCATGCATGTCTGCATGTCAAGCCAAGTGCATCATGGGAACTCTGATACAAGCATTTTCACTTAGTTTATTAAACTCAATTTATAAACTAAATGAAAATACTACATTTTTACCCTGTTCACATTAGTTTAATAAAATGCATGGCCATAAAATAAAATAATACATTGCTTCAATTTTGATATTTTTGAGATGGATTGTAAAAAAATAATTATTATTATTAAAAAAACGAAAATTAGGCTATATCTTATGTGAGGAAATCACACATTAATTAGCAAAAAAGAAACTACTGAAGGGCTTTTCCAGTGCAAATGCATAGCCTGCGTTATCTTTTTATAGCATATTAAGGGTTTAGGTTAAAGACAAAATTGACTATACAGTTGAAATATAGGCTACGCCAAAATATCCAGTTTAAATTCAACTCTAACAGAGTTAGTCCATTAGGGACCACTGTAAGAATTAGGATAATTTAACACTGAACATTTTACGCGTAGGCCTACGTTGGCTATATTTTTTGTGAGAACTTCAGGCGATTCGTTACTAGTGATGGGCAGTTCGGCTCTTTTTTCTGAGTCGGCTCTATTCGTACCATTCAGTTTGAAGAATCGGAGCTGCAATTTTAGTACTTCCGGTTAATGTAGTAGAGCTGTTTGAGCCGCATCTTTTTCTTTCAACAGCGCGAGCTGGAATTAGAAGCTGTTTCAGACAGCAGACCCTAGCTGGTAACAAAGTAGGCAAAATAAGTTTGTAAACTAGCCTTGATATTTTATTCAGACCCAAATCATCTGAATGATACTCATTGCTAATATTCTCAATTTACAGTAGCTACTCTCTCAAGCTAGTTTTCAATCGCAGGTTACGTTTATTTACGACATCTCCGTTTTTTCGATCATAGATTGTCACATTAGATCTTAAAGGTAATAATAGACATGAATGGTTATATTTGTATAGAGCTAGTTCATCTATGATAATATTAATCTTATTTTTTTTAAATCAGATGCTAGAATCAAGTAGCCTAGGTCTACTGAAAATGAGGTGGATGGAAGACTGTATAAGAGAGATAGCCAAATTTGACAAACAAGCCAGATATTTATTGTGTGTGTCAGTGTGTGCATATGATGTACAGGAGCCTGTGTCGTTTATTTATTTACCATAGGGTTATTTAAATGTGTTTATTTTAACTGTACTTTATTTATTATATCATACACAATTGTAGGCTATTTATTCTGTTCACTGTTGTTAGTCAAGAGTTCTAAAATAAAAATGCTACCACTTTAAATATATTTGCTATCATTTTTAGTAGCCTAACCTGTCATTTTGAAGTATTTGCTGTCATTTTTAGTAGCCTAATCTAGCTGAACACAATCGCATATTAGGCCTAATTGTTTCATAGTTGTCTGGAATTCGGTTGCAATTCTTGCAAACAGCCAAGTTTAATAATTTCGTAATAAACAGTCGGAATATCGTTAGATATAGGCTAACATAATTCCTTTGTCAATAGGGTTTCCGTTGAATCACGCTGAGTAGTAAACCCGATTAATAGCTTAATGGTGTACTGCATTTTGCCCTTTGTTAAAACCACAGAACTCTATAAGAACAGTTATGTGGTTAAAACTCAAAAATTACTTCGGTTTGTGTTCCGGTTCTGTCTGGAGCCGTGGGATATTGCCACGGCTCATGGCTCTTAAATTGAGTCGAGTTGATTTCGTGCTGATCAGTCGGGTAGTATAGTTACTGTAGCTACGTATCTTTCTTTTAACCATTAGTAGTGATACTAACTTTGGAATGAGCTGGGGCGATTATTAACTTCACAAAAGTGTGTGCAATATTGTTAGATCAAATTAAAATGCATTCTTACGTAGGTTCTAACTTAGGAATCAGAAACTGTGCGCCGCGCATTAACCTCGGCGGAGTGTCTCCTGGCTGTTGTAGAAAGCAGGCAGAGTCAAAGCCAGAGCTAAGAGCCAGAGCCGTGGGTAAGCACGATTCCCTCGAACTGGCGAGTCGACTCGGACGACTCAGCATAAAGAGTCGTTCAAAAATAGCGATTCGTTCGCGAACTGCACATCACTATTCGTTACATTGTCTGCAATAGGCTATCATTGTTTTCACAACAATCGAAATAAATTCAAAAAGAAGACATCAATTATATAGGCAGAATGGTTGTTTACGAGGGTAGGCCTATATTTACATTTTATTCTATAACAAAAAACCATAATAAAACCTCTGAACCTTTCCTCATGTTTTATCTTCCTTGCCGACTTAATTGCTAGGTCGCATCAATCACGCCTAAACCATGAAACCTAATCATAGTTCACGTTGCAATAAATGTCTATTGCTTTATTAGCCTATATTACAAAGTTCATTTTTGAAAGACATGTTAAGGGTTTTTATTCCGTGTGTTTTTCACTAAGGTGAATGTTTGTCCAGTTTAGTTATAGACTGTTGTTCAGCTTCGTTCTTAAAAATATAAATAGCCTAGCCTATAGAATGTAGCCTATAACAATTCACAGCGATTCAAGTATGGCCTAGGCTACTTCACTTCGCATTCTCCCTGGAAACCGCAGATATCATCTCAAATTTTGTGTTCTGTTCATATAAGCTAATATCCATGTTAATAGCCTACTATCTACAATTCAAAGCGATTCAAGTATAGCCTATTCCACTTCACATTCTCCCTGTAAACCGCACATACCATCTCAAATTGTGTGTTCTGTTCATATAGGCTAATAGCTATAATTTTCTATTAAATACCAATGATATGCTGAAGCGACAAATTAAAACATATAGCTTTCAACGACATTCGCAGCCAACATTCTTGTAAAATGATAGACTACGATTCGAGTCCAAAGTCAAGCGAATTAGCTTAAACATTTTAAACAAAAATGTATAGCATAGGCTCTTTGCAGGTGGCGTTCTTCGCGCAGCACGGCGCTGTTAAACTGCGCAAAATAGGCTATTCAGGGGTGCAGTAGCCTACATAACAGTTCAATATTACTTAAGCTAGTCATTATTGAGGATCCAATGCCGAGATTATAAACAAACTTTTCTCCAAACGTAAGCACGATTTATGTTGGCCTACGAATGGTAGCCTATGTTTACCTGCAAGCAACATATAGCCTACGCATAGATGCTATTTGCCCACTCTCTTGGCATTCACCGCGTGCCTTAATTGTATGGACATTTAAATCAAGGTCCGCTGTGAACACGAAGAGCTCGAGTCAAAATTGTATCATTTTGGATTTTTTCTGACAGAAGAACAACGGCACCTGCATGAAGGATAGGCTAGCCTACTCTGCGCGCGATAACAGCCACTGGCTGCGGCCTTTTTCAGGAAAGCTCTTGCATAACATGTCTACGTCCTACTCCGCTCGGCGTCGTTGACATCCCACAGCGATTCATCGAAAATGTAAAACGGACATTCATGTGGGAATTCATGGCAGCAAAATTCTGATTAACATGCCATTATTTCATAAAATAATAAATGAGCACAAATGTAACAGAAACAAATCACTAAATAGGATAAAACACATTCACGTCATCTAATTATGTATTAGCCTACCTATTCTGGTAATGCGTGGGTAGCTGCTCTCACAACTTTGGGTCCTGAAAGTCTCGATTTTCCGAAGCGACTTGAGGTCCGAGTGGCATTAGTTTTATAGCTAGAATGTTAGAATATCCTCCTTGCTTTCAGCTGTCAGTCCTTTTTATCAACCCCCGAATGGTGAAAAAAGAGAAGAGGTACTCTCCGGCCTTTCCTCAGACTTGGCAAGTCTTGCATAGACTAAAATGCTCATGACCTAGATTGCTCATGCAAAATGCAGCAGAGGATGGAGAAGGGAATAACTGTCAGACTTCTACTCACAGAATCGCCTTTCTATACGCGTGGGTGTAAGCATGGTAAAAGGTGGATGATGCATAAAGCACCTGCAGAGGTCTAGCTGTAGCCTAGTTATGTTAGAAAGGCTTCCCCCGGCACTTTGGATATAGTCAGACCCCTATATCACCCGCTATTTCCAAATACAAGAAAGCTGGTTTGATTTTAACATAGGCAATATTAAATTTAGTTTTCTTAACAGAAGAAACAGATTGCACCACTGTAAGGGGAAGACTTTCTCAACGAATTGCTTGCATTGCAAACAGCCCAGATAGCAAGGAAACATTGAATCAATGTTGAATTAACATAAGATGAAGCATTGATTCAATGTTGATCTCTGCGTCCAGGTGCTCATCGACTTTACGTTGAATCAATGCATTAAAATAATGTTGAAACAATGTTGATGTTAACAATGGAAATTACGTTAAATCAATGTATTATCAATGTAATCTATCATAGCTAATGATAATATCATTTTATGACTACATTTTACATTGCTCAAAGTAACTAATTATTGCTCAAAGTAGTCAAAATCTACAAAAAACAAATCTAAATACTTTTGAGTTAGGCTACTAAAATAGATAACACATTGACATCAATTTTAAAAATGCAAACCTCTTTATTGATTTTAAACCTCTGCTCAATGGACACAATAAATGCAATAATTATAGTTTCATGCTGAAAAACGAAAGTTGAAGTGTTTTTAAAGCTAAACTCGTCTATAAATACTGCTTGTTTACTGTTCACAATGTGGGTCGGGGTGTGAGCTGCCATGATGATGTGATGTCAAGTTCTTCCTAGTCGGGAGGTTGGGGTTGATTTCCCGAACCCTGATTTCAGACATGGAACTCGTAGTTTCCTACATTTAGTCGGATATTCAATTAAATTTTATTTGTATAGCGCTTTTTACAGAGAATTGTCACAAAGACGCTGCACGGGGATATCGGGATTCCTAGTTGGAAATGAATAAACGAATGCAGCATTAGCATCAACCACAAATACATTTTGCTGTTAAGTCTTTTGTTTATTTTCCTAGGTCACCCTCGTCGTAGCAACTAGAACTTTGAACTTAAAAGGGTAGGAAACATGAAAACATATTTTTTTGATTTGTTAACTAATATAGGCATTGCCTCAGATGGAAGAGAACAATAGTATGCATTGCATCTACAATTTTTGGCAAAATGTTTAATTTCAGTATTTTACATCGCCTATTCTTCTTCTTCCGGGGTTTACTGAACCCACCAGACGCACAAGAGCACAGACGCTTTTTGCTTTTTCGGAGCGCATTCCGTGAACGACGGAGACGCGCTGTACAAACAAACAATCTACATTCCGTATTTGTGAGCTTCGCTAAATAATGGTTAAGTAAATACTGCTATTACATATGTCTTACTGCTTAAAAGCACAATTTAGAAATGCAAAGCTAAATGTAGCAAACAAGACAATTCCTCCGTTATAAAGTTCACTTTTATTTATTTTGGACAGTAATCAACATGTTCTAAACATTTAATTATATCAGAATTAGCAGCTATTCTGTAGTACCTTAAATCGATACAGTGATATCAGTACAATAAAAACAGAATCGAATATGGAATAGAATAACGTTTATTTCCCTTTCGGGAAGCAAGCATAGTCTTAATGAATTGAACAAATATGTATCCTATAATAAAGAAAAAGCATTATAAAAACGGGAATAACTGGTTATATGTAAAATGTATGACTTGATATAACTTCATTCATCCCACAATGGTCATTGTCTCTGTTCCCTTTTTCATTAGAGCCTATATTAAAATATAATATGTATTAAAATAATGAATAACAATAGTAAAACTATTAGTAGGTTGAAAAACATTAATATGTGGTCATATGATGCAGATATTGTGCATATACAATGTATTTCTATGAGATTGCGCTTGCGCGTCTGGTGGGTAACGGGCGTTACGAGAACTATGCACAGGTTGAATTGGACCTCGGTCAAGCTATCCGCTCTTTAAAAATGCACGGTCAAACTATCCGCTCGTCAAATCTTTGTGCGCAGCTACATTGTGTATCGTGGTAGTCTGGGAAGCGCAATGTCTTTAGGTGACGTACTCGTCAGAAAAAGACGGAAAGAGCGATTTCTCGCCGAGACACCCAATAAAAATGTATAGTGCCGTCTTTTTAACTAACATTTCGAAAATGTAATAATATAGTAGGAAAGTAATGCAATATATGTAGGCTACTGTACTGTTGAAACGTACATGTGATTCAAATATTTACAAATAATTATCTATTCCAGAGTCCACACATACACGAAAATTGTAAAATGAAACGTGAAAATGTTCCACTGCAGGAATTTGGAGGTCTGGAGAAATGTACAATTAATGTCGTTATAATTGTCTAAAGGGAAAACGTATTTCATGAGATTTACCAATAATACGTCCACAATGTGTAGGGGTTCTCTGTGCCAGAGACACAGAGGAAATATTGGAGGTCCAGTTGCGACAGATACGGACTCTTTAAGTGTTCAATGAACACCACTGAAACGGACAATAATCCGTAGTGGAGAGGGAGAATAATGAGAACACAAAATAACCTCACGAAAAAGGCGAGGAACTCTATATGCGAGCAAAACTGAAATAAGCAGACACGCTTATCTAACTCCGTTTGTGGAGCGAACTAACAAAGACAAATAAAACTATTAAGATCCCTTTCACTGGGACCAAAGCAGTTAGAGCGCTCGAAGAACAAAGGAAATAAGCGGACACGCTTATCTAACCACGTTTGTGGAGCGAACGAACAAAGAAAATAAAACTATTAATATCCCTTTAACTGGGATCAGAGCAGTTAGAGCGCTCGTAAAAGAACAAAGGAAATAAGCGGACACTCTTATCTAACCACGTTTGTGGAGCGAACAAACAAAGAAAATAAAACTATTAAGATCCCTTTCACTGGGACCAAAGCAGTTAAAGCGCTCACAGATAAGAGTAGTAAAACAAAGGAAATAAGCAGACACGCTTATCTTACTCCCGTTTGTGGAGCGAAACGAAAGGAAACCGTTTCGTGTAAAACGAAAGAAAACGAGAAAGTCTCTGCTCTGAAATGAGAGCGAAAAGAAACTTGCTTTCTTAATAAACCCTTTCTTTCTAAACCCCTTCTTTTTTAAACTAGCTTACTAACTAATCCTATACCTTCTTTTACCGGCTCGAATGTTAAGTGGAATAACATGGAAGCAACGAGAGAGGCAGGAAGCGGAGTATAAATAGTCAACGGAAATTAATAACAGGTGAACTTACTAATGACGAGGCGAAAGCAAAACCCCGTCGCAGAACAAAGGAAAATCCGATAGATTACCGGTAACAACAAAAAAGAATAAAGAGGACGCGGAGATAAGAGAAGGAAGGCAAGATCCATGACACAATGTCTCTGCATTTGTGCTGAAACATTGCATTACATTACATTACATTACAGGCATTTAGCAGATGCTCTAATCCAGAGCAATTTACACAGCATTTTGCATTTATACATAGTATCCACTGATACAGCTGAATATATACTGAAGCAACTTGCTCAAGGGTACAACAGCAGTGTCCTACCTGGGACTGAAACCCTACCTGGGAATCAAACCTGCACCCTTTTGGTTACAAACCCAGTTCCTTAACCATTATACTACACTGCCGCCCTAAGAACCAGACTATGCATACTAAATAAGATAATGTTTTACTGTACTATTTTTGAGATATGATGACCAAAGCTTATTATAACGGTAGATAGGAATATATGACAATACTATCTTTGGGAGCCCATTACCCTGGGGTTTTCCATAATAAGTCCAAACATTCCAACTGATTGTTGATAGACAAAGCCCAGACAAAATGGAAAGAGCTTTAACTGTGGACATTCTGAGATATTACTATTAAGATAATTATAACTCTATGCAGGTATATGTGGGGGATCTCTATGTCAGAGACACGGAGGAAATATTGGAGGTCCAGATGCGATAGCTGTGGAATCTTAAAGTGTTCCAAAGAACACCACTGAGACGGACAATAATCGGTAGTGGAATAGGAGAAAATAAAAAGAACACAAATAACGTTGCGATAAAAACGAAGAACTCGATCTCCGAGCAAAACAAAGAAATAAGCAGTAACGCTTATCTAACTCCCATTTGTGCAGCGAAACAAAAGAAAGAACAGAGAACTCAAAAGACCCCAAAGACTTTGGGTAAGAGCACTCGTAGGTATGAGTGGAAAACAAAAGAAATGAAAAAAACCTCTGCTCTGAAATAAGAGCATAAAGAGAACTTGCTTTCTTTCTAAATTGATAAGCAAAGCGGTCGATAGCAGCACAACTTCCTATACCCTTTTTACCGGCTCGAATGTTACGTGAAATAACATGGAAGCAATGAGAGACGCAGGAAGCGGGGTATAAATAGTGAGCGGAAATAAATGACAGGTGAACTCACTAATGACGAGGCGAAAGCAAAACCCGTAGCGGAACACAGGAAAATCCAATAGATTACCGGTAAACGACAAAAAAGAATAACGAGACGCGGAGTTAAGGGAAGGAAGGCCAGATCCATGACAAGCATATATGGAAACATTACATTTGAGAGAACATTACACAGGTTTTGCCAGTATGGCCAATATATCCACCAGGTATGAATAAATTCTACTGTGTACATTTAGAAATTTTGCATTTATGTTCACTATTGCTGTATATGGGTGTATATGGCAACACAAGATTTGAGAGTCCATTAAACAGGATTTTCCAATAATTAGTCTACACTTTCACAGGATTTGTAATGAACATGGCTGACACATGTATGCCTGCCAAGTATGAACAGATTTCACTGAGAATTTTGAGATATGACCATTTATGTTAATTATTGCTGTATATGTGTGTATGTGGCAACACTGTATTTGAGAGACCATGAAACAGGTTTTTCCCATAATTAGTTAGAAATGTCAACTGAATGATGATTACCAAGGCCTAATCTATAGGCATGCCAAGTAGGAAGACATTCTACTGTGGAAATCTTGAGATATGACCAGGGCCAAACGGAATCTGCGGGTAATTTTCTTTGTTTCTGCGGGAATTTTTACCTAAAATCTGCGGAAATCTGCGGAAATCTTATTTTACCCTCTGTGTATAATCTAAGTTATCTACACTGAAAATAAAACACAATGAAGCAGATACAAACCATTTGTTTTATTTGACAAAATAAACAAAACACATTGAATAGATTCTTTTGATTTTCATATGGCAACAATATTTTTATTTTTTTATTTTATGAAATGCTTCATTGACAATAGCTAACAAACTCCCAATACTAACAGTATGTAGAGGGTCCTTAGGGTTGCACAGTATAAACCATAATAATAAACTGTAGATCACTGAAAGAACTTGACAAACAGCCGCCAGCCTGTGTATAAGTTAGCCTAGTATAAAGTGAGAAACTAGCCACCCCATTGGGTGAATAGGCCAAGTGGCGCAGCATTTAGATGCTGTTGTATTTGATCATTAACATCATTTTCACATTTTCCTCTTTAAGGCTTCTTCTGTTTTCTCTCAGAAGGCAGTTGTAGTGAGAGAAAACTCTCTCTACATCCACCGAAGTGGTGGGGAGCCACAGATGCACAAAGGCAATTGGTGCCAAAGCAGGCATTCTGTCCTTCCTTGCAGCCCACCAGTCTGTGACACTCGCACCTCCTGACTCTGCTTTTGCCAGTGACATATACCGGTGCCATTCCTCTGCAGACACGTTGCTCAAAGCTGGTAGGGCAGGAACATAGATCTGCTTGTCTTGTCTGGCAAATGCAGCATGCGCAGAATTGAAGATGGGAATAGCCTTAAACAGGTGAAGGCTTGGGTTCTTCTCCAAAGTCGTCTGCAGTTTAAAGGAGCATTCCGTCATCGCAGACTGGAAGATGTTCACACAGTCTATCCTTTGTGTTGCAGTTAACCCCCGCAGCAAAGCTGTAGTTTGGGGACGCCAATCTTCGTCCTGAGCAGTTCTGCCATACTCGAAGAACATTTGGAGATCTTCCAGCTTCTGGGCAATGGTGTGTGCTGATGGGGCTCCTGTTTCCTCCAGCCTCTTTAGTGAGGTTACAATTTCCAGGCTGTGCTCAACAATGAATGTTGCCTGTGTCTTCAGGAGTGTTTTCTGTTTCAACAGTTCCTTCAGATCCTGGACACACTTTGCGGAGGCTTTAGGTAGGGTGTCGAAAAAGTCTGAGAGTACATCCATGTGTTCTGCCAGGTACCCCACAGCACTTATCCAAGAGCACCACCTGGTCTGGGCAGCGTAGACAGGCATGTGTGGTGTCAGTCCTTTTTCCTTCTGTAATTCTCGCAGCTGCTGGCGATGCTGTGGTGACTGACAAAATACCCTTTTAACAAGGGCACACAATTTGTTAATGTCTGCAAACACTTCTGGAAAGATCTCCAATACCAGGTTGAGAAGGTGAGCGAAGCATGTGACATGGGTTGAATTCGGGAAGAGGCCCTTGAAGATATCATTGAATGCCTTCTTCATGTAACTGGCTCCGTCGGAAACAATGGCCCATACTTTGTTGAAGTCCACCATATTGTTGCTCAAACAGCGAATCAGAGCTTGTGACACAGTAGTGAAGTTCACTCTCTCCAAAAAGGCCAGATCAGCAAGTAATGGGCGCTCACCAACAGGTTGCAACATAATCGCCAGCGCACACCTGCCACAGGCATCTGTGGTTTCGTCAAGGATCACATAAATGTCTTTGCCTTGTAGAGCATTATTTATGTCTTGGATGTACTGTGGGAAGAGTTCTGGCAGATAATCTGTGCGAAGGTGGGATGGTGCAGGAATGGCTCCCCCTTGCTTGCAGTATTTCTTGAGAAATTCAGAAAACTTTGCTGCCTTTTCCAGTGGCACATCTGCCTCGACTAGGGTTTTTATAAAGTCCAAGACAAATTCTTTCCTCTCACTTGTGGATGTAGTTTTGCCTAAGCAGGATGCCAATGTTTGAATTTTTGATTGACCTGCAAAAACAAAGATTTCATAGTCAAAACTCAAGTCCGAGTATGAGACTGACCTAAACATATTTATAAAAAAGTAAATTAACAAAAATGAATAACAAAAACACTATTAATCGTTTTAGATTTTTATTTTTCAGGTGTATAGTGTAGTCAAAGCAGTTATAGTAGGCCTAATATATGTTTTAAAAGGACAGTCTGTGATTTCTTTGAAACAATGGCTGTCCCGCCACTTTGTATTTTTTATTTTTTATTTGCTGAGATCATTTTCTACCACTTACTGACTTTAAACACTACCAATTTGAATTATACCTTTGCATAGCACCAAATAGGATATCTTACAACGGGGAAAGAAATGACATATCCAAAGCATGTTTATGTAAATATTTTAATTAAAACCAACAAATACTGTTCTTGAACAAATCACAGACTATCCCTTTAAGAAGGTTCGTGGTACTCGTGACACACACCTCGTTTGGCATGTATCGTTATTGCAAAAACAGAGGCAGCAATATTTTGTTTAATTAATAATCAAAACATTGCTGGATAAATTTTGAACCATCATGCCGCCAATAGCACATCTCAAATCTTGCCATTAAATGACACCAGCTAAATGACCACGTCACACTTCAAAATCTTAAAACACTTTATGAATGACAATACAGTAACGTTACCATTTTCAATTTTGAAGAAGAGCAATGAGAAAATGATAGGGATGCTCAGTGCAAATCGGTTTAAACCAGCTACTCAATGGAGTTGATACAGTATCATGATAATCAGATTAGCTACAGGGGTATCTACCTGTGTATCTTTCTTGATCGCTACCAGTATCTTTAAAAATTAATAGCAGATACATTTTCACTATTGACACCCAGACGACACCGACTAGCTAGCTAGCTAGTGCGAGTAGGAAGAAGTTAGAACGTTGGATATTTTACCTCAGAGCAAGGTAACCCCGTTAGCTAGCTGTATCGATACCTAACTGGATGGCTGTCAAGCTGATTTTGACATTTGTATAGAAAACGTAAGGGACAAGTCCTTACCTGGATGTTGATTTGCTTTCCTGCTGATGTGTCTCTGCGACTTAAGATGCTCCTGGATGGTTTGCCGGCGAATGAATTCCACGGAGTGCTGACAAACGGAGCAAAAAATAATTCCATCATCCTCATAAAAATCATCTGGAAATTCAATTGCTCGATCTTTTGCTTTAATTTTAGAAGACATATGTTTACGTTTTAATTGTTCAGCACTGTGTTTTTCACTGGCCTTCGGCATATTTCATAAGGCGATCAGTTGAGCTGATAACGTTAGCTATGTTGTTAGCTTTCACTCGCGCTGCTGGTGGTTGCTGTTGAACTTGCGTTGCTAGCTGTTGCCCGGTGGACGTGGGCACCAGTAATATCAGATTGAAGTGGGGAGAGCCTAGGGGAGAGCTACATTGAAGAGCCCAAAATACGTTGAGCTTTTTTAATTTCACACTTGTTTTGGGTATTTTAAAAGATATTGTGACAAAATGTCATTTAATTTGGAGTAATTCCGCGGGTATTTTAGATTTTTTGTTTGTTTCTGCGGGGCATGGGAGTTTCTGCGGGGAATAGTAGATTCCGTGATATTTCGTCGGAATTCCGCGCGCGCGTATTCCGTCTGGTCCTGGATATGACCATTTCTGTTCATTATTTTTGTATATGGGTGTATATGGCAGCACTACAATTGACAGACAATTACACAGGATTTTTCCAAAATTACTCAAGAAGCTCAACTGACTGACAATGAACAACGTCGATTCTATCTGCCTGCCAAGTATGAAAAAAGTCTACAGTGGAAACTTTGAGATATGACAATTTATGTTCTTTATTACTGTATATGGGTATATATGCCACCACTATCATTGACAAACCATAACACAGAATCTTCCCATAATTACTCTTGATGGTCAACTGACTGGCAATGAACAACATCCGTTCTAGATGACTGCCAAGTATGAAAAAATTATACTGTGAAAATGATGAGATATGACAATTTATGTATGTTCTTTATTGCTATATATGGGTATATGGCACCACTATCATTGACAGACTATTACACAGGATTTCCCCATAAGTACTCACAAAGCTCAACTGAATGACAATTATGAACGTTAATTCTATATGCCTGCCAAGTATGAAGTCATTCTACTGTGGACATTTTGAGATATGTCAATTTCCGTTTATTTCTGCTATCAAGCCGCTATTATTTCTACAGTCAAGCCGGAAAATCTGCACACCCCTTTCACCTTCTCCACATTTTATTACGTTACAGACATATTCTACAACAGATTGAGTTCATTTTTTGTCTCAAAATTCTACACCAAATAGCCCATAATGACAAAGTGAAAACTGGTTTTTAGACATTTGTGCTAATTTATTAAAAATCAAAATGTTAAATATCATCAAGTGTGCACACCCTTTGATATGACACCCAAAAGTGAGCTGAGGTGCATTGTGTTTCTACTGATACTGCTTGAGATGTTTATACAACTTAATTGGAGTCCACCTGTGATAAATTCAATTGATTGGACATGACTGGGGATTGCCAACACCTGCCTATATAAGGTCCCACAGTTGACAGTGCATGTCAGAGCAAACTCCAAGCCATGGGGTCAAAGGAATTATCTGCAGACCTCAGAAGCAGGATTGTGTCAAGGCATAGATCTGGAAAAGGGTACGGAAAAATCTCTGCAGGTTTACAGGTCCCAAAGAGCACAGTGGCCACCATCATTCGTAAATGGAAGAAGTTTGGAACCACCAAGAATCTTCCTAGACCTGGCCGCCCGGCCAAACTGAGCAATCGGGGAAGACGGGCCTTGGCCAGGGAGGTGAGCAGGAACCTGGGTCACTCTGTTACGATCGGTGGAACAGGGACCCAGTAGCAGGCAGGAGTGCAAAAAAACCTAAGTTTATTGTCCAAGGCAACGGTACAAAATCAAGATCCAACGGGAAGTCAAAACAGGCAGGGGTCGATATCGGGAAGGCTCGGCAGAGGTACAAAACGGAATCCAGAGACAGGGTCGCGAGAACACGGACTGAGGTCAAAGCCAGGAAATAACAACTCGAAACAAGACTAAGAAACGAACAGAAACAAAAAAAACCTAGCTACAACACGAAACACTGACTCGGGAAAAAACACAAATAAAGCTTCCTCGGGGGGAAAACAGGCAACAGACTACGCTTAGCAATTTCAGTGTGACGAACTCGCAACGAGGGACTAAGACTGCTGGTTTAAATGCATGTGTAGACAGGTGCAAACATTTAGCTTGAGAATAGCAGGAAATGGAAAACAGCTTGAGAGAACTGAGACACGTAACAAGGCGATTAGTAATTCATTAGTAGTTATCCTATCCTAGCCCTGACATTAGTAGTTAGTTAACAAGACAATGACTGGATACGTAAGGAAACATTAAACAGCTGTGGAAACGTGATGAGAACTAGATTGTTAGATTGTGTTAGTAATAATTCTATACTAACCGACGTTAGTAGATTAGTTAACCACACCCATGTTTAGCCAGTTAGTAATCATGCAAGTCCTATATAAGAATTAGTAGTGCAGGGTAATACGAACGAAGCGTACAGGAACGAAAGTAAAACTCTGTGAGAGGGAGCGAGAGAGACAGCACAGAACGCAAGGCTGCGGAAAACATGGAAAAATGTATGCTTCAGAAACCACAATTAATCAGAAAAATACCTAAATGACAATGAATACAACACAGACTCAGAACATAACACACTCTGACAGAGCTCCAGCGTATCCTTGTGGAGATGGGAGAACCTTTCAGAAGATCAACCATCCAGGCAGGGGCGCCGCTAGGGGGGGGTAAGTTAGGACGATTCTAAGGGCCCAGCATGGACAGGGGCCCTAGAGTAGAGAACACTATTTTTTTTAGTTAATGTAGCCGACTTCAAATTATAATTCTATGTATTAAAAAAAAGTCACAAAAGAAACAAACTGGAGTTTTGTTTCTCTATGTTTGACAAAATGAAGCCTTATTTTACCCCTCTCTTTATTCATTGCATGGTTCAGTCCAGAGCGTGCGAGCCGCCTAGAATCGTAGATGAACGTTAGCGCAAATATCGTCAAAATGTCGTCAAAGGCAAAGCCAAAGTCAGGGTCTCAAAAGAGAAAAGAAAAAGGAAAGAAAGAGGAGTGTGACAAAAAAGGGCGACAGCTAGTCACAACGTATTTCAACCCACCTCCCAGTTGAAGGAGAAGCAGGTGAACTGAGCAGTAGGGGTTTGGCGTCAACAAACAGATTTTTAATATTTTAATGTATGCTGCATTCAGGGTGCGAATTACACTGACTTGCAGGGGGGTCTCCTATTTTTCAGCAAAGGCCCACAGATAAGGTGACCACTGACCAAGGGGGGGGGGGGGGGTTTGACTCGCGATTCTAATAGTTGACGGGGGGGTGGTGGTGGGGGGGGGGGGGTTGCGAGCGCGAGGATTCCGCGGATTAGAACGCGACGCGATTCTGAATTTTTATATAGAAAAATAAGAAATAGATAGAAAATAGAAAAATAACCCCGTAATTCGCACCCTGGCTGCATTACCATGCAAGCATTGAATACAACTTTAGCTAATATTTATATTTAGTTAATAGTTCTTCCAGTAATTGCAATAACATTGACCACTGGCACGTTACAATAAGTAATAAATTAATTAAGTAATAAATAACATTTAAGATAGCTAATCTGGTGTATTACTATCTTAATACTATTATAGGACATATTATGAATTATGTACCTTATGGATACTCCATGCTAGGGCCCTCTTCAAGCAAGGCAGTCAGAGAGGAGAGCAGAGGTAAAGAGGCAGAAGAAGAAGAGCAAGAAGAGGCAAAGGACAATGACAGCAGCACAGATGAGGAGGAGGAAGCAGCTATGGACAGTCAATGCCAGGGACAAAGTGAGGCTCAGATACAGGATGCCTTAGATACTGAGCCACCTGTAGTTGTATCTGAAGTAGAAGATTTGCTGTCACTTGACCCAGGTTTGTTTCCAGCTAAAATGAGTGACAAGGACAGGGCAACTATTGTCAATAAATTAGCAATGAGAGAAGAAGACAAAGAAATCCTGCATGATTCACAGGGGAAGCCATTTCCACAGTACCTAAAATACACCAAAGCAGCAAAAGGTATGGGGAAAGTGAAAAGGGACTGGTTGATTCACAGTGAAAGTGCAAATGCACTGTTTTGCATACCATGTGTTCTTTTCGCCAAGGAGCAAAACATTCCCTCTCATAGTGCTTTGAGTAGTGACCATGGATACAAGATGTGTGATGTTGTGTGGCGTCGCATGTATGATAAATTCCCAAGCCATGAAAAAAGTAGGAATCACAGGGATTGTGATTTGCAATGGAAAAACCTACAGTGTTCTGTTATGACTGCAGGTGGCATCGACCATCAGTTGCAGAGAGAGCTACAGTCTGAAATTGAGAAAAACAAAGCTCTCTTGCAGAGACTCCTTGATGTCACTCTGCACTTGGCAACAAGGAATTTACCTTTCAGAGGTAAAACAAAAGATTTAGACGATGTCCACAATGGAAATTTCTTAGGTACGCTAGAACTTTTGTCCCATTATGATCCACTCTTGAAAGACCACTTAGAGAAAATCAAGACATCCAAAAAAGAAAGCCGGCTAACTCATTATTTGAGCTCAGACATCCAGAATGAGTTTATTGAATTGTGTGGGGGAAAAGTTTTAAAAACCATTCTGAAGGAAAGGGAGGATGCCATATACTATGGAATCATTTGTGATGCTACGCCAGACATTTCCCACACTGAGCAAAATGTTGTTCTCATACGATATGTCCATTATAATGAAGATACAGGCGAATGGGAGATTACTGAAAGATTCATTGAATTCAAAGATTTCAACCAAAAAACAGGAAGTGAAATAGCAGGGAGGATAGAGAGTGTACTTCTGGATCTAGGGATAGACATCAGTGATTGCAGGGGGCAAGGGTATGATAATGGGGCAAATATGTCAGGGAAAGCCAAGGGAGTCCAAGCCCAAATACTGAAAAGGAATAATCTTGCTACATTCTCACCTTGTGCCTCCCACACGTTAAATCTAGTAGGCGTGCATGCTGCAGAGTCAAGCCCTGAAGTGTCAACATTTTTTGGTTACATTAATCGCCTTTACACATTTGTAAGTGCCAGTCCAGGGCGTTGGGGTATATACAAAGAGAAAACAGACTGCTCTGTTCACCGGCTGTCTGACACTCGCTGGAGTGTGCGAATTGATGCTGTGAAACCAGTAGCAAAGCACCTACCTGGTGTCATTGAAGCCCTTGGTACCATACTAAGCTCATGCAGTCTCACAAGTGAGGCCAGATCTGAAGCTGTTGGTCTGAGGAACTACCTCATGTCATTTGATGCCATTGTCCTTGATGACAGAAATGTGATACTCCAGTCAGGGAAAATCTCACTTGAGGTAGAGCTAGCCAATGTAACTGCACTTAAAGATGAGATGCAGGCTCTTAGAAATGGATGGGATGCTCTTGTGTCTGAGGCATCAATGGTAGCTAAGGAAATGGAGGTTCCACCTCATTTTAAAAAAGAACTTAGCCGCAAGAGGAGGAGGAAGAGGTTCCATGATGAGACCGCTGAAGAAACAGGTCAGAAGGATAGGCCAGAAACAACATTTCGGAACACTGTGTTTTTCTCTGCCATGGACCAGATAATAAGTGACTTGGACACTCGGTTCAGAACCACAGCAAATATTGTCGAAGAATTTGCTGCCATACTTAAAGTTGGGCAGTTGAGTGACAGTATTATGGCTTCTGTGTGTCAGCCACTGAGGGAGAAGTACAAAAAAGACCTCACAGATCAGTTTGAGAGTGAAATCAGGCATCTCAATGCAATATTTTCGACCACTTTCCCCTCTAACTGTAGCTCTCTTGCATTCCTGAATGCAATCTATAAAATGGAACATTTTTGGAGAGGTTTGCATTGCCCTTAGGATTTTCTGCACTCTCCCAGTTACCGTTGCCGGTGGAGAAAGGGTATTCAGCAAACTGAAACTGATCAAGAGCTATCTGAGATCAACAATGTCTCAAGAGAGGTTGAAAAATCTTGCAATATTGTCAATTGAAAGCAAGTTGGCTTTATCACTAGATTTCAAGGATCTTATTAAAGATTTTGCTACCAAGAAGGCCCGGCGTTTAGCTTTAATTTGATTTGATTTGATTTTATTAAACAAAACTTCATTTAAAACATATATGCGTACATCATATACATTAAAAACACAGATTGTCAGGGAATTAAACTCGTTAAAGTCCTTAAAAAAGAAACTTATTTCCATCGAGGTCCCTGTTGTCAGACATACAACACCACATTGAAATGATATTTTTACTTTTTGTGTGATTTATACTTTTATAATTGGGTTCAAATCTTCATTTAATTTATACTTTTGTCCTTGTGTTGTTCAAATCTTGATTTTAAGTTAAAGAATGTTGAGATTTTTTTTACTGGATTGTTGATTCCTGTATTAACTGTAAATTTCAATTAAATTTACAAAAGATGGCCATCATTGGATTTCTTGCAGTGCATCAATAGTTCATCAACTTCAACTGGGTTTTCTAGGTTGATGGGTGGTTTAGGTGGGGGGGGCCCAAAATTATATTCTGTCATGGGGCCCAGAATCTCTAGCGGTGCCCCTGCATCCAGGCAGCACTCCACCAATCAGGCCTTTATGGTGGAGTGGCCAGACGGAAGCCCCTCCTTAGTAAAAAGCACATCACAGCCCGCTTGGAGTTTGCCAAAAGGCACCTAGAGGACTCTCAAACCATGAGAATCAAGATTATCTGGTCTGATGAAACCAAAATTGAACTTTTTGGCCTGAATAACAAGCGTCACGTCTGGAGGAAACCAGGCGCCGCTCATCACCTGGCTAATACCATACCTACAGTGAAGCATGGCGGTGGCAGCATCATGATGTGGGGATGTTTTTCAGCAGCGGGAACGGGGCGACTAGTCCTGATAGAGGGAAAGATGAATGCAGCTAAGTACACCAAGATCCTAGAAGAAAACCTGTTCCAGAGCGCTCTGGACCTCAGACTGGGGCGAAGGTTTACCTTCCAACATGACAACGACCCGAAGCACACAGCTAAGAGAACAAAGGAGTGGCTTCGGAGAAAGTCTGTGCATGTCCTTGAGTGGCCCAGCCAGAGCCCAGACCTGAATCCAATTAAACATCTGTGGAAAGAGCTGAAAATGGTTGTGTAACGACGCTCCCCATCCAACCTGGTGGAGCTTGCAAGGATATGCCAAGAGGAATGGGCAAAAATGTCCAGAAACAAGTGTGCCAAGCTCATAGCTTCTTTCCCAAGACGCCTTGAAGCTGTAATCGCTGCCAAAGGTGCAGCAACCAAGTATTAGGCTAAGGGTGTGAACAGATATGTAACCCCTAAATAACCAATTTTTGTCAGTAAAATAAAATTGCATATTTTCTAAAAACCAGTTTTCACTTCGTCATTATTGGCTATTGTGTGTAGATGTTTGAGGCAAAAAATTAACTCAAGCTATTGTAGTATAAGTCTGTAACGTAATAAAACGTGGAGAAGGTGAAAGGGGTGTGCAGACTTTATTCATACCCTTTGCTTTAACATATTTTTAAAGTATCATATTTAATATTTGGTCGCATATCCTTTGCATGCTGTTACTTCCTGAAGTCTGTGACTAATCAACATCAAAAGACTCTCGATATCTTATTTTCAGGTACTGTTACAAGCGATACTATAACCTCTCTGCATTTGAACTGATCTCTATGAGAATTGGGGGGTGAGACTAGATTCAGCTGTAAATTACACTGGTACAGTATGGAACACATGACTGGCGAAATGGCTGTATGTCATCAAGGGTCTAAGATATCAAACGAGCGCCAAACCATCACTCTGCAGCCAGATATGGAGTAGTTGTGGATAGATCCCTTTAAGGGTTGTTTCTCCTGACTTTTTCCCCCATAGAGTTCTATAGGAAAATTAGTCAGGAGAAATAACCCTTGCAGTGATCCATCCACATCTACTTCATATCTGACAACAGAGTGATGGTTTGGGGCTCGTTCGATAGCTCAGACCCTTGATGACTTACAGTCATGTGTTCCATACTTTACCAGTGTAATTTACAGCTGAATCTAGTCTCACCCCCCAATTCCCATAGAGATCCATTCAAATGCAGAGAGCTTATAGTATCGCTTGTAACAGTACCTGAAAATAAGATATTGAGTCTTTTGATGTTTATGGGTCACAGACTTCAGGAAGTAATAGCATGCAAAGAATATGTGACCAAATATTAAATATGATACTTTAAAAATATGTTAAAGCAAAGAGTATGAATACTTATGTAAATAAAAGATTTCAGTTTTCGATTTTTAATACATTTGCAAAAATTTCTAAAAACATGTTTTCACTTTGTCATTATGGGCTATTTTGTGCAGAATTTTGAGACAAAAAATGAACTCAATCTATTGTAGAATATGTCTGTAATGTAATAAAACGCGGAGAAGGTGAAAGGTGTTCAGACTTTCCGGCTTGACTGTATATGGCAACACTATCTATGAGAAACTATTAAACAGGACTTTCCCATAATTAGTTCAAAATCCCATCATATTGGTGATGAACAAGTACAACCCTATATGCCTGCCTATAAGTTTTACTGTAGAAATCTTGAGATTTGAAGATGTATTTTCTTTATAGCTGCATATGGTGAATTTGACAATTGACTTGATAATTTGAAGTCATTTAACATCATTATGTGTGCATATATGTGTACATGACAGCACTTCCCATCGAGTGCTTCCCTGTATCTTTTACTTATTTTTTAAATATTTGGTAACACTTTATTTGACAGTGGTCGTCATGACATAGAAAAAACACTGTCACTACCATGACATAATACCTGTCATGAAGTGTCATGATCATTCATAACTATGACATAGTGTTGTTATGACACAATCTGCAATTTGTGTTATAACACAACTGACATAACAATCCCCTCCTGGGATCTGCGCAAACTTGGTGACCAACTACAAGAAACGTCTGACCGCTGTGCTTGCCAACAAGGGTTTCTCCACCAAGTACTGAGTCATGTGGGGGTGAAATACTTATTTTACTCAATAAAACACAAATCATTTTTTAAAATTCATATAATGTGATTTTCTGGGATTTTATTTTGATATTCTGTCTCTCACTGTTAAAATGAACCTACCATTACAATTAAAGACCGTTCATTTCTTTGTAAGGGGGTAAACTCAGCAGGGGGCGAAATACTTATTTTCCCCACTGTATATAGGGCCAATTATATAGTAGGTACTTCCTGTTTATCTTTTATTTTCTGCTTGTGTTTTTTGCTATTTTAATAGTTAAGAATGTATAGCAGAATGTTCATTACTTGGGATAGCTCCTACGTTGCTTTGTCAGATTTGTTTTGTAGTTGTTTCAATGACCTTCAATATGCACTTATTGTACGTCACTTTGGATAAAAGCGTCTGCCAAATAACTGTAATGTAATATAAAATGCATTCCAAATGTAACTGCCTTTACATTTGGAATGCATTTTATATTACATTTTATTTAAGAAAAAAATACCGCCACCTTTAAGACCTAAATCCAAGAACTCAATGCAAAATTAATTTGGCCTAGAGAAAACCATAGAACAAAAAGGACAGAAAGGAGGTTAAATTAACTACACAGTCGGAACAAAGTGGTGACATAGGCTACCATTTGTAAAACGCCTGGGGTAAACCGATCTCTGGAATTGCGCAAGAGAGAAATCCACTGTATCATAAACATAGCCGTCAATGCCACTGCTCTCCTTCTGTGCTTTTATTCTTTTTATCTTAAATTATAAGCAAATGAGAAGTTGCATTTCTTTTACAGAATAATGAGCTAAATCTGCAGATTCGTAATGTTGTGTGAATTTGTTTAAATGGGAGGATAGACAATCCATCTCTTTGCCCCCTTCTTTCTCGCAGAATTTACATGCAGCTGACTACACGTTAAGGTAGCCTTGGTGGGACTGCTCTCCCTCTTATGGTTCTTAGGGCACCCGTTTGGACTGGTAATAGTACAACATAGAATGCAGGGGACCAGGGATTGACATTCTCCCTGAAGCTAGCCATCTCCAGTGGTCATTGGAGGTATTGCAGCCTCTGGTGCCAAAAAGCAAATTTCCCCATTGAAGACCATTCAAAACTATTAATTTTTTTTCTGAGCCCCACAGAAGCAGACTATCAGAATGCGTTCAGCAGTCCACCCTGGAGGATTGCATGAATCCACCTTCAGTGTCATTGTTTTGATTCAATTGCTATTTTGATATTATTACTATTACCGTTATTAATAATAATGTTAACTGCAGTAATGTTGTGTCCATTGTTCTTGATGATGAATCGTGATGAGTAAATTAATAAGTAAATAAAGATGGCATAGGCTAGTGTAGTGGGCAGCATGGTGGTGCAGTGGCTAGCACTTGCCTCCCATGAAGAAGTCACCAAGTTCGAATCCCGGCCAAGGGCCTTTCTGTGTGGAGCTTGTATGTTCTCCCTGTGTCTGTGTGGGTTTCCTCCGGTACTCCGGTTTCCTCCCACAGTCCAAAGTCATGCAGGCTATGCTAATTTGAGACTCTAAGTTGCCCATAGGTATGAGTGTATGCGTGTCAACTGTGATGGATTGGCGACCTGTCCAGGGTGTATTCCTGCCTCTCACCAATGCATGCTGGGCTCCAGCCCCGTGTGCAGCTTTTAATTGTACAAGCCGCTTTTCGAAGGATACAAATACAATGTGGGCAAAGATAACTTTTCTATAGCCATCACTCTGCTGCCAGATATGCAGTAGATATGGATGGATCACTTTAAGGGTTGTTTCTTATGACAAATTTTCCTATGGAACTCTATGGAAAAATAAATCAGAAGAAACACTTCAAGTTAGCCATCCATATCTACTGTATTTCTGGCAGCAGAGTGATGGTTTGAGGCTCATTTGATACTTCAGACACTTGCTGACTATAGCTATTTTGAATTGAATTGAATTGAATATTTTATTGTAAACACAGATGAGAGGCAACACCAAACATCGACTCAACTGTGATCAAATGGATTGTACACAAAAAAGCCTGAGGCTTGTTTCCATTGTGGTCCATTTACATCAATACAAAACAAAAACAAACAAGCACTAAAACACAGTATATATAAAATAGAAGGCTCAGTTAATAAATACAAGCAGACTCAAACAATCATTGAAACATGCTATAGTGTATATATTAAGAAATAATTAAACATCCTCCCCCCTAACCTGTGAAACCCTCTCTATGCCCTTTTAAAATTGGAGAATAACCAATTTTTCAGGGTGGTTTTAAAATTCTGAGGGGAGTTTAAAAGTTTTAATGCTGCTGGCAAGGCATTCCACTGTACAACCGCTGAATAAAAGAATGCATTTTTCCCCAGGCATGTCCTAGATTTCGGAGGGACAAGGTCGGAAGGGCTCCCTCTGGTGGAGTACCTGTGACTGTCACTTACTTTAGAAAAGTAATCTAACAGGTAGTTGGGGACCATTTAGCCAACCATGTGTTCCATACTGTTCCAGCATAATTTACAGCTTAATGTAGCCCCCCCCCCCCCCCCCCAAATGTTATTATATTGTTATTATGTTATTAGAGATGTTATTATATTGTTATAGTCATGGCATGCAAAGGATAAAAGCATATGCAACCAAATATTAAATTACTTTTTGTCCCCTAAAATGGGGGGCTATGGATAAATTGCACGGTTCACCCGAGTTTGGAGGATTTCGCCATCCCATAATTCAAAATTCCAGTAGTAAAAAAGCACAAACGTCATTGCACGAATACTAGGTAAGCTGATCTTCAACAATCTAGTTGAGTTTTCTGAAAAGTTAGATTTCATTATTTTATTGAATTTTAAATTGCAGCCCATATAGAATTGAATGGCCACTTAGGAGGATTTTGTCATCCCATAATTCCAAATTCCTACAGTAAAGAATCACGGCATTCATATCCTGACTAACTAGGATGGTGGTCTTCAAGATTGTAGTGGTGTTTACTGAAAACAGTTTGATTTTATTGAATTTTTAAATTTAAGCATGTATTTTTTCCCCCCATAATTCAAAAATTCCTACAGTAAATATTCATGGCTATCATGCCATGACTACTTAGGCAGCTGTTAAACAGTTTGATTTAATTATTTTATTGAATTTTAATATTTCCCTGGGCTTGTCACTTAGGGCATGGAAAATACAAATTCTGATACTGATGTGCTACATGAATGTAAAACTTTCCTTGGAGTGATTATGAATGGGAACATTTTGAAAAACATTTCAGAGAAATGTCATCCCAGGGCATGCAGCAAAAGCTTACATACTGTAGAGCAGGGGTGCACATTTCAGCAATGACCCAAGGATATCAATCCATACTTTTCGCGACCCAAACTGATGTAATTTTCATTAATAACAATTAATTAACAATTAATTGTTAAACTGCTAACAATAGTAATGTTTTTCATTTCTAAAAACTAAATGGGACAAAGTTACAAAAAATTAGCAGGCCATTAATCACAAAAAGCATAGTGAAATTAACTGAATTTTACACCCTATTCGCACTGGACTAGTATTACCTGGGGACCTCATTTTAAAATAAATGATATGTCACTGTCTATAATGAAACTAGCTAAATCTAGGTCATTAAAAGTATTTATATCAAAATGAGGCTAAGTTACAACAAACAATATATGCTATCTAGTCCAAAGCAATGTTATCCAATATTTCCTACATTATTTAATGTAACTTGGCCCTGTGTGGTCATTCAAACCTGCTAGCCCAATATGGCAGATGACATAATTCACATTAATAATTTCCACCGCAGCCTCCATCATTCTCAACCCAGAAAGATGCAGAAAAAGGCGTTAAAAAAATAACAAATCCTTGCGGGAGAAAAAAATATCACCCCAAATTACTAAGATGCCGATTCGCACGGGACAAATATTATGAGATGACTTCTGTGTTTTGTAAAATATGGTAGGTAATTTGTGGTGGAATTTTTATTATACAGATTACGGACATGGCGGATTTGCAAGAGGTTAAGATCACAGAGGACCTCAGCAATGATTACAAATCACATGAGGTCCCCAGGTAATACTAGTCGAATAAAGGGCATTAGGCTATATCAATGTAGCATACTAGGGGGAAAGTGCTCAAAGCTACCAGATCGGGAAACCATAGAATAAAAACAAAACATTTCCGCTCATTAATGGTACACTCATCATCAGTGCTGCTCTTTTTGCTGGGATGTATTGATGTATTAGCCACTTACCCTTTAAGTTTCCTACTGGGAAATGAATAACAAAACACGCTGGTTTCGCTAGACCTCGCCCCCTTTTGAAATTCGAAAAATGCCAACATCTGGGGATGATAAGGTAATAATATAGGGGCTGAGCTCCAGGTATCAAACCACGCCCCAGCAATTTTTTTCACTAGTAGCCAAAAGCTAATTTCTACTCTGGACAGCACCCACAGTGGCTGCTTTGTTTCTCTCTCTCTCGCTACCTCTCTCACTCCTGCTGCCAAGCCCCCATTTGAGCTTATAATGATGCGGCCAGCAAACAGAAAATCACACGCTGTCCAAATAGTTACCCACGCCATGTAGGCTACTCATTTTACAAAGACTGTAGGCAATCACACTACTTGCAAGATATGAACAATATTTGTTTCCATTTCAACGGGTGTACATGTCACTGCACTGAACTCTCCAAGGCCTCGTAAACACTGGCACTAAAACCCGTTTCGAAAGCCGTTTCGGCTCAGAACCGTCAAATCCACACTGTCAGGGGTTTCGAAAACGTTTTAATTTAAAAGCTTATCATAAATAACGTAGCCTACAGTTGCATTGGTGGTACTCGCAAATTCTGTGGGAATTTCAAACATCTTCACAAAGTTAATTTGACAGTTGAACATTTGTGTTTATTTTATGATTATTATATAATTTTATCTCTATATTATAACTACCAATCGTGGTTCAATTTGGAAGGAGGAGGAGACGCATTTACACCACTTGATTGCAGCAAATGATCCATGTTGTTTATTTTGTCAATATGGATACCAAGAAACGCAAAATATCAAATTGGTTGTCAAGGAAATGTGCATCGCGGAGAATTAGAAAACCACAGAATGCCTGAAAGTAATATGTACTTTGTGTACTGCAGGTCAAGGTAGTGAAAACCTCAAAACTAAAACGTTTCAGAAACGTTTTGAAACTAAGACCCCAGTGTGTACGAGGTCCAAGAGAGAATGTCTGTTGTAGGGACGTAGGCTACGTTGCAAAGGTAAACGTGTAGCATGCATAGAATATAGGCTACTACAACTCCTGGCTCAACTATTTGACCCAAATCCCCCCTTTCTGCATATAGCAATAATATACCCTAAAACATAAATTCAACAATATTTTTAAAAAGTGACTTCATTAACCAACAAAATGTAAATAACTGCTCTCGTCCACAGTGAGCACTGCAGCCAGCGACCTTAGAGAGGTGTCGTACTGTAAGACTGGAATTGAGATCCCAGGGCACCTGGACACACAACACCGGGGGTGGAAGCCTGTAAGGACTCTAGGACGTTATAAACCAGAACTTCGGTGCCGTAAAGTCTGCTGGGACCATCTGGCGTGAAGTTTATGACGGTCAAAGAATGTCCTAGGATGTCATGACAGTGCTACAGTGCCCCCATATGACATTATCAGGGCAGGCCAAATCTCTGTCCTTAACATATTTTCACACACAACACAACATGGCTATAGATTACTTTTGTCCTCAAAAAGCTTAAAAACATTCAGATGTGATTGATACTGTTGCTACATTGTGCAGTATACACTGGAACTAGTCTGGGCACTGGAACATACATTATATACTCTTTTTCCAGAGAGATAATCATGTATTGTTCAGTTTTTGAGTGTTACATTAGTAAATACATCCAGTTAACGTACCTACATTAACAGGGACAACTAGGGTGTAAATGTAATATTCTCAACAGGAATTCTGGGACCTTTGTGGCATTAATATCAATCACAATAAATTAGTGAACATTCACATATTCACTATAAATTCTCACACATACTACTGAAAACCCTCTCACATTCACACACTCACTATAAGTTCTCACACATACTACTGAAAACCCTCTCACATTCACACAAAGCATTCACACATTCACTATAAGTTCTCACACATACAGTTGTGTTCAAATAAATAGCATTTGCGTTAAAAAAAGTGATTAAAGTGCAAATATTTTTTAATAGCTTTTAGTTCCATATTTCAAATGTAATGGAAACATTACACGTTCAATTCCAAATAAAAGCATTAACAAATTTGATTAACAAAAAGTCTGCGTTATTCTTTTACAGGAAGCAAAAAAAATGAATATTAATCTGTTCAAAAAAATAGCAGTGTTGACATTTACAAACTCAAATACTTACTGTATAAACGGAAGACATTTTTCAAGATTTAACTTCTCTTTAAATTACTGAACTAATATTTAGTTGCATAAGCACTGTTTTTGATAACTGCTGCACATCTGTGTTGCGTCAAGTCAACCAACTTCTGGCATCTAGAAACAGATATTTCAGCCCAGGATAAACTAACTACATTCCACAAGTTTTCAATGGGGTTGAGGTCGGGGGATTGAGCTGGCCACTCCATTACCTCAATCGTTTTTGTCTGTAACCAAGATGTTGCTCGTGTGTTTGGGGTCGTTGTCTTGTTGAAACACCCATTTCTGGGGCATTTACTCTTCGGCATATGGCAACATAATCTCTTCAAGTATTTTGATGTATTCAAACTGATCCATGATCCCTGGTATACGATAAATAGGCCCAACACCGTTGTATGAAAAACATCCCCATACCATGATTTTTGCGCCACCATGCTTCACTGTCTTCACAGTGTACTGTGGCTTGAATTCAGTACCCGAAAAGAACAATTTTACTCTCATCAGTCCACAGAATGTTACGCCATTTCTCTTTGGGCCAATCGTGTTCCTTGGCAAATTTTAACCGATTCTGCACATGCCGTTTTTTCAACAATGGTGCTTTATAGGGGCTTCTTGCTGATAGCTTAGCTTCAATCAAACGTCTTCTGACTGTAACAGCACTAAAAGGTCATTTTAGATCATCTTTGATCTTTCTGAAGGTGATGATTGACTGAATCCTTGCCATTCTGACGATCCGTTTTAACAGTAGTTGCTCGTTTACTTCTGTGTGTTTCGGGTTTTTGTTGCCATTTTAAAGCATTTGAGATCTTTTTAGCTGAGCATCTTATAATTTGCTGCACTTCTTTATACGTTTTCCCCTCTCCAATCAACTTTTTAATCAAATTACGTTGTTCCTCTGAACAATGTTTGGAACGGCCCATTTTACTTAGCAATTCAGAAGGAAATATATTTTATAACAATGTGTGAAACATTTGCTTCCCTTCTTCCTTAATAAAGGACAATTAATGACACCTGTTTTTTTACAGATTGAATTAATTCTCTAATTAAACTCCACACTGCTATTATTTTGAACACGGCCCTTTCAATGAATGAGTAAATTACTCAGAACAAGCAGCGTGCATGTCATGACAGTTGGGTCTGTTGTTTTTCTATTACACTACTACATCTACAAGTAAATTATTTGCCATGCAGAAATATCACTACTACTAATAACAGTGGTTCGTCAGATTACTGATGTTGTACTGCTATTTTTATAATTTTTTTCAGATTTTTTCCCATTTTTCTCCCAATTTAGTAGCCAATTGAACCCCTATTCTAATTCAATTCCCCCTGTGTAGCAACCGCTAGAGAACCACCACTATACAACCCTGTCAGCCGGTAGTAGGAAGGAGGGCGCCACGTCCTCTACAGGGCGCGACTCCTCGAGCTCCTGACCGTGATTCCAACTCGCCCAAGGCCTTTTTGTGTGCAGCGATTCTCTCCGAGCCCCTCCCCCCACCCGGAAGCAGCCGCCAATTGCTGCTCCCACAGGGCACCGGGCATGCTCGGATCTGGCAGGACCGGGGCGCGACCAGGGCGGCCGTACTGCTATTTTTTTTAACACAACTGTACTACTGAAAACCCTCTCACATTCACACAAAGCATTCACACATTCACTATAAGTTCTCACACATTCATATAAACAACACACACACATATCAATTCTAAATATTTTCTGTGTATGTGTGTTATGAATATGTGAGAACAAATAGTGAATGTGCGAATGCTTTGTATGTTTATGTGAGCAGTCTAGTTAATGCAAGAGGATTTTTTGAGCGTGTGAGAGCATGAACATAGTGCGTGTAAGAGATTTCACGTGTCAGTGAGAGCTTCACTTGTGAATATGTGAGCTCTTTGTGTGTATATGAGAAGATTAACGGTGTGTGTGAAAGCATGTAGATATTAAGTGAATGCTTTTTCAGTGCGTGTGAGCTTCAATAGTGAATGTGAGAGTCATTGTACGTGTATGTGCAAGCTCTTTGTGTTTATATGAGAAGATTTAGGGTGAGTGTGCAATCATTTAGATGTTATGTACAAGCTTTTTCTGTGTGTGAGAGCTTCACTAGTGAATGTGAGAGTCATTGTACGTGTATGTGCGAGCTCTTTGTGTTTATATGAGAAGATTTAGGATGTGTGTGCAAGCATTTAGATGTTATGTACAAGCTTTTTCAGTGCGCGTGAGAGCTTCACTAGTGAATGTGAAAGTCATTGTACATGTATATGCGAGGCAATTATGAATTTTGGCCTAAACGGCCTCTCATAGCACCCTTACCTGCCGTGCAGGCGATCACTCCTCCTGTCCCTGTTGCACACATTGGGAAGGAGCCGAAACTACAACTCCCCCTCCGCTATGACGGTCGGGCCGGCAAGTGGTTTTTTAAAAATATTTTTTAAAACACAGTCATCGCGGTTCATTACTCAAAAATCCGAGGTGGCTTTTATACTTTCATTGCTTACTGGATCCGCGCTTGAGTGAGCTACTCAGTTAATCCAGAGCAATTCCCCTATTCTTAACACTACTAAAACTCTAATGAACGAAATGGAGTCGGTGTTCGACCATGACATTTCAGTCCAAAAATTGGCGAGACGGCTTAATCGCCTTCGCCAGGGTAACGACACAGTGGCCGAATTTTCCATTAGATTTTGAGCGCTGGTTGAAACAGCGGGTTGAATCTCGTAAACTTGCCCCGCGCTACGTGGGACCGTTCAAAATCATCCAAAAAATGTACCCGGTGATGGTGCGCCTCCAATTACCATGATCCATGCCCGTTCATCCTACTTTTCACGTGTCGCAATTAAAACCGTTACTTATCAGTCCTTTGTCTCCTACTGAGAAATCCCCTCCCCCTCCTCGGCTCGTGGATGGAGGTTTATACTGTCCGCTGCATTTTAGCGGAGAGACAAGTAGGTAGGGGTTTTCAGTTTTTTTGAGAGGGCTATGGCCCAGAGGAATGGTGTTGGGTCCCTTCTAGGAATATTTTGGAACCCGAACTGATCAGAGTTTTCTGTAGAGATCGTTCTGAGGGATCGTCTGGGGGGTGGGGGGGGGGGGGGTCCTGTCATAGTCTGTGGTTTATTTTTCCTTTTTCGTTGCGGTTCTCGTCCTTTCTGTTCGATTGAGAATCTCCATTAGTGGTTTAAGCTTCCTTTGTGGTCCTCACCTTTGTGGGTGACTTGTTCTGATCCCCCTTCCTGTCGCATTTGATTCGCCGCTACTTAAACCATTACATATTCAAGTTAAATGTTAATTAATATCCACATGGCAGTAAATAATACAGTGTGAACTCCATGGGCATAACAAAACATTTTAATCAACCAGGCTAGCATTAATAAATACATAGACAATGAGTAAAAATATATCATAATTATAAATAAATCTCATAATAAAATTAATCTCTACAATAATAGACTCACTCCGGCCAATATTATTTTCTATTACAGACCCCGGCCCCCCTTTAGAGCAGGGCAGAGTGATCTGGCCCTGGCAGCTAAAAGTTTGGGGACCCCTGATCTCCTGAGGTCACACAAAATCTCTTTCACAGATCTCCAGAAACTCTTATCCCGATTTACTTTGGCCCTCCAGAGGCAATTTCCACCCGGTTTCTACTAGTCGTCTTTCAATGTCAAGGGAAAACGGTGAATCCTCATTTGTACAACGTTTTAAAAAAATATTCTTGTTTCTATACGTGAGCATGATTTTCTTAGCGTGTATAAACGGTGTATTTTATGCATTTTACAGTCTGTGGGCTGTGGCGAGAGGAGGGTCGTAAGTGCTTTGGGCTATTGATAACACCCTCCTATTTTATGGCACTGCAGTGTAACTGGAGAAGCTGAGGTTTTCGCAAGCGGCTACCCTAAAATCTAAATGTACTGGGTTTTCTTAAAGCTGTAGTTAAAGCAGAGTTACCATCGCTCTTCACTGGAGTTGAAAATGTCGGGACTGATCCGGGAGTGCAGCCGATCTTCAAAAGGCAACCAGGGAAGGAGAACATAATGCGGGGGAGGAGTGAGCAGCTGACTGGGAAGATTGACACAGTTTGGTGCTCCGTTTCGGTGGTGTACAGAGACCGCATCGCTGCGTGTATGGAGGAGAGTCGTGGAGGTGGAGTTTGTGTGTTGGACTGCTTGGTGAAACTGGACATCTCGGGACAGCGGGGGCTATTTTTAATCATGGCTATATTGCACTTTAATTCACTTAATAGATGTAATGATTCTGTTGGATGTCTTTGTTTGATATATTTGTTTGTGGGTTGTGGGTCTGCCCCACTGTCTATGTCTTTTTTTGTTGTTGCTGGGGCTACAACTGAAGTTCCCTAGCGGGAAATAAAAGTTATTCTATTCTATTCTAACTTCAGACAAACATGAATACTATAATTGAGACGGATACGTCTCAACCACTAGGGGCAAAGTTTATAGGGCTACCACACGGGCACACCCAGAACATATAAGTACCCACCTTGACCACACACTTATCATTGATGAGATTCATTTTAAAAGTGCAATAAGGAGGAATGTAGAATTTATGGAAAAATTTATTGCTTAGTGAGCAAAATTCTTAAAATCAGTTTTTTTACATTTACCCATAAAGGGAAAACTTTAGCAGATATGAATGCATCATATAGCCTAGAAACTAAGCCCACTTTAGTCCCCTGAATTAAGGTGAGTTTATGTGTCCCAGGGAACTCCATGAGCTCTATGGGCTGATCTGAGTCTAAGATAAAGAAAAAAAGAAGTGCCCAGAAGAGAGTAAGTATCTTGTAAGTCTTGGAAAGATCTAAGGCCATTTCCATTGAATATATCACACAGAACATGGACATGCATACTTGCATCCATACTTTAAGCGTATTATTGATAATAGGGACCATTTTTAAAAGGAAAGCTCAGTCCTTAATACCCAGAAAGGGCACGTCTTGCAATCTGTATGGAGCTACCAGAGACTCCTCTATTTCATACCATGGGGTTCGAGCAGTGGAATCTAACCAAGTTTTTAGAAATCTAAGGTGAAAGGACCAATAATAAAATCTAAAGGCAATTCCCCCTAACAGTTTAGGTCATTGTAAATTCATCAGGCGAATTGAGGCTCGCTTCTTTTTCCAAACAAACAGACATTTTGTAAATGTCTTTAACCCTTTTGCACGTAAGTTCCAAAATATTTCCAACGGTTTTTTTCATATATATAGTGCCATCCACTATTATTAGCACCTCTGGTAAAAATTAATAAAAAGGGTTATAACAAATTCAGTTTGGTGAATTAGCTTAATCTCACACTTAAAAAAATGAGTGAAAAAAATCCAACCTTTAATTGAAGTAAATTTATGAGAAAAAAAAATCCTTTATCAAGAAATTATTATTTTTAACAAAACCATGTGTGCCACAATTATTGGCACCCCTGCATTTATATAGAATAAAGTAATCACATTTCTTTATAGTATCGCTTGTAAGAGTACCAGAAAATAAAATATCAAGAGTCATTTGATGTTGTTGGGTCTCAGACATCAGGAGAAGTCATGGCATGCAAAGGATATGCGACCAAATATTAAAGTATATTTTTAATATACCAAGGGTCTATAATGTTAAGATCAGTTAAAAAAGATTGTGTTTGCCATCTGATTTATCAATGGCTGGACATAATGGGGTATTGAAGTCCCCAGATACAATCAGCGGGGCATCACTATAAGCCAGTAGCTTGAGCTTGATCGAAACAAGAAACAAGGGGTCAAAAACATTGGGACCGTATATGGAAATGAGACAGAATTTCTGTTAATTTAAAGTCACAATAGCGAAACAAAACCTCCCATAGTGTCAATACTAAGTATCAATTTTCTGTTAAATAAAACCTTTAGTTTCTTTTTGGCACAAGAACTGAGGTCTGAGGTAGAAACAAGCTTGAAGTGTTTGTTTTGGAGTCTATGAACATCAGTGGCCTTAAGGAGTAAGCACTTTTTTTACCTCATACAGACAGCAGCTAGTGCCAATCAACAAGTTCTTTCTTTTCCTCATCTTCCTATCAGTTGGTTTGAAAGAGAGGGACCTGGCGCATCGATTCAATATACACCAGTCCACAGTGAGCCGCATTATTGCAACGTGGACAAGTTATCTAGCCACTGCACTGGGGTCACAATGCATTTGGCTTACACCTGCAGAAGTGCAAGCTTACCTCCTTGAGGTATTCAAAGATTTCTCAGACACCCAGGTGATCCTAGATTGTACTGAGCTGAGGTGTCAAACACCGTCGTCACCCCTCCTCCAAAGTGAGATGTACTCCACATACAAATACCACTGCACCACGAAAGCCCTATTTGGCATAGCCCCACATGGTGCAGTGACATTCATCACTAATTGGTATGGTGGTTCGGTTAGTGATAAGGAGATATTCAAATAATCAGGAATAGCTGAGAAGTTGACTGAAAACGTGGCAGTGATGGTAGATAAGGTTTTCCTAATCAGTGATTGTTGCAAATGCAAGGTGTACTGCCCGCCTTTTCTGTCTAAGCAGAAGCAGATGCCAGCATACCAGGTTAGGGAGACACAGGCCATAGCCAGACTGAGGGTACATGTGGAGTGTGTTATTAGAAGGATGAAACAGAACAAACCTTTTGATGGCATCATCCCCCTATCACATGCCTACATCAACCAACTGTTTGCAGTAGCATGTATGCTGTCAAATTATCAGAACAAGGCATTAGTTAAAAAATGGGCTAAGTGAGACTAGAAGACATGGATTAAGGGTTAAGGGTAGTTATTAAGGGTTGGGTTGCCATATGTACTTAATGATTTCCCCACAAAAGTGCAATGTTCTAATGTTGTAAGAACAAAAATGACTTCATACCATTGTCTGTGTTACAATAAAATGTTTTAATGATTCCTCACAAAAGTGCAATGTTTTAAAAAACAAAAATGAATTCATACCATTGTTACAATAAAATGTTTGAATGATTCCCCACAAAAGTGCAATGTTTTAACATGTTTTAAAAAACAAAAATTAATTCATACCATTGTGTTACAAATAATTTTTTTATCATATTTTACTTATTCAAGTCTTTGTTTTGCTCTGCGCCCACACTACGAAGTCGCACCACTGCATCCCAGTAACAAGCAGTTGTCCTCGCACTTGCCAGTAATATGCATGGCTCTTCTTAAGTTTAGGGGAACCACACTCCATTTGCACATATCATATTGGCAATCAACAAAGTTTTGCACATTGGGGCATTTGAATTCAACAAGGCCAAATTGGTAGTAGTAGGGTCAAAAACAACTCCATCCCATCGGGGGCGGCACCAAGCCAGGGGGTATTGGGGTGAATGACAAGACCACTGGGTGAGTAGTTTACATTCAGTAGCCTACTGTACTCGGCTGCTATTGCAGGCTCCATCTCAGCACCTCTCCTCATGTCTGCCGTCTGCCTTGTACCCTTTATTATGCGCTCTTCAAGTGACTCTGCAGAGCTCTGGCCTCGAACATGACACACCTCTCGAAACCTAGAGGCGGTCACCCTGGGTCTGCAGAGCAGATGCCACTCTGTGCTAGAACTTTGCTCACATGTAGCCTCCTCAATTCTGTGAGCCATTTCCATAGTTAAAGCCAGGCTGTTGAGATGTAGTAGCTCCTCTTCTGTGCACACAAAGACACAATCAGATGGCAACATAACGTACCCCTCCAGAGGCAAGTGCGGTGTTGGTGGTGTGTCATGGTGTAGTGTGATGTAACGGGATGTCAAAGCAGGCTGCTGATAAGACAGAACACTGTCCTCCTGCACCAACCCGAAGGCACTTTCCACAAGGGGCATGTCAGATTCCATGTTCATAGTAGCCTGTCCTCAATGCTGAATTTTGCATACACCTAAGGGATAATAAAGATACAGCAAATTAACAAATAGCAACATATATTTGTAACACAGGAAACTAATTTTTACAGCTCAAATGACCTTACTCCAGTCTGGACCATCCTGTTTGGTACTGGCTTGGTGAAGACCACGGAGTTTATGGGTCCTGGCGTCACACCCTAACAGAGAACACATTTACTGTGGATGGAGTCACCTTAAATCAAAACAAAGAGACCAATAAAAAACCGTAACCTCATTTAAATTACCATTGTTCGTGGTTTGTGCCACTGCTGTTCCGATTCTGTGCAGCTATACATAGGGGGTACAACTGGTATATTAAGTTGTGAATAATATGCTGTTTGGAACAGCACTGTGTGATTGCACCAAACAGTGCCTGCCACACAAAAGCATTGGTTGCGCGTCAACACCACTGGCGATGAATCGCGAAGCTTAATCTAAGAAAGAAAAAAAATACTGATTAGAAATATATCCTCTGCTTCATGGAAAGAGCCAGTAGGTTAGAGTGAGTAGAACAGTGTGTTATTATTAGTAAATTTGTTCAGCTAACGCTTAACTGAACTAAACCCCACTGAACGGGGATGAACAGAGTAGGTTAGAGTGAGTAGAACAGTGTGTTATTGTTAGTAAATTTGTTCACCTAATGCTTAACTGAACTGAACCCCACTGAACGGGGATAAACAGAGTAACAGGTTCCTGCCTACACTCAAACTGTGTGGTGTCTTCCTCATCTACCCCCTTTCCACCTACACGACCCTAGTTCTGGTTCTGGGCTTGTGCTAGTGCCAGTTCGCAGTTGGATCAACTTGCGAACCTTCTAAGAACCGGTTTGCTTTTATACGGGCTAGAGAGCCACGTCATTACGTCACTGTATACGTCTCCGCTTTCCAAGTGTAGCGCCAATTTCAAGCACAGCAACAACAATGGCAGACTACATCGCATCTCTAGTGTTGCTCCTGGCTTTGCGAGCCTAACGTTACATACATTACATGTTAAAACCCAGATTTCGCCCGTCAATTTTTCAGTCGTTTTAATACAAATTACCAAGCCATTTGGCAACTCATCAACTCATCTCATCAATATCTCGACATAAAACAAATATGGAAAAAATTTGTTAAGCCGTTTTTATAAGTCTGCATTTAGATTAAGACTTTTTTTCCCCAACGACCTAGCTCAAATTCTACAACTCTAATCGTTAAAGTAGACATAGCGATATAATCGGGCGTGACATGGACTAATGCATTTGACAGATGACATTTCTGGTTATTGTACAGTTTTTAAATAAACCTTTATAATTCTACGATACCGGAAATTAATTGTCCATTGACTTAACATTGGGGCATAAATTTGCTAGCAACCGAAGGCTAATTAAAAGTTGGAACTACTGTTACAGCAGTCTCGTGCATCAATGCGAGATTTCTTACTCTTACTCCTCGCTCTGTCTGAAGCTAGCCTGAGCCTCTCACAATAATCCCGCCCCCTTGGTTCTGGACCAGCTAAGTGTTGGTGCCACTCTGGAACCAGTTTTCCTGGCCGAGAGCCAGTTCTTTTGCTGTCGAAACACGAAGATCTGGTTCGAAATTAGGCACCGGCTCCGAACCGACCCTCGAACGTGCTTGGTGGAAAAGGGGTAATAGACCTGGAGCACAAGGCTCTCACGCCGACCTCCCCTGACAGCCTGTCTTTATTGGACACTGAATAACATAACAGATGGAATCAAAAGTATCGTTAGCGTTATATCTGAATTACTCACGTCAACTCATCTTACACATCCATGATACTTTGCGTGTAGCAAATAATGTTAGGTAGCTACCTACTAGTGTTATGCATAACTGGCTAACAAGACCAATGTTAGTTAACTCAAAACGCCAATGATAGCTAAGGCTGATATACTATAAAGCTGGTTAAAAAAACATGTTAGAATGTTGTAGCAAGAAAATTAACACCAGATAAAGCACATAGCGTTACCCAACGTTAGACAGATAGGTAATGTTAGCTAACTTGTACAACGAAGGCTCTAGTGTATTTGACGTTAGTTAGCATTAGCTAGTTAGTCAGTCAGTCAGTTAATAGTTGTTTTCTTACCTTCGTAGTGTGAATATATGATACGGCATATAATTTAAAGCCTTTATCCAATTTGCTGGTTAGTGCTTTAGTCGTGTTGCAAATCCTATGAACATCAGTGATATTTATCTTTGGGAGCTCCTGTAGATAGCGGGTGTAGAACGTCGCCATTGCTAAACCGGAAAAAAACCGAGCAGTATTAAGTAGAACGCGGAAGTGATTGTGCAATTAGCCTATTACACTATTAGCACCATTAATATTCCAAGAAATTAAATTGTATTCAACCATCCTAAATTATGATATCTGCATTCTGTAATCCATACATTGAACCTGTGAACCTGTTTACCCCCCCACTGCTTAGCAGTAAATGCTCCAGTACATAATATACTGAAAACAATTTACCAACCCCCCCAGTTGTAGATGAGAAACCTTGCACATACATGAACAGCAATACAAACAAAAAACCAACAAAAAGAAGAAAAAAATAGAAATAGAAAAAAGCCTCCCCCCGCCTGCCTTTCCACTGCCTTGGTTTGTTTGCACTGCACAATGCACTGCAAGTCCCTTTTATATTGCAGACCATGACTCACCACAGGAGAACTATGCCTTGTAAATATGTAGATATGTTGGGACACTGAGATGGGTAAATTCTGCTAGGCTGTTAAGTTGAAATCCATGTTGAAACTATGTTCATGTCCAGAACATACCTGTAAACGACCACCAGAATAACAGAGTTGCCATCCGATGCAGCCAAGCCAGTAATAAAATTTAAGGCGACGTGGCTCCAAGGACGGCTAGGGATGGGTAACGGGCGCAGAAGCCCAGAGGGTGGGAGCTGTGAATTATTATTGCGAATGCAGACAGCACACGCAGCAACAAACTCCCAAACATCTCTCTATAGCAGGCCACCAAAACTGCCTGTACAGGAAATCCCAAGTCTGATGGACCACTGGATGCCCCGTAATGCAGGAGGAATGTCCCCATTGCAGTACCCGACTCCAAACCCTGGAGGGTACACACAGGCAATTAGGGGGTCCCCCACCCGGATCCGGGTCCGATCGCTGGGCCCCTAGCACCAGGGATTCAATGTTCAAAGGGCCGGTCCATGTTCAAGAGCAAGGGGCAGTGACGTAAAATCAGGCAACATGCTGACACTCCATACTGTGTGGGGAAATATAGTTTGTGAACGGAAAACGTTATATAAATTGATGTAATTTGTGCAATTTCAAACCAAATTGCAAAAGAATGCCATGATTGAGAAAAGGGTCATATAGGTACAACATATTGAAGTCCTGTAGTTGTACTGAAAACAGGATCTTTATAATCTCAGATTGTATAAATCCCAATGGGGAAACCCCATTCTGGAAATTTACTTCCGGAACTGAACTCGGCGAAAGTGACGTCACACTTCGGCTGTCTATATGATTATTTAATTTTATGATTTAGCCATTTTGGATAGATTTGGAGACACTAAGGGACAACAGAGTAAACTGCCTACATTTTGTGTTATAGATCGTTAGTTGGGACGTCCGGGGCGAAAGTACTACTTTTTACTTTTTCCATCTTTATATAAAGACGGATTTAGTTCGAGTGAACATATATTTCCATGAGACTTACACATGTCCTCGGCCAATATCCACAAAGGGTGGCTACTTTGAAGAATCTAAAATATAATACTTTTTAAAAAATTTGTTTAACACTTTCTTTGCATAATTTAATTCATGTTATCTCATAGTTTTGATGTCTTTATTATTCTAAAATGTGGAAAACAATCAAAATTACAAAAAGAAAACCTATGAGTAGGTGTGTCCAAACGTTTGACTGGTACTGTAAATGAAAATGAAAAACCACATTTGCATTAGCAGTTTCGTACTGTAATTGCATGATTCATGACAAAAAGGAAATGATAATTAAATTAGCCATTTAACATATCGTTTTCATGCTTTTGTGGCACAAGAGTGACATAATTCAAATGCAATGGCATTGCATCCGTTTACATTATCATTTCCGCGTGGTCACGCAAAAACCCTATGTTTTGAGATATTGACACTTAGACTAGTAGAAACTAGATGGAAATTGCCTCTGGGTGGCCAAAATTAATAGGGTTAACAAGTTCATGTAATGTTTTAACAGAAGGTAGTATTGATAGTAGATTGTTGTTTCACCATCTTTACTGAAGGGATATACTCTACTTACTATTTTACATAAGCAACACTATAGGCTACTATCTAACAGTATTTTACTTCAGTGCCATTGAACACTACTTTGCCTCAGTGACATTATTTGGAACACTTCTCTTGTACACTTATTTTTTTATTTATGTTTTAGAGTGTTGTTTTTTTTTATATTTGTGTGCTATTAAAATAGCCTAAATGGTGTCATATTCAAGTATTCAAAATGCTTCAAGGACCTTCGATTTCTAAACCTTAACTTTGTGTACTTGCATAGCTACCACCATTCTCAGCCAGATAAAACCCTGTACAATAGCTTCTGTGACATGTGACCAAGATGCCTCAAACAACGTTACTGTTGTCAGAGACATTATTGCTCAAATTTACAACCAATGATTTTTCCAATTTTCCCTTTTTCAATTTTAAAGACATTTTCCTTCAAAATAAAAGTAGTAAAATTGCAATAGCTTGTGTGACATGTGAATAAGGTGCCTCAAATTAACTTCAATGTTGTCACAGACGTTATACCTCAAATTTACAACATGATTTTTCAAATTTTCCTTTTGTAAATTTTAAAATAATTTTTATTATTTTTTATTTCAGCACTAAAATTTCAATATCTTCTGTGTCATGTGACGACAATGCCACAAACTTTGTCGTCATAGATATTATTGCTAAAATTTATGCCTGATTTTTTTCCAATTTTTCCTTTGGACATTTTATAGGTATTTTATTTTAGGAATAGATTCTGTGACATGTGACCAAGATGCCTGAATCCAACTTAAAGGACCTATATGTAACAAATTTACTGTACTAAATCATAAAATGACCATGACATCAGAGATTAAGGAAACATGCTAGCTTAAGTCGAAATACTAGCTTCTCCGTCAACAATGCTACAGCCAGTATGTTCTCCTTTGAAATTTCCATTCCGGGTCGGAATGTCTGTTTTTATTTTGGCCTGTGTGATTCACTATACTCAGAGTTGACTCCGCCCAGTGCCCATTACGAACAACCAGATGTACTCTGGCACTCCGACAGCCGATTTACGAATGCCTAAGCTAAGTTCAACATTGTTTACATTTAGCTAGCTAGCTAAAGATTTACATATACAGGTGCAGCTCAAAAAATTTGAATATCGTGAAAAAGTTCAATATTTTTTGTCACTAGATTTCAGAAAGTGATACTCATATATTATATAGATTCATTACACATAGAGTGAAATATTTCAAGCCTTTATTTATTGTAATTTTGATGATTATGGCTTGCAGCTGATGAAAACCCAAATTCAGTGTCTCAGAAAATTAGAATATTGTGAAAAAGTTCAATATTGGAAACTCGTGTTGGAAACATGGTGTCACACTCTAATCAGCTAATTAACTCAAAACACCTGCAAAGGTTTCCTGAGCCTTTAAATGGTCTCTCAGTCTGGTTCAGGAGGCTACACAATCATGGGGAAGACTGCTGACTTGACAGATGTCCAGAAGACAGTCATTGACACCCTCCACAAGGAGGGTAAGCCACAAAACGTCATTGCTAAAGAAGCTGGTTGTTCACAGAGTGCTGTATCCAAGCATAATCATAGAAAGTTGAGTGGAAGGAAAAAGTGTGGTAGGAAAAGGTGCACAAGCAACAGGGATAACCGCAGCCTTGAGAGGATTGTCAAGCAAAATCCATTCAAGAATTTGGGGGAGCTTCACAAGGAGTGGACTGAGGCTGGAGTCAGTGCATCAAGAGCCACCACGCACAGACGAATCCAGGACATGGGCTACAAATGTCACATTACTCGTGTCAAGCCATTCCTGAACCAGAGACAACGTCAGAAGCGTCTTACCTGGGCTAAGGAGAAAAAGAACCGGACTGTTGCTCAGTGGTCCAAAGTCCTCTTTTCAGATTAAAGTCAATTTTGCATTTAATTTGGAAATCAAGGTCCCAGAGTCTGGAGGAAGAGTGGAGAGGCACAGAATCCACGTTGCTTGAAGTCCAGTGTGAAGTTTCCACAGTCAGTGATGATTTGGGGTGCCGTGTCCACTGTGTTTTCTGAAGTCCACAGTCAACGCAGCCATCTACCAGGAAATTTTAGAGCACTTCATGCTTCCTTCTGCTGACAAGCTTTATGGAGATGCTGATTTCATTTTCCAGCAGGACTTGGCACCTGCCCACACTGCCAAAAGTACCAAAAGCTGGTTCAATGACCATGGTATTACTGTGCTTGATTGGCCAGCAAACTCGCCTGACCTGAACCCCATAGAGAATCTATGGGGTATTGTCAAGAGGAAGATGATGAGAGACACCAGACCCAACAATGCAGATGACCTGAAGGCCGCTATCAAAGCAACCTGGGCTTCCATTACATGGAGGCGATCAGCAGTGCCACAGGCTGATCGCCTCCATGCCACGCCGCATTGATGCAGTAATTCATGCAAAAGGAGCCCCAACCAAGTATTGAGTGCATAGAAATGAACATACTTTTCAGAAGGCTGACATTTCTGTTTAAAATATCCTTTTTTATTGATCTTATGTAATATTCTAATTTTCTGAGACACTGAATTTGGGTTTTCATTAGCTGTAAGCCATCATCATCATCATCATTCATCAACCCGCTTATTCCTGTTCAGGGTCACGGGGGGTGCTGGAGCCTATCCCAGCATGCATTGGGCGAGAGGCAGGAATACACCCTGGACAGGCCGCCAATCCATCACAGAGCACTCACACCATTCACTCACTCATTCATACCTATGGGCAATTTAGAGTCTCCAATTAGCCTAACCTGCATGTTTTTGGACTGTGGGAGGAAACCGGAGTACCCGGAGGAAACCCACGCTGACACGGGGAGAACATGCAAACTCCACACAGAAAGGCCCTCGGCCGGGATTCGAACTCGGTACCTTCTTGCTGTGAGGCGACAGTGCTAACCACTGCACCACCGTTTCACTTTCTGACATGAGTGACAAAAAATATTGAACTTTTTCACGATATTCAAATTGTTTGAGCTGCACCTGTATATATGTATATAGTTACTGGCTAAACATACCACTAACATTAGCTTATATCTGACCGTAAACGTAGCCAGCCGTGCATCTAGCTAGCTAACATTGACAGAGTTATAAAAATCCACGTCATGAGCTGGTTTATAACTTGCGAACAATAAATAAATCGCAAACGTATACATTAGCTGATCAACTTACAGTGTAGGACTCGTCGTCGCTTGTCATTGTCAAAATAGAATGTTGCGCTCGGCTCGTCTTGCGCTCCTGTTCGTTCAGTGTCCTCAACCTAGCAACCCGTGTGAGCTTCGAGTCTGGGGAGGAGGGGGCGGGCGGAGACAACTCTCTCCAATATTATGAATTTGGACTGCAGTACCCATTTTAAACGCTCTGTGTCAGTTTTACATATAGCTCCTTTAAGTAAGGGCAACAGGAGTCATGTGATATTGTTATTTCAGACACCACCCCTCCCCACCATCATTTTCATCTTTATTAACTGCCTAATCTTAATGATAAAATAATCCACTGCTGAATAATTCAGCCTCAACAGATGAGCAACTCAATACCACAAATGTGTTTTTTTATTTGTGCAGCCACAACTTTTCGTGTTTTTATTTTTCATAAAGAAACATGATTTTCAGTTATTTATGCGTGAAAAATCTGAACTAGTAAACTTAACTAAATCTTTACAATTTGTGAGAAATACTGGGGATGAATTGTTAGTTCATGTATTAATTGCCATAGGCTACTCTCCAAACTTAATCAAACCACACAAGTGGTTTATTTATTTATTTAATTTTATTTTAAAGGCTAGAGATCCGACATTTTTATGGAGACAAAACATTTTTTAAATATAATACATCCACAGAGCTTGATGAAAGCAGAATAAAAGTATTGCTTTTCCCTAAAAATAAATATCAATGATGAATTTATCATTCCAAAAATTGTTTTACGGATCTGAAAAGAGCGCAGTGCTTCTCTCTGTCTAAGATGTCAGAGTTTGGTTCGTGGCTCTAACAAACTCTAGAGCCAGTAGTATTACGACGTTGGTACCACACCCACCTCTGTATTAGAAGTCTCAATTGGTTGCCAGATTCAGCTAGTCCGACAGTGATAGTGGAATTTGATGCCAAGCGAGCACCGGCTCCACCACCGGAGCCCTCATCCAGCAGTAACCCAAGAAACCCTGGTACTGGTCCTTAATGATAAGAACTGGAGCAAGATGAGGGTCAACCTTGGCTCAGTATTTGCTCGTTGGAGGGAGCTCAAAGAATCACAATGCTTGAGAAGCTACGCAGAGATAGCCACTTTTCTACTTGACCGGTAAGCTAACGCATTAGCTAGCAAGCGAACTATCAGGTGATCAGATTGATCATATAATGTTAGTTATTCTTTTCCTTAAGCTGGGGTTCGGACTGTAATTTATTACAGTATGGCCGAAAAAAGTATTTCTATGGCATTTTCCTTTTCTCTTATCATCTCATACTGAGACATTAGCGTTAGCTAGCTTGCTACCCAGATAGCGGGCTCCCGGCGTACTATATGCTGTCGGGCTGCTAGCTGTTTGCACATTTGGTGTTGGTCCGACAGGGACCTGTTAGTGACCGGCATAATCAGCTGGAGGGCTTCTAGCTGTTTTTCAGCTCGGTTTACCAGCGGTGCAGTTCTGCAATCATCAAAATGGCTGGATTGGAACACCTGCAAGACCCATTGGTGTGCTGGGCGCTAGCTTCACTCCACTCGCAGACTGCTGCCAGATGCAAACTAACCAGATGCAATCCTCCAGCTTATTTTCTACTAACATTGCCCTGCTGGCGCATCACTGGACAAAAAACGACCAGCATAGTCCGACTTTAATTTACTAGTTTATTTGTCTGATACATATAGTTTGGTGGTCCGATATCAGCATGCTATCTGTGTAATGTTAGCTAAGGTATGTAATGTTAGCATTAATTAATTATAAATTATATAATTATTATTGCAATCTATGTCTAATCCATTACTACAATATACAAATAAATACTTATCTTATGTGAATAAATATGTCCATTGAGGGCTATAACCTACATTGCCTAAGATAGATGGATAGCTCTAATAAAGAAGGTATTTACATATAGTTAGCAGAGACAAGATGCATGCAAACTCATTAGCTAACGTTAGCTTTGAAATGCCGTTTCGTGTCTAGGTGAAAAAACAGCCAAATTTGGTTGAAAAGTGAAAGTTTTTTAACCGGCTAGGATATAGCCAGGCTTTACCTTGGGCTAAATTGACACATTTATTTCAAAACACCTCTCAACCTGATATTTCCACGCCTCTACACATCTAGATTCCGGCTTTTGCTCACTGGGGTTAGGCCTACATGAATCTTGAAACACCACCGCATAGAGTAGTGTTGCCAACCGTCCCTTGAAATAAGGGACCGTCCCTTATTTGGAAAATAAAAGACCCGTCCCTTAACGAACTGATAAGGGACGCAGTTTGTCCCTTATTTTGGGGACTCAATGAATGACAGAGCGATTTATATGAGAAATTACGGTAATCTTGTCTATGTGCGAGAATGCACTCAGCTCATTGGTCATGACTCGAATTGCTGTCAGTGTTGCTAGGATAGATAGGCCCTTGTGCCTCATTTTACTTTAAATTGAAGTTCGACATAGTGTTGAAGAACTGTTATTTTGCACTGACAAAATAATTTTTTGAATGATAATGTTTCCCACGTATTCCTCAAAAATACAAAACTGATCAAATTCAGGTTTGTGTGTCTTAGTACATGGGCTTATTACAGATGCATGTCGTATATGGATAGGACTTGTAACAACCAAGTAGGCCTATATTATATGTTAAGGTGTAGTAATAATGCAGTAATGCAGGTGTAAAAAAAGGTTAAAAAATTGGCCTGTGCCGCGAGGGCCGCTAAGGTGTCCCTTATTTCAATTTCTGATAGTTGGCAACCCTAGCATAGAGTAACCTAGATATATGGAGATAATGCATTGCTACATATTGCAAAATTTGTTTATGAATTCATTACTTGTCCAACCCAACTACAAAACATCAACAAATTAACATCTCCATCCCAGAAAATGAAGACATTTTTTCTTTCTCTTGTTGATTGATTGAGCTCTTCATACAGTTGTAGGGACAACAGACTACGTTTCCATTCATTCCACAAGAAACACAAGTGAAGTGTACAACATTGGTATAGAACAGGGTTCAACCTTTTCTGTCCCAGGGACCCCCGCCCGGCTCAAATGCATCCAGTACTGTCAAGGATCCTCAGTAGTAGGCTAGGCTAATGTAGCCTACAAAATCCCTGGCAATGATACAAATTATCAGTAATAATATAGGAATAGGCTACAACACGTACATTCAACCTGATGACTAGTAGCTAACTATCCGAGTAGACTACGCAAATGCAGTTAAAACGTGAACTATGTAGGCTAATCATTATGTTGAAAATATTAGTCACAACTTGTGTATCAGCATCCGTGAACGGCCATGAACCTCTCGTATCAGAACTCAACTCAACAAATAGCCTAGTCGAACCAACGTCCACAATGTATCAAAATCCCTTTGGTTGTCCACTTCCAGAGTGATTCGGCGACGTATATAGTATGTAAATAGGACCAAACAATGTTCCAAGGCAGAGTGGATAGGCCTACCGCTTCGGTTAGCCCAGAGGTCATATAAACATCAACATGCATTTTTGATGCCTCTAAAACTAAGATAGTCTGTTAATGTTAGCTAGCAGCCACTGGTTGTAAGATTTCAAATAAAACAAGCAAGGAGATCCGGGTTACACAATAGGACGCACGTGTGAGGGTTTGTGCAGAATAACGTTGAGCCAAATGCGACAAAGTAAAAAGGGATATAAAGTCCCTGGCCATAGCCAAACAATAATACACCCCTATAAAACGGGCTAGCCTCGTAAACATGGGCAGAGAGGAGACTCTGAATAGCCACCACTAAATAAAATAGCGAGAGGAGGAAATTAAAAACAAGGCACCTTCGGAGCGTGACTATAACGCCCGATAATTGGTGAAATCAACTAAACAAAAATAAAACTCACACCCTCAGAAACGAGAGAGTGGAAGCGTAGAGAGGAAAGAGAAAAGGGAACAGAAAAACAAATTCCCTTGGCTTCAAGGCCAGAAAATCACTTTACACTGCAGAGACAGAAATTACTAACCCTGACTTCGTAAAGGCACGAAATGATAACGAAGCCTCCGGAAGCGGAAGCGAGAGGCTTAAATACCTAACAGGTAGGGAAACAGGTGAAATTAATAATTAGTGGGGAAGAGCAAAACCCTGTGATGTGAATTGACTGTGATAGGTGAATCATCACTACAGCTGAGCCGTCAGCAGATTCGACCGGAACTTCACTCACGTGACTTGCCTGAACAAACGCTACGCTTGATTTATAATATAGATTTTTTTCAGCAGAATTACAATTTTCCTCAAAAGATGCTATGTACACCATGCAGTATTGCCATTCTGTGTCAATTGCATTGATGAAGCTAAAGTAAATAAATGTACTAAAATTATTTAAAAGCACTACAGTACGTATTTAGCCAATATTTCCATAAGGTAGGCTATTTTCACCACATTGCTTGCTTCGACCATTAGGGTCGTCAACGTTACGAATATACTTTCTTGTTGCCGGATGCATCGAGAATCTTATAACAATTTGTCATGGCCATGGCCTCCGCGTGATCATGTAACTTCCTCAAGAGAGACACGTCAAGGCTCTTTTTTCTTCTTGCCGATGCAGAGTTGAGACGTTAAACTTTTATTTGTATACCCTTGCTATCCCTCAGCCTTGTGACTACGGTCGGAGCCACGGTTTCCCGTCCTCCAAAGGCTGTGATAGCACTTGCATGCGGTAATCCGCTGGTAGCATTGTTGCTAAAAAACTCGATACTGCTGTGTTTGTTATTGCTAACATTAACTTTGCTATTGTTTTCGTGTAGCATGACTGAAATCCAAGGGCATTTTATAAATTAATGGAGCAGTTTGCGAAATATACAAAACATGACTTTATTAATTAACCTTACTGTAACCTTACTGTATCAGTAAATAGCAAGTTATTTAGTGTCAATCTTATTTTATAGCTGACAAGTTATATCAAAGTGTACATGTGTATGAGGGGGCCTGCAGCATAAACTACACTAAAAGCAAAATTTCAGTCAACCATCTAGCTACATCTACAAAAGGAGGATTGGCTGTAGTTGTCAAAATATACAAGATGGCAGTATGACTGCGTTAATGTTGAGACAACATGCAGCCAGGTTAACGTGAGCTTAGGCTACTGCAGCTAGCCAACAAGTTGGCCATGCGATTTTGGAATGAGTTATATAGGTTCTTTGAAAAAATGTCAACATGACGTAACGATGACTTGGTCCTGCTTTAGCTCAGTAAAAACCTGCCTGGCCACTCCTCACCTCCCTCTTTTTTTCTAACATAGCCTATGTGTCTCTCAAATTATTACACAACTTCTTTACCTCCTCAACTATACGATACATAGTAGCTATGCTATCGCTGTTAAATACACAAAACACACAACATCTGCTGATAAGAAAGCAATGCCTGTTTTATCAGCATAGTGGTAGAAAATGTTCCTCATGATTATAATTGGCTATATCGTCCGGTTGACTGGCATTACAGTTGTGACAACAAACGTCAGCAAAGGAACAAACTAATTGTGCAGAGAATGATAACTTGAGTTGACTGAGAGGCTGATAAGGATATACACTAATGGTTTCGCAAGCAGTGACACATTCCCTGTGTCACAAATTTTGTGTGTTCGTAATTAGGCCTAATTACTTTTCATTTCTAATTTCAGTGAAATATGAATAGACTACTATAATTGGGACATTGACGACCCAACACAAGGGGTCACCGTTTCTAGACTGCTTTGATTGAGGGGGGGGTCAAGAGATGTTGGTGGGGTACAATGGGGAAACTAACTAGTGGGGGGTCCTCCCCAAGAAAAAAAAACCCATTAAAAACCATTTCCTGCATTTCTACACAAGTAAAATGTTTTATTTATGAACATTTTTTTTTTCAAAGCCCTAGCCAAGATCTGAGATGCTTTCATATAGGCTAAAGCTAAAGCCATGATACATGGCTTTATTTTTTCATTAACCAGTATGTTAGTGGATAAGATAATTTTATTACATTTTAAACCTGGACTTTGTGAATAGGTAGCCTATTTCACAAAGTGGAATAAGGAAATTCCGCAAAAAACACGTACTTTCATCCATATCAAGAGCGGATGTAATGGCCTTCTCATCCGCACCATGGGTAGAGAAACAAATGCGCTGTTGTTGGATATGGCTTTATTACCGTAGCAGAATACACCTATAGAGCATTGTCTAGGAAGCATAAACAACAATGCCAACAGCAACAGGGTGCTAGCAAGTTGGCGAATCCGAAATAAAGAATGGGTTAATCAAAAGTTATTGTTTCAAATATTTTTTCATTACTTACTAAATGTTTATGGTAACATTGTTCTATAAAAGCAAAAGATCACTTGAGGCTCGTGGGTTATGGGATATAAGCACTGTTGAGAGTAGGCTACTTCGCAACTTGACCTCGCTTTGACATCAAAGCAGTGCTTATATTTCCAATAACGCACTCCCTCTCGTGATCTATTGCTTAAATCACTGATAGTAGGCAGACTGTTTTCCTCGTTATTCTATCAGTGATCAGGAAATCCACACAGGAGCCAGAATGTTTTTTTTTTTCTTTTTTACTTTATACACCTTTCATTTGCCATGCATACACAGACAACTGTGTGACAGCTAAAACCTCTCCCCTTTTCTCTCCTCCCATGGTGGTTGTCCCTGGCAAGCCCGTCTCCATCTGTTAGCCTACAGATGACACGTACCTGGGCTATCCCTGGCCCAAACTTAAGGCAAATATCCATGCAACAATATCTCATCTTGATTGATAAACTTAATTTGTCCCCGAGAGGGGAAGCTTGGTTAGTCACAACATGATAAAAACAATTAGACTACAACAACATATAGCCTAGACTGAACTACATCCCCTTACGTCTGATAAATTAGCTAGCCGTCAGCTTTCATCCGAGCAAATGATCCAGCTGGTGACAGTGTAGCCCATGGAAACTGGCCAACTGTGACCAAAGCAAGATCTAACTGGCTAAAATAGCTGGAGTTGACAACTAGCTAACGTTATAGCTAAAAATCCGGGAAGCTCATAACCCATACGAAAATTAACTATTGTAAAAAATATAGTATGACTACAGCATACGCTATAGGATTCAATTAGCTACTATCGCATTACTGTAGCTACATGATATAATGTTGGTCTAATAAATTCGGAGTGTTGCGCAGCAAAACAGAACAACCCAGCGGACGTTTCCGCGTTGTAACAGGCGGTAGCGCAACCCACAGCTGCTAGTGCGTCTCTGAAGGCAACCAGCAGCGGGCCGAGCAGAGGAGGGAGACGCCGACTGTGTAGGCTAGGCTACGTGCAGTGCATCAGTGCGTGGATGGTGATTACTAACTAATTAGACTTGTATGTTATTTATTTTAAATGCAGAACATTCTCTTCTATTGCGAAACGCAGGACAAAATGTTCGACTGTGAATTAATTTTGTTTGGGGCATTTTCTGCCCCTGCAATTGTGTTTTCAGGGGCAAAATTGTTTTTATTGGGGCATTTTTGCCCTTTGCCCCCGAGTATTTTCTTTTTCCTCCCGACCAGAAAAGGATGGGTTCCCCCCTTGAGTTTGGTTCCTCCCAATGTTTCTTCCTGGTTACACCAGGGAGTTTTTCCTTGCCACTGTTGCCTCTGGCTTGCTCTTGTAGGGGTTTAGTTTAGGCTGGGTTTTTCTGTGAAGCGCATTGTGACAACTAGTTGTGAAATGTGCTATATAAATAAATATTGATTTGATTTGACTTTTTGGCTCATATTGTATTTGCATAAGAGAGTTTGCTAAATCCTTTGTTTAAAGCTGGCCTGGTGAAAATTTTGTGTGCTGCAAGAGCTTTTGCTGATTCTGTCTCTGAAACCATGGGCATGGTCCTTCCCCCATTGAGACGTTTTTCCCAATCTGTGTGAGTGTGTGCGCTCCGTTGATTGGTTGAAGTGCTGTGGGAGTGTTTCCTGATCCAGTCTCTGAAACCCTAGGCGTGGTTCCTTCCCCAGTGAGACTTTTTGTCCCAATGTCATGTGTGCTCCGTTGATTCGTGGAAGTGCTGTGAAAGCGTTTTCTGATTCTGTCTCTAAACCCTGGGCAAAGTTCCTCCCAGTTGGATGCATTTATCGGGTAGGGTACCACACCGGTAGTGGTTGTCCTTAAACACAGGGGAGTCACCGCCACTGATGACCCACCACGTATAAAAGGCAAATCTGGCAGGGACACTTGCCTCTCCACGGAAGTCACGCAGCTTCGCTCTGCAGTTCAGCAACTGACGTCTATGCTGGAAACCCACGCTGAAACTGAATCAGCCCCCCAAGCATGGTCTCCCTGATGGGCCTACAGCGGAGGAGGATCCGAGCATGGTTGGTTGATGCACTCTCCACAGCGGTTTCCAACACCATGTTTTCTCAGAATCGAGCCTACGTGGTTGATAGGGGTGTAACGGTACACGTATTCATACCGAACCGTTTGGTACATGGCTTTCGGTTCGGTGCGCGTTATGAGCCGAATGAATAGACACACGTACGTAACTGTGACTTTTATGTACTGTCACACCCCTAATGGTTGACCAATCCGTGAGGGGGTCAGTAGAAGGTTTGGGTTTCACTGCCGTGTTCCCCGGGGGGCTCAGTTTACCATGCCGTGTCTACCAATTTTGTGAGTATTGGGAATGCCCTGACTTGCGGCGGGTGCCCGCAGATTGTAGGACGTTTGCGTCTATGTCAGACACTGAGGTCCATGAGCTTGACTATATGCTCTCTCTTGAGCCTGCCATTGTGGCGCTTGTGGTATCTCCAGAGGAGGCAGTTCAGGTGGATGCCCGATGCCCTTAGCCATAGTGCAGAGTGATTGATGATCTCTGCTCTGTAGGTCATATAATAATGGCGCATATTGGGAACTCGCTTTCCTGGCTAATGCTTTCAGTCACAAACGCTGCTTGATTCGGGGGTGGATACCTCGATCAGCGACACATCTCTTCAGGCCTTCGCATTCATTCAGGTGTGGTTGGCTCAGTCCCCTCTCCCTGACGCTACAAAGAGAACCATTAGGGACCTGCCGGGTATCCCTGGCCAGATCTAAATGGAGGCAGCCAAGCAGGTTCTTGAGTGCTCTGTTGAAGTGTCAAAGTACAGGGAGCAGCAGATACCCCCTTTTTGCTACCCTCCTGCTTGTTGGCCCCAGCCTGCGTCTTGTGTCCACGAGCAGCCCTTGTATGGGAACCGGGGTGCCCCTCACCATCCGGCCGCCCGTGCAATGGCGTCTGGGTTGCGTCATGACCTAATGGGTCCACCTGCCCGTCCAGCTAGGGGGCAGCAGTCCAACCACAAACTCCCCCAAATATACCGCCAAATGGGCATGATGCCCCGAGGCCGACAGTGAGGCAGTTTTGACTAACTGGCGAATTTGGCAGCCCCTACAAATGACCTGTGTATTTTTTCAACGATTTCAAAGGGTTACCGCCTCCAGTTCAACCAGCGGCCCCCAACATTTTCTGGGGTCAGGTATACATGCGTCCTGGACCCCACTCAGTCGGGGATGTTGAGTCAAGAAATTACAGGCCTCCTGGAGAAGGGCGCCGTGTCAGTGGTGCCTCCCTCCGAACGGCTCAGTGGCTTTTACTCTATGTATTTTCTGGTATCAAAAAAGGATCGTGTCCTCCGACCAGTCCTGGACCTGAGGGGCCTGAATTTGCATCAAAAGCAGTACACTTTCCGGATGCTCCGGGTACCGGAAGTTTTACACACTGTGAAACCGGGGGATTGGTTTACGGCTGTGGACTTAAAAGACGCGTACTTCCACGTCCCTGTCTGTGTGGAACACCGTCGTTTCCTCTGTTTTGCGTTCCGAGGTCCATTCAATGTCCTCCCATTCGATCTTTCCCTGGTCCCCTGTGTTTTCACCCGCTGTATGAGCGCTGTTCTATTGCCGCTCCGGCTGTGGGGGTTAAGGATTCTGCCGTACCTGGATGACTGGCTGATATAGGCCGAGTCGCATGCTATGGCGCTCTTCCACACTGCCCAGACATTAGCTAATCTCCAGTATAGGCATGAATGTTAATTATGGCAAGAGCCAGCTAGTTCTGAGCCAGTCCATTACTTATATCGGACTGTTTCTCGATTCACGGAGCGAATAGCCGCCCCACCGCGTAGGGATCGCAGTCCTCGAGATGAGGGTTTTTTCAGAAGCTTCTGAAAAAGCTTTTTCAAAAAAAAATAACTTTTTCAGAAGTTCTCATTAGGAATCGGTTCCAAGTTTATTTTTTAGTATAAGCCAGCCAAAGAGATAATCGGGAGTGACCACTGTAAAAACTCCCCAAAACAGCCGAGACGATAGAGCCTGGCCACAGCATGTGAATAATGGAGTGCCTACTGTACAACAATGTCCCATTCAAAGATGAAGTGACGACATACAGTGCTATTGTTTTTATTCAGACTTATTATGTGAAGCCAGGCTGTGCTGTGCTGTGTGGCTTTACTTGTAGCTTATGTGTCGTTTAGCTGATAGAATGAATAGCCATGAGAATGCTTAGCCGTATCCTTGCTGTTAGAAATGCTTGGATAAGCAATTACCCATGCAATCCCCCAGTTAAGGCCTGAAGCAGGGCAGCTGTTGTAGCAGCGCCTATGCGAAGGGAGTGTGCCTTGGAGAGATCGGGGGTAAGCCCACAACTTATGCAGAGGTTCTGTAGTCTTGTGGAGAACCAATCCTTTGACGTGGGTTTGCCGCCATCTGTGACAAATAGAGACTCGCTCTGAGAAGGTGAGGAATGGCTCCGCAGGTAGGCCAACATGGAAGAAAAGGGACAAAAGGTAGTATTATTCTTGTCAATAATCACGGGTGTTCCTTCATTAATTTTGTCAGCTTTATTTCAGGTATATGGGATAGTACAGGGATTCGAAACACAGATCAGAAACGTGAGGTCGTGCAGGTGGTTAAAGGAAAGGGATCTTGTGGTGAATTCTCCACAACTCTTAAGTAAACCTGTAAAATGCCATCAGGATAACAGCTTCCAACATTTTATCGATATGGGGAGTGAATAGCCCTTTTCTTAGTTTAGAGACCATTTTGTGAACCAGAGTGGTAGTGAGGGGTAATCTTTTATCATTGCCTGGAGGTTGAGCCTTTTTGAGACCATTGAGTAGGGGTGGGAATCCCGTTAGGAACCGGTTACAAGTTGTCTGATTCCTCGGAATCGTACGCCTTCGAGCTTATCAATTCTCTTATCGATTCCAGCATGTATTCCCGACAGCTACGCATAGCAAAACAACGTCAACGCACATGCTGGCAGGCAGATTTTGCCGCCCTGTCTAAAAATATTAAATGGGAACGTCATTGTTTGAAAACTAATTTAAGCTACTATCATACTATTTACTATCATACAATTGAAAATGTGTTTGCGTAAGCTCTCCATTTTGTGATCCGTCTTCAGAAATGATCAACTATTAAACAGATTTGTGGAATATGTGGACTTTCCTCGGGAGCCTATAACTAACTTCAAGTGTAAAATTTGTGTTTTGACAATGCTTGGCCATGCACAGATGAGTAGATTTGCAAAGCGAATAACTAACCTAAATTAGTGATAATCTTCAAACTACATCATCTTCAGCTAAGAAGAAGAGCCAGCTTGCCTCCAAAAATGGTCAGGTAATGTTAAAGATCTCATCTTTCTTCCATGTAAATGTAGCCTATAGGCTAAATTAGATAGAGGAGAATGGTGACAGTGGAAGCTGTTCTGATAATACAGAAACTAACGCAAACGTTATGGTGTAGCTTTATGAAACACGCCTAGGAGCGTAACTAACTGATCACCTAGGGGACTCCCGATCATGACAGACCTACTGTCTCAGAGGAGCGGCTTTATGGCATCCTCGACCGAGCAAGATGAAGCTCTGGGTCTGACCTTTGAGGAGCACGACCCTTCATTAGCTGGGTGTGGTTCCTCTGTCCTGCAAATGCTTCTTAACTCTAGAGCCCCTTCTACGAGAAGGGCCTATGAGTATACATGGCAGTTATTTTGCACGTGGTGCTTACAGCACTGCGCGGACCCTGTGCACTGCCTAATTTCTTTCAAGACGGCATTTCTACTGGCAATGGAGTCAGCAAGGCATGTTAGTGAGCTCTGCGCTCTCTCCATCACTGCAGAGTGTATGAGGTGGCAGACAGATAACTCTGGCGTCACCTTGCGGTCCAACCCATCTTTTCTAGCTAAAATTGTTTCGGCGTTTCATATTAATCAGCCGATTGAGCTTTCTGCGCTTCACCCCCCACCAGGCAGGGACCTGGGGAATGCACATTTGGTATGCCCAGTGCATGCGCTGTGCCGCTACGTTGAGGCTACCATCAGGCGCACAGAGGAGCGCTTTTTTCTGCTACGGCAAATCCAAGGGAAAAGCGCTCTCGGCTCAGAGCCTTTCCCGCTGGGTAGTGAAGGCCTATGAGGTTAGTGCTAGGCCTTTACCTATGTCTATCCAGTATAGGTCAACCAGGAGTGTGGCTATGTCATGGGAAGCACTGAGGAGTGTCCCTCTTCCTGATATTTGTGTGGCGGCTACTTAGGCATCCGCCTGCACGTTTTCAAGGTTTTATCATGTCAATGTGGCACCTGTATCAACGGTTATGTCTTGCGGCCTTGGCATCCACTTAATGGTATGTCTGCCCCTCATGACTCAGTGGGTATTAGTCATCCATAACATTGACAAGCCTAATGGTCGAAGGAACAAAATAAAACGACTGTAACCACGGTTTTATGAGTTCCGGATAACCATTAGGGGGGTCATGGTCACCCGGGACCCTTTAGGGGCGTGAAGGGTTTGTGAGAACTTCCGCCTTAACGTGTTTCTATTTATAGAGGAAGTTACGTCATCACGCAGAGGTCATGGCCATGACAAATTGTTGGTATAAGATTCTCGATGCATCCGGCAACAAGAAAGTATATTCGTAACGTTGATGACCCTAATGGTCATCCGGAACTCATAAAACCGTGGTTACAGACGTAACCTTCGTTATCCAAATATAATGCATTTTAATAAAAGTACCAATTAAATATGGGTAATGGTTTGCTGTACTATTTAGCCAATGTAATTTCAGGGGTCCAAACATTTATTATAGCAGTGTCTCTACTGCCTATGCTTCGTTTTGTTTGTAGCCTACTTAAGGTACATTCATCTTGTATAGCCTACTCACAACAAATGGCTTGGCGCTCTGCTGGACTGATAGGCTGGTGGTAGTTTGTGTCCATCCTGGCCATGTGGGGTCCGAACTTTTGAAGAAGGAGATCAAATTGCCATTGATCAAGTAGCCTTGAAACCAGGCACCATACAGCCGTATCTCCTGCACGAGCCGGTGGAACCCCCCATGGATATTGTGCTCCCACACAGATCTCAGCCTTCTTTTATGCTTGCGTCTGCAGTGAAGCAGGGCGATCACAATCAACTTATTCAGTTTTCGGTTCATTGTGGAATGACAGACGCTTGTCTCTCCCAGCGCAATATATATTGCAGAGTTCCCTCCGAAATAAAATACCTTCCAGAGTGAAAACATCCCGCCAATATATTTGTGTTCTGTTCCGTTATTGGTAGGCTATCTAGTTGTTCACAGATGAGGGGCATTATAGACCATCTATACTTGTAGCCTATTTGTAGAATTTCTGCTTTTCTAATTATAGACCTAGGCTATTTAGCCTACTTGCCCAAGCATCATACGTGTCCATAAAATGGAGGAACGAAGGATTCCCTGCAACGAATGGGAAAGTGTTTATGTGTAGAGTGTATTTAATCTATAGCACAAAATTAATAAAAATACATTATATTAAATTATATAATTATTATTATAAACTATTCGGCTACAAATATTTTTCTTTCTTGGCTATTTCATTTATTTATAATTTGCTTAATAATAATAACAACAACAATAATACTAGTCTTCTATAGACGAGTCCCGTTTTTTCCACCATAGCCCTGCAAGAGCAAAAATATATATTTATTTTTTTCATTAACAAAATAAACTAGCATGCAAACTAGCATGCTGTACAGAAAGCTATGAAATCGAGTATGGGGTCTCTGCAGACCAAAAGTGGGTGTTTCTCCATCATGGGTGTAAATACATCAGTGGGCGTTACTACATTCTGAAACGTGATTGGCTGAAATATACGTGATCGCCGAATAAAGGAAGGCGAGAGCAAACGGTTTTTGAACTCTGGAAGAATTGTGTTTTTGTATTAATTTACTTACATAATTCACCTCATATATAAAACCATGTTAATTTACTTTGTACCAGCTTTTTGACATGTAACATTTTACGACGAGCAAGTAGCTAGCTAGCTTTGTTAAATTGGCAGTGCAGTCTATCATAATAGCTAGTGAAATGTTTGTGAGCTTTGTCATTATGCATTAACAGCTTTTAGCTCGATAGCAAACACTGTTGAGTGTTATGTTGGGTTCAGACTGTGACTGTAGACTACATACCAATAATGCATTATTATTTAACGGGATAACGACGGCAAAGGGAAAATAACCATCACCATATGCACTGGAAAAACATTAACGTTACATAGCCCCTTGCAACTGATAAAACATGGATAAGTGATGGTATATACTATATAAGTGAGTTTGGTTACGCTGAAAACTTGATTAAGATCAAGATAAGCTCAATTAAAGTTTGTTTACTTTCTGTCATAATCGTAATTATCTTCTTACTTGTCAGGTGTGGTGAACAGGAAGGCCTTCTTGAAAGAATTCCGAAGGGTGTACAGGACACCACATAATATTTCTGTGCACCTTCAATGAAGTGTAGTGTACAAAGACTGGTGCAGGTGGAGAATGATGGGTTATTCAAAGTGTTCATTAAATAAGAAAGTCTTTTTTTTTTTTTTTGGCAAACTGAACTCATTAATTAAATTAAATAATTCATTTAATTTCATAAAATTGTCTGTAATGTCAAGATGCGTTCTACTGTCAATCTACCAGATGTTCTGCAAAAATGATGTTGTAAAAACCAAGGTACTACTAAGCCACATATCAAATAAATACTAGACTATGCATCTTTTAAAAATATATTTTTGTAAACCCCAGAAGAGAAAGTGTCACTGGAGAATGACACATTTTTTGTTATTTTGGTTCTGTACTGTAGCACTTTGAGTTTGAAAGGATACAAAGACCCTTAAATTGACAAAAACCCTTAAATTGATCCATCCATATCTACTGCATATCTGGCAGCAGAGTGATGGTTTAAGGCTTGTTTGATACCTCAGACCCTTGATGACTTACAGCCATTTCGACAACCGTGTATTCCATACGTTCCAGCATAATTTACAGCTAAATCTAGTCCCACCCCCCAATTCCCATAGAGATCCATTCAAATGCAGATAAGTTATAGTATCGCTTGTAGGAGTACCAGAAAATAAGATATCAAGAGTCTTTTGATGTTGTTGGGTTACAGGCATCAGGACATCATGGCATGCAAAGGATATGCGACCAAATATTAAAACTTATTACTTTAGTCTATAAACTCAAATTTCAAACACAAAGTACTAGAGTACAGAACCAAAATAACAGAAAATGTGTCACTGTTCAATGCATTATGCTGCTCACTGTATATTGGGACTAAAATAAGTGCTGCCATAACATAGACCAGTAGTGGCTGCTGAGCTGAAAATTGAGGAGAAAGAAAACCTCGCCTTAAACTGATTATTGGTCTCAATCATTTTCCAATTGATTAACAATAGGTTATGGCATTTAATTCACAAATTACTCAATGCAATCAAATGGAGCCAGTTCTCCTCAATTAGGCTATTAGGCAAGTAATGAAATGCACTGTATAACTGCACATTTAAATCAACATTATAATTGTGGATACATCTGCTCTTTGTTCTACGCACTCGAATTCAGAGAATATTCATGGATATTAAACGATCTTAAAGCTCAGCTTTTGTTAGATCATTTTTATTGCAGGTTGAGTTTTTCTCAGGTGTACTTTTTCGTTTAATCTCCCTAACATGATGTGAAGAAAGAAACTGTGTCTTCGCTTGCCAATTATTATTCAGATCGTTGGCAATCAAGGAGAATGATTGGAAAATGATTGAGACCAATAATCAGTTTAAAGGGAAGTTTTCTGCCTCCTCAAATTTCAACTCAGCAGCCGCCACTGACATAGACATTACAGTAGAAGGCTGATGATAAAGTTTTATCTACATTGTTTCCAAGTGTATCATCAGCCAAAGCTTGTAATGCTACCTTGCCTACGACATTACTCACATGCATAGTCTCAGAGATAAATTTTTCCAAAAATGTTATGAAAATTCAGTTGCCATACTGAAAAAGACTGGATACCACATTGTTAGAATGACAGAAATTCAGAATTATAGACTACGTTTGACATAAAAGTTAAACCAGTTTGTTTTTCTCAGGATATTTACAAAACGTACCATTTTGAGATATCGACAGATTTGCTGTGTGTGGTGAAACTAGCTCATAACGGACCATTTTCAGATAACTATAGGTTTACTGTGTGTGGTGAAACTAACTTTTGGATGGAAAAAATATTCTCAAGTGCTCCGCAGTGGCCTAAACCTGCTGAGAATAACAGTGATCTGTCACGTCTCGTGCCTCCACGTCCTAGTCTTGTTCTAGTTTCTCCGTTTATATTTTCTATCTGGTAGTCCATTCCGTGTTTTCCCTCTCTCCCTCCATTTTGTGTTTCCACATCCCCACACCTGAATTGTGTTTTCTCATTCGTTTCATCTCACCTGTTCTTCGTTGTTTCTTCATTAGTTTGGTATTTAGTCTCCTCTATTTCTATGTTCTCTGCCAGATCGTATTGTGCCCTGCATTCGTGCTTGTCGCAGTCTTTCAGGTGTTTATATTAAGCAATAAGCATGATATTACCATAATTGGTCTGGCATGTGGATGCTACAAAGGGCTGAATTGATCAACTAAATACAGGTTTAAAGTGGAACTAGATACAGATTTATAGAGTTCGTTTTTTGGAACAAAATGGGCTACAATAGCTACATAATCTCGTAACTTTCTATGGTACAAAAAAAAAACATGAAGCTAGCACACTTGTCAAACCCGCCATGGGAGGTTTTAAATCACAGACATAAAACTAACATGCGCTGCATGTAGCCGATACAGAAAACCGTGCGCGGTATTAGCTACTCTGGGCGACAGTGTATGTGAGCGAAGTGGAGCGGCAGAAATTTCCGCTCCCCACTCAAAGCTTTCTGTAATCACTCTGCTTTAACTCCCGGGTTTTCCATTTCCCGTTCCCCGCTCACTAGTGAGAGAAAAAACAACAAAAAACAAAATTTGTGCTCCATTGTAAAATTCTTATAATATATATTTTTTAAATGTCTGTACCCTTAAGTTAAGAATATGTATGAGATTTTTATTTATTTAAATTTGATTTATTTAAGATTTTTCCCGGTTTTCTCCCAATTTAGCAGCAAATTGAACCCCTATTCTAATTCAATTCCCCCGTATAGCAACTGCTAGAGAATCACCGCTGTGTAGGACGGAAGGGCGCTGTTGAGATAATATGTATTGTGTTACTGTGTACCTGTGTACTGTATTGGACACTGTTGTGTTGTACCACTAAATGCCCACTAGGTGGCGCCTGTTGCGCAGGTGTGTTCTGTGATGACGCTGTTTGATGACGCGGGTGGTGCGACTCTCTCTTCTCAATGTGACAGCAGAATAAAGAAGCGGCTGGCTGCGTTTTTGTTAAGAGCAAGACCTGTGTGATGAATCTCATTGAACAGTACGATTCTTACACTAGAATAGTCGACATAGAGTAGCCAAAGGTTATGAACCTACTCTGCCAACAGGTTATGGGCCCAGGCGACGACGGAATATTCTAGTTTATAAGAAGTACGTAGACGGAACGTCGACATGATGGAGAACACACGGAAGAACGGCAAATGGCCCACATTCAATGGACAAGCAGACGAATATGAACTGTGGGAAGAACGAATGATGTGCTGTATGCACGGAGTGGGTTTGAAGAACACGATGCTCACAGAACTGCCGGGAACCGCAACGGAGGAGGAAAAGGCTGCCGACGATAAGCTGAACGCAGACGCTTATTGTGCGTTAGCTCCGCTCCTGGACAACACAAGTTTGGCTCTCATCTTCAGAGACACAAAGAACAAAGGTAGAGAAAGTCTACAAGTGTTGCGGGAACATTATATCGGTAAGGGGAGACCCCGGGTTGTCACGCTGTATGTTACCTTAACCACGCTAAAGAAGGCGGAAAATGAGACGGTAACAGAGTACATAATGAGAGCAGAGCGAATCATAACGGCGCTCAAAAGTGCTGGCGAGGCGCCAAGCGATGGCCTCATGATGGCCATGGTCATGCGAGGGTTGCCAGAAAGATTCAAGCCGTTCACGTTAATGGTGACCCACGGAGACACGGATTTGACATTGGGACAATTTAAGGCCAAGCTGAGAAACTTCGAGGCCACCGAAGATGCAGACACACCCCCGGACGACACTCCAGAAAGGGTGATGAAGGCACAACCAGCAGCAAGGAAAAAGCCCGCCAAGCGCGATGGGGCTGACGAGCGAAAAGTGATGTGCTGGCGGTGCGGAGACCCAGGTCATCGGAAAAATGACTGCCAGAAGAACGTGTGGTGCAGTTTCTGCCGGATTAAGGGTCACACGGACAAAGTGTGCAGGAAGAAGGACCGCGGCGGCGGCAGCAGTGATGGAGCGAGGTGTGCACAACAGGGCGGCGCCCACGGAACAGGTCCAGGCCACGGACCCGGCGACGCCAAAGATGACTACACCTTCAGAGCGCAGGCTGGAGAGCCCGGCTCACCCGGGCCGCCACAACAGACCCGGAAAAGGGGTTTGATCGTGGACTGCGGAGCATCCTCTCACATAATCACGGACAAGGACAAATTCAGGTGTTTTGACGACACGTTTGACCCGGAGAAGCACTGCATGGAGCTCGCCGACGGAAAACGCACTTTTGGAGTAGTGCGAGGCAGAGGGGCTGCTACAGTCTGTCTGATAAACAGTGAGGGGCGGCGGTGCAACGTGACGCTGGAGAACGCACTATACATCCCGTCCTACCCTCAGGAACTGTTCTCAGTAAAGTCTGCCACAGCACACGGCGCCAGTGTGTACTTCGAAGAGGGCAAAGATGTCCTGATGTTACCAGACGGTACCAGGTTTGACATTTATGTGCATGGGAAAATGTACTATTTGCAAACAGAATGTGAAAGTGATAAGTGTCATGTTAGTCACGATATGCAAACGTGGCATGAGATAATGGGGCATTGCAACTACGACGACATAGTTAAGTTACAGGGTGTAACTGAGGGTATGCATATTAAGGGTAAAAAGGGTAAACCTAACCAAGAGTGTACCGTATGCATAGAGGGCAAGTTGACACAAACTCGGAACAGGAAACCAACAGACAAAGTGGAGACACCACTGGAGATGGTAAATACTGATTTGATTGGCCCTATCAAAAACGAGTCCATCAATGGTTTCAAATATGTACAAACATTCACCGATGTGTTTACAGGGGCAGTGTTGGTTTATTTTCTTAAATCAAAGAGTGACACAGTCCAAGCGACAGAAACATATCTGGCTGATGTAGCTCCCTATGGGACCGTGAAGTGCATTAGGTCGGATAATGGGACCGAGTTCATGAGTAAGGAGTTTAAAACCCTCTTGAGAACAAACAAAATAAGGCATGAGACATCCTGTCCCTACTCGCCCCATCAAAATGGAGTCGCAGAGAGGGAAGGACGCACCCTATTCGAGATGGCTAGATGTATGCTGATCGATAGTGGTCTACCAAAGAGCCTCTGGCACTATGCTGTTCAGGAGGCAGCCCACACAAGAAACAGATGCTTTAACAAGCACACGGGCACTACGCCATACACAGCCATGACAGGAAAGAAGTGTGACATGGCTAGAATGCAAAAGTTCGGGTCAGTTTGTTATGCTTACAAGCAGGACAAAGGGAAACTAGACCCTAGATGTGATAAGGGGCATTTTGTAGGACATGACAAAAATAGCCCTGCCTACCTAGTCTACTATGCTGACCAAGAGAAGGTACAGAAACATAGACAAGTCAGGTTCATCACAAACACAACTAGTGAAAATGAGACAGACACTAGAACTGAACCCGGACAGCTGGGTGAGAGACAGGAGGCCTGTTGAGACAGGAACAACTAGGCAGGAAGCTAATGAGAGGGCAGAAGCCCCACAGCCTAGCGTACAGACTGATGATACACAGTCAGGACCGGAGGGTGAAGGCGAGAAGCACCAGAGGGTGACGTCTGCCCCGTCCAGTGGGAGATATCCCCACAGGGAACGCAAACAACCAGGATATTTGAGTGACTATATCCAGGGAGACGGTCATGATGATGACAGCTCACTCACGACTATAGATTACTGTTACAGAGCGGTCTGCGGGATCCCTCTGACCTTTAAAGAGGCCATGGAAGTTCCCGAGTCAGAAAAGTGGTCCAAGGCAATGGACGAGGAGATGAAATCCCTCAAAGACAACCAAACGTACACCCTAACCAATTTGCCAGAGGGCAAGCAAACAGTGGGAGGAAAGTGGGTGTACTCTATAAAGACAGACATAGACGGACGAGACAAATATAAGGCTAGATTTGTGGCAAAAGGATATAGCCAGAGAGCTGGGCTGGATTATGGAGAGACATTTTCCCCGACAGCTAACCTAACAAGTGTGAGAGTATCACAACAGAGATATACTGAAAAGATACTTGACCGTTTTGAGATGCAAGAGTGTAGGGTGAGGGAAACTCCATGCGAGCAAAAATTAGACTACACAGAAGATGCACCTAAAATGGTAAATGTGAGACAGTATAGAGAGGCTGTCGGAAGCCTGATATACTTAGCCACATGTACACGCCCTGATATATGTTTTATTGTAAGCAAGCTATCTCAGCATCTCGCTGAACCTACTGACGAGCAATGGGCTACGGTAAAACATGTTTTTCGATATCTTAAAGGTACTACAGACAAGCAACTTACTTTCAGAAAGAGTAACAAGGAGCTTGGTTTAGTGGCATATAGCGATGCCGACTGGGCTTCAGACACCGGAGACAGACGCAGTACGTCTGGATACTGTACAAGTCTAAGTGAGGAAAGTGCACTTATCTCTTGGAAAGCCAAGAAGCAAGCCACAGTAGCTCTTTCCACGTGCGAAGCTGAATATATGGCTCTGGCTCTTACCATGCAGGAATGCATTTACTTAGAGCAGCTACTGGATGGAATAGACTCATACAAGTATAACAAAACAGTTATCAATGAGGACAACCAGGGCACAATAGCTCTCGCAAAGAACCCTGTGTGTAGACAACGGTGCAAGCATGTGGATATTAAATACCACTTCATAAGGTCTACAGTAAGAGAGGGTAGGATGACTTTGGTTTACTGTCCTACGGACGAGATGATTGCCGACTTAATGACTAAGCCCGCATCCAAGCTCCAACTGAAGAAGTTCATGGGAGCTATGTTCAGTAGTTAAAATGAGTATACATTGGGATACCATGTTCATGTTACTGGTTATTTGAATGTGAATAGATATACAGTAAGCACATACATAAGTGGGAGTGTTGAGATAATATGTATTGTGTTACTGTGTACCTGTGTACTGTATTGGACACTGTTGTGTTGTACCACTAAATGCCCACTAGGTGGCGCCTGTTGCGCAGGTGTGTTCTGTGATGACGCTGTTTGATGACGCGGGTGGTGCGACTCTCTCTTCTCAATGTGACAGCAGAATAAAGAAGCGGCTGGCTGCGTTTTTGTTAAGCGCAAGACCTGTGTGATGAATCTCATTGAACAGTACGATTCTTATACTAGAATAGTCGACATAGAGTAGCCAAAGGTTATGAACCTACTCTGCCAACAGGCGCCGCGTCCTTTTCAGGACACGACTCCTCCTAAGGCTCCTGACCGTGATTCCAACTCGCCCAGGGCTATGGAGGTAGATTTCTATCAAAAATAAATAAACACAAAAGTATAACCCACAATTATATTTACCATCCACACACACCTCTCAATTTGTGTTCGTAGGTATAATCCACAAATGTGTTTTTGCCATCCACATGCAAACACCTCTCAATTTGCGTTTCGTAAATCATCATTTGGATGAATGCAAAAATGATATTCACAAATGCAAATAACATTTTCAGATATGTTTCCAGTGTTCACGTTTACAAATCAAAAGCTTGGCTTGCGAACTGGTGAATCTACATTTGGCGATCGAAGGACACGCTTCATCACAGGGGTAGGTCCGTACATTGATAAGTACAACACTATGAGCTAAAATAAGGAGAGCAGTCCATGCAATTTGAATTATCATTTTCATTTAGGTGTCTTATCTACTAGCTAGCTAGCTGAACAAATAAAAGATTTCATAGGAGACATCGGTATCAGTGAGAATAGCTGTCAAATTAATTTAATTGGCTACAATACTTCACATGGTTGAGTTTGTTTTACATAATCTTTTCCATGAGGGGCGAAAGAGTTATGTAGCTACTGTGTACGGACCTACCCCTGTGTAATGTAATCTAGCTAGCTAGCTACATGCAATCTGATAGGAGTTTTGTGCAATGACTGTTTAAAAAACTTGCCATCGCAAGATTAGCGTGGGGTTAACTTTACAACCTAAATAAACTCAAAACTCAGTTGTTTTAATAAAATTTTCCATGAATCCACTTCTTAAAGATAATGTGCAATTTTGACCACTTGTTATAAAAGTGGCGCTGATGAGCCGACACACACATTGCCGTGTTATGTAGCACCAAAGAAGAAGTTTAGTTTACGAATCGCAAATTAAGCGAGCGTGAATCGACACGGTGAAAAACAGCGGAATATTTGTCTCAAAATTCTGTCCGTAAATCCAAACAGATCAAGCGTGTCCTTCGATCGGCAAATGTAGATTCGCCAGTTCGCAAGCCAAGCTTTTGATTTGTACATGTGAACATTGGAAACATATCTGTAAATGTTATTTGCATTTGTGAATATAATTTTTGCATTCATCCAAATGATGATTTACGAAACACAAGTTGAGAGGTGTTTGTGTGTGAATGGAAAACACATACTTGTGGATTATTTTTACGAAACACAAATTGAGATGTGTGTGTGTGTGGATGGTAAATACAATTGTGGATTATATCTACGAACACAAATTGAGAGGTGTGTGTGTGTGGATGGTAAATACAATTGTGGATTATATTTTTGTGCTTGTTTATTTTTGATAGAAATCTACCTCCATATTCATCTGCTTGGATTTAAGTACGGAATTTTGAGACAAATATATGGCGTTTATTTAGTTCCATAAATAGCGCGCGCGTGGAATTGTGAAGCGAGCGCACAGAACAGTGTCCGCGCGTGTGGAGCTATGAAGCGAGCGAGCAGAAAACCATCCGCGCGAGCACGGAGCTGCGGGCGTGCGAAATTGGTTTGCTCTCGCTCGCTCGCCAAGTTTATTTTCCAGACCTTGGGGGCGGGGATGGGATACATAGTGGCTGATGTCTCCACTCCTTTGATTGGTCACTAGGTACCGGCCTTGATTTATGTGATTGGCCATTTGATCGCACGTAGTCCATTCTGCGACGAAGAACATGATCAAGTAAAATATGAATTTCGTTTACTTGCTGGTGTAGCATAATATGTCATGGACAAGCATTTGATATGTTACAGAAGCCACCTTGTTAAAGTTTGCCACTCGTTTCCGTTAACTAGATGGCTAACCTAACGTTACTAAAAACCTGAAACTGAATAACATTAACGCTACTTCTTAACTTGCAGTTACTTTGACGATGTCGTACACACTTCTTTAGCCTATTTAATGGCTTGACATGCTTCAGTATAGTTGTCGTGCAAATGTGGATTTAACGTTAGCTAATATCTTCTAAACTGTGCTCATTTCTCTGACAGAATATGGGTTTGTCAATTTTGTAATAGCCTATTACCAAATTGAATTTAACATGATAGCCTAGGCCTGGGAATAGTGATGCTATTGATGTAGCTAGGCTAATCTTTGATGAATATGGATCTGTGATACATTATGAACAATCAATATAACGTTAAAATAATCATATTCGTAAACCTAATATTCAAGTTTTGTTCTACAGATTTAAAAAATGAGGAACAGCGCTCACTAGCTAATTGTCAGCCTACTATTTTGACGCCGGTGTTTGGGATGGAGCCGATCGTATCGGCCGATTTTCCTTCATGTGACTTCATCGGCAGTCCCTGAAATCACCAATAGCATAGGCTACTATTAAACTTATCTTTAATGTGCTCGTTATAATCTAACTAGCTATGCCTTTTTATATAGGCTAGTCCTTAGGGTTGTCATATTGGCATGAGATTGGGTTAACCTTAGGCTATATTATAAAATTGGTATGAATTTGAATAATTCTAAAATCATATGCGTCTATGTATTGTCTAGTGCAATAGGCTATGTAGGCTAGTATAATAGGCCAAGTGAGACTCCTTCTGATCTGTTTTTGGGGCGGTAGCCTATTGTCCACAAGGGTGCAGTGTAACGCAATATGACGTTAACATTAACAATATTGTTCAAATTATGTTTTTAGTTACAGTAGTAGGCCTACACTGTAGTCTGTTAAGTGCTGTTCATACAATTGTGCAATTATCTCAACTAAGGCTATAGTGAAACTGACCAATAGTTTCACCAATTGAACACAGATATAGTACGTTGTCTCCGCGTTGTAATTCGCCACGGCTCGGCATTTATGTTGCACAATACAAGATGGCATGATAGCCCATAAGTGCCAGCATTGATTGATCCGATGTGAGAACATCAATGTGCAGACAATGATTTAGTAAAAATAAACAGCAAGCCTGGAATTAAACGCTAATGAATAATTATGTTGTTGATAATTATTGTGTAGGCAATATAACCTACCTTCTAATAACTTAATAATAACAATAGGCTACCTTTTGTGCATAATATCTAGCCTATGCCAGACCCCTTCTAATCAATTTAGTGACCGATCAATATAAACAAAATTCTTAAGACTGAGTCTCACCACACATAGATTCAGCATACTAAGAAAAAGCTATTCTAAAAAGATCTAAAAACAAGTAGAAAATAACATACCGGTTAAAAATTCCTTCCTCAAAGCCCCACTGTCAATTCCAGGCTCCCCAATAAAAGAAACTCGGAGGGGATTTTTTGGGGAAGATTTTTTCTGGCGCTGCCATTGTAGTATGCCTCTTTGCAGCATCTCGTCCCTAGAAACGCTAATGCTGAAGATGGCAGTCTTGTCCACCCTTTTAGTCAAAGATATCAGCCAGAGCCGGTTTTTGGCTTAGGCAATATAGGCAAATGCTAAGGGCGCCACCACCCAGAGGGGGCGCAACAAATGAGAGAAAAAAAAAGAAAAAAGTTTCGCTTTAAAAAAAAAAAAAATTTTAAATAATTTTTTACTAATACTACTAGTTAACACTGTTATTTCGAAATATTAAATAACCCCACAACAACCAGCGTAGCTCTAATTAAATAATAATAATTTCTTAGTTCATGTCACCCCGCCCCCCTCCAGCCAGGCAATTAGACTTTACCTGCGCTCCCTCTCTGGGCAATGGTAAAGTGTGGCTATCTGACGTGACCGTACAGTAGCGTTAATGCGATGAAATGAATTGTCTAGTGCTCTCTGAATTTAGGCGCATCCTGCCCCGGTACCGGGGGCGCTTGGGTTGAAGAGGATAGTGCCAGATAACTTAAATTAGCTAGCTAATATTACTGTAGCCGAGCCGAGCGTTACATTAGCTAGTCACTAGTCACTCACACTAGAGTGCGGATCGGGCCGCATATTTCTGTCCGAACCCGACCGAGTCAGAGATAGTAGTAACCGAGCCCGACCCGAACCCGACAGGAATTCTGCTTTTTATGTCCGAACCCGACCTGAGCCCGACGCAGTTAATGTAAGGCACTGAAGCGCTGACATAGTGTTTCCCTGTCACGCAGTTGTTGTTACCATGGTTACAGCTTCCCTGTTTAGTGGACACTGGGCACCTAAATGACCGTCAAAAAATAAAATAATATATTTATAATAAGGTTGTTCTTGTGTTGAGTGTGCGGTTTACACTGAACCATCAATTATTGGACAAAGCTCAGTGTGCCACTTCTCTTTTTTTGGACGTACTCTTGCTGCAACCTGCACCTCTATTGGAGAGACACGTGTACGTTGAACTATTTTTCTGTTGGTAATCATACTTTTACTTGAATACAGTTTTTTGGTACTCTACCTGCCTCTGCTGGCCATTGTGAACGTTCCTTTGCACATTGTTTAATTGCATTTGGAGGTTGTTTCTGGACTTGTGAAAGTAGCTTTTTGTTCTCAGTTGCCGATTAAAGCCGTGTCTTTTATTTTCGGTAATGATTTAGCTGGAGAAAATGTGTTTTCTCTGCCTGAAGTTACGAATGAGCCTAGCATGAATAACAGTACTGATAACGTGGCATGATAATTTCTCTCTGTTTTCACTGCGTGTAGTGACACACACAATATTCGGTATCATTTTTATTTATTTCACACTATATTTTCACCAAAAACAACTTGAAGCACCATGTGAAGTAGGCTAACCCATCCTAATTAGTAGTTCAAAAGTTAAATGTTCGCTAGTTGTTCGGCCGCCATGACCGAGCCCGAACATCATTTTAAAAGTTTAGTCCGAGCCCGGCCCGACCCGTCGGGCCCCGTCGGGTTCGGGTCGGGTATCCACCCTCTAATCCCAGCTGCCTGAAATGGGCCTATTCAACTGCCAGTTGCAATGTGGCCCGCCTACACATGATCTTGGTTTTCTTCATCGTGCCTATCTTACGCCCGGCGATCATTTATTTGTGGAGCAATCGCATTTATTTGTGGAGCAGCAGTCGCATTTATTTGTGGATCAGTTGCATTTGCTTATTTATTTTTGAGACAATAATAGCCCCATTGTGTTCGCTGTGGCTGATTAAGTTATTCTTATTGGCATAACTGAAATAAACAGCTTGCCGTTATATTAGCTTTTAGCTAACAGGCATCAGAAAAATTCACACCCATGGGTATTTTCATCTTACATACGCCAGACAAACGGAGAACTTACCCATTTACACTGTTAAAGAAATTATAAAGGACCAACATAGTGGAAATGTTCCTCTTCACTAATAACTGCAGTTAGCTAGCCAGCTCATTTGCCAGCATACTCATAGCTGGCTATTAACGTCCGTGTCGACTACAGCTAACGTTAGTAATTAAACTAAGCATACATGTTAACGTTAGCTACTTAATTTGGTTGTCTGAACAGGCGAAGAGGTAAGTTAGCAAGCTGATGTTAGTTAACTCACGTTAGCTAGGTAACTGCAACAAGGTCAATTAATTAATATGTAATATTCATGTAGCTAAGTCGTTAGCATTTTAACACACACTCACACATCAGCTCTCTCAGTCTGAACAGCGGCAAGAGAATGGTCGCCTCATCTTGAAAAATGCATAGACTATGCGTGCATAACAGTAGCCTACATAAAATAAAAGTAGGCTACATAACAACTAATAAAAATAAGAGAACTGTAGTACCAGTCATCATCAGGGAAATTTGGTCTATTCAGCAGGTGTTAGTCCTGTGTCATACTGTAGGCTACATTTTTATTGACATCTGGTTACCCTGTAATCAAAATGCTATTCCTTTTCATCTCCTTTACAATTAATTGTTGTAGTAAGCCTTTGGTTTGTTGTGTTACAGTTCATAATCTCTAAAGTTAGTTTATATAGTTAGTTACATAAGTGTTTTAAAGTGCATATCATTAATGTTAATGCCAAATAAGCTTTCCCATTATGCTATATTAGTATTACACTGCAGTTTACTGCTTTTTTTGGACTGTAAATGTAAATCTACATTTCATTGTAATGACAATAATGTTTAATTAAATTTCCATTAGTATGCATGCCCATCTTATGTACAGTATAGCAGACATGCATCTTTTTAAGTTTTTCATCTCAAAAAAAATACTAATAGACTAACACCCAATGGTCATACACTCTTCTTCTATATTTTACCTTACTTTATTTATGGCAGTAGGCTACTGGTTTCTTTAATATATATATTAAAGATAATATATTGTAAATATCTATTATAATAATGTCACTTGTTCACTGTTTTGATGTTAACTGTTTGATTTTGTGGGTTATTTTCAGTAAAATAAAAATGTGAAAACAAAAGTGTGAGTGCATGTTATTGGTAGTGAATAAACTGTGATGCAAGGGGGCGCCAGATAAAATCCTGCCTAGGGCAGCCAATTGGTCAGAGCCGGCCCTGATATCAGCAATGCTTTTTAAAAAATTGGTATAACAGTTAAGGAAAATTTCTAAATTAATACTGTAAAATTAATCAAAGTGTCATAACAAAGCTTTGTTTGATAATACCTTTGAGTTTGTTGGAATCCCTCAAGTCTGTTTTTGCATTTCTCTGTTTCATCCACCTATTCATTATCTGACCCAGTGACTTTTGTTTCATGATAAGCTCTGTAGAGATACCATGTATAACATGCTTTATTATTATTATAATATTTATACTAAAAAGCTGAGAGAGTCCTCTGCACAATAGACAAATCTGATCATTTAAAAAATCTGAAATACCTTTCACCTACTCTAAATAAGGCTTAAATAAACCATTAAAAAATAATGAATCACAAAATTTATGAGAAATTTTATGTCAAAATTAAATAAAACAGTTTTAGGAATATTTATATCTTAATACTTTTTAAATACTTTTACTAGACACTAAGAGTGCACCTTTGCATTACTTTAATTGTAATTATGAACTATTAAAGCCAAGCTCCTAAAAGGCATCCTGGCAAAGCCACATTGTACAGGTCTGCTATGGATTTTTTTAGTTTGTTTATTGATTACCCAAACATTGCACATAAGAAATCCAGAAGAGTAGATACAATAATGTTTTACTGTATAAATCATTCTAGTTCTATCACAGATCTTTACTGATGTCTATAGATAAATTTGTTGGAAAAATGAAAGGCAAAATGTCACAAGTAGTGCTATATTAACAATTTCAGACTTGTTTACCAGCTTGTATTGTGAACACTGTCACTTTCATGTATATTTGAGATTACACTTATTAACGTGGCTCAGAATTTGATGTAAGTGAAAGTAGGATGGTAGGTGATACAACCAATCTGAATGGTGGTAGGTCAGACAGTGCCAAGACTAATTTACACTCACTGTACCTAAAACATACTTTTGTTATTGCCATAATTAAGGTGGATCAGTACCTTTGTTTAAAAGGTATTCTTTAGCACCAATGTTTTTTTCTATAATGTTGAGAATCGAACTAGAAAAAAATAATTAATTATGAACAATATTGCAAATGAGGCCAACAATTCGGATGAAAATTGTATACATGGCTTAGATAGATTTGTTCTTACTTGGACATCAGGAACCTTGGCTGAAGAAAAATTATCCATATCTGTGGATGCCTTTAAATGTAGGATGAATAATACAGGCATGTTAGAGTCCTAACAACATGAACAGTAAAGATTATCTGATTTTGATCGTGTCTTACTTTACATTTGTATTATTCTCAGAGACACTTACTTCCGGAGGTATGTCAATGGCAGGAATTTCATCTGGGGAGCCCTGAAAATTTTCAGACAGAAAATAGAAACAATAATTAGCCAAAGCCAAAAAATCTAATCAATTCTATTCTATTTAAAATCAAGAGCACAATTGTCCTTACCTGCTCAGTGGCATCACTATCTGAGAGTTTCAAAGTCTCACAAGATGCCACATGTAGAGCCAGCAACTGGACTGGCATGTTTACAAAACAGGTATGGCATGTTGCTTTTGGCTTGTTCTCCTTGGCGGAAAGGGGAAGAGGGGAAGTATCAAGAGTTCCTTGGATTGGGACTATGTAGAGAGTTGTCTTCCCTCCCGCAATTTTATTTTGATAAGCACCTGTATAGCCCTCTGCCTCAGGGGGCACAATGCAGAATTTTCTTTGTCCGGATCCACCTACAAAGAATACACAGATTAAACAGTTGTCATATATATATATATATATATACATATATATATAAACATCGAACAAAAAGTTCGGAAATTTGTGTTTGGTAGATTATTTCTCTGTTGTAACAATGCTTCTTGGCAATAAATTGTATACCGTTGGAAAGCCTGTTTATTTCCCTTTTAAATGGTGCCCCATTTGTAAGGAACATGCATTTGTGGGATGAGCAGCACAGCTGAGTATGTGGGTTGCGCCCATGTAAAATTTGCCAAATCTTCTCTGCCAATGTCAAACAGCTTACACCTGCACTGGAATCCAGATTCTGCCTACGGAAGTTGGATCGTAGGGTCAAAGTGTGGAGAAGACGGGGAGAACGCTATGCTGATTGCTGCACCGATAACACCTTTTGGTGGAGGCAGTGTGATGGTGTGGGGCGGCATCATCTGGAAAAACGAGGCTCGTCATCATTGGAGGCAATCTTAATGCAGAGAGATATTGAGATGAGATTCTGCAACCAGTGGCAATCCCATATCTCCACAGTCTGGGACCGAACTCCATCCTCCAAGATGACAACGCTCGCCCCCACAGAGCGGGGTTTATCAGAGACTACCTCCAGAATTTGGGAGTAGAGAGAATGGAATGGCCTGCCAACAGTCCTGACCTCAACCCAATTGAACACTTGTGGGATCAGCTTTGGCATGCTGTTCGTGCTAGAGTGACCAACACAACCACGTTGGCTGACTTGCGACAAATCCTGGTTGAGTAGTGGAATGCCATCCCACAGCAGTGTGTGACCACGCTGGTGACCAGCATGAGGAGGAGGTGCCAGGCTGTTGTGGCTGTGAATGGTTCTTCCACACGCTACTGAGGCTCCTGACTGTTTGTTAAATTAATAAATTGTAAAATTGCCAATATGTCTTGTTTCTTCCTTGTTACTGATAGACTTCAATCATCCAATCCACCAAACAACACCAAACAAGAGTCACTAGCAACAGCAGAATAAGCTGTTTGGCATTGGCAGAGAAGATTTGGCAAATTTTACATGGGCGCAACCCACATACTCAGCTGTGCTGCTCATCCCACAAATGCATGTTCCTTACAAATGGGGCACCATTTAAAAGGGAAATAAACAGGCTTTCCAACGGTATAAAATTTATTGCCAAGAAGCATTGTTACAACAGAGAAATAATCTACCAAACACAAATTTCCGAACTTTTTGTTCGATGTTTATATATATATATATTAGGGCTGTCAAATGATTAAAATTTTTAATCAGATTAATCACAGCTTAAAAATTAATTAATCATGATTAATCACCATTCGATTCGGTCCAAAATATGCCATTTACTTCTGTATATTGTTGCGGGAATTGAAAGATAAATGACAGAAGGTGGATATATACATTTAACATACAATATGTATGTATGCATGTTTATTATAATAACATCCACAGTGTAACGTTCCGCTCCCTTCCTGTCCGTTCTCCATGTTTTTCCCTTTCCTCCCGTGTCATGTCGGATTCCCTGTGTCCGTGTTTTCCCTGTCGCTACAGGCTGGGCGTGCCCCTTCTGTCTGTTTCTCTCTGTTCCCCCACTTCAGGTTCAGCCTCAGCCTATCGCCTTTCCCCCTTGTTGCATGCATTCCGCACCAGTCAATTAGTCAATCACTCTCGGTTACATTCCTCACGCTTTCGTTATTGTTTTCAATTTCACTCCCTTACTTAAACCTCCCGCTGGCTGCTATTCGGCGCCAGTTCGTTAACGTACTTCGTGTGTATCCTGGTCTCCTGTTTTCTGGTACTATTCACTGAAAGCTCTGTTGTGGGTTTTTCCCTGTTAAACTCCTTGGTTCCAAGACCAGTGTTTTGTAGTTATCCAGCCTGTAGCAGTCAAGTCCCCCTGTATGTGTTGCGGTACCCCTGCTACTAATTAACGTTGCCTGCGTAGTTGGGTGCTCTGCCTCCAGCCCAGTTCCTGTTGGACCCCCCGGTCCAGATCCCGTTCCCGTGATCCAGTTCCTGTTGGACCTCCCGGTCCAGATCCAGTTCAGTTCCGGTTCGGAACCCACCTCCTGTTTCAAGTCCAGTTCCGGTTCGGAACTACCCTCCGTTCCCGTGATCCAGTTCCTGTTGGACCTCCCGGTCCAGATCCAGTCCGGTTCCGGTTCGGAACTCACCTCCTGTATCAAGTCCAGTTCCGGTTCGGAACACCCTTCGTTCCCGTGATCCAGTTCCTGTTGGACCTCCCGGTCCAGATCCAGTCCAGTTCCGGTTCGGAACTCACCTCCTGTATCAAGTCCAGTTCCGGTTCGGAACTACCCTGCGTTCCCGTGATCCAGTTCCTGTTGGACCTCCCGGTCCAGATCCGGTCCAGTTCCGGTTCGGAACAAACCTTCGTTCCCGTGATCCAGTTCCTGTTGGACCTCCCGGTCCAGATCCAGTCCAGTTCCGGTTCGGAACTCACCTCCCGTATCAAGTCCAGTTCCGGTTCGGAACAACCCTTCGTTCCCGTGATCCGGTTCCAGTGTGGGCCTCCTGGTCCAGTACAAGTCCAGCTCCGGCTTGGAGCAGTTCGCTACATCCTCGATCCTCTTTACTATTGTGCTAAACTTGTGTTGAGCTTGGGACTACCCCAAAGCTCATAATAAATCCTCATTTCTGTTTCCCTGTCTCTTGGTCGTTGCATTTGGGTTCAGCCCGTGTTTGGTTCGTGACAGAACGAACTGGCCTAAAACATGGACCCAGCCGACCTCGAGCAGATTCGCCACGCCTTTTCCTGCCAATCCGCGGTCAGCGACCAACAGGGCCGCCGGATGGACGACGTGTTGGAAGTGCTGGGGGGGCTCACGGAGCAGGTTGCTCAGCTAGCGCTTCGCCTGCCTCTTCCTCGGATCCCTGTGGGCCCGACCCCTCCAACACCCGAACTGTCTCCCGAGGTTCCGGTCCCCTCTCCTGGCCGGGAGCCCAGAGTTCAACACCCCGAATTATACCGCGGGGGGCTGGGGAGGTGCCGCGAATTTTTAATGAAGTGCGACATTGTTTTTCGCATGCAGCCCACTTCCTTCGCCTCCGACCCATGCAAGATCGCCTTCGTTATGAGCAGCCTGGGAGGCAGTGCCCTGGAGTGGGCCACAGCTATTTGGGACAGTCAGTCTCCTACATGCAACAACTTCGCCCTCTTCACCTCGGAGATGCGGCGCGTCTTTGACCACCCAATCTGTGGTCTAGACGCTACCCAGCGCCTTCTACAGGTCCGGCAGGGCAGCCGCAGCGTAGCGGAGATGGCTATCCAGTTCCGCACCCTCGCTGCTGAGGCGGGATGGAACGACACCTCCCTTCAGGGGGCCTTTCGTCAGGCTCTCAGTGAGGAGCTGAAGGACCAGCTAGCTACTCGGGAGGAGGCCAACTCACTCAACAGCCTCATCAGTTTGGCTATAGCCATTGACAACCGTCTCAGAACCCGGGCCCGTGAGCGAGGGAAGAATCCCTCCCGTCTTCCGCCCTCTGCCCCTTCCCGGGCTCGACAACCCTCTCCCGTCCAGGGACCGAGAGTCGTCGCTTTGTCTCCCGAGGAGGAGCCCATGCAACTGGGCAAGATCACTGTGGACGCCGAGGAGCGCCAACGCCGACTCCGCACCAAGTCCTGTTTCTACTGTGGCAAGACAGGCCACCAAATCGCTTCTTGTCCCATCCGCCCAAAAGAGATGGCTCGCCAGTAAAACTGGGCGTACTGACGAGCCCTATTATCCCAAACCATGCGGCCCAGAACCGCCTTGAATTTAAGGCCACTCTCCTTTGGAGGGACAACACCGCCTCTACATCTGCCCTAATTGACTCCGGGGCCGATTCCAATTTTATTGACATAACCTTTGTCAAAAGGTACGGGATTCCCACGGAGGTCTTACCTAACCCCATCACTGCTCTCGCCCTGGACGGTAGGAGTCTGGGGTTAGTTACCCACTCCACCGTTCCCCTGCAGCTTATTTTGTCTGGCAATCATCGGGAGACAATCCAACTCCTCCTTATCCATGCTAAACAGTCCTCCATGGTCCTGGGACAGACCTGGCTGCGCCTTCACAACCCCCACATCGATTGGCGAGCCGGTCGCATCCTGGCATGGAGCGGTCACTGTTTAGCCAACTGTCTCCGCTCTGCTCTACCCCCCCCGGGGGCCAAGTGTAACAGACCTATCCCTCCTGTACCCGACCTAGCTAATGTTCCCAGCCATTATCATGACCTGTCGCAAGTTTTCTCCAAATCACGTGCTCTGTCGTTGCCTCCTCACAGACCCTACGACTGTTGCATAGACCTGCTGGCGGGAGCCAAGCTTCCATCTGGTCGCCTCTACAGTCTGTCGGGCCCGGAGAAGCTGGCCATGGAGACCTACATCCACGAGTCACTTGCGTCAGGCATAATCCGTCCCTCCTCATCCCCGGTTGGTGCAGGGTTCTTCTTCGTCGGGAAGAAGGACGGCTCATTGCGGCCCTGCATCGACTACCGGGGCCTCAACGAGGTTACTGTTTGCAATAAGTATCCTCTTCCCCTCATTAACACCGCTTTTGAACCCCTCTCCCAGGCAGTCATCTTCACCAAACTCGACCTCCGCAACGCGTACCACCTGGTGCGTATACGCGAAGGGGACGAGTGGAAGACTGCGTTTAACACCCCGTTGGGCCACTACGAATATCTGGTGGTCCCGTTCGGCCTCACTAATGCCCCAGCAGTCTTCCAGGGGATGGTGAACGATGTCCTTCGTGACCTGTCGGGCAAGTGTGTTTTTGGGTACATAGATGACATCCTCATCTTTTCCAAGTCCCCCCAGGAACACGTTCTCCACGTCCGGGAGGTTCTCCAGCGGCTACTGGAGAACCAGCTCTTCGTGAAAGCCGAGAAGTGCTCTTTCCACGTCACGTCCGTCCCGTTCCTCGGCTTCATCATCGAGAAGGGCAGTATCCGGGCGGACCCCACTAAAGTCAAGGCGGTGACAGAATGGCCCCAACCCTCTTCACGTAAGCACCTCCAACAGTTCCTCGGGTTCGCTAATTTTTATCGTCGGTTCATCCGCAATTACAGTGTCATTGCTGCCCCACTTACCAAACTCACCTCCACGTCCATTCCCTATTGCTGGAATCCCGAGGCTCAACGGGCCTTTGAACAGCTCAAAGTTCTATTTTCCACTGCCCCCATTCTCTGTCACCCCGACACCACCCGTCAGTTTACTGTGGAGGTTGACGCCTCCGACACCGGTGTGGGGGCCATTCTGTCTCAGCGTGCCGCCTTGGACAGCAAGCTCCATCCCTGTGCCTTCTTCTCCCGGAGACTGTCCTCCGCCGAGCGCAACTATGATGTCGGGGACCGGGAACTTCTGGCGATAAAGCTGGCACTTGAGGAGTGGCGTCATTGGCTGGAGGGGGCAGGTAACCCATTTATTGTCCTCACGGACCATCACAATTTGGTTTACATCAGGTCCGCCAAGAGGCTTAATGCCCGTCAGGCTAGGTGGTCGCTGTTTTTTGCCCGGTTTAATTTCTCAGTAACCTTCCGCCCTGGCTCTCGTAACACCAAGGCTGATGCCTTGTCCCGTATTTTCCCCCCCCCCTCCAGTCCTGCTGATCCGGAGCCCATTATACCCACATCCTGTATTGTGGCTGCGGTGTCCTGGGAGATCGAAGAGATCGTGAAGGCCGCCCAGGCCTCCCAACCGGATCCCCGCAATAATCCTAACTCCTCTCTTTTTGTGCCCGACTCTGTCCGTCCTCAGGTCCTGGAATGGGTTCACGCCTCCCGTCTGGCTTGTCACCCAGGTGTTGCCAGAACCATCGCCCTGGTCAGGAGGAGCTTTTGGTGGCCCACCCTCAAGGGGGATACCCGTGCTTTTGTCCTGGCCTGCCCTGTTTGCGCCAGGAGCAAGGCATCCCACCAGCCTCCCTCCGGTCTTCTCCACCCCCTCCCTGTCCCGGGCCGTCCTTGGAGTCACATTGGGGTAGACTTCGTCACCGGGCTGCCGTTGTCAGAGGGTAACACCACCATCCTGACAATTGTGGACCGGTTCTCCAAGGCGGTTCACTTTATCCCACTTCCCAAACTCCCTTCCGCCCTCGAAACAGCGGAGCTCCTGGTGCTGCACGTTGTCAGGCTGCACGGGATCCCATCCGACATCGTTTCGGACCGTGGGCCCCAATTCTCCTCCCAGGTTTGGAAGGCGTTCTGTGTGGCCCTGGGTGCTTCGGCTAGTCTGTCGTCGGGGTTCCATCCCCAGACTAACGGCCAGGCGGAGAGGGCGAACCAGGACCTGGGGGCCGCCCTGCGGTGCATCACTGCTCGCAATCCCGCTTCCTGGAGCCGTTTCCTCCCTTGGGTGGAGTATGCGCATAACTCCCTTAAGTGCGCATCCACGGGGATGTCTCCCTTCGAGTGCTCATTAGGGTACCAACCTCCCCTTCTGCCGGCCCAGGAAGCCGAGGTGGCAGTTCCCACCGTCAAGTCCCACTTCCTGAGATGCAAGCGGACGTGGAGACTCACACGCACCGCACTCCTTCGCTCAAACTCCCGTACCCAGCGCCTGGCGGACCTTCACAGGACCGCAGCCCCGCAGTACAAGGCCGGTCAGCAGGTCTGGCTGTCCACAGCCAATATTCCCCTCCCCACGTCATCTAAAAAACTTCAACCCCGGTTTATTGGTCCCTTCCCCATTGTTTGCCTTGTTAACCCCGTTTCTGTTAAACTCTCCCTCCCTGTTTCCCTTAAGGTCCACCCTGTTTTTCACGTGAGCCAGATCAAGCCTGTCGCCTCCAGCCCCCTCAGTGCCCCGGCGGTCACTCCACCTCCGCCCCGGATCATCGACCACGCCCCGGCCTACACGGTGAGTCGGATACTCGACATTCGCCGCAAGGGCCGGGGCTTCCAATACCTGGTCGACTGGGAGGGTTATGGCCCGGAGGAGCGGTCCTGGCTCCACAAGAGCCTTATTCTGGACCACTCTCTCATCTCCGACTTTCACAACCAGTTCCCGGACAAGACTAGGCCTCCAGATACGCCAGGTGGCGTTCTTTGAGGGGGGGGTACTGTAACGTTCCGCTCCCTTCCTGTCCGTTCTCCATGTTTTTCCCTTTCCTCCCGTGTCATGTCGGATTCCCTGTGTCCGTGTTTTCCCTGTCGCTACAGGCTGGGCGTGCCCCTTCTGTCTGTTTCTCTCTGTTCCCCCACTTCAGGTTCAGCCTCAGCCTATCGCCTTTCCCCCTTGTTGCATGCATTCCGCACCAGTCAATTAGTCAATCACTCTCGGTTACATTCCTCACGCTTTCGTTATTGTTTTCAATTTCACTCCCTTACTTAAACCTCCCGCTGGCTGCTATTCGGTGCCAGTTCGTTAACGTACTTCGTGTGTATCCTGGTCTCCTGTTTTCTGGTACTATTCACTGAAAGCTCTGTTGTGGGTTTTTCCCTGTTAAACTCCTTGGTTCCAAGACCAGTGTTTTGTAGTTATCCAGCCTGTAGCAGTCAAGTCCCCCTGTATGTGTTGCGGTACCCCTGCTACTAATTAACGTTGCCTGCGCAGTTGGGTGCTCTGCCTCCAGCCCAGTTCCTGTTGGACCCCCCGGTCCAGATCCCGTTCCCATGATCCAGTTCCTGTTGGACCTCCCGGTCCAGATCCAGTTCAGTTCCGGTTCGGAACCCACCTCCTGTTTCAAGTCCAGTTCCGGTTCGGAACTACCCTCCGTTCCCGTGATCCAGTTCCTGTTGGACCTCCCGGTCCAGATCCAGTCCGGTTCCGGTTCGGAACTCACCTCCTGTATCAAGTCCAGTTCCGGTTCGGAACACCCTTCGTTCCCGTGATCCAGTTCCTGTTGGACCTCCCGGTCCAGATCCAGTCCAGTTCCGGTTCGGAACTCACCTCCTGTATCAAGTCCAGTTCCGGTTCGGAACTACCCTGCGTTCCCGTGATCCAGTTCCTGTTGGACCTCCCGGTCCAGATCCGGTCCAGTTCCGGTTCGGAACAAACCTTCGTTCCCGTGATCCAGTTCCTGTTGGACCTCCCGGTCCAGATCCAGTCCAGTTCCGGTTCGGAACTCACCTCCCGTATCAAGTCCAGTTCCGGTTCGGAACAACCCTTCGTTCCCGTGATCCGGTTCCAGTGTGGGCCTCCTGGTCCAGTACAAGTCCAGCTCCGGCTTGGAGCAGTTCGCTACATCCTCGATCCTCTTTACTATTGTGTTAAACTTGTGTTGAGCTTGGGACTACCCCAAAGCTCATAATAAATCCTCATTTCTGTTTCCCTGTCTCTTGGTCGTTGCATTTGGGTTCAGCCCGTGTTTGGTTCGTGACACACAGTGTGGTATTAATATTGAAAAATATACACCAAAATGCTGTACAATGACAACATTGTTATTGCTATTCCTCGAAACAAAGTAGGATGGTGTTAAGAACATTCTTTTTGTAACACACTTACTGGCCATTAGCCAAGCCATTTCTCTTATTTGAATGAAACCTTTTTCTTTTCTTTTTTACAATGACATTTCCTTGTCAAAATAGGAAAACAAAATAGGGTGGTGTCTCTTTCTGTAACACACTTTCTAGCCATCTTAGCCATTTCTCTTCAACAAAGGAAAAACAAAAAACAAAGACATTCTCTTTTTTTCTCTTTTCTATCAAACCAAAAGAACATGGCCTACACAATTACATGTGGCCCTCTTCTCTACTCATCCTTTAGCCAGTTGCTGAGGCAAACCAACTTGTCCACATTTTCTGAGAGTAAAGCTGACCGCTTCTTTTGCACAATGTGACCTGCTAGTGAGAAGAGTCTTTCACATGGAACTGAGGATGCAGGAGTGGCTAGATATTTCCGAGCCAGCGGGGTCAGCTTGTCATGGGCTCCTGCATGTGATGACCACCACTGCAAGGGACAGTCCGTCATATCAATGGTGGGCTCTGCTCTGTACCTGTGTAAGGCTCTGTCAGGCTGTACCTCTTCTTCATCTGATTCTGAATCTGAGCCCAGCTGTAGAAGAAGGTTCATTTTCTTCTTGGGTGGCCCATCTTCAGAAGTGTGTGGAGATCTTGTAGGTGATTCACGCAGCAGGTCTCCAAGTGTGGTCCACACCTCTTCTCTGTCTGCCTTGGGCACGCTCTTCAAGTCTTTAAAACGTGGATCCAGTGCGGTTGCAATCTTGAGCCATGCATTGTTGGTGTGTTCTTGGCGGGAGGCTAGGTCTTCCTTGAATTCTGTCTTAAATCTCAACACGTATGCAGGGTCCTCATCAGAAACTTCCATTACACGGCGCAAGTGGCAGAGGGCAGGTAGTACCACTGAGCAGGAGACATAGGCCTCCCCACCCAGGATCTGAGTCACATACCTGCAGTGGAACACACACACACACACAGAGAGAGAGAGACAGACAGACAGACACACACACACACACACACACACACACACACACAGAGAGAGAGAGAGAGACAGACAGACACACACACACACAGAGAGAGAGACAGACAGACACACACACACACACACAGAGAGACAGACAGACACACACAGACACACACAGAGACAGACAGACAGACACACACACACACTCTCACAGAGACAGACAGACACACACACACACACACAGAGAGAGAGACAGACAGACACACACACACACACACACACAGAGACAGACAGACAGACAGACAGACACACACACACACACACACAGAGAGAGAAGGAGAGAGACAAGTAAATTACTTGAACGCAAGTCGTTGCATTTAATAGTAGATTAACGTTTGGTTTAATAATTTAATTTCAGCCTACAATGAATGGCCACAATATATGATGGAAGGCTTACCGGCAGGGCTCTAGAAGGGTCTCCAGTTTCTGGAGTTTATCCCATTCTGCTGGCGTCAGCATAACGAGATTATGCTGCTGTTGATCCAGGGTTGCTTTTATTGCTGCTTGATTGGGGATGATGCGTTTGACCATTTCAAGTGTGGAATTCCACCGCGTGGGAACGTCTTGAATCAGTGGCTCCTGCTGCTGTCCGAGTTTCACCTGCTCTGCATTCAGCTCCGCTATGTTTGCTGGGCTGTGTTTAAAATGTCCCACAAGTTTTCGACACTTGGCTAACGCAGCAACAAATCCGCTGTCAGCGAGACTCACAGTGATGCTTCTCTGTATGACGTGAGCTATACAGGGCATATGCTCATACGGTAGAATACGAGCCGCAGCAATCATATTGCGTGCACTGTCAGTCCCGATGGTTGTGACTTTCTTTTCAATTTCCCACTTGCGTGCTACAGTTTGAAACTGTTCTGCACATGCCTGAGCAAAGTGACGTTCTTCTGTTTTCATTATAGTTAGCGCAAAGGACTGCAATTCCCATGTTTTAGTGATTTGATGTGCAGTGACTCCCAAGTAATTTGTGTTACTCACTGACGTCCAGTGGTCTCCCGTCAGGGCGACATATTCCGCTTGAGCTAAAGCCTCCTCTTTTTTCCCCTTCTCAGTTTCATAGAGTGCGTGGATTCTAGTCATTATTGTGCCTCTGCATGGTGGCTTGTAGGATGTATCGAGGGACGCTACTTTCAAAACATCGGCGAAGCCCTTGTCTTCAACGATGGAAATCGGTCTACAGTCCTTTGCGACCCATTTGGCAATTATGTTGGTTAATTTATCCGAGTTGGACTTACTTACTGGTCTGCGTTCATTCAGGGTTGTCTGACGCAGGCCAGGTGTAGCACTGGAAACCCCAACAAGTGCATGCTTAGCGTTGAGATGGTACTTTAAGCTTGAACAGCTTCGGTGAAACTGAAACTCTTTCTTGCAGTATGTACAAATTACTATTTGTTTATTCATTGTTCCATCTTTGTTTTTTTTAAACTCAAACCCATCCAGAGGGCCAACCTGTTCGTCTTGCTCCATGCTGTGACTTGTTAGCATCCGCTCGCCGCTCAGCTGCACACTGGAGCGACATTCGGGTGGAATTATGGGATGTATGGGTGGGGGGCTCTGCGCATGCGTTAAATGCGTCAAATATTTTAACGTGATTAATTACAAAATTTAATTACCGACGTTAACGCGTTAATTTTGACAGCCCTAATATATATATATATATATATACGTACTCTGGAATTAAGACAAATAATCTTGTATGGCGTATTTTTAATTCAAACATTTTCATTTAAAGGCAAACAATTTGCATGAGGTTAATGAGAGAATTCTGCTTTTATTACAAATAAGAATTTCTGGATTTATTATACCATTTAGTCTGAATTGTTTGTATTCAATCTAATATTGGAATATAAAGCCAAAATGGTGCCTCAAATTATTAAAGGTGATAGAAAACTTAAATAGTTTACCAACAGCCTTGTGCAACATACATGCCCCTCTCAAATCAGCCATTTTAGTATAAGTCTCCTCAAGTATTTTGGACACCTGTGTATAATACAATTTATACAACATAGTTTAATACATTTTCCAAGTGTAATGCAATGTTTGAAAAAAAATGTGATAATTAAAACTGAACAGATAACCATGACTGAAATCTACAAACCACTAATTGCAATTATGGAATACACATTACGCACAGGCCATTCTTGAGCAAAAGAAAATATTTTTTAATATGTTTTTTATCAGAGAACATTTTAACTCGGTGTAGACTGAGGTCTGTCATAAAACATAAGACGTGTTTCAGACCATGAAATATATACGCCTGTGCTTCACCTGCTTTATGAAATGATTAAGTCATGCTCATTTAAGAACAATATGACCACTGCAATTACATTAACATATAACTACTTACATCTGAAAATACCAACACTAACACTGCTATGGTAAACTACAGAAAACTTTCTTTTTTTTGTCATGATTTACCCTTGAGTAGTCAGCATCCTCTGTGATACTGATGGTCCTCCGACCCATCCCTGCCTGCAGAAGGGTCAATACTTATGCATTTTTTGGGGTTTTGTCCATATTTCTGTGAACAAGGTAAAACTGCACTGGAAAACACCTGACAGGATTGGGCCTTCTTTTCAGGTCAACATAAGTGGAGTGTGGTCACTTTCTTCCCACAGTCAAATTTCTGTGAAACAGTCCTGGGAAGGATCTATAGAAAAGTGGAATCATAGATAAGACAGAAATACATTTAAAAGAAATACGTTCAAAGAGATGTTGTAAAATCATCCCTCGTTTCGTCTATTATAAGCAAAGTCCACCTTCCTGTACCTATAATAGTTACAAAAATTCGTTTTTAAAAATCATATTCTCACAATCCTGTCACCGATACTTAAATTTAACCCAGGCCCTCTGACACAAGTTTATTGTCTGCTCTTTTATTGTGTGATAATCAGGCTGAAAGAAAGCTCTTCCTTTCTGGGCACAAACATTTGAATTGTCTGAATAATAATACAAACCTTGTCATACTTTGCTCCACTGTTGGAGTCTGTGTCTGCTGTTGAACTGCTTGGCCAGAAGTCTGCCTCTGGTGCTGTGTTTGCTGTTGAACTGCTTGGCCAGAAGTCTGCCTTTGGTGCCGTGTCTGCTGTTGAACTGCTTGGCCAGAAGCCTGCCTCTGGTGCTGTGTCTGCTGTGGAACTGCTTGGCCAGAAGCCTGCCTCTGGTGCTGTGTCTGCTGTGGAACTGCTTGGCCACCAGTCTGCCGCTGGTGTTCAAAATCTGCAGACAATTCCTTAATATTTCAAGCACAACAGTACAATAAACATATTACCTGTTCTTATGCTGATTGCCATTTTAAACATATAAAGTACATATAATTTGGTGCCTTAAATCATCAGTCACATGAAACAAGTTTTTTAAATTGGATTATTTATGGCATTTTCACCCTCACCAAGAACTCGAGATATACAAGTCTTGACACTGTAGAATCCGCAATTACTAGACCAATGAGGGAATAGCTCGGAGCGAAGGTTTAAACGTGATGTATTCCACTTTTGCTGTGGGAAAAGGTAAAAGTTATTTAGAAATATTATTATTTTATTTACTCGTTTATCTGACTCCATTTATAATTATAATTTAGAATTTTGGTTAAACATGCGTGGAGCTCGGAGTGGTTACACTCAACTCGCCCTTAGGTACCATCATTACTTCAATATATGTTTGCCGGAATCAACATTATTGCTGAAGCTCAGTTCGGTGGCGAACGCAGAGGTTGGGGGTCTAGTCAACACAATACATGATATTCATTTATCATAGATAGTTGCGAGCCCCAGTCTGAGTACATTTAAAGGGCTCCTTAAGGCAAATTTGACAAGAACCGGCGTAAAACGCCCATGGGTTCCCATATCAAATCACCAGAACCTGGCTCCTTAAGGCAAATTTGACAAGAACCGGCGTAAAACGCCCATGGGTTCCCATATCAAATCACCAGAACCATGCACTACTCTGGGTGTATTTAAAGGGCTCCTTAAGGCAAATTTGACAAGAACCGGCGTAGGACGCCCATGGGTTCCCATATCAAATTACCAGAACCATACACCACCCAACCTTATATTTGGACCGTCACTTGTCTGCCTACCCAACTTGAGTACGCCACGTCTGTACCAGGCCGCTGATCAGTCGGTCCTGGGTCAGAATTGTCCCCCTGAGTCTTCAGTCGTAATTTAGGCTGAAAAGGGTATAAGATGGATGAGAGCCACGCACGTTAAATATAAAAAGAATTGGATAACAGGCAGGGAGGTCATTAGCTTGGAACGCTGCAGCTCAGATCATGCAGACAATTGAAGCTGGAAAAAGGATTAAAAGAAAGATGCAGTTGATATGAAAACATGGTAATTTATTAATGACAAATAATCACTGGTTAAAACTGTGAGAGCAAACACGAATACATTCAATGCCTATAACTAAACACAGGATAACATGCTGTCAAGACAAATAAACATGAACAAGTTCACAAACAAAGTATATCACCAAGTGATTCCGTACGGTGTGACTATGGTACCAGGAGAACTGTTAAGCAGATTCTCCTCGAATATCCCTTTGGGATCTCCTTAAATGCAGTACAGCGCCGGTATGCACACTCCACAAGTCCCTTTGTTTTTCCAAATAAGGTCTGGCAGGAAGAGAAGTTTCAACACCCAGGGACCCCCCTCCAGGGAGAGAAACAGAGTCTACCTCTCCCAATCTAGTGACAGTAATAAGACTCTTTGAACGACGGCGCGTGATCTTATGATCATCTCTATCATATCTAGATATCCGGTGAGGTCCCGGTGATGGCCACTCTTGGTTCCAGATATTTATATGGACAAGCGCATCCCTGATAACCTATACAATCCTCCTTTCACATTCTTTATTTCTCCCCCTCCTATACTTTCACATACCACACATTTCAATTAGTATTATCCAGGTTCACCACATTTATCATATTATCCACAATTACTTTATACTTCCACAATTACCAATTTACATGCACATACATATGATTCAATATACATATACAGCTTTGTTTAATGTGTTCACCATTCAGTCCAGAATCTAGGCCGTAAAAGTCCTGTGAGTTCCCAGCGTCATTCGGATGCCGTTTCCTTCTGATGTCCAGTTGTAGGCTCAACCCCAGCTGTAGTTTACGAGGCCGTGAGAGGTCAGAGGAACAGGTTCTCAGGCCACCAGGTAAATTGTTTTATTGCACCCTCAAGGAAATCACCACCAGCTGCAAGGGTTTATGACTGATAACACCTTTTTCAGTCTTACAACACAACGTTAAATAAGGGTTGCTTTTAGCTCGTAAAAAGTTAAAAACACTTCAATCCTCAGTCTAGCCGTCTCGGCCAGGGTATTCTGCAGCAGAGACACCACCCGCCGTGCAGCATCATGCAACTCACCCTATCATAATGCAATCCACAAAACATTTAAAATGTTTTTTTATTTTATTTTAAAAAGCAATATCAATTTCACTTAACACGAGAAATTAACGAGTGGCCGCCGCGGTAGTACAGCGGTAAGAGCACTGACTTTCAGTCAGCGCAGTTGTACTCCGAGGATCGGGGTTCGCGCCCCGGTCCTGCCATATCCGAGCGTGGCCGGTGCCCTGTGGAAGCGGCAATTGGCGGCCGCTTCCGGGTGGGGGGAGGGGCTCGGAGAGAATCGCTGCGCACGGATGACCCAGGGCGAGTTGGAGTCACGGTCAGGAGCTCGAGGAGTCGCGCCCTGTAGAGGACGTGGCGCCCTCATTCCTACTACTACTACCGGTTGACGGGGTTGTGTAGCGGTGGTTCTCTAGCGGTTGCTACATGGGGGGGAATTGAATTAGAATAGGGGTTCAATTGGCTACTAAATTGGGAGAAAAAGGGAAAAATCAGAAAACAAAATTTAAAAAAAATTTTTTTAAAGAAATTAACGAGTGGATAGATTACGCCTGGATAAAACGTTGGCTAGCTAGCTAGCTAACTAACTTTGCCTTAGGCTATTTGCTATTGCTAATATTAGCTACATGAGTGACCAGTCGGTCAGTAGCCTACAAATTACATTTTCTAAGTAGCAATTTTAAGCTAAAGACATTGTGTATAGTAGGCTACAGTCGCCATTACCAAAATATATCCTATTTTCGTAATACATAACTCAGTTGTAGCAAGTGTGTAATGAAACATAATTTCGGTAGTTTACATGCCACACTTGCCTCCAACATTCTGTCAAGTTTTGCCAGTAGCTACCAAAAAAGGGTATTATATATATATAGCTAGGCTAGTGACCAATCAAAGGAGTGGAGACATCAGCCACTATGTATCCCATCCCCGCCCCCAAAGTCTCAAAAATAAACTTGTAGTGATGGGCAGTACGTGAACGAACGAATCTTTTTGAACTAATCTTTAAAGTGAACTGAGTGTACCGGATCATCACTCTGAATGATTTGTTCATATGCTTGCGTGCGCGTCAGCTAACGTTATAGCTAAAGGCGGGCCTGATAGTCGGAATGAAACATCTGATGGAAGGAAACCTCGCTGGTTGCCATGAGGAAGCCTATCACAATTCAGTGAGAACAGGTGGGATTTTAAAAGGAACTGTAGCGAACTGTACTGACCACAGACTACCCCTACTACCACAGTTCAGTGAGTCCTACTGAACTGACTCCTATATGAACTGCTGACTACCGCACCGCAGTAGCCTACATAATTGTCAACCGAATCAGTTACTCTATGCATAGGCTACGGGCTACTCAGTAGCCTAATAAATTAGTTAGCAACAAATGGCTATTTTTTTTCCAACTATTTTTTGGTACAGTTTCACATTTAAAAAATATAGCCTGCAATCTTACAAAATGATCGGAACCTGTAGCCTACCTGTAGGTCTACTGGCATCTGACGTCCACCCAACCAGGGCCGGCTCTGATCAATTGGCTGCCCTAGGCATGATTTTATCTGGCGCCCCCTTGCATCACAGTTTATTCACTACCAATAACATGCACTCACACTTTTGTTTTCACATTTTTCTTTTACTGAAAATAACCCACAAAATCAAACAGTTAACATCAAAACAGTGAACAAGTGACATTATTATTATAGATATTTACAATATATTATCTTTAATATATATATTAAAGAAACCAGTAGCCTACTGCCATAAATAAAGTAAGGTAAAATATAATTACAATTAACTTAGTAAAATAAAGTAAAATAAATAAAGAAATAATTGCACACAAATAATTGCACACAAACACAAAAGGCACACAAGCACAAGGCTTCGACTTGTAACAGACTTAGAAGCCCCCTCATCAAGCTCACTTTACCTACAGTCTTACTTTCCTAACCTTTCTTGCAGCAAAGTCATCTATGACATCATCATAAGACAACTGTTTTGAGACCACATGATTTATGCTTATGATGGAAAGTCCACTGAGACGTTCTTGCACCATAGTAGATCTCAGGTAAATTTTGGTGAGCTTGAGCTTAGAGAACAGTCAAAATTGAGCACAATTTAATCTATAAAGTTAAACATTGTCCGAAAAAATATTGCGTATATTATAAGTGTCATTTGAAACCGTTAATCACATTCTTCAATAACCAAATCGTATTTTAAATGCCGCTGAAATGTGTGGCACTTTGCGCCTTGCATTATGAACATTGCACATTATCCTACAAAACATGACAACTCACTAAATAAAAGTTAACAAATAACATTTATTGAAAACAATATTCAACGTAACAAAACATTTTTAGGAAACGTGCCTGATTATTACAACGGCATTTTCATTGGGTGAACGCGATCGCATAGCAAATACAGTAAAAAATAATAATCGGTCATCAGAAAAGCTACCAATAATAGGAACACAAAAAAATAACAATTAGGCCTACTGATCGACGTGACATTAGATTAGTTTTATTGGGCTATTCAACAACGCGATAGGCCTACTTACTCTTTCCACCTCGCTGGTTTAATTTGCAGGGCGAACAGGCTAATGCGTTTTGTTTTTTTCCTTCGTTTTTTTAAATTATTTTTTTAATCCGGCGTTGTTAACGTTAGGAACGGATTCTCGTTTTTTTATAAAGCAACATTTGACCATGAAACATTAAGTTTCAGTGCAAATTATGTAAATATGTAATTTAAATGTGTACATTAATAAAATAGTAAGTTTAACCGACTAGCATTTCTGGTGCCGACTACCGAGGGTAGCAACGTTTAATCGGCTAGTCGACTAAACGCGCACATCCCTAGTTCTAAATGTCTGTGACTGTTAAATCACAACCAGCTCTGTGATTTTCTTCTTTATCATATGGCTCTTAGTTGTCATAAATCTTCTATTTTGTCATCTTCACATAATTTGTTCATTATCAACATGGAAAAGACCATTCCCATCTCTCATAGAGAACATAATGGAATACACGGTTCAATGCACTAGCGCCATACGGCGGCTCCGCACTGAATGGACTCAAAATGGCGTCAAATCGTTAGTTGTCGCTACTCTCTCTATAAAGGGACTCTACTTCAACCCAAGCGCCCCCGGTACCGGGGCAGGATGCGCCTAAAGTCAGAGAGCACTAGACAATTCATTTCATCACATTAACGTTACTGTACCTCTGCCCTTTTCATGTTGTTCCTCCTCTTCTTTCCTTCCCTGAGCACCGGACAGCTTTGGTCTTTTCGACATGTTGATTCCATATAATGCGAGAGTCACGTCAGATAGCCACACTTTACCATTGCCCAGAGATGGAGCGCAGGTAAAGTCTAATTGCCTGGCTGGAGGGGGGCGGGGTGACATGAACTAAGAAATTATTATTATTTAATAGGCTATGCTATAGAGCTACGCTGGTTGTTGTGGGGTTATTTAATATTTCGAAATAACAGTGTTAACTAGTAGTATTAGTCAAAAATTATTTAAATTATTTTATTTTTTTAAAAGCGAAACTTTTTTTTTTTCCCCCATTTGTTGCGCCCCCTCTGAGTGGTGGCGCTGTCAGGCCAAAATGTGTCCGGGAGCCAAAATGTGTCCAGGCACGTCATCGGAATGCTTGGAATGTCGTTGCTATGCCAACAGCATTGTGACGCGTAGCATTGTGACGAGTTCGCACTTGCTTTGACCTCAGAATCGCTGGGTGACAAGCTGGCACTTGCTTTTATCCTACAAAACATGACAACAACTCACTAAATAAAAGTTAACAAATAACATTTATTGAAAACAATATTCAACTTAACAAAATATTTTTAGGAAACGTGCCTGATTATTACAACGGCATTTTCATTGGGTGAACGCGATCGCATAGCAAATACAGTAAAAAAAATAATAATCGGTCATCAGAAAAACTACCAATAGGCCCACAAAAAAATAACAATTAGGCGTACTGATCAACGTGACATTAGATTAGTTTTATTGGGCTATTCAACAACGCGATAGGCCTACTTACTCTTTCCACCTCGCTGGTTTAACTTGCAGGGCGAACAGGCTAATGCGTTTTTTTTTTTTTTAATCCGGCGTTGTTAACATTATTAACGGATGCTCGTTTTTTTATAAAGCAACATTTGACCAGGAAACTACTATGTAGTATTGCTAGCTAGTTAGTTTCAGTAAAAGACTATCTACTTCAAAATGAATCACTAGCTAACACAATCTAAAATCGAAAACAATTAACAATATAAAGCACAGTAGCCTATACAAAAGGATATTATAAAAGTTATCTGATATAGATCTGTCTATCTCCGGCGATTCTGAGGTGAAATGAATCACCAACACAATCTAAAATCGAAAACAATTAACAATATAAAGCTTAGTAGCCTATACAAAGGGAAATTATAAAGGTTATCTGAGTGATAGTGATGGTTATTTGAGTGATGTAGTGATCTATCTCCGTCCAACGATCTCCGGCGATTCTGAGGTCAAAGCAAGTGCAAGCTCGTTACAATGCTATCGCGTCACAATGCTCGCGTGTCTGTTGGCATAGCAACGACATTCCAAGCATTCCGATGCCTTGCCCGGACACATTTTGGCTCCCGGACACATTTTGGCCTGACAGCGCCCTTAGCATTTGCATATACTGCCTATGCCAAAAACCGGCTCTGTTTGACTGGAATCATTTTGCACAATATCTACGAATGATAGACTGAACTATGAGTAGCTATAGTGAACTGATCATGCATGCTGTTGGAATATTCGTGCGCTTGCGAAACTGACCCCAGTGAACGAATCACATAGTCAGTGACTAGAATCTTTTTTACAAAGGTACTGAACTGAACGATTCGAATCAGTAAAGTGATTCGTAATTTCCACCACTATAAACTTGGCGAGCGAGCGAGAGCAAACCAATTTCGAGCGAGAGCAAACCAAGTTCGCACGCCCACAGCTCCGTGCTCGCGCGGATGGTTCTCTGCTCGCTCGCGTCACAGCTCCACGCTCGCAGATGGGCTTTCTGCTCGCTCGCTTCATTGCTCCACACGCGCGGACACTGCTCTGTGCGCTCGCTTCACAATTCCACGCGCGCGCTATTTATGGAACTAAATAAACGCCATACAAATATTCCGCTGTTTTTTCTCGTGTCGATTCGCACACGCTTAATTTGTGATTCAGAGAGTAGGGTATAGCTGCAGCCTGCAGACTCCAAGAAACGCCCCCAACACACTACGGTGGCCTCGGGGGATCCTGTTGGTTCGCTGCTGTTAATCCGAAACAAAATTATGCACGCTAATATAAATGGGTATACACTGAAAGTCTGAAAGTATTTAAATATATGTAAACCAGCTAAACAGTCATTTATATCCATATCCATTCCATCCACTGTTACCACTCATATTTCTGTCATGAGCCAAGTGAATTACGAACGTTAGCTTGCTTGTGACAAGTGCTATATATTTTTACAATACAAACTAGTGAAAATGAACATGGCCGGGGGTCTATTGAAGAAGTCACTAGTTTATAATAGATAAAGTGCTAGAATTGATAAAAACTTTCAGAATTACTCGATTGCGTTCGGCCGCAAAACGGCTCTTAAATTACAGCGTTCACTTTTTTCAATGGGATAATATGGAGCTCTGTCTGAAGATATTCATATCGAAAGCCAGCGGTCCAGATTGAGCAATTTACATTATTATGTCGTTGTATGGAAGACAAAAGTATAATCATTTCGGAATATTTTATGAATGAAACTCATTGGTTAATGCAATTTAGAACTGTTCAATGAACCTATGTGTAGTAACCTAATTGTAATTTTGAATTTGTTATTTTGTATTTCTGAATCATTATTGCTTTATCATTCGGCAGGTTATCATTCGAGTAAGCTTTTTACCACCAGTTGTGCCAGCCGTCTCATTTTGTTCATTATTAAACCCTCCAGAATAAAACAGAAAAACCCCTCTTTTTAAAATGTCACTTCTAGATTCTTTAGTGCAACAATAGCATTTTAATAGGCTGCGTTGGCCTATTGGAATAGGAAAACGACTTTCAGCACAATACATTGTATAGCTTTTTCTCTCAATTAAAACCTAACTTAATTTTTTTTTTTTAAATTGCACATATTGACAGACATGATTGTTCACGTCAATTTGTTGGCCTAACTAATGGGCATGTTGGAGTTACATATACAGCTCTGGAATAAATAGATAAACTAAAGCGATTCAGCAAACTAACTTACGTAGGACACACGCGTTGCTATGATAACGTAGGCTGTTGTGAAAGTTTCATCCACTATCTCAGCCCGTATCTGTAATTTTTAATTATTAATTGACTTACTTTTCTCTGTTAGATCCGTTCAGCTGTAAGGTTGCCAAGTGCCAACTCGATGTGATGAAATTCCTTCGGTTTTGTTTTTTAAACACCCGCCCAACCTAGCTACGAACCATTTTCAACTCTAGATATATATCTGAAGGGGCGTGTCTTGTAGGCAGGGGCGTGTCTTGGAGGGCGTTTTTTGGAGTCTGCAGCTGCGGCTATGTATCCTCGCCCTGCGTTGCTCTTTGCGTCGCTGCGCGTGTTTCTTGTTTCTTGCGTACCAGGCCTATACCCTGCTGGGTGTAACAGGGTGTCTGATTTTTAGCTAAATTAAACCATGGTTTTATTTGATTGGCTACAATGAAAACAACAAATGATGATACACCTAATGATGATGGTTGTTCAAATACAAACTAGATTTTGATAACAATATAGCAGCTCTTAACACATGTATGGCCAGGCCTAATGATGATGGCTGTTCACATAGGTATCCAAAACTAGATTTTGATAACAATAGCTGCACCTATGAACAATTATAACCACATCTAATGATGATGGCCGTTAAATAGGTAGGCTATACAAACTTGCCCAGAAAAAGTATAATCATTTCGGAATATTTTATGAATGAAACTCATTGGTTAATGCAATTTAGAACTGTTCAATGAACCTATGTGTAGTAACCTAATTGTAATTTTGAATTTGCTATTTTGTATTTCTGAATCATTATTGCTTTATCATTCGGCAGGTTATCATTCGAGTAAGCTTTTTACCACCAGTTGTGCCAGCCGTCTCATTTTGTTCATTATTAAACCCTCCAGAATAAAACAGAAAAACCCCTCTTTTTAAAATGTCACTTCTAGATTCTTTAGTGCAACAATAGCATTTTAATAGGCTGCGTTGGCCTATTGGAATAGGAAAACGACTTTCAGCACAATACATTGTATAGCTTTTTCTCTCAATTAAAACCTAACTTAATTTTTTTTTTTTAAATTGCACATATTGACAGACATGATTGTTCACGTCAATTTGTTGGCCTAACTAATGGGCATGTTGGAGTTACATATACAGCTCTGGAATAAATAGATAAACTAAAGCGATTCAGCAAACTAACTTACGTAGGACACACGCGTTGCTATGATAACGTAGGCTGTTGTGAAAGTTTCATCCACTATCTCAGCCCGTATCTGTAATTTTTAATTATTAATTGACTTACTTTTCTCTGTTAGATCCGTTCAGCTGTAAGGTTGCCAAGTGCCAACTCGATGTGATGAAATTCCTTCGGTTTTGTTTTTTAAACACCCGCCCAACCTAGCTACGAACCATTTTCAACTCTAGATATATATCTGAAGGGGCGTGTCTTGTAGGCAGGGGCGTGTCTTGGAGGGCGTTTTTTGGAGTCTGCAGCTGCGGCTATGTATCCTCGCCCTGCGTTGCTCTTTGCGTCGCTGCGCGTGTTTCTTGTTTCTTGCGTACCAGGCCTATACCCTGCTGGGTGTAACAGGGTGTCTGATTTTTAGCTAAATTAAACCATGGTTTTATTTGATTGGCTACAATGAAAACAACAAATGATGATACACCTAATGATGATGGTTGTTCAAATACAAACTAGATTTTGATAACAATATAGCAGCTCTTAACACATGTATGGCCAGGCCTAATGATGATGGCTGTTCACATAGGTATCCAAAACTAGATTTTGATAACAATAGCTGCACCTATGAACAATTATAACCACATCTAATGATGATGGCCGTTAAATAGGTAGGCTATACAAACTTGCCCAGAAAAAGTATAATCATTTCGGAATATTTTATGAATGAAACTCATTGGTTAATGCAATTTAGAACTGTTCAATGAACCTATGTGTAGTAACCTAATTGTAATTTTGAATTTGCTATTTTGTATTTCTGAATCATTATTGCTTTATCATTCAGCAGGTTATCATTCGAGTAAGCTTTTTACCACCAGTTGTGCCAGCCGTCTCATTTTGTTCATTATTAAACCCTCCAGAATAAAACAGAAAAACCCCTCTTTTTAAAATGTCACTTCTAGATTCTTTAGTGCAACAATAGCATTTTAATAGGCTGCGTTGGCCTATTGGAATAGGAAAACGACTTTCAGCACAATACATTGTATAGCTTTTTCTCTCAATTAAAACCTAACTTAATTTTTTTTTTTTAAATTGCACATATTGACAGACATGATTGTTCACGTCAATTTGTTGGCCTAACTAATGGGCATGTTGGAGTTACATATACAGCTCTGGAATAAATAGATAAACTAAAGCGATTCAGCAAACTAACTTACGTAGGACACACGCGTTGCTATGATAACGTAGGCTGTTGTGAAAGTTTCATCCACTATCTCAGCCCGTATCTGTAATTTTTAATTATTAATTGACTTACTTTTCTCTGTTAGATCCGTTCAGCTGTAAGGTTGCCAAGTGCCAACTCGATGTGATGAAATTCCTTCGGTTTTGTTTTTTAAACACCCGCCCAACCTAGCTACGAACCATTTTCAACTCTAGATATATATCTGAAGGGGCGTGTCTTGTAGGCAGGGGCGTGTCTTGGAGGGCGTTTTTTGGAGTCTGCAGCTGCGGCTATGTATCCTCGCCCTGCGTTGCTCTTTGCGTCGCTGCGCGTGTTTCTTGTTTCTTGCGTACCAGGCCTATACCCTGCTGGGTGTAACAGGGTGTCTGATTTTTAGCTAAATTAAACCATGGTTTTATTTGATTGGCTACAATGAAAACAACAAATGATGATACACCTAATGATGATGGTTGTTCAAATACAAACTAGATTTTGATAACAATATAGCAGCTCTTAACACATGTATGGCCAGGCCTAATGATGATGGCTGTTCACATAGGTATCCAAAACTAGATTTTGATAACAATAGCTGCACCTATGAACAATTATAACCACATCTAATGATGATGGCCGTTAAATAGGTAGGCTATACAAACTTGCCCAGAAAAAGTATAATCATTTCGGAATATTTTATGAATGAAACTCATTGGTTAATGCAATTTAGAACTGTTCAATGAACCTATGTGTAGTAACCTAATTGTAATTTTGAATTTGTTATTTTGTATTTCTGAATCATTATTGCTTTATCATTCGGCAGGTTATCATTCGAGTAAGCTTTTTACCACCAGTTGTGCCAGCCGTCTCATTTTGTTCATTATTAAACCCTCCAGAATAAAACAGAAAAACCCCTCTTTTTAAAATGTCACTTCTAGATTCTTTAGTGCAACAATAGCATTTTAATAGGCTGCGTTGGCCTATTGGAATAGGAAAACGACTTTCAGCACAATACATTGTATAGCTTTTTCTCTCAATTAAAACCTAACTTAATTTTTTTTTTTTTAAATTGCACATATTGACAGACATGATTGTTCACGTCAATTTGTTGGCCTAACTAATGGGCATGTTGGAGTTACATATACAGCTCTGGAATAAATAGATAAACTAAAGCGATTCAGCAAACTAACTTACCAGTGGCGGGCCGTCAGGGCCAGCAAGGCCTTCTCTGCTGGCCTAAACATCATCAGAATATAAATTTAATTTTGATATATTTTTTCCACAAATATGTATTAAATTATTCCCCATAGTCTATTCTCTTCATTTCATAGCTTTCCTCTTGGTTGCGCTGCTTCCAGCCTCAGATCGAGATTTGGAGGGCTGGCCTTTATGTTAGAGCTTTTATCCAATCATATTTCAGCCATAATGTGTTGCCAGGGTCCAAGAAATCTGCCCTTAGGCCTTCAGAATAAACATTGCGGGCCCCTGTAGCTTAAAGTGAACGGAACGTTAACTGTGGCGTTAACCAATCAGATTTCGAGTTGGCGAGACCGGGGCCAGCTAGCAGGCGTACGATAACGTCAGCACGTGCACGTCTTTTGATTGGATACGCACTTCGCACTATTGAGAGGCAGAGCTCTGCAGAGCAAACTGAACTTGAATGAGCTCATTTGTGTAGATTTCTACAAGCTGTTTTTTTTCAACCCACAATGGCTGAAGGAGGAGAAGAGATCGATTTGGTCGCAGATATAATTACAACGTCATTTTCAAGACGAACCTTTCAAGAAAAGCTAGACATCGTCAGAAGAGAACGACCAACCCCGACGCTAGCGAGCCGACGCTAGCGAGTCAAAGTGGACATTCAAGGCTAGGAATACACTTTCACCACTGTCGCAAATATATCCTCATGAGCAAATGCTAATTATTTGTTTGTTTTCTTTTATTTTCAGTGAATAGTTTATGTGTCTTTATCGTCACGTTTCTTAAATGAAACTGCTTTGGGTGCGACAATGCGCTGTTTAGCGAACAAACTTGTTAAAGCTAACATACTTTTGGTGGATTTAATAAAACTTTGTAGAAGACTAATCCCTTAAAAGCGCCTTTTATTTTAAAGTTTTGACAGTATCCAAGCGATCTTAAAGCTGGTAGTTTAACACTCTTAATTGTAAATGCGGATTTATTGATTATAAATGCTTCGGAAATATGAATAACTCTGTTGTACTTGACTATGTTAAGGTGATGCAACGCCCGGTTATACTGCGTTTCTGTCTAAATGTATAGTTTCTAGAGCCATGGCGTCATAATGATGGTATTAAGAGGTGGAATAATTCAGGTAGGACTGTGTAGGACATCACTGAAGGCCTAGGTGTGAAATGCACGGCCCGCCACTGTAACTTACGTAGGACACACGCGTTGCTATGATAACGTAGGCTGTTGTGAAAGTTTCATCCACTATCTCAGCCCGTATCTGTAATTTTTAATTATTAATTGACTTACTTTTCTCTGTTAGATCCGTTCAGCTGTAAGGTTGCCAAGTGCCAACTCGATGTGATGAAATTCCTTCGGTTTTGTTTTTTAAACACCCGCCCAACCTAGCTACGAACCATTTTCAACTCTAGATATATATCTGAAGGGGCGTGTCTTGTAGGCAGGGGCGTGTCTTGGAGGGCGTTTTTTGGAGTCTGCAGCTGCGGCTATGTATCCTCGCCCTGCGTTGCTCTTTGCGTCGCTGCGCGTGTTTCTTGTTTCTTGCGTACCAGGCCTATACCCTGCTGGGTGTAACAGGGTGTCTGATTTTTAGCTAAATTAAACCATGGTTTTATTTGATTGGCTACAATGAAAACAACAAATGATGATACACCTAATGATGATGGTTGTTCAAATACAAACTAGATTTTGATAACAATATAGCAGCTCTTAACACATGTATGGCCAGGCCTAATGATGATGGCTGTTCACATAGGTATCCAAAACTAGATTTTGATAACAATAGCTGCACCTATGAACAATTATAACCACATCTAATGATGATGGCCGTTAAATAGGTAGGCTATACAAACTTGCCCAGAAAAAGTATAATCATTTCGGAATATTTTATGAATGAAACTCATTGGTTAATGCAATTTAGAACTGTTCAATGAACCTATGTGTAGTAACCTAATTGTAATTTTGAATTTGTTATTTTGTATTTCTGAATCATTATTGCTTTATCATTCGGCAGGTTATCATTCGAGTAAGCTTTTTACCACCAGTTGTGCCAGCCGTCTCATTTTGTTCATTATTAAACCCTCCAGAATAAAACAGAAAAACCCCTCTTTTTAAAATGTCACTTCTAGATTCTTTAGTGCAACAATAGCATTTTAATAGGCTGCGTTGGCCTATTGGAATAGGAAAACGACTTTCAGTACAATACATTGTATAGCTTTTTCTCTCAATTAAAACCTAACTTAATTTTTTTTTTTTTAAATTGCACATATTGACAGACATGATTGTTCACGTCAATTTGTTGGCCTAACTAATGGGCATGTTGGAGTTACATATACAGCTCTGGAATAAATAGATAAACTAAAGCGATTCAGCAAACTAACTTACGTAGGACACACGCGTTGCTATGATAACGTAGGCTGTTGTGAAAGTTTCATCCACTATCTCAGCCCGTATCTGTAATTTTTAATTATTAATTGACTTACTTTTCTCTGTTAGATCCGTTCAGCTGTAAGGTTGCCAAGTGCCAACTCGATGTGATGAAATTCCTTCGGTTTTGTTTTTTAAACACCCGCCCAACCTAGCTACGAACCATTTTCAACTCTAGATATATATCTGAAGGGGCGTGTCTTGTAGGCAGGGGCGTGTCTTGGAGGGCGTTTTTTGGAGTCTGCAGCTGCGGCTATGTATCCTCGCCCTGCGTTGCTCTTTGCGTCGCTGCGCGTGTTTCTTGTTTCTTGCGTACCAGGCCTATACCCTGCTGGGTGTAACAGGGTGTCTGATTTTTAGCTAAATTAAACCATGGTTTTATTTGATTGGCTACAATGAAAACAACAAATGATGATACACCTAATGATGATGGTTGTTCAAATACAAACTAGATTTTGATAACAATATAGCAGCTCTTAACACATGTATGGCCAGGCCTAATGATGATGGCTGTTCACATAGGTATCCAAAACTAGATTTTGATAACAATAGCTGCACCTATGAACAATTATAACCACATCTAATGATGATGGCCGTTAAATAGGTAGGCTATACAAACTTGCCCAGAAAACTCTTTCAACTTAAAGGGTAATTCCACCCAAAAACAACTTTAACCTTATTTAACAGATCAAGGCGCAACTAGTCTCTTTGTGGCTGGCCAAAAAAAAATTCTGTACTGAGATATTTGAATATAAAGTTGAAAATTTGGGCATGTAAATTACATAAAGATGTAGGCGGAGCCAGCGATGGAAGAAAGAAATGCTCCGTTTCTCACTTGTTCACACATCTACCCTGAGATTAAATAGTTTCAAAAAATGTAGGCTACTTCTAACTGTATGTTAAATCTGTTGACTGAACCAAAAGCTTTGTAGTGTCAAAAATTTTTAATAAAAGATGTCCAAGTAACTTCATGTTTTAGTCAATAACTTATTCAACTATATTTGGAATTATACCATATTCTATACAGAAGTAAAGATTCAACTTTGTTATAATGAGTGGTTTGTTTTTGCAACAGCTAGTTTTATTAAAATCTTAATTGGTCTGTTGTCCTAAAAAGTCCATAATAGAAAATTACCTTACACCTTATCAGGATCTGCAGGTATGGCCTGCTGTCCATCATTGTGTTGAGAAGTGGTAAAAGGAATTTCCCTTCTCTAGATGGGACAGTGTATAGCCAGACCTCTACATGGCACATTGCAGCAGACCAGATCACATACAACCAACCCAATGCCATAATAACATGAATGGCATTAACAATTATTAAGCAACACAACCTCTCTACAGTGTTGTACATCCATCTTACAAATTGTTGCAAGATTAATGATAAGATGGTTGTTCTTGTTCTTATTATGATCATGGGTTGGTTAGATTTGGGTGGTTTGGTCCCCAGAACAAAACAGATACATTACACCAGCAAATAAGCAAAGACAACATTTTCAGAATATTTATTTCACACACTATGATGACATTCACAAAAGGTAAATACACTGTAGGACAATTCCCCTCCACCACTATTCTAGCCACAAGGACACCAGGGTTCTTTCTGTCATTTTGTATGTTTATTGTCAAATTTGAAATATATGAACAATGATTGGTGACAGATATTGATACTGGAATACATCTTATGCAAATGCAATTCTATTTATCCATACATTACCATAACTGGTTAGGAAAATGTCATCTTTCTGGATCAGGCAAGCTAACTGCAGACTGACGTCTACTCAAACACGCCCTGTGCTTTTATTTTGAAAATGTTGCTCGTTGGTGGGTTACACAGGAAGTTTCGGTAGCTTCACGCTGAAGCGCGAATTCTTTAAAATGGTGGATACAAAGTTCGCAATCACTTTTCTTAAAAGAAGCAACAATTATTTTAAGTATTATTTCGATAGTGGTTTTGTTTTACTGTAACTAACTTGGACGTGTGAAAATTAATGCAACGTTTACTTGAGGCAGAGGGGACTGGATAACCTGGTTGGACAGCCAAGCTATTCATTCGTATATATAAAACGTTATATAAAAAACATTCGCGTTTTAAACATTTGATGTTGGAATTATCTTGGCGTCGAACTACAAAATAAGAATGTTGGATGCTAGAGAATGTCTCAGAGATGGTAAGCGGTTTTTTATTTTATTTATTTATTTAAATAGAATGAGACCGATGATGGTCTGCTTGCTAGTGATTCATAAGCAAAGAACATATCATTCATTCATTTAGCGAGTGGACACAGGTTGGAGGACACGAAATAATTGTTTAAACTTGCAACAACAAACGGACCATATATTATCATAATAATTATGGCTGGTGGCGTCCTCAGGTGTGCTGAATCACCTGAACGTACTGGAGATGGAGGCGTTGGAGCTCTCCAGGCAGCAGCAGCTATGTTTGCAACAGCAGAGCCGAGTGGATGACCTCCGAATCATGGTGGAGAAACTGAGGGCCCAGAAAGACCAGCTCAAAGCCAGAGCGATGACCACCATGGTGAGAGGAGCAGTTGGCTATAATATGCGGCGATAATACAAACGTGATCGATGCAGCGTTATGTTTGCTGTAACAGTTACTATGTGTATGTGTGCTTACAAAAATGATACATGGCTAACGTTATATATCTGGCCAAACATTCTACATGACGTTCCCTGATATGGGTTGTCCAGGGGGTTAACGTTACTATGAAGCGAGATTAAGGGGTTTGCGATCTAATTTAAACTTCAACCCTGGGGTTTCTGTATCACGAAGCCAACTCACTTTTAATCGGGGTATATTGCAATGTATGGCAAGCCGTTTTAACATGTATTTCTCAAGACTTACTAGTAACTATTCTAAAGTTACTAGTCACTAATCAATAGTGACTAGTATCTATTTCAGTTTTTACTAGTAACTTTTCATTAGATACTAGTACGTTTTAGTTACTAGTAACTATTTCAGTTTTACTAGTAGCTAACTATTCATTAGATACCAGTACCTATTTATTAGTTACTAGTAACTATTCCAATTGTTACTAGTAATATTTCTATTCTTACTAGGAACTACTTCTGTTTTACTCATCATCGGTAATGACTAGTTAAAATGACTACTTTACAGTTCAATTAACATTCTTACTAGTAGTAATAAAAATGTTACTAGTAACAATTGGAATAGTTACTAGTAACTAATAAATAGGTACTTGTGTCTAATTAATAGTTACTAGTAAAACTTAAATAGTTACTAGTAACTATTGGAATAGTTACTGGTAACTATTGGAATAGTTACGGGTAACTATTGGAATAGTTACTAGTCACTAAATAATAAGTACTAGTATCTAATGAATAGTTACTACTAAAACTGAAATAGATACTAGTCACTATTGGAGTAGTTACTTGTCAGAAGCAAATAGTTGATATCTTAGATCAAAATAACAACTAGTATATATTAAATTGGAGATATCCTCAACTCGAATAACAACTAGTAATGCTCTGATGAAGGCAGTAATGCCGAAACGCGTTAGCGTTATTTTAATGTGTGCCTAATAATAAATAGTAAAAGTAAGGAATCTGTATTTTTCATTATTATTGCATGTGCGACCTAACTCATGTTGATGAGTAGTTTGATCATATCTATGTCACTTAAAAAATTTACAATAGCCTCCGAACATGCCTCTAGTCTACGCTACTCTGCAGTCAATGTAGCTTACTGCAAACAATTTTAATTATAATAATAATAAGAAGAAAAATCTCTGGTAGGCTACTTTCTTAATAGTATCTGTTGTTTTCTTTCTGGCTAAGATTCCTGGTAAATATGCGTTGTCCAATTAAGCTCGTTAGCCAACGTTGGGGCCGAAACTTGGCTTACCTCACGCAAATACGTGGACATGGACGCTTCGAGCTATGCGAACAGTTTCTTTTGCCATGACATTCGTAAAAGGCAAACTGGAGGAAAGCACAGATCAAACAAGAAAGTTGTTTACTGTTGTTGTCTGCTATAGCACCCCTCGCTGCAACGCTCTGGATTCTTTCACAAATGTCATGGCAAAAGAAAAACTTCGCTTATTTCCATCTTTTGCTTAGGAAAACTATTTAGGCTGTATGTTTATATGAACTAGTATCTAAAAACATTGTACTAGTAAAAATTGAATAGTTACTAGTCACTAAAGATTAAGTTCTAGTATCTAATGAAAAGTTACTAGTAAAACTGAAATAGATTCTAGTAACTATTGGAATAGTTACTAGTAAAACTGAAATTAATACTAGTCACTATTGGATTAGTGACTAGTAACTAAAAAATAAGTACTAGTAACTTTAGAATAGTTACTAAGTAAGTCTTGAGGAATAAATGTTAAAACGGCTTGCCATGGCAATTTACTCTGTAGGTCTACGGTACGGCAGCCGGCTGCTCCGCAGCACTGCAGGTTATATTCAGGTTAACAGATTGAAACCGTGACCAATCAACTCTTTGGCTTTGCAACAAGTCGTCTATTCCAAAGGATCCCGTAGAGATAGTGAGCACCATAATTAATTGGACAGCGACACATCTTTTGTTATTTTGATCCATATCAGATGAACTGTTTAGAAATGATAGAACCTTTAGTACATAGTCCCCCCCCCCATTTCTGGGCATCAAAAATATTGGACAGCTTAACATAATGACATTTTGTTGCATATCCTTTGCATGCCATGACTTTCTGATGTCTGTGACACAACAATATCAAAAGACTCTTGATATCTTATTTTCTGTTACTCCTACAAGCGATACTATAATCTCTCAGTGCATTTTAATGGATCTCTATGGGAATTGGGGGGTGGGACTAGATTTAGCTGTAAATTACACGAACAGTATGGAACACATGGTTAGCTAAATGGCTGTAAGTCTTCAAGGGTCTGACCTATCAAACAAGTCTTAAACTATCACTCTGCTGCCAGATATGCTATAGATATGGATGGATAACTTGCAGGGTCTTCTCCTGACTTATTTTTCCATAGAGTTCAATAGGAAAATTTGTCAGGAGAAACAACCCTTAAAGTGATCCATCCATATCTGGCAGCAGAGTGAGATCCAGATGTCGGTTTTAATCAGAGAGTAGACCTAAACGATGATCAAATAGAAGCAGTGTGGTTAGATATTATTTTACCTAAGTGCAAACCTATTTTAATTGGAACTTGTTACTGACCTCCAGATAAGAGAAACTTTTCTGAACTTTTGGAAGAGGTTTGTTCAGAGTGCGCACTTTGTTAAATCTGAAGTGATCATGACTGGTGATTTTAATACTGACATTAGGTAGATGGACCTTTCTGGGTACAAAACTTTTATGAATTTCTGTTGACTGTTTGGTCAATTGATGAATAAACCGACACGCTACTGAAACTACTACTGAAACTATTATTGACCTTATTTTAGTGTCCGACAAGGCAAGGATAGCAAAAAGTGGTGTTACATTATGGGTTGAGTGACCATTCTATCGTTTATTGTACAAGGAAGATTAAGAAAAACGTACTGAACTGCCATAACTGTATAACAATCCGGTCTTTAAATTATAGCAAAGAAGCACTTGTTGACTGTCTATGTAAAATTAACTGGTTCCTTGTGTTGCAGTGTACTGACGTGGATAATAAAGCATGGTGTTCTTTTAAATGTATGTTTTAGATGCTAGTGACAGACTGGCCCCATTAAGAAATGTTATAATAAAACAGAGGACGGAGCCCTGGATGAATGGAGATATTCTGGAGGCTATTAAAAAGAGAAATACACAATATTTTAAATACAGGAAAACCAGGGGTGATCAGAGCTGGGCTGATAACAAAACGTCAAGGGACGAAGTGAGCAAATTAATTAATAGTACCAAAAAGGCCTATTTTAATGAAAAGATTGTCAAGTATAGAAATGATTCAGGTAAGCTATGGAAGTCACTTAAGCAGCTTGGTTACAGTAAACGGTTGAAAACAAAAAACTAACATCAGCCTTGTTATCCTGACTTTTTTGTTTTTATATGACACTCACTGCGCTATCAAATGTCTAAGAAAATCAATCAATCAGTGATGGTTTGAGGCTCGTTTGATACCTCAGGCCCTTGATAACTTGCAGCCTTTTCGTCAACCATGCATTCCATACTGTTCCAGCATAATTTACAGCTAAATTTAGTCCCACCTCCCAATTTCCACAGAGATCCATTCACATGCAGAGAGGTTATCGTATCGCTTGTAGGAGTACCTGGAAATAAGCTATCAAGAGTCTTTTGATATTGTTGGGTCACAGACATCAGGAAGTCATGGCATGCAAAGGATATGCAACCAAATATTAAAAATGATTACTTTATTCTACGTTGTTAAACTGTTCAATATTTTTTTATGAAAAAATGTGGGGGGCGGGGCTGGAGAGACTATGTACAAACTGTTGTATTTATACGGGTGACATGTTGATCTGGGAATTGATGTCCTGAAATTCAGCACTTATTTTTTTAATTTATTATATATATATATATTTTTTAAATTCATATCTCATATCATACCCCCCCCCCCCTGTTTGATGTACCCTGTGTAGGTTTTTTCTTGTCTTGTATCTTTTGTTATTGTCTTGTTTTTTTTATTTTATTGTCTCATGTCTGTCTTGCCGAAAAACCAGTTGCCCTCCAGGGACAAATAAAGTTGAAAATGAAGTGAAAAGGTTCTATAATTTGTAAACAGTTCATCCGATATGGATGATTGTATTCTTTCAAACTCAAATTGCTAGAGTACAGAAACAAAATGACAATCAATGCTCAACCAAGCGTCGGCGTCATATTATGCATACAGATATGGAGAGCGGTGGATGATTTATAAACGTCACGCGTTCCGAGAAAAGGCTTCCGGAAAGGCTACACTTCGTTTCTCACTGAAGCATCCTCCGCGAGCCTCCTCGTTCCCAGTTCCTTGCTCCTCCGAGGAGCATTTATTGGTTTGGAATGTCCTTAAAGATGGTGAACCTCGATCGATTTCCGGGTCAGGCGAGGACAGTGGCAAAGAGGACGGATAAAATAAATGATTGGAATCCACCCAGGAAGTCTCTTCGCAGGGCGAGATTGAGTTCCGCAAAAGATTCTGAGAACTCGAAAATGCTTTGAATAAATCTGATTGTTTCAGCTAGGTTTTAACCCCTTCGTGCAGATGGTCAATTCTCATCTGTTTAGGGGGTGCTCTGTTAAAGGCTTTATATAGTTCCCCCAGGATTCTGCTTAAAAAAATTCTAAAATCCGTGATCTGAAAATGAGATGTTCTGCAATATTCCGCGGACTGAAAAAAGTGGCCTAATGTGGTCATATAATAATTATGTTACAGTTGTCATTGTTAAAATGGCAGACTTAGGTTAACTCCATTCAAAACAAAGAGCAGGAGTTACTCAGACCATTGACACTTATTGTGTTAACGTGGTGGGACGGCAGTGTTATTAATCAAGTACTTTGTTGCACACTGTACAAAACGGCTTTCCTCCATCCACGTGTAACAGGATAGTTGAACTATGTACTCAGGATAGTCAAGTTTATAATGATTAGAATAGAATTGTATTAGAGCTGATTTACCCAGTTCACTGTGAACTGCATTGTGTTCATTACTAGGGATAGCTGCTACTGTATGTGAAAAATTTGCTTTCTTATCTGTTCTGTAGTTACTTTGATGACCTTTCTGTATGCACTTACTGTACGTCGCTTTGGATAAAAGCGTCTGCTAAATGAATGTAATGTAATGTAATGATAGGATCTTGCCCTTTCAGCAGCGGATATGTTTCCTACTCACTTTAATATCACGGTTTCTCTAAGAATTTACAACCTTTAGCTGATAAAAACTATATAACTATAAAAGTTAAAACTGTTACAAATCAACATTCAGTGTCTTCCTTTGCGTAGCCAATGTACTTTCGGTATAAAGTTAACATTTTTTTCCTACAAATCTCTGATAAACAGATCAAGGAACGAAATATCCTACCTCGTAACGATTCTACAACTGGTTTCTGTTGAATGTTGAAAAGATTCTGATTCCATTTTGCCACTGCCCAGCAACGTTGATGTTTCCACAGCGCTACTATCGCACTCGCGGCTGTAATACGTTGCTGTTGTGTAAAAATACATACTTTTTAAGGTATATAAATACATTAGGCTATGTATTTTATGCGAATTATGCACAAAACTGTTATGTGGTATTATGAATCTACTGTGTGATAATTCAGACATTGTAGCTAGCAGCATGTGTTTTGATGTGGGTCAGAAATAGTCAGATCAATAGACTAGCTTATAGAAAAATAAGGAGAAGCAAGGCATCTCTGAAATAGCTTAAGAACAGCGCCTACAGTGCCTGAATGGATGGGAAAACTACTGGGTCGGCGGTTCTTTTATGCACTGTGATTTTTATTTTTAAGATTATATAAATACTTTTTTCAGGTTATGATTGAGGCGAGGCCCCTTTCAGTTGAGGCCCGTTTCAGGTGAAATGAATGAAACCTAGCAAAGGCCGCCAATGTCTGTTTGTCAAAACTGTCATCGTCTTGTCAGTCAACTGAGCTAGCTGCTGCAAACCCATACAGCAGACAGTTGCATCTAGTGGTGGTGATTGCTACTACATTTTCTGCATGATTCTGCGGCTTGTTTACTATTCCGCGGATTGCCCAGAATTCCACGGAAATTTCAGCAATCGCGGAATCCTGGGCGGACTATTTATAACTCCAGATATGAGCATCTCATAAACTTCGTAAATGGCTTAAATGAAACAAGACAGGTGTACCATTTACAGTATGAATTTTGATTAGTTTATTTTCATAATCTATGTCAAAATAAAGTGCCACAAATGCAAATAAACTGGAAAAATGCAACAACAAAAAAAAAATCTTTAGTTTGCAACAAAATACTGAGAGCTACATAAGTGAAACAGGTAAATATATTTCCTGGATCATAAACTCCATGTCAACAAGTGTGCAAAATCTGAGGATGATGTGCAGAACTACTAAAGGTCTATGATGCAAAATATAGGCAGTGTATCCTGTTGTCCATTATTGTCTCCAAATCTATCCAAATGGCTAAATTGTGTATTGCTCTAAATAAAAAAATTAAATAAAAAGAGATATTTAACTACAAATCAACAGTTTTGGCTCATAAAACTCACTTTTGCATCATTTTCAAGTGGGAATGACTATATTTAGTATATCAGTATAGGGGGGTAGATATCTATGGGTCCAAAGCCGCTATTTGGAAGAAGCTAAATATACATTTGCTTCTTCTGATGGATTAAGAAAATATTGATATCGGTGTTACGTACACCTAAATATACAGCCAAATCGTTCACTCTTGTACCTCAATAAAACATCACTTTTCCCTGTACTCTACAGCAGGGATCTTCAACAGGGGGTCCGCGACCCCTAGGGGGTCCGCGGAGGTACTGCAGGGGGTCCCCCAATTTTTGTGGGATTTAAAAAAAATTAAATCTAACAATTTTTAAATGTATTTTCGACAAAAAATATATAATATTGAGTAAATTCAAAGCATTAATAGGCAATAATAAGCTACTTTTGTTGACAAAAACTATATTAAAAAAGAATGATTCCCATGATGCAACCACTTGTTTTTTTGAAACACGCATTTATTTTAAAAAAATATCTGGGGGTCCCCGCTCTGTTTCTATCGGCCAAGGGGGTCCTTAGGCTGAAAAAGGTTGAAGACCCCTGCTCTACAGTATGTATACTTTTGTGCGGGGATTGCATTTTTCTGTTTTTTTAAATATTCCTAGTTATTTTGACTCCAAGGAAAATCTTTACCTTAATCTACCACATTTCGGCGCGCAAAAAATTGGAATAAGCATTTGCCATGCCATAATAAAGTGACAATTATATACGCCATAGCCTATATTATGTACGATAACATGAAAGTAAAATGGTATTCCATCATCTGCAAAATGCTGCTAAAATGTTCTATCTTCAATGAAAATCGGTAGCATTTCTGCGCGGCCGCCATATTAGGCGGCCAAGATAAGTGTATTTTGGTAGTGTATTGACTGATGCAGACTTCTCATAATTAAATATAGGCTACTATAACTTGCTTAATTCAACTAATTTGCGTTAAATTTGACTTGTTATAAACGTGAGAAATGTCTGCATAACACAAGTTACCTTATTTCCAAATTTCCCAGAACAGCTACCTATTTGTATAATGTTCTTTTAACCAGACTGTTATAGCCTACAGGAGTTATCCATGTCTTTATTTTTGTATTTTCTATTTTTTATTATTTTTATTAATTATAGTATAGTATAGCTATATATTTGCTGACGTGTCTTGATGGAGATATTGTATTATTGCCATAATATTATTTGAATTTACTTAAATAATGTAGCCTACTCGCATTCTCTGTTCATGCAGCAAAAAGGCTAGATTTCTTATTTAGGTTTTTTATTGTTTGGCTTGCTATAAACGTGAGATTTCTGCATAACACGGATTACTTTATTCCCAAATTTCTCAGAACAGCTAGCCTATTTATAAAACGCCCTTTTAACTGTTATAGCCTACAGGCGTACAAATTGTTGTTAGAGCTGATTATGATATAAGCTATGGTAAAGGCATCTCTCAGTGGAGGGTTAATAATTCTAGACTATGGCATGTGATGACCTATTTCATAGATGACTATGAGCAGTTATTGCTCCAAACTTTCAATGTTAATTTTTATTTCATTATAACCTGCATCCTGCCACAGTGCAATAGCCTAGCTATATGACTTTGGTATGTCGTTAGGATTTTATCAGTACCGGTACCGCTTATCGATACCAATACTTATCAATAGTCTTATTAATACTACTCTCCATAATTTTGTTTAAAAAAAAAAAAAAAGATTGTTGTGAAAATAATTGTTATTTTATTATTGCTTTTATCAGAAATAACAACAGTTATGCACCCGCTATGCATAGTGCCCACTGTACAAGCCTCTGGAGGCAGTGTTATGATCTGGGGTTGCTTCAATTGGTCAGGTCTAGCAACGTTATGCAGCAATAAAATGAAGTCAGCTGAGTACCTGAATGTACTGAATGAAATACTTAGGTTTTGTGAACCCAGCTAACGCAAAGAACCCTGGGTATGTTAAACTTCCAACGCAGGATTAGGCAGTTAGCTGGATAACTGCACTGAGTAAAACCCGGAGCAGCTCTTTTTACTTCAGTCCATGTTCCAGATTTGGAAGGGGTTCCGGGTTTTACTCGGCTAACTCCGTAATCCTGCTTCGTTGTATACCTCCAGAAGTGCATCTGAATAAATTCTCCCAACCAAAGAAATCAATATCTGAATGCCCTAATTACTAATTTTCTTCATGCATCCCAATACAATGTTGATATTCAGATGACAGACACTTGACTGTGGTGCTTGTGTTATTTTAATGATTGTGCATTTAATGATCACTTAGTCCGTGTATTTCTTTTATTTAAACCTTTCCAATACATTTAAAAATGTTATTTTTTTGTGTTTATTCCAGTCCCTTCAACAGCTAAAGGGTGTGGTTCACCAAAGAAACGAGGAATTCAATGATGATGTAAGTGAAGAGGGCTGTTCGATGACTGCGCAGTCCCAGCTTTCTTTTATGATGGCCAGGAAGACTCAAGTGAAAGACCTTCTACAGGCCCATCACTTCATCGGTACAAATTTTTCTTACAAGGACTTCACTAGCATTGGTTATTTGGTAAAATAGAGATGAACTTGTATCGTGTCCTGCCCTGTAAAGTGCAAACACAGAGAGCCTCTTTGCTTTCAAAACAAGGTTGTCAGACTTCAGTCAGACTATAGCCAGCAGTGTCGGATTTATTAATCATATATGATTAATAAAATCATTCATTAGAATAAAATAATTTTGGAATTTGTTCTAAATGTGAACCTACAATCGTTTCCTCAAATGTTTCTACAAATGATTTATAAAATGTCGATACGCACAGATAAATGTTCATAAATCGTTCCTTTGCTGAATCCGTTTATAAACCACAAATCTTGTGCGCACGTGAACAAGCTTATCAACTCCACTCAGTGACGACCTCAAATATCCTTATATGGTTGAGTTTTCTGCTATATGCTACCTGAAAAATCATTGTCGTGATGTACGGTAAATGGCTATATTGCTTTTTTCTTTGTTTTGATAGTTTACACAGCAATGGTAATGTTATACCATTTGTCACTGACCGCCATCAATACAAGCCTTTTTTGCTCACTCTTATTATCACTCTTAACTATAAAGTGATAAATCAATCATTATGACATGATGTATATTTAAATTGATTTTATAGATTTTTTAAAGTATTGTTGTTTTATTGTTATTAGGCTCTTCTATTTTTCATAATTGTTTGTACACTTTATAATGTTAACAGCAAGTGCTGCAATAGTGTAGTAATTAATGGTCCACAACAGGGTAATTCTGGGGGACAATGGTTCTTTCAATCTTGACTTCTCAGATCTTTCTGATATTTGACACCCATAATGTAACCTTGGAGTATCAATGACCATTGGTATACTAAAGCAAATATAAAGCAAAAACCGTCATTGTGAAAAGTAGGGATAAAGTGTACATTTTCACTCCACCTACACACCTCTACTTTCGAGACGAGAACTACAGTTTGACACTTTCTGATGGGTGGGAATATTAAATGGGCAGGTAAAAGATCATTGGTTGACTCAGTCAGTTTTTGATTTAAAGTGTAGTGGGTAAAAGTGAAAAGTCCCAATCAAAATAAATACTTAAGTACATTTTTCAAGTATCTGTGCTTTACTTAAGTACAGTAACAAAGTATTTGTACTTTGTTACGTCCCGCCTCTGCTGGCCAGTGAAGGATGGGCTCCCCCTTATGAGGGGCCGTTTAGGCTAAAATTCATAATTGCCTCGCACATACACGTACAATGGATCTCACGTTCACGAGTGAAGCTGTCACACGCACTGAAAAAGCATTCACTTAATATCTACATGCTTGCACACACACTAAATCTTCTCATATACACACAGAGCTCACATTCACAGAGCTCACATCTCACTGACACGTGGATTCTTACATTCACTAAGTTCCCTCACATTCATATAAACAACACACACGTAAATTCTAAATATTTTCTGTGTATGCGTTTTGTTTATATGAATGTTTGAAAAAAAATGGTGATTGAGCGAATGCTTTGTATGTTTATTTGAGCGGTCTAGTAGTTAATGCTAGAGGATTATTTGAGCGTGTGAGAGCATGAAAATAGTGTGTGTCAGAGATGTTATGTGTCAGTGAGAGCTTCACTAGTGAATGTGAGCTTTTTGTGTGTGGGAAGATGTACAGTGTGTGTGCAAGCATGTAGATATCAAGTGAATGCTTTTTCAGTGCACGTGAGAGCTTCACTAGTGAATGTGAGAGACATTGTACGTGTATGTGCAAGGAAATTATGAATTTTGGCTTAAACGGCCCCTCATACCTAGCCAGGTTCCTTCCGAGATCTCTTCCCATCGGGGAGTTTTTTCTCGCCACTGTTTCAGTGTTTTTCTTCCCTCTGGGGAGTTTTTTTTTTTTTTTTTTAACTTTTTTTTTTTAGCCTTGTTTGCTGTTTGGAGGTTGAGGCCTGGTTTTTGTCCAATTCTTCTTCTGTTACTCTGTACTGCGTCTTTGTGACAGTAAAAATTCTGTAAAATCTTTTACTCTGTAAAATTTAATTATTAAGGACACAACCTGATTGCTAACTCTACACCCAGCAGCATTAACTAAACTAAACTGTCGCTACTGCCTGGGATGTTTAGTCTGTCTTACTGAGATCCTTCAACCCGTGTTGTAGTCTCCGGTGGAACACGCGGTCCTGGAGTTATGAATTGTGGAGGTTTCCCAGGGGCACACTAGCTGGTGTCCTTTTTGCGGCGTGGATGGCGATGGCAGCTCGTCGTCTGGAGGCGTCCCTCTCGCTGGAAAGTTTGTTTTGCTGATGTTTCTTGTGGTCCACATTCGCGTATTTGCGTAAGGTATGTTTCGGCCCTTACACAAATACGCTAACGTGGACACTTTGAGCTATGCAAACGGCTTTTCTTTTGCCATGACATTTGTGGCAAACCAGATGAAAGCACAAGTCGAACAAGATAGTTGTTTACTGTTGCCTGCTATAGCGTCCCTCGCTAGCAAGAATTTCACTGAGACGCTCGACACTGGAGTTCGTGCTTGCGTTTCAGGTGAAGGGCCGAAACATACCTCATGCAAATGTGAGGTCCTGGAGTGCCGGTGACGTTTCTGGTTTTTGTTCCATCTGAGCTTGATCACAAGAGTTTGGTGGATGATTAAGCATCTGAGCCTGAATATTCTGAATGGTGAAACGCCAAGTGCCTCCAGCATCCATTACACCTGATTAATTCAAATTAATCCAGTTATTTAGATATAGGTTTGGATGAAGCAAAAACCAGGACCGTCTCTGGCACTCCAGGACCAGGGTTGTCTACCCCTGGCCTATCTTAACAAGGGGGGCCGTTTTTCCAATTTCAGGGGGACAGTGTTCCCCCATGTTCAATGACAATTCGAGTCTTGTGTGTAAAAGCAAGCTGGCAATTGTAAATCAGTGGCAATTTTAGGTCTTTGAAATAAGATTTTTGGACTCTAGCCAAAGAACCAAAAACCAGTAGACACTGCATCCCTTCAGGACTGGAGTTTGACAGTCCTGGTGTAAGGGAACATTGTCTGAAATATGTTAGTCAGAATTCAGGACAAAGCAGCAGGATTCAATAGCAATTTAAATTAAATTGCAACGCCAGTGTCAATCTAAACAAAATTACTCGGACACTGTTTTGGTCCTCAGGTGGCTACGATGTGACGGAGACCTGCAGAGGCAAAGGCGTGTGCATTTCCATAGCCACCGCCTTTGAGGGCCTCTACCTGGAGACATACAACCTGGAGCTGAACATGAGTCATGCCATACAAATCTGCCGCCACAACATACCCCCCTTCATCCCCCTGGAGAAGCTGGCCCAGGTGAACCTTCAGACAGACCTCATGGGCTTCCTCAGCACCCTAAGCCACCACCTCAACGGTTTTGCTGGGCGCCGGCAACAAGTTCGCCTCATCCAGGTATCGGGGGGCTGTGAGGTCACTAATCTCCCAGCCATGTATTATTTCTTGTCAGTATTCATAAAGAGCAGATTGAACACCATGCATCGATTTGATTATATATTTTTTATTATAAAAATTTCCTGCATATAGGGCATGGATATTCAAATCTGGACCTCAAATTTTCCGGGTATTTAACTGACCAATTAGTGGCACTGATTGGCTAGACTGTCTTCACACCTGACTCGGGTAAAGGGAGCGTGGTAAACCAGCAATTCTCTGACCTCAATGACCGTGATTTGAATACCAGGGGTATAGGGGAATCAAATCTTTTTGCAGTGAAGAATGCCTCTGTTTATCTTTGGATTTCAGGACCATGCCACTTCAATTCCATGGATATTTCTGAAGCCCTGGCTAAGAGAGAAAAATGTACTCCTTTTTATGTGGTGGACTAATCCATCTCTCCGTCACATTTCAGGAAGTTCTCCGGGACTCAGTGGAGGTGATGGAGAGCAATGTGCTGTTTAACACCATTGTCCTTATGTGGGCTGACCCAGAAGAAAATGGCAGAGCCATGCTCTGCACACTGGAGTACTCGGACCTCTCTCGATGCCTGCCCACCAAGGTCACCATCGAGTCGGAAGGTGCAATCAAGTACTTGCTTATCTTTGGACAGGGAAATCATTCAGCAATTCCTCACAATTTATTTTTAAAATTTGCTGTTGGTGATTAATAAGAGTGCTCCAACCCAGAAGAAAACGGGTACGAAACCCACAATTCAAAGTGGTATCACTAAATTAAGCTTGGCTGAAATAAGGTAGCAATCATTTTGCTCTGAATGTCCACAAAATTGACTGGCTAAAAATATGTGTTGAATTGGGAGGTTATCCCTTTTTCCATTTTTGGAAAAGTGAGTGCCACATTTTTTTCACTACAGCTGTGCTTACTTGGTGATATTAATTTGTATTTTGTTGCCCCGTGAATATTTATATGATGTACTCAGCTTCACGGTTCTAGCTGAGTGAAATAGTCGCACGTAACATTCCAAAGTAAATGGAAAGTTAAATTATACTAAATGTATTGCTCTAGTCAACGTAAATCATATTATAAATATGTTTTTGGTTTGACTTCTTATTACATATTTGTGTTGATCACATGAGCATGTTGGCATGTCTGTTTTCAGCATTTTCAGCAGTTGACCTTATCTTGGGTGTCTTGCGTAGGTTATATTTTGCATATCTATTTATACACCTACATATTTACAGAATCGGTACAGACACAATCTGTCTGTATTCAGAGCAATTTACAGAGCATTAGAAATAAGTGTATTATAAACACACTAGTGCAGTGATTTTCAACCACTGTGCCGCGGCACACTAGTGTGCCGTGAGAGATCGTCAGGTGTGCCGTGGGAAATTATCTTATCCTATTAACTTCACTTAATTAGTAACTTTTGGTTGGTGGTGTGACTCAGGATTTTTTTTTAATGTAAAAAATGTGCCTTGGCTCAAAAAAGGTTGAAAAACACTGCACTAGTGCATTTATAGTAAGAGTTGTGGACATTGCCTCGATAAACCTGAGATGGTTCTGTACTCATGTGCTGTGCCTCTATCTTAATTTTTAATACTTTTATGGCTTTCACTCATGGTTATGTAGCGGTTTTTCCTGACGTTCTTCCTGTTTTTTTTTGTTTTTTTCCCCCCATTCAGTATACATGACTCATGCCTTTATGTATGCTTGCAGATAAGGCCCTACCCAGTACACCACAGTGGAAGGAGAGCCAGTCTGTGCTCCTGCAGACTCCAGCACACACGGCACTGAAGGCTCTGAAGAGCAAGGGGCAAATTGCCTAATCCTGGCCAGAACAATAGCACTTTAACCATCTTCTATTTTAGTTTCATGTGATGTTACTCCCTGTATTTTCTGCCATGAGAGGCTGTACAGCAGTGAGTTGTTAAATGCCCTCTAACTCTAACTGAACAATTACTTTTTATGGCCCAGGTTAGCCGTGCTAGATATTAGGATGCCGCCATGGCCACTTGCAAGAGGGGCCATGAAGAGTCACATGGCTGAAACATGTGAATAACCCTAGTCCTGGTGCACCACAGATGTTTCTTGTGTTCATCCCATTCCGGCTTGATTGCAGCCGTGCATCCATTGAGTTTGGTAGATTAAGAGTCTGAGGCTGAATATTGAAATGCCCAGTACTTCTAGAACATGATCCCCTCTGTTCATTATGTATTTTAATTAATCCTGTTTTGTAGTTGGGATCAAAAAACAGAAACCAATCCAATACTCCAGGACCAGGGTTGCCTGTTCAATGAACACACGCAGTGTGACCACATTTGTGGATATATTTAGTCAAGGGTCTTGTTTATGCATTTTTTAAATCCTATTTAATTAACTGAGAAGCAAACCTAACAAAAAGCGTGGATTTATTTTCATTAAATGATTCGCACATTCCAACAAAGCAATACAGGAATGTATATAGCATATAGACTGGTTTGTCTTCGTAATATCAGTAATAATTTAGTATCAACAAAAACCCATTTCCTTCAACCTGAATGCATTTTTGCACATTTCACATTCATGTTCATATACAGGTGCAGCTCAAAAAATTCGAATATCGTGAAAAAGTTTGTCATTTCAGAAAGTGAAACTACACATTCATTACACATAAAGTGAAATATTTCAAGCCTTTATTTCTTGTAATTTTGATGATTATGGTTTACAGCTAATGAAAACCCAAATTCAGTGTCTCAGAAAATTAGAATATTTTGCTTTAACATATTTTTAAAGTATCATATTTAATATTTGGTCGCGTATCTTTTGCATGCTGTTACTTCCTGAAGTCTGACAAATCAACATCAAAAGACTCTCGATATCTTATTTTCAGGTACTGTTACAAGCGATACTATAACCTCTCTGCATTTGAACTGATCTCTATGAGAATTGGGGGGTAAGACTAGATTCAGCTGTAAATTACGCTGGTACAGTATGGAACACATGACTGGCGAAATGGCTGTACGTCATCAAGGGTCTAAGGTATCAAACGAGCCCCAAACCATCACTCTGCAGCCAGATATGGAGTAGATGTGGATGGATCCCTTTAAGGGTTGTTTCTCCTGACTTTTCCCCATAGAGTTCTATAGGAAAATGAGTCAGGAGAAATAACCCTTGCAGTGATCCATCCACATCTATCTACTCCATATATGGCAACAGAGTGATGGTTTGGGGCTCGTTCGATAGCTCAGACCCTTGATGACTTACAGCCATTTAGCCAGCCATGTGTTCCATACTGTACCAGTGTAATTTACAGCTGAATCTAGTCTCACCCCCAAATTCCCATAGAGATCAGTTCAAATGCAGAGAGCTTATAGTATCGCTTGTAACAGTACCTGAAAATAAGATATCGAGAGTCTTTTGATGTTGATTGGTCACAGACTTCAGGACGTAACAGCATGCAAAGGATATGCGACCAAATATTAAATATGATACTATAATATGTCAAAGCAAAATATTCTAATTTTCTGAGACACTGAATTTTGGGTTTCATTAGCTGTAAGCCATAATCATCAAAATTACAAGAAATAAAGGCTTGAAATATTTCACTCTGTTTAATGAATCTATAGCACTTTGAGATTTGGTCCCAAATGTAAAGTGCATTACAAATTAAATGTATTATTAAATGTATTATTATTATTATTATATAATATATGAGTTTCACTTTCTGAAATGAGTGACAAAAAATATTGAACTTTTTCACGATATTCAAATTATTTGAGCTGCACCCGTATAACAAATAATTGTTAGCTGTTGTCTTTTCACATGTTTAAAAGCCAAAAATGGAAACCATCTCCACAGCAAAGACAACCAACACACTGACATTTATATGGGTTCATATATGTTTCATGTTCAGTGTTAACACATGGCCAATTAAAACAATTCTATGTTCATTTTGTACCTGTTATGCCTTTGTAAAATGTACAAGATAACAGAATTTCTACCAAAGGTAAAATGAACACTACCTTGGCTTCAAATAGTTTCAAAATGGAGAGGCGCTCATTGCAAGGTCGGGTTTATATCCATGTAGAAGAAAATTTTTATTAGTAGGCAGACGGCAGTACAAAATTCCAAGGCACTCGATCTCCAGTGAAAAAAGGCCTTTTATTTGGCTATATCTACAGAAAAGTACACCAACGCATGTCTGCAACACATGCCTTCATCAGGATGCAGGGTAGTGCTGTCAGCCTACTACTTTTAATTTTCTTATATAAATATTTGTCAGCAAAAATGACTGACCCACAATATGTTTGGTATTTTTTTATAGAACTCAACTGATTCTTCCTGAGACTTAATTTTGTATTGTTTTTGTTACAATAAAAATGTGTATTAGATTTTGATGTTTTACAGTTTGTGATTAACATTTTATGATCTTTTTTTACAATGTGGAACTGAATTTAACAAAATTTGAGTAATTGTATTTTTGCAAAGTACATTTCACTTTAGGGTAGCTTGGCTGTAGTTCACCTACTTTCTGTGTGAAGTAATTGGTAGTTTGTGCAACTACGCTTCCATTGTAGTTTCTGTCAAAGAAAAAAATTCGGGGTCATCACATTTACAGGTCTGTCTTCAGTATGTGTGAATTGTGAGGCATATTATTTTAAAAATTATCCTATGATGTATACAGATGTGGGGTTTTCCCTCCAATATGGCCCTAATTTTAGTTGAGCACAATTCACATGATTCCTGCCTATGAGTTTTGTGGTCATATGGTCTCCGGGACATCAAGTTTCTGCAAGAAGGTTTGTATTTTCTGACGTAGTTTGTCCCTTATAATTTGCTTCAGTCGTTCCTTTTCCTGTCTTATATGCTCTTGTTGGCTGGCCAGCTTTTTTTCTGAGATGTTGTCAATGGTAGCCATTTGCTTCAGTTGCATAATCGAAAGCATTGGACTCTTTGACTCCTGAGCTCTCCTTTTTGTCAGCTGCTTGGAGAAAGTGACCGTTGATTTCGGCCTGTGAGGAGAAGGACATACAGTTTTCCGCTCTTCATGTTGAGTCATGGGAAACCAGCTGTCTCCTCTGGAGTTTGATGCGAATGTGTGCGCTGACTTTGATCTTGAGATGACCGTTGGTGTGTCCCTCTGGTATAGAACAGATTTGGAGGAGTGTAGTCTGTTTTGCGATGTCCGCGGAGGGGAGATGAGGCAAAGCAGGTCAAAGTTCGCTTTTTTAGTTTCCATTATTTCCCTCATAGTGTTGTCAACTGTAGCTTGTTTTTCGCAGACTTTCAGGTGGAGTATTTTTTTGTGATCTTTGACCAGTGAATCTCTGTCCTGGCCCAGTGCTGTGAGAATGGCCTGGCACTTGCGATCAATGAGGTTCAGTTTCTGCTGGAGATGAGCGTCCTCGGTCTTGTTTCTTAGCCTCACATCTTTGGAAAAAGTAGACCTTGGCCTTTTAGATTTGGTTGTGTTATTCATCATGAAGTGTCTAGCACCTGAAAATCCCACACAAAAAAAATGTTTTAAGGATTTTTATTGTAACCAGCAAGTTATAAGCATCACATTCTGTATTTTTGTTCAGTTAAATTGTTAATAAGCAATCTAATGCTACAAAGTCATCAATGTAAATATTGTTTAATACATTTTGTTCCAGATACTTCCTTTGTAACACTAATATTATAGTTTTAGGAATGGAACTGATCAAGGCTGATCACTATATGTAATACTAGCCATACTTCAGTCATGATCAGATCCAAAAGTATTTAAAAAGAGATTATATACTGTCGAGTACAGAAAGTCATGTTTTTTTTGAAGTACTAGTGTGAATGATTAGGCTACATATTTAGGTGTGTGTACGAGTGTGATATCAATGTTTTCATCTTAAACCATCATAAGGGGCAAATCTATGCTTTGTAATGGACAAAAAAATTATTCATTTTATGACCGGTTTTTGGTAGGTTTTTAGATGTCTATAACCCTATAGCCTACTGATTAAAATATTTCCACTTGAAAATGATGCAAAGGTCAGTTTCATGAGTCAAAACAGTTGATGTGTAGTTAAATATGATTATTTTATGATTTACAGCAGTGCTCAATTTAGCCATTTTGGATAGATTTAAAGACACTACGGGCTCTAGCCTGGGGTGTACAACAATTCTGAAATAATACTGTATATCATAAGAAACTGGTAGAAAAGCAACTTTGTGCTGCCCTCAAACGGTTGAAATTCCTTTTCTGCCCCCGCCCCAATCGTGATGTCAAAGTACCTCTTTGGAGGTGCCTCTACGTCATATGGATAATTGTTGTCGCCCACGACGGAAACAGCTGGCACCTGATTGGTTAGACCCACAATGTTCCTTTCGATTTGCCTCAACGTTTTTAAACCAGAAGAACGTGGCATCCTGTTCATAAACTCATTCCACCTAAATAGTCCACTAAAATACGTTTCTGAAAATATTTTAGGTGAGAAATATACGAGTTATACAAAATAATTTGTACTCTGCGTGTTCATTTATGCAAATGACAATGGGCACAGCTCCTCCGCCCCACCCCTCTCGCTCACCCCACAAAGTATTTTTCAAAACTGTAGTAGGTGGAGACAGGCTGAGACAGTGGGTGCACTTACACTTTAAATGACCAGCTAATCAAATCAATATTTATTTATATAGCGCATTGCACAACCAGTTGTCACAATACGCTTCACAGAAAAACCCAGCCTAAACCCCCACAAGAGCAAACTAAACAACCGTTAACAAACGATTCCAAAAATCTGAAATCCTGTAAAAGTGTTTCAAGAGTTTTGTATTTTTATAGTAAATTTTTCAAAACACTGTCAGTCGTGTGGAATAATGGCAACAACTCATTAACGGCCATCCCCTAAAATAACAGGATTTATACATACATTTTTCGCTGGCAACATTGGTGCCAGTCTTTTCACTATTTTCTTACGAGATATGTTTTACAGTGCAAAATATTGATATAGCCTAGCCTACTATGTATTGTAGCCTACAGTGAGTAGTCTACATCATTCAAACAAGCTTAATTTTCTGTTCACAATAAGCTACAAATACTACAATACTACAACAATGATGGTGTCAACATCAATACCTTAATAATGTCATAGCTAAGCATTTGATATGTTACAGAAGTCACCTTGTTAAGTTTGCCAAGGGTTTCCGTTAACTAGATGGCTAAACCTAACGTTACTAAAAACCTGAAACTGACTATTTATTTATTAGCCACAAAACATTCAGTTACTCTGAAGATGTTGTCCACACCTTGTTATATAATGGCTTAAAGCACAACTGAATTTTGGGTTGTGTAGTTACCTGGCCATGTCCAAATGGTGGTGAAATATGTTCATAAATTACTCTGCGCTTCCCTGGGGTGATAATCCAGAATAGGGTATTTGACGCTCTCCATTCACTTCTATAGGGCAGCTAAACGGTCTCAAAATTACATTTTAGCACGTATACGAACGCGAACAGGAACAAAGCGGATTTTGTCGATACAAACAATAACCAGTCCTTGTACGTATATATTTTTTGTGTTATTAAATTACTTATAAAAGTATTATTTTCTTAAATGTTGTTAGCAAGCTACCAGAAAAGACTAGCAAAATGTCGGCAGGTCCATTTGTTTACCATAGATATATAGGCTGTATTCCGATTGTCAAAAAATAGGTTCCTTTTCCTTTCCTCGCAACTTTAACCTCGCCAGAAAATATCACGGGGATCAAGGAAAGAATGGAAGGAGAGATTCATAAAGGAATCTAGCGTCTACTTCACCGGAGGATTTCGGGACTGATCTGATCCGAGAGTGCAGGCAATCTTCGAAAGGCAGCCAGGGAAGGAGAACATAATGCGGGAGAGGAATGAGGAGAAGACTGGGAGGATTGACGCACTTCGGTGCTCCGTTTCAGCGGTGGGCAGAGACCGCGGCGCTGCGTCTATGGAGGAGAGTCGTGGAGGCGTGCTCTTTAATTCACTTGATTGATGTAATGATTCTGTTGGATGTCTTTGTTTGATATGTTTGTTTGTGTGTTGTGGGTCTGCCCCACTGTGTCTTTTTTTGTTGTCACTGGGGCTACAACTGAAGTTCCCTTGTGGGAAAATAAGTTATTCTATTCTATTCTATTCTATATTCTACTGCGGAATTCAAACCTCCTTCTCTACCTTGTCATTGTGTGACGTCCAGTCATATTGACGTGACTGTTCAACATAAATGCTATCACCCCAGGGGAGCACAGAGCAACTAACGAACATATTTCGCCACCATTCTGACTCATATTATGGCCAGGTAACTACACAACCCAAAGTTCAGTTGTGCTTCAACATGCTTCGGTACAGTTGTCGTGTAAATGTGGATTTAGTTAATATTGTCTAAACAGTTCTCATTTCTCTGACAATGTAATAAATATACTTGTCATTTTGGATTACCAGATGGAATTTAACACGATAGGCTACATCACTATTCCCAGATGTTGGCCTATCTAGGACTGCAGGCAATCTTTAAAGGCCACCAGAGAAGCGAAGGAAAATATAATGTGGGAGAGGAGTGAGGCGACGAGTGGGAAGGCAGACACAGTTCGGTGCTCTGTGTTGACAGTGGACACAGACCGCAACACTGTGTATGGAGTAAAGTCGTGGAGGCGGAGTTTGTGTGTTGGACTGCTTGATAACACTGGACATCTCGGGACAGCGGGGGCTATTTTTAATCATGACGTTTGGCTGTAGGCTATTCCACTGATTGTTTTGATTGAATGTTTTTGTTTGATATGTTTGTTTGTGTGTTGTGGGTCTCCCCACTGTCTATGTATTTTTTGTTGTTGCTGGTGGCTACAACTGAAGTTCCCTAACGGGAAAATAAAAGCTATTCTATTCTTTGATGTAGCCGTGTCTTTGATGAATAGCTAGATAGGTCTGTGATCCATTATCATAAATCAATATAAAATAATTATAGTCATAAACTTATATTCAAGTTTTGTTCAACTGATTCAACGGCTTGTTACTATTTTGTTAGGGGTCAATATGGTATTTAACCTAATTTAACCTTCTAAAATTGGTATGAAATCGAATATATTCCAACATCATTTGAATAATAATAGGTCATGTAGCCTATATTGTGATGTTCCTTCTAATCTGTTATAGGCGTAAATGCTATCATCCACAAGGGCGCAGTATAACGCAATGGGACATTGACAGCATTGTTCAAAATATATTTTTTAGTTGGCCTACACATTAATGCTGTAGTAGTAGCTACTACACTGTATTAAGTGATGTTCATACAATTGTGCAATTCTTAACTATAGTGATACTGACCAATAGTTTCAACAAATGAACTCAGCAAATAAAGAACGTTGTCTCCGCGATGTAATTCGCCATGGCTCGGCATTTATTAAGCACAATACAAGATGGCACGATAAGTTTAAGTGCATATCAGCATTGACTGATCCGAGGTGAGAGCATCAATGCACAGATGAAGATTTAGTTCAAATGAACAGGAAGCCTGAAATTAAATGCTGCTGAATAATTATGTTGTTGATAATCAATGTCGGCAATATACCTGAGACGGGTGCGTGAGGGTTAGACCCGAAATGCACGACTCAGAAACAGTGGTCGAAGGATAAAGTCCTGTCAGGGCTTTATTCAAGGAATGTCCAATGAGCGTAGTCAAAAAAACAAGCAAAGTTCATACACAGAAATCCAGCCAAAACCAATGTACAGTACCGAGGGAGAAGGCAGTCTCAGAATCGGTACAAATCCAGTAACCAGAGTAGCTGTCAGCGGGGCAGAAGTACAGGTAGACGGTAGGCAGGCTCGGGGTCGAAGGCAATGCAAGAGTCAAGACCGAAGTCCGCTCCGCGGGGCAAAAGTACAAAAAGACAGTAGGCAAAAACTTGTGGTACAGAGGCAGGCAGTGGTAACAAAACAGAGGTCAATAACAATGGTCAAAAACAGGCTTGGATCGTAACAAAAGACAGGTTTGAAAAAAAACGCTCAATAGTGCACTGATAAACAGGGGCAACAATTTCGCAAAGAACAGGCATGACACTGAGCTTAAATGCAGGTGTAGACAGGTGCAGACACTTAGCTTGAGAGCAGCATGCAAATGGAAATCAGTTGTGGAAGGTTGACAAGGTAACAAGATAATTAGTACTTGTTAGTAATAAACCTATCCTCACCTAGCGTTAGTAAATTAGTAAATGACATGCACGAGAAACGTAAGGTAAACTTGAACACATGGTTAGAGAGTTAGTATTACCCAATCCTGATCTAACGTTATTAGACATAAAGATGAAACGTAACAAGACTAAAACATAAAACATGGCGTGACTAGACTAAACACAATACGTGACATAAACAAGAAATCTAACAAAGACAAGAAAAAAATAATAAAACGTGACATGACAGTAGATTTGTGACATGACCCCCCCCCTTAACGACCGACTCCTGGTGGTCTCATGAGCTTATCGGGGTGGTCACAGTGAAAGTCCTTGATTAATTACTTGTCCAATATCAGACTGAGAGTGATCCAGAAATGTTCCTCTGGACCATAACCCTCAACTAAGTACTGGAAACCCCGACCCCTCTTGCGAATGTTCAAGAGCTTCTTGACAGTATATGCAGGGTGGTTGTCAATGATGCGGGGAGGAGGGGGTGGGGGGTCGGGGGACATAGGGAGTGAGAGGAAACAGGCTTTAAACAAGAAACATGGAACGTGGGGTGGATCCTTTACAGATGCAGGGTTGATGATGGAGAGAATCTTGAAGGGGCCAATGAAACGGGGTTGCAACTTGTGGGAAGTGGATTGGAGGGGAATGTCCTTGGTGGAAAGCCAGACGGAATCACCTGGCTTGTAAACTGGGGCTGGTGTGCGGTGGCGATCTGCAAAGTATTGGTTACGGTCTGCCGTGCGTAAAAGCGCGGCCCTGGCGTCCTTCCAGATCTTGACGCATCTCTTCATGTGGGTCGCGAGGGAGGGAAAGCGATCTCGGCTTCCTGGTCAGTAGCCAAGGGCGATCTCAAATGGGGACTTTCCGGTGGCGGCACAGGGTAGGGTGTTGTGTGCGTATTCCACCCAGGTGAGCATCTTGCTCCATGAAGCCGGATTCTTGGCCGACACGCAACGTAGTGCAGCTCCCAAATCTTAGTTGGCTCTCTTTGTGTGCCCATTGGACTGGGGATGGTAGCCAGACGAGAGGCTAGCAGTGGCACCGAGGGCCAGGCTGAAGGCTTTCCAAACCTGGGAGATGAATTGAGGGCCTCGGTCGGATACGATGTCCACGGGGATGCCATGGATGTGGTACACCTCCTTGACCAACACACCAGCAGTCTCTTGAGCGGTGGGTAGTCTGGGTAGGGGGATGGTGGTGTTACCTTCGGAAGGGGGAAGTCCGGTAACGAAATCCACCCCGATCCGATGTGGCTCCAGGGTCGGCTGGGAACAGGCAGAGGTTGGAGCAGTCCTGCTGGAGCCTGGTGGGAGGCCTTCCTTCTGGCGCAGATGGTGCAAGCCTTGAAGAAGCGCCTGGTGTCAGGGATCATGGAGCTCCACCAAAACTTACGCTTCAGCACCGCCAAGGTGCGAGTAAAGCCAGGATGGCAGGACAGGAGAGACTAATGAGCCCATTAAAGCACCTGTGTCCGAACAGCTGAGGGGACGTAAAGGTGTGTGCCGGGGTTGGACCTGGGATCAGGCTCCTCATGTAGAGCCCTCTGGATCACCGCCTCAATCTTCCAGATTACGGAAGCGACCGTGCAGGAAACAGGGAAGATGTTCTCAGGCGTCTCACGCTCAGAGCTGGTGTTGTCGGGACAGGGCATCCGGCTTGACGTTCTTGGAACCCGGGCGGTAGGTGAGTGCAAAGTTGAACCTTCCGAAAAATAGTGCCCATCTAGCTTGGCGTGAGTTCAATCTCTTAGCTGTCTGGAGGTACGCCAAGTTCTTGTGGTCAGTCCAGACGACAAAAGGTTTCTCTGACCCCTCCAGCCAATGCCTCCACTTCTCCAGTGGCAGCTTAATGGTGAGGAGTTCTTCCTTTCCCACATCATAATTCCTCTCCGCCGGTGAAAGCTTCTTGGAGAAGAAGGCACATGGGTGCAGCCGATTGTCGGAGGAAAAAACTTGCGAAAGCACAGCTCCCACCCCAGTGTCGGACGCATCCGTCTCCACAACAAACTGGCGGATGGGGTCGGGGTGCACCAGGATAGGAGCGGAGGAAAACAGTCTCTTGATCTTGACGAATGCTCCCTCCGCTTCGGGACCCCAACGGAATGGCATGGCAGTGGATGTAAAAAAATGTGTAAAAGAATGCTCAGGGAGAAAGTCATAAATCTGCTTGCTCAAAGTTTTACATTTTCTCCCTCTGCTTTTTGATCATGGTGTCGCCATATCACACTGACTCCAAACATTGTGTACGTATGGTGTGCAGAAGTACGCAGATTTTCCTATTTTATACATCTGAATTTCTCTGTGGAAACTCACTTATGCAGTGTTTTGAGGGCATTTTTCTGCTCAGCACTGTTTATACATGTGGCCCCTGGAGTTATATTGCCTCAAATAGAACAGTAGCTAAATAGGTGAGGATTGACCAAATTTGGCATCTGCATGAAAGAGTGAAGTTATTGCAGTTAGTAAGGTGTGAAATATTAATTACTTGTAGAAGCAATTACTTTGAAGCAAGACTGTCCTGCCCAGCTGCACTCTGCCCCCACCTCCCGCTTACATGCTACATGACTCCACCAGCAATGCGAACTGGCTGCAAGCAGAGCTGCATACCCAGATCAGCGCCCCATTAGACACCTTCATTATTCAGTTATTTGGAGCCAGCTGTCGCCCTTTGACTACAACAGTAACAACCTTGCCAGCGTCCCTACAAAGAGGCAGCCACCCTTCAGTCAGTGAGCTCCTAAAGACTCCAGTGCATGACCATGCCTAAAGCCAGGCATACACTGTACGATTTGAGCCTGTTTTTAAACCCATTCTGCTGTGGCTGTGACAGTTTTTGAATTCTTCCAAGACCACTAGATCTCGCAGCTGATTTTTAGTTGTCACCATTTGTGATGCACACCACCGGTCAAACAAGGTTTCTTTTTCCTTCGAAAATTCCACATAAGTTCGTTTGTCAGATTTTTTTATAGCCTCTGATGTTTTGATGGTAGACAACTCGTTGATGTTGGTGGGCTCTTGCAGGTCGCTGACAGCATGTACCTTCTCTGGGTCTGCTCTGACACCGTTCATGTCCACGATGTACCCCAGGAAGCGTATCTCTGCCTGCCTGAAGATGCATTTCTCCTTATTTAGTTTCAGTCCAGCCTTTTCCATTCTCTCCAGCACATTACTGAGGCGCTTCTCGTGTATTTCCATATTGTCCCCGTATACTATCACATCGTCCATGTAGACGGCTACCCCCTCTAGGTCGGCTAATAGTTCCTTCATCTTTCTCTGAAAGATTTCAGGAGCTATGCTAATGCCAAATGGTAATATGGAAGCAGTAACGCCCAGCTGGAGTGATGAACGTTGTGAGTAGGCTGCTTTCGCGGCATAAGGGGATCTGCCAAAACCCAGACCCTGCGTCTAATGACGTGAACACTGTTGCCCCCGTTAACTTAGCTAGAGTCTCATCTATGGTGGGCAGCATGTACCTCTCTCTCTTTATGTTATCATTTAGCTTGTTTAGCCCTACACAGATACGAACTGAGCCGCTGGGCTTGATGACTGGGACCATCGGTGCGCACAGGTCTGTAGGCTGTGTCACTTTCTCTATAACCCAGTGCTCCTCCATTTTCTGCAGCTCATCTTTGACTTTAGGTAGCAGCGGTAACGGCACTTTATGCGCTGTATGTACGGCGTATGGCACAGCCCCCTCTTTCAAATGGATCTTTACAGGCTCTGTGTTCATTGTGCCATGCTCTCCAATCTCTATAGCTGTCTCACGGCTAAGCAGGTTGCCGACTGTCTGCCCTTCCACTACATAGATATCAATGGTGTGCTTTTTATCCTTGTGCACCGCTCTAGTAGCGAACTGTCCCATGCACTTGAACAACCCACCAGGGCTATCTAGCTTAATTGTTACGTTCATTTGCTGCCTTTTTGGCCTGAGCTGTCTAAAAGTCTGTGTTCATCACGTTCACGTCAGCTCCTGTATCTATTTTAAAGCTAACTGGTGTGCTGCCTATTTCCAGTAACACAGTCCATGCCTCCTGACCCTTTTTGCTACTCGCTGTGCCAAGATAGAAGCGCTCCTTCTCGCACTCCTCACTCCCCTCTTCTGTCCTGACTTCCCCCACGGACTTATTAGTCTGGCACATCCTAGCCCAGTGACTTCTTTTCCCGCACTTTCTGTAATCCGAGTCCACTGCTGGGCACCTCCCTTGATCTTTGTGCCCCGTTTTTCCACACCGTCTGCACCTGTCGCCTTCGTTGTAGCTCCTCGCGTTGTCCGTTGTCCTCTCGTCTCTGCTTCTGTTCTCCCTCCAGCGTCGATCCCTCGCTCTTGCATCATGCCTGTGAACTACCTCCTCTACGCTGCCTGCCGACCGTTGTGCCTCCTGGTGGCTGATCTGTTGTACGACGTCCTCTGCCTGCCATCCCATCTGCACTGCCATCTCCAGGGTTAGGTCTGACGTGAGTTGCAGCTTCCAGGAGAGTTCCTTGTCTCTCAGCCCGACAACGAGTTTGTCTCTGAGGTGCTCATTTCCATTAGCACCGAAGTCGCAGTTCTCACTGAGCTCATACAGGGCCCTCATGTAGGATTCCGCGCTCTCACCAGGCCTCTGCGCACGCTGGTGGAAACACACTTGCTCGTAAATTATGTTCTTCTTGGACACAAAATATTCGTCAAATTTAGTCATTACAGTGTCGAAGTCGTCAGGGTCTTCTTTCTCTGTAAAAGCGAACGATTTGAAAATGTTCTCAGCCTCGTTGCCCATAGAGTACATCAAGGTACTGACCTGTACTTCTGGGTCGTCCGCCATCAGCTTGGTAGCTATCCTGAATCTTGAAAAATGTTGGCGCCATGCCGGCCAGTCTGCTGGGTGCCCAAAGTTGAAAGAATCTGGTGGGTTAAACTTAGGCATCCTGGTTCCTTAATGAGTCACTTCTGACACCATGTCATAAAAAGATCGAGAGATACACTTAAACTGTAGTATATAAAACAAATGCTTTATTGGCTTTTGTGCTCCACCAAAAATAAACGGCTGCTCTGCCTTGGTCCAGCTTCAAATTTTTCGCGCAGGCGCACAGCCTGCACACATCACCCATGTGTCACAGGACGATGAGCCTGTCAATCATCGTAACAGTCCAATACCTTGACAGGAGGTACTTTGGCTTTCAAGCTCCAATTTTTTTTTTATTTGATTTTTTTCAGCTTCAATTAGAAATGTCTTTTCCCTCTCCTAAGCTTCAATTTTAACCTCTGAAAGTCTAACTTCAATTGAGCTTCGCGATCATGTTGTTCATCTCGAAGAGCCAGTTCTTTAAGCCTCAATTCAATCTCAGATTCAGTAACAAGCCCTAACCGGCGCTACGTGTTTAGCTCCTCCGGTCAAAGAAAGAGACTCTCCTCAGGAAACACAGGATAGATTCCTGTAAAGGACCTATATAAGAGATGCATAAGAGACAATCAAACCACATTCGATGCTGTGTCTTCAGCTTTTTCGAAAGGTGAATGAATGCACCAGGAAGACCAGAAACAGGTTCTAAGATGGACAAAAAGGAGACTTACAAAAAAAATATATATATATATGCAAGGCTGAGCAAGGCTCACAATATTAAAACAGCTAGTGTCCCGAACAGCTGAACAAGACAACAGGCAGAATAAAAATATTTATCACCAATACAACCAGGGAAAAGGTCTCAAACACAGTTCAGGCCATCGCAAATATTCCCACTACTTAAAAAAACAGTAGTAAAAGCAGTTTAACACCGCGCAAAACGTACCAAAACACACAACCGTAACGTCAATTAAATATAGCAGCTTGCAAACGTCAGTTTACTCAGTGCTGTTATCCAGTTAACTCAGTAATCCCAGAGAGGGTATTGAGACAGAGAGGGGAATCTCTGTGTTAAAGCATGTTGTGGGCGGGGCCTCAGTGGGGCTGTGAAGCAGACCAAGGGAAGAAAATAAGCAGACCAGAATCAAGGGTCTGACATATCAAACAAGCCTTAAATCATCACTGCTGCCAGAAATACAGTAGATATGGATGGATAACTTGAAGGGTTTCTTGTCCTGACTATTTCCCTAGAGTTCAATAGGAAGATTTGTCTGGAGAAACAACCCTTAAAGTTCGGTCCCAGACTGTGGAGATATGGGATTGCCACTGGTTGCAGAATCTCATCTCGATCTCTCTCTGCATTGAGATTGCCTCCAATGATGACAAGCCTCGTTTTTCCAGTGATGGAGATGCCGCCCCACACCATCACACTGCCTCCACCAAAAGGTGTTACTCTATCGGTGCAGCAATCAGCATAGCGTTCTCCCCGTCTTCTCCACACTTTGACCCTACGATCCAACTTCTGTAGGCAGAATCTGGACTCATCGCTGAACATAACGTTCCTCTACATGTTCAGGTTCCAGTGCAGGTGTAAGCTGTTTGGCATTGTCAGAGAAGATTTGGAAAATTTTACATGGGCGCAACCCACATACTCAGCTGTGCTGCTCATCCCACAAATGCATGTTCCTTACAAATGGGGCACCATCTAAAAGGGAAATAAACAGGCTTTCCAACGGTATAAAATTTATTGCCAAGAAGCATTGTTACAACAGAGAAATAATCTACCAAACACAAATTTCCTAACTTTTTGTTCGATGTTTATATATATTTTAAAATATATTTTAATATATATTTAAAATAGTGTCCCGCTCTGAGACGGTACAGGTCGTTAAAGCCAAGGTAACGGAGGGGTTGCTAGAAAAGCAGGTTCTGTTTGAGGGTGCGGATCCAGGGGAACCGACCCTCATTAAGACAGAGAGCCCCGATACTACGGCTCAGACTAGGCAGTTTCAGCTGGAGATGAGGCATTTAGGGCTGAGAGAGAAGGAGTTGGAGTTGGAGGCGAACTTGGTGAAGCTTCGCCTAAGGGAGTTAGAGGTGGAGGCTATGCGGGCTAGTAGCAGAGTGCAATCCCCCGATTTTGATGTCAGCAGATACATTAAAATGGTTCTCCCCTTTTGTGAGACTGATGTTGATAAATGTTGATTCTCTATGTTTGAAGGGGTTGCCATCACGCTTAAGTGGCCCAGGGATGCCTGGCCGCTGTTGCTGCAGTGCGTGCTGGTTGGTAAGGCCCAGGATGCCTATTCGTCGCTGTCTATAGAGCAGAGTCTCGATTACGACGTGATGAAAGCTGCGGTTTTGAGGGCGTACGAGTTGGTAGCAGAAGCTTACCGTCAAAAGTTTAGGCGATATCGGAAGGCCGATAGCCAAACCTTTGTTGAATTCGCTCGGGAGAAGGAACATTTTTTTGATTGTTAGTGTGCTGCACAAGAGGTTGAGCGATTTGAACAACTCCGTGACTTCATTAACATGGAGGAGTTTAAGAATTGTGTACCGGAGCGCGTTGCCACCCATTTAAATGAACATGAGACAGCTCAGGTTGTGCAGGCTGCGGTGTTAGCTGACGAGTTTTCCCTCACGCATAGAGGCTTGTCTGCTGAGAGACTTCCGTCACGTCCTAATGATGGCACTCCTCAGAGGGAATTCCCTAATAGCTTTGCCAGTCGATGAAAGACCGGTGCTCTGGCTTCTGGTAGATGGCAGAATGACTTGGAATATCAGATATCTCTTCTCTGTTTTTTGTGAGGAGATACTTAGCCTTGCTCATGACAGCTGTTTTGCTAGTCACTTGGGTGTGTATAAGACATATGACCATGTGTTGAAACACTTCTTTTGTCCCGGGCTGAAAAGAAATGTTGCAAGGTATTGTAAATTCTGCCCTATATGTCAAGTTGCGAGGGAAACCGAATCAGAAGATTCCACCAGCTCCATTATTTCCCATTCCAGCTATTGGGGAGCGGTTTGAAAGGGTGCTTATTGATTGTGTCAGCCCGTTGCCACGGACTAAGGCGGGTAACCAGTACCTTCTCACCATCATGTGTGCGGCTACTCGTTTTTACCGCCACATCGATATCAGGAAGAGGGACATCCCTCAGTGCTGCCCATGAGCACTACACTCATAGGCCCTTCTCGTAGAGGGGGTTCTAGAGTTAAGAAGCGTCTGCAGGAGAGAGGAACCACACCCAGCTAATGAAGGGTCGGGCTCCTCAATGGCCAAGAAAAGAGTTTCACCCTGCTCGGTCGAGGATGCCATATAGAGCTGCTCCTCCGAGACAGCAGGTCTGTCCACATCGGGAGGCAAATGGCGGAAAAGCGTACAGTAGGCCTGTCGGCTATTTGTGTGCTAACGCGTCTACCCCCAGGGGGCTATCGAGAACCACTGGGGGCAGTGAGTGGTCTGACTTAGCATGTCACCATACCAACTCCACCACGTCGGGGTGGAGACACCATTCGCCGGGATGAATATCCTGGTGAGATAAGTCTGCTGTATCGTTTCGGACACCAGGGAGGTCTACGGCACGTAGAGAGGACAAGCTAGGAAGTGCCCAGTTCAAAAAACACTGGGTCGCTCTCAAAGACTGGCGGGACCTTGCTCCGCCTTGGTGTTTTAAAAAAATAAAATTTGTGACAAACTGAGGTGTTGCCTGACCTCATCATCACGTTTTCTTTCCAGAGCATGGGCAAGAAGTGCCTCAGTGCAAGAGAAACTGCTCCAAGTTCGAGAAAATTGATGTGGTCCGACTGATGTACTCACGATCACAATCCCTGAGCTGGTCGGTGTTGACAGACAGCTCCCCAACCGGTGAGCGAAGTATCCGTCCTCAACACCACGTGCCCTGATGGTATAGCCACCATCTGAACCCCCTTTGTTAGAAAGCCAACTCGTCGCCCTGGGCGAAGTAGCTGGCAAAACCGACGCGTCACCTTGATTCAAATGTGACGGTCCCACTTGCATATTTGAAGCGGCCTGGCTGCAAGGCGTCTGGGAGGCACGTAATTGACATTGATGCCCAGACTGGAGATATGTGCTACCGGCAGTGTGTGAGAGCGCCATACTGTACGACTCGGTACCCATCAGCTAATTGTCCAGGTACGACAAGATTTATACCCCCTTCATCCGGAGTGGCGATAGAACAGGGCTCATAGTGACGTCACATGGTGCTGTAATGGTGACATGTAGTCCAACTGTCTCTTGTGTTCGTGTTTGTTAATTTGAATGTGTTTTGTTGTGTCTGACTTTTGCCTTTTATTTTTTCATGCGCCGTGTGTCTGTGGTGGGGCGGGTAAGCGGGCTGGATATTTTTCAGGGCACTCCTGCTGCTCGTTTTGATAATATTGATGAATTGTCTCGTCGATATAATTTTGTTTGTGGTTGTCACCATGGAGACGCATTCGCAACATATGCTCGGGAATGTCCGTTGGATCTGCAGCAACAAAGTTTACCATCGCTTTTCTCCGGAGTTGAAGATGTTGGGACTGATCGGGGACAATTTTTTAAATCATGGCTGTATTGCTCTTTAATTCACTTGATTGATGTAATGATTCTATTGAATGTCTTTATTTGATAAGTTTGTTTGTGTGTTGTGGGTCTGCCCCACTGTCTATGTCTTTTTTTTGTTGTTGCTGGGGCTACAACTGAAGTTCCTTAACAGGAAAATAAAAGTTATTCTACTCTATTCTATACAGTGGGTGAATACACTGGGGGCCAGGGAAAGACCGAATGGGAGGACATTGAATTGGTATGCCCGACCTCGGAACACAAAGTGGAAAAAACCATGGTGTTCCACACAGATAGGGACGTGGAAGTACGTGTCTTTCAAGTCCACAACCGTAAACCAATCTCCCACTTTCATGGTGTGTAAGACTCCCTGTACCCAGAGCATCCAGAAAGTGTACTGCTTTAGATGCAAATTCAGGTCCAGGATTAGTCGGAGGAAACCATCCCTTTTTTTTTTTTTGGTACCAGAGAAAACATGGAGCAAAAACTTCTGAGCCATTCGGAGGGAGGCACCACTGACATGGCACCCTTCTCCAGGAGGCCTGTCATTTTTTAATTCAGCATCCCTGACTGAGTGGGGTCCAGGACGCGTGTAAACCTGACCCGGAAAATATTTGGGGCCGCTGGTTAAACTGAAGGCGGTAACCCTTTGAAATTGTGGAAAGGAATCCATGGGTCGTTTGTAAGGGCTGCCTAATTCACCAGTTAGTCTTGCGAAACTGCCCCACCGCTAGCCTTGGGGCATCATGCCCATTTGGCAGTATGTTTGGGGGTCTGGGGGGGTGGCGGATGGAATGCTGCCTCCTAGCTGGGCAGGCAGGTGGACCCATAAGATCATGACGCAACACAGACGCCATTGTACGGGGGGCCGGAGGCGAGGGGCTCCCTGATTCCCATGCAAGGGCTGCTCGTGACCACGAGCCACAGGCTGGGGCCAACGAACAAGGGCCTGCTTATCTGCCTCCGTGAAGACCTGACCAGGGACCACCAGCAGGTCCTGAATGGTTCTCTTTGTAGTGCCAGGGAGAGGGGACTGAGCCAACCACACCTGATGCCGGGACATCGTGAGAAGGAACATCACATTGCCAAGCTCGTGACGTGAAGGCAAAGAGATGCGTCACTCCTGAATCAAGCAGTGTTTATGACTGTGAAAGCATCAGCCAGGAAAGCGAGTTCCCAAAACGTGCCATGCTGGCCGCAGCTTTATATGACCTACAGAACAGATCATTAGTCACTCTGCACTGTCAAACACCTCAAAGTCCGGACCGATGGTCGGATCCTCCTCTGCTAGGAAGCCGGTTCAGTTTCAGCATGGGTTTCTAGCATAGCCGTCAGTTGCTGAACTGTGGAGAGAAGCTGTGTGACTTCTGCAGAGAGCTGAGTGTCCCTACCAGACTTGCCCTTTCCACATGGTGGGCCATCAGTGGAGGAGACACCCCTGTGTTTAAGGGCAACCCTTACAGTGGGTGTTGCCTTACCAGAGGGGTCTGGTGCATAAATGGCATCCAACCTGTCCTGCTTGGTCTCCAAAAACATTCCCACGCAACATGGGCAGGGGTCGGAGAGCGCTGGAGGGACATTTTGAAAAGAGCAATGATCAAGTTCTTGGGTGAAAGTGGACTTGTGTTTAGGGGAGATGATGAACGGTTTGGGTCAATCCATAACGGTAATTTCCTTTGGATCCTAGAATTGCTATCACAATTTGACCGATTCTTAGCTGAACATATTAGAAAGTTTGGTGGAAAAGGAAGAGGCACAGTGTTCTATTTGTCATCGACAATATGTGAAGAACTCATTGAGCTAATGGGTCAGAAAACTCACCAAACAATAGCAGATGAGATTCAGGATGCCAAATATTTTTCAATAATTGTTAACTCCCCAGACCACCCCTGTCACATGTGGACCAATTGACGTTCATATTCTGGTTTGTTAACAGCAGCGGGAATGTGGTGGAGCGATTCCTGGGCTTTGAGCCAATTGAGAGCCACATTGGTAAAAGTTTAGCAGACTGTGTGACTTTGATAAGGCCTTGGGTTGGACCTCTCAAACTGTAGAGGTCAGTCATATGACAATGCAAGCAACATGTCAGAAAAAAACAATGGGCTACAGGCCCACCTCAAACAAAAAAAAACCTCGGCTAGAGTATGTGCCTTGCGCAGCGCATTCAGTTAACTTAGTTGGTTTTAACACCTTAGACGGTAGTAGCCTAGAGGCTGACAAGTTTTTTAACATGTTGCCGTCACTGTACACATTTTGCTCTTCATCCACACACAGATGGGGGAAAGTCTTTCGGAAGACAGATGTCAGATTGACATTAAAATCGCTATCCAGTACTTGGTGGAGTTCTCGGGCAGAGTCAACCAAGGCACTGTGGAGAAATTACACCCACATTAGAGAGGCCTTCGGTGGTATGTGCAATGATGATAATGAGAAAAGAGATACTCTAATTGAGGCTGCTGGGCTATGTTATGTACTAAATTGGACACCTTAGAGATGGTGTTCATGGCACATTTCTGGGACGTCATACTTGACCGGTTCCATGCTACTAGCATGCACCTACAGAAAAGTGACATTGACATCTGTGTTGCAGCACAGCTTTTGTGTTCATTGAGGGATTTTCTGGCGGGACAGTGAGACCAGTTTGAGGCTTTGGAAATGGTGACCTTAAATGTGACCGGTGTCTCTGTCATATAAGCACGATCTTCAGCGAAAGAGGAAAAGCAAAACATTTTCAGATGAGAGCTCAGAGCCAAGCGTGACACTTGAAGGGAGGGAGAAGTTCAAAATAGAAACATTTTATGTGGTCATTGATAAACTAGTGACATGCCTTAAACATCGCTTGGACGCTTACAAGCGTTTGACCAGTCTTTTTGGAGTTCTGTTTTATGTCAGATTAGGTGTCTAACAGTGATGTCATAGTGGAAAAGGTAAATGCACTCTCCGCAGCATATTCATCAGACCTGGACATGAACCTTGCCAACAAACTCATTCAATTCAAGTCTTTCATGTCTGACTCTGAGGGTGAGAAGTGTCCAACTAAATAGCTTGAGACGTTGCAGGCACTTAATTTGCAGTCAGTGTTCCCCCAATGTTTTCGTGGCACTTCGGATTTTTAAAATTTTGCCAGTGACAAACTGCCAGGGTGAGCGGACATTTTCCCTTTTAGGCAGAATAAAAAATGAGCTGCGGAGTAGCATGTGCCAAACACGTCTCAGAGTCAGACCTTGTCAGACAGCTATATTTTGACGATCTAGTGGATGATTTTGCGAGGAGGAAGGCAAGAAAGACACTAATGTAAGAAAGTGGGAGGGGGGAGGCCTCCAAAAGACATGTGCCCAGGTGCCTCACAGGACCATTATCCTACCCTGATCCTATTGTAAAAAAAAAATTATTATGTAATTAAGCCGTGCTACTGCATTTTGTGCCAAAAAAAGAAGCATTCATGAGGCGCCGCGGCGGTGCACCGGGCTAAGGCACACACTTTGTCTGTGCGGTTGCGCACCAAGGATCAGGGGTTTGGTCCCCGGTCCTGCCAGACCCGAGCATGGCCGGTGCCCTGTGGGACCGGCAATTGGCGGCTGCTCTCGGGTGGAGGGGCCCTGGGCGAGTTGGAATCACGGTCAGGAGCTTGAGGAGTCGCGCTCTGTAGAGGACGTGGCACCCTCCTTCCTACTACCGGCTGACAGGGTTGTGTAAGCGGTGATTCTCTAGCGGTTGCTACACAGGGGGAATTGAATTAGAATAGGGGTTCAATTGGCTACCAAATTAGGAAAAAATGGTAAAAAATCTGAAACTATTTTTTCAATAAAAAAAAAAAAAAAAGAAGCATTCGTGAAAAGTTTTGTTTGAGCCACGCCCCTATCCGTGATGTGGAAAAAAAGGTAAAAACCTCTTTTCCACATAACCAAGTCGACGCCCCATCTCCCTCTCTTCTTGATTGATGGGTATTCAAACTGAGCAAATTAACATTAGCCCTTTCATTTCAAATGGTTTTCCCCCTTTGGTAGCTCTGCCTACGTGATTATGATGCTTTACAAAATGGTTCTATCGCCCCTCCCCCCAACTGTAACTCCTCCCTCCTCCCCCCTCTGTGCTCTCTCACTCGAGTCCAATTTGTGTCTTTTGAAATTGTGAAATGGGCAGAGACAGATCAAAAGCCGATGTTTATTACCTCTTTAAGGCTTTATAACATCAGGTGTGAGCATCACAGGAACTTGGAAAATGGCTTAAAGTAAGTGCACTCATTGAGCCTCATTCATGAAACGTGAGCAGAACGAATTTGTACGTAAGTCATTCGTATTAGAAATTTTGCCCGTATTTTGGCATTCATCAACGTTTTTGCATGTACGAACAAACTACACCTGCTCAGGATCACGCGTACCTCATACGTAAATTCAAAATGGCACTAAATGTAGCTTCTGAATATCAATTCGAACATGAATTTATCTTTATTTTCTGTAAAACGCAAGCAGATTAAGCCTATTAATCAATTGTAAGCTATGAATTTATTTAATTAGACCCATAACTTAATTAATGCTCCCAGTAGGCTACTATTTTTCTGAATTGATTCAATTTAAATGTTATATGATGATAAATAAGCTAATTAAAACACACATTTAACCCTTGAACGAAATTTGCTATAAAGTGACTTACAGGTCTGTATAGCCAGCATTGCAATGCCTGACCTTGTGCTGTTGGAGGGGTTGACTGCTTAGGAGAGAACCGAACGCATCTTTAGAATCGCGCAAAAGCTATGTTGGCTAAGAGCGATGTATGGCTGGTTAGCCGTTTTCGGGTTTTATGAAATTGCCAACCTGCCCAATGTTATTGGTGCCGTAACTGTACTGCACAAATATAGCCTCAAGGCTCCATCCGAAGATGCGTTTGCAAAATATGCATAGAAAGGGCTTTCACATCTGTGCAGCTCATATGTCATGCGAAATGTATTGCTCAACATCTGGGCCCGGTTGCCTGATTCAGTTGGCACTCGTTTGCAGAACGCTATGGTGAGAGACTTATTGGTGTAGCTACGTCAAATTTCTGTTTACTGAGTATAAATTCCTAACTACATCTTTCCATCACTAGGGGATCTGGGATTTCAAACCACCTCTCGCACGCACAGAACACCAACAAGATGAAAAAATTAATACATTTATTTAATTTATTTCCAGGCTGCGAGAAAAACAGCAGCATAATGCTTGGCAGATGGAGGTAATGCACTTGTCCGATGCAGATAGGATTGCACTTTAACAGCTTGTGTGACGGGAGAGTCTGCATATTCTGCATGTTATATCCTTCCAAGTCTTTACTTTACCATGTAGGCTACTTTACTATTCACTTTATGACACTGGAACGGACAATACTATTTTCTGCTCATTAAACTTTGATTTCAGTGTCGGAATAATTATTTTCTGGGCCATTTTGACTTCATATGGACCTTTAAATGGAAGTGACAACCTCCATATAATGCAATTCATGGGTGTGGATTTATGCTAATCACAAAATAACATGAACGCGATTGTCATTTAAATCTATGAATATACATATGTGAATACGAAAAAATCTGCCTTTCCCACACGGTTTGATGAATCCGGCATACATTTTTCATACCAATTTGTTTCGTACATAAATGTACGGCATATATAGGAATGATTCATGAATGAGGCCCACTGTCTCAGCCTCTCTCCACCTACTACACAATTTTGAAAAATACTTTGTGGGGTGAGTTAGCGGGGGGGGGGGGGGGGGGTTTAGGTGGGGGCGGAGGAGGTGTGTCCATCGTCATTCACATAAATTAATGTACAACGTACAAATTATTTTGTATAACTCGGATCAAACTGTCTAACTAGACCAAACTGTCTAACTAGACGCTGCAGATCAAATATAAATCAAGATTCAGCAACTGCATGGCCTATTTCTCACCTCAAATATTTTCAGAAACATATTTTAGTGGACAAGAAAAAGAGAGTTTATGAACAGGCCGCCACGTTGTTCCGGTTTAAAAACATGGAGCCAAAACCAAAGGACCGTAGTATATCTAACCAATCAGAAGCAGAAAAAATATTTCAACCATTAGAGGGCAGCACCAAGACACTTTTCTACCAGTTTCTTACAATATACAATATTATTTCAGAATTGTTAAAATAATGGAATGAATGAATACGTTTAATTATAAGGTACACATACAAACAAATTTACAGGTAAAAAAAACTTGATCTACAGTGAAGTTACCCTTTAAGTGAAGCAAGACTTATTATTACAAATTATTTAATAATTTAGGTGCCACAAAAAAGACACCTTGGCAAAAATGCAAATCAAAGTTGTTGTTTTTTCATTTGCAATGAAATACTGATAGTTACAATTGTGGAACTCCTTGTCCACAAGTGTGCAAAATCTAACGGTGATATGCAGAACTAATAAAGATCTATGACAGAGGTAGTAGTCAGTGTACCCTGTTGTCCCTTAGTGTCTCCAAATTTATACAGAATGGCTAAATTGTGCACTGTGCACTGATAATCATGTATTTAACAACAAATCAACTGTTTTGGCTCATGAAACTAATTTTCAAGTGGGAATAACTATTTTTAAATCAGTATACAGGGATATATATCTATGGGTGCAAAAACCGATCCAATACCTGTCATAAAATGAATAAAATATTTTTTGTCCATTATACAGCATATACAAACCTCAAAAAAAGCATTTTAAATTCTCTTTTACATATATTTAATTGAAACCAGTACAAAGAAAAGATATTTAATGTTTTACCTTATCATCTTTATTGATTTTTGTAACTATACGCTAATTCCGAATTTGATGCCTGCAACACGTTCCAAAAAAGTTGGAACATAAAACTGGGAAGGTTGTGGAATGTTCAAAAAACACCTGTTTGGAACATTCCACAGGTAAATGGGTGAATAGGTAACATGTGATGATATCATGACTGGGTGTAAAAGGAGCTAGTGCCCATGGCATGGGTAACTTGAATGTCTGTGAAGGCACCATTAACGCTGAAGGGTACATATGCATTTTGGAGCAACATATGCTGCCATCTAGTCTTTTTCATGGACGTCCTTGCTTAATTCAGCATGACAATGCCAAGCCACATTCTGCACGTGTTACAACAGCGTGGCTTCATAGTCAGAGAGTGTGGATGCTAGACTGGCCTGCCTGCAGTCCAGACTTGTCACCCACTGAAAACGTGTGGCGCACTATGAAGCGCAAAATATGACAACAGAGACCCCGGACTGTTGAACAGCTGAAGTCTTAAATCAAGCAAGAATCTGAAAATATTCTGCTTTCAAAACACATGCCCCTGTCTCAACTTTTTTGGGACGTGTTGCAGGCATCAAATTTAGAACGAGCGTATATTTATTATTTCCCCGGTCCGCTCTGTACAAAAAAACTATAAAGTTGATTAGTTAAAACATCTTGAATATCTTGTCTTTGTACTGTTTTCAATTTAATTCAAAAAGGATTTGCAAATCATTGCTTTCTGTTTTTATTTACATTTTATACACTGTCCCAACTTTTTTAGAATTTGGGTTTGTACATTTTCCCCTTCTGATGGTTTAAGATGAAAACATTAATATCACACTGGTGCAAACCTAATCATTCACTCTTGCACCTCATAAGAACATCAGTTTTTTTCTGTACTCTACAGTATGTAATCGTTTTCTGAATGCCCTGGGATGACATTTCTCTGACGTTTAAAAAAGATGACATTTAAAAAAATGTTCCCATTCATAATTACTCCAATAAAAATCTTACATTCACATAGCACATATCAGCGCACAGTAAATTGGAATGAGTATTTTCCATGCCCGAAGTGACAAGTACAGCCTAGGATGATAATAATACGCCATAGCCTATATTATGTACGATCACATTACAATAAAATAATATTCCACCATCAGAAAAATGCTGCCAAATTTTCTAGCTTCACAGCAAATAAAATGTAAAACATTCCCGAACCACCTATGAATGCTTACACTACAGTAGCCTATGTGAAAAATGCCCTCAAAATGCAAAAATAACATGAAACATATGGCAGAAGACTGTGGTGGAGTAGAAAATCTAACATACATATTTGAAATATTACAAGCAGTAATACTTACATATCGACTAAAATCTCCATCAAGTTCTTAGGCATATTACTTAGAATTTTCTCTAGCCATGCAGACGAGTTGCCAAATTAGTGCACATAACTTGCAAAAATAGCTGGAAAACAACAATTACACCTTGCGTAAAGCTAAACTAATAAAACTAGAAATACTGATACCCCCAGCTGTAATTTATTGTTAAAAGCATCCAATAAAATATTTCACACATTGTTGCCAAGGTTATAATGTCCTATATTGGATAAAAGAGTTGTTAATCAAACAAGAATTAACTGGATTGCACGAGACAGCATGCAGGTTTTACACATAGATGTTTCAGATAGTGTAATAGCGTTATAAAGTGGTGTGTATTTCTCAAACAGATTGTCCAAGACAATAAATGACCACTGAATATTGAAAGGAACATCTCTATGCGTAAAACCAATTGTATGATTGTACATTTATTTAATATTTAGTAGCAGATATTGATAGTAGAATGTGGTATAATTTCACCTTACCTTGATAAATACAGTGCAGTCGACAGACCTCTTCTCACAAGTCCTTGCATCAAACATCAGCACCTTTAGCGTATGGAAGTAAGAAATAGGTAAGTATGCATTTGCTGCTATGACAGTTGAAGTCATAAACAGTAATTCAGTCTGTTTTGTATTTAAAGGCCTTCACGCGGAAATGATAACAATAAGCCTGGACTGGTTATGGGGCTAAGACTTATTGTTCTTATTTAAGCCCTATATCATGTTTCTAGGAGAGAGGGTGTTAACAAAAAAAAAGAAAAACATGCTGCCGAGTGTGACTGCCACAATACCTTTTGGGTGTATAACTAAAAAGAGAACGTCTGGTGACTTTAAGATAGTTTCAATTTATCAGCAATAACCCAGTAAACAATTTTCAGGTGAAAAACCATATAACAGACATTGCCTTTCAACGGCTTAGCTACAACCTGACTAAATTTGGTTGAAAAGTGAAAAGTTAATAAACACATAAGTTAATAACAGGTTTGATTTTGGTGAAAAGTGAAAGTTTAGTAGATGTCTATATCATAGCCTAGCCGTTCAAATTGAATGCTATTTCCCTTTAATTCTGGTTCTTCCTGTAGCCACCACCACCAACTCGGCCTGGACTCTGTTTGAAGTGCTTAGCCATGGCTGTTGAAATCTGGCTCTCTGTGGCATTCTTTACATGGACATCACCGCCTCTGCAATTTTAACACAGAAATAACTCAAATAAGGTTTTTGTGGACCATATGACTTCATAGCATACTTATGCCAGAAAAGACATGCAGCAATGGCAGAATTGGCACTTTTCCAGGGTTGATGAAGCAGACGAGGGGCTACATTCTATAATGAGCTAAGTATGAATTCCAGCTACCAAAGCTGAATCTGTGAGTCAGTGACAGCTAAGACATGCATCTCCACCAAATGTGCACTTCCATTTTGTCTTCTAGTAATGCTGATAATATGGTTTTATGCACCCAGCAGGTCGGATCCAAATTCCATTTAAAAAATGTATTGAAAATTGTCAGCTGTTTTTCAGGTTTCCTGGGGAAAGGAGTTGAGAGACGGTCCCTGAAGTGTTGAATGGGGTTGTTGCAGGAAATCCTCACTGACTGATGGAAAGATTAGATGGTACTCATTGAATGATTAGATGGTACTTATTGGATGATTTAAATATTGATGCGAAACACACATTGGGACAGCCAGATGGAACGCCTAAATTCATTGTCATGCATACGTTTTAAAAGTTCTTCCACCTCCGCAATTTCAATAATTTCACAGAGAGCTGCCAAGTATTAGAAATGTAAACAAGCGGTCAGAAGTTGTCGTCTCGTTACCACAGAGCACTAGCGTAACTAGCAGGGGGGCAGGGAGGGCACTCACCCCCCCGGAGGCAAAATGCCAAGAGTCGGGCCCTCAGCTGCTTGGAGGCAATCACATACATTTTAAATAAAATATAAATCAAACATGAATTATTGTAAACAGCGTGGAAATAACTGAACAAAATATAGGCTATAGCCTATATTTAAAACGTGGGGAAATATTTTCAATAATATAATTCATATTACGTTGTTTGACTTATTCACATTGCAAGCACGTTCGTTTCTGACATCAGTTAGCAGCACAGTTAAAAACGAAACAAAATAGGGTTATACGAAACGAAGCCTAAACAAAAAGAACAAAAGCTGAATTAACATGTGTAGCCTACCACTAACTAACTTGTTTTTGAAGCATAATCAACCCAAGGATGGCTCAAGTTGAGACTGTCTCAATTTGGAGAACGTAATCAACAAGTTTTACAAGGCAAAATAACAAAGAATTGACCTGTAAGAATGACCGTGACCACGTAGACAAGGATACGATGCCGCAATGAATGAACTTAATTTTGTGACGTAGCCTATGCTATGACATTTTAAATGTACTACATGAATGAACTAACTGAATATTCAATTTCTCACATAGCCTATAGACCTAGCCTATTTCTCACATAGCCTGTACTGCGTGTCAAAATTTATTATTTTGTTTTTGTCATGGTTATTGGCAACCTCGGTTGTTTCTGCGGTCGTCATTCTTATTGGCGGTGGCGGGGCGATCTATCAGATTTTTTCCGCCTCTGTTTCGGTGTTTGGATATCGCCCGGCTATTATTCCTCACACCTGTTTTGAGTTTCCTGCCGGTTATAAATAGCTCAGGACTTTCGTCTTCCTGCACTTCGATATTGTCTTTGCAATGTTGACAAACAAAGTCGGTAAACGGTATAGGAATTTGGTCACTGCATTTATGGTTTGTACAAATAAGAAACGCAGCAAGTCCAGTTGTTGTTTAGGATTAGATTGGGTTATTTCTTTTACTTCCAATTTTTTGCTTTATCCTAATATCTCTCGACCTGTTTTGTGTTCAGCTTTTTGAGCTTAGCAGGTAGCAGGCTTGATTTTCTATTTCTTTCCTTCACCAGGTTTTTCTTATGGTTTTCCACCTCTTGTGTGCGCTCTTTGATTTAGAGCGTGAGGTTCTTTTGTTATTTATACTCGCTATTTTAGAGTCTCGCCTTTGAGGTAGTATTCATTTGCCTTGTGCTAGGGAAGTTTTGTTCCAGTTCTTTTGTTTCACCCATTCCTGGTGCGGTTTCTTCCGCTTTTGTGGCGTATCTTTCGAGATACGCTTTTTGGAATCCTTATCAGTCGCGTTTGGTTCTCTGAACCTTACACCAACCCTTACAGAATATCGAAGTCAGAATGGAAGAGCCAGCGAGTTCTAAGAAGACTTACAAAATGCTGCCTAGCCAGGGCGCTACAGGGTTTACTCCTGAGCAGGCTGTCCTGACCCTGCAAATTCAACAAGCTCAGTTTATGGAACAACTGCAGAGCCAGGGAGACTGCCTGCAAAAGCTAAAGGAGAGTGTTTATAGGCTTTCTATGGCAGTCAATCCTCCCCCAGTAGCACAAGCATAAACTCGTTATGGTGGGGAACCGGGGAAATGCTGTCCATTTTTAACACAGCGTCTTATTGCTTTTCAAGCACAACCCTCCCGCTTTACTATGCCAGACTCCCGCGTAGCATCTATTTTGTCCCTCCTGTATGATCAGACTCTCGTCTGGGCTGACCCTCTGATTCGGTCCAATGCCCCTGTAATCCCTGATTCAATTCAGCTCATGAAGGAAATGCAGCTGGTTTTTCATCACGGGGTCTCAGGTGAGGAGGCGGCCAGGAGATTGACCAGCTTGCGCCAGGGTACTGACACTGTAGCGGCTTTTGCTATCACTTTTTGAGCATTAACCGGGGAGACAGGTTGGCCTGACGGTCCGCTAAAATCTTTATTTTTACAAGCGTTGTCCAACCCCATTAAAAACGCGTTAGCGATGCTCGAGCCACCCGCTACATTCAGTGATCTGCGCAAGCCGAAACCGGCTAAGCCGCGAGAGGAGTGGTGCCGTTATTGCAGGGAAATTTTGTTCCCGTTCTTTTGTTTCACCCCTTCCTGGTGCGGTTTCTTCCTCTTTTGTGCCGTATCTTTCGAGATACGCTTTTAGAATATTTATCGTCGCGTTTGGTTCTCCGAACCTTACATCAACCCTTACAGTTTTGCGTAGACAGAAACATTAGCCTGGCCTACACTTTGTATTTTCAAAAGCAAAATAAGATGACGAGTTCTATGTCATAGCGAATCGATTTGTTTTCGTCAGTATAATAGCCTAAAAAACTATAGATTTTTTACTTTTATCTTTATTTGCAGACATTAATTAGCTATAAGGCCTATTACTTGCCTGAAGTGCTTAATGTTATATCAGCATTTTAGAGAGATGAGTTAGGCTATTTCTGTAGGCTACTGCTGCCTTCAAGTATTCTCCTCAAGCTCCTATTCCCCAGTTGCCAAATCGTAATTACGAGGTTGATGCATTCGCATACTCCGAAATCGGAATTACCAGCAAACATGGATGTCTAGAAAGTAAATGTTTCTTTTGATCCTTTACGAATAAAAAATGAATGGAGAGCTGCTATCACTTTCTACATGAGAAAGAAGAGGTAAGGAAACGTATGATGAGAGCCATTTTTGATACATTAAAGTATATTGTACTGGTTGTGTGCTGTGTGTGCGTGACCATCAATATGATAATCTTCTGTGCTGCGCTGCCTGGTTGCATTGTCATATGTGAATCTATCGTATTTTCTGCCATTTCTACTTGGCAACTGGGAAATATGACAAGGCTACGACTTGGAGGTTCGTTCAAGTGCAACTTACATGTCGGAAACTGATTCGTATTTCCGAAAATTCACAGCATATATCTCTGACTTGCCGACATAGGGTCATATAAAAGATTGACCTAATTTGGCCCCCCCTGAGCTGATCATGTAGTTACGCCACTGCCATAGAGACAACTGAACCTTCATTGCAGACGCTGTTCGGCCAAAGTATAAATGCCAAACGTCGTGCGACCCCTTCATTTTTGACGCTCGACACTTGTCGAAAGGGGCGTACGACAAAGTATAAATCAGGCTTTAGGATCTCACTTATTAGAACAGGAGTGATTTTGAATTAGAATTTACTCTGATTGGTAAAACCCGGTAGTTTTAGGTAAACTAGGTAAGTTCTTCTTTTTAGATGGATCCAGGCTGTTACTAATGCTAGATTTGTTACTCAGTCAACTGAGTACGGACAATGGGCTACATTTACAGGCATTCCACATGAAACACAAGTGACATTTACAACTCCGCCCCCAGCGTGATGTCCATAGTTACAGCAAACCAATCATGTAACCCCGAATATATGCAATATATATACTGGCAATAAAACTCATAAAACTATAAAACTGAGGACAAGCCATTGTCTACCCTCTTTTCTCTTTTTCGCCATCTTCTAAGCCAGAGAGGGGCTTCCACATCTGTGTGGACTTCCCTTTCCTTGTCCGCTCTCCACCACATATTTGCACGTTACCTACGGGCAGAGCAGAGGAGGCTCCTCCAGGGAGGCAAGGTAGGCACTCCTCAAAATATAAAATAAATTTGAAAAACTCTTTATGAAAATTAAGCATAATCAATCAGATTAATAAAACAAATACTAAAAACATGTGAGAGGAAGGGAGCGATTATTCAGCATCACATTCACAACAGCGTAACATTGACGTAAAGGAACAGAAACTCGAAATGATACGGTGTTGCTTATTGCATTTAAGATGGAACAACACCACTCTCATTTACACTGAATAACACAATGTGATATTAGATTACTGCTCTCATTTAAACTCAGAATAACACAGTGTGATATTAGATTAGTTCTAACGTTACTTCTGCCTTGTCAAAAGTTAAAGTAAATTCGAGCGTGTGATGGTTTCCAGTGGCGGAGAATCAAATGCAACGGGAGTGGGAATAAGAAAAAGCGGTGAGGACCACAAATAGATTAAACCCCAAAAGGGTAGAAAAGAAAAGGAATAATCCTAGAAGCTAAAACAGCCAAATAATAATCAGCCCAGGAAAACAGGGCGAACTCGATACACGAGTAAGAACACAAAACTAAGTCTCCCGAGCTCAATACTGGAGCTAACACGGGAAACTGAAAAAAAAAGAACACCTTCGGCACGTAAAACTAACACGGCCAGAAGAAGGTGAAACAAAAATGAAACTGAAGAAAAACTGTCTCAGTGAGAACAGCATGGACAAAATAGCACAGCGAAGCTAACAGGAGAGATAATCCTATACCTGAAATAATAAAGCTACAAAGCAAGTCCCTGGTGAACATAAACAAGTTTAATAAGGTCGCTTCTACCTGGCTATACCTGGCTCAATGTAATACGAAATTACAAAGAAGCACCGGGGAAGCGGAAGTGAGGAACTTAAATACCCCGCAGGTAGTAGCACAGGTGAAATGAATAATCAGCGAGTTGAAGCAAAACCCCGGAATGGAACGTGAAAAAAATCTGATGGATTCTCAATAGGAGAGAAATGACAAGAACCGCAGCAGAAAAGGAAACAATAACCCACGAACCATGACAGAGCGATGAGTTGACATAGCCGACGATTCGCGGTAAACTTTTAAGGTGGAATGGAACTCCACTCTCATTTAATACAATGTGATAGAATAGAATGCACTGTATTAATCCCCAAAGATGTTAATTGCCACCAGCAATGTGCATACAATAGACAACAAACCAAAAAAAATCTTGCAAAAAATGATTCAGCTCATTGGCATGTGCACTGTCATCCATGACTGAGCTTCCAGTAGCTCCTCTGCTGTACCCTGTCAAGCTCTTCATCCCCTTCCAGACTTTCTTGGTGTTACTGCTTGCCAGTTGTTCCTTTAGTTTCTCCTTGTACCCCTTTTCCCCCACTTGAATAATTTAAAATGAAAGAGTAATATATTAGACTAGTTCTACTTCTAGTTCTATCCGCGGATATGGTTTTAGTTCGGCCATCAGTTTTTAACTGTTTTGGTTTTGATGTGTATGCTAGTTTTGGATTAGAATATTAGACTAATCCTACTTGTCATAACTCTATTAAATAGGTTATTTTTGTCATTCAACAAAAAGAAACAGGCAATTGTACCACACACACACTCCCACAAACTAGTTACCACACTCTGATAAAAAATAATGGGTAGCATCCCATAAATTGAAATAGCACAACTTACTTCCTAAAAAAAACAAAAAACCCTCCCTCCGAGTTGATGGCCATTGGTCAAGGTGAAGCCTGAGGAATTTGTATGACGGCACAATCTCCACTTCTGTGCTGGCTGGTGATAGGAATGGGTTGTAAGAAAAAAAATATTTTACAATGTGCTTTGCTAATGCATTAAAATTTGCTTGGTAAGCTTAGAAAGGGACTAAAGAGGACCGTATGAGAAACAAAACATTCTGCTCATTCCTCATGCCATGTTGTGGTTATGATTCTATATCTGCATGAGTAAGGCTGCGTTTGAGCTGACAAGAAGTGTTGACGCCATAAACATCTTCTTTATATCTCTTAATGACGTGCGAAACTGCAAAACAAGAACTAGCTATCTTAACTGGTAAGCTAAGCCACCTGACTTCTGCATGAGGCAAAGGCTCTGAGGGAGTTGGGTATTAGGGAACGCCTATGCTTATGTGTTAAGATATATATATTGTGTGCATTCTCTGAGAAATCAGGAAGCTTAGGTGAGAGCTTTCTCATTCTGTTTGTTTCTGCTTGCAAGAGAAATAAAAGTCTTATTGTGTTTGAGACTGTCTGGACTGACTGACTGGAATCATATTGGTATACACACACACACACACACACACACACACACACACACACTATAACACTAGATTAGTCCTTACTCTACCTCCTCAGACTGTAAGGGAGGAAGACAAAATATTATGCAGTTCCTGTGGTCCACAATTTCAATTAAAAATTTCTCCATATCTTGCTGGTTGTTAAAAATAAAAACACACAATCTCATCTCTTTCTGCTTCCCCGACCATGTCAGAAAGCCGGGTGTACGCATTCAGCAGTGGCGGGCCGTCAGGGCCAGCAAGGCCTTCTCTGCTGGCCTAAACATCATCAGAATATAAATTTAATTTTGATATATTTTTTCCACAAATATGTATTAAATTATTCCCCATAGTCTATTCTCTTCATTTCATAGCTTTCCTCTTGGTTGCGCTGCTTCCAGCCTCAGATCGAGATTTGGAGGGCTGGCCTTTATGTTAGAGCTTTTATCCAATCATATTTCAGCCATAATGTGTTGCCAGGGTCCAAGAAATCTGCCCTTAGGCCTTCAGAATAAACATTGCGGGCCCCTGTAGCTTAAAGTGAACGGAACGTTAACTGTGGCGTTAACCAATCAGATTTCGAGTTGGCGACACCGGGGCCAGCTAGCAGGCGTACGATAACGTCAGCACGTGCACGTCTTTTGATTGGATACGCACTATTGCGAGGCAGAGCTATGTATAGCTAGCAAACTGAACTTGAACGAGCTCATTTGTGTAGATTTCTACAAGCTGTTTTTTTTCAACCCACAATGGCTGAAGGAGGAGAAGAGATCGATTTGGTCGCAGATATAATTACAACGCCATTTTCAAGACGAACTTTTCAAGAAAAGCTAGACATCGTCAGAAGAGAACGGCCAACCCCGACGCTAGCGAGCCGACGCTAGCGAGTCAAAGTGGACATTCAAGGCTAGGAATACACTTTCACCACTGTCGCAAATATATCCTCATCCTTTTCTTTTATTTTCAGTGAATAGTTTATGTGTCTTTATCGTCACATTTCTTAAATGAAACTGCTTTGGGTGCGACAATGCGCTGTTTAGCGAACAAACTTGTTAAAGCTAACATACTTTTGGTGGACTTAATAAAACTTTGTAGACTAATCCCTTAAAAGCGCCTTTTATTTTAAAGTTTTGACAGTATCCAAGCGATCTTAAAGCTGGTAGTTTAACACTCTTAATTGTAAATGCGGATTTATTGATTATAAATGCTTCGGAAATATGAATATAACTGTTGTACTTGACTATGTTAAGGTGACGCAACGCCCGGTTATACTGCGTTTCTGTCTAAATGTATAGTTTCTAGAGCCATGGCGTCATAATGATGGTATTAAGAGGTGGAATAATTCAGGTAGGACTGTGTAGGACATCACTGAAGGCCTAGGTGTGAAATGCACGGCCCGCCACTGGCATTCAGGGCCTCGGCCACCTCCCTCTCCTCCATTCCTAGGATGTGGGGCAGCTGGACTATGGCTGCATTCCAATCCCATATTTTTACTGCTTGCATCTTTTCCTCGGTCCTTTCCTCGCTCATTAGCTCCACCCAGTGGAGGCCATAAGGAAAGGATCCAAGGATCACATACGAGGACGCAGCAACCGAGGCAACATGAATTAAGCAAATGAAACGTCCTTGCTCAGTCAAGCGTCAGCTGAAGCGACGTCAATTACTAATGACGTGTTGCACAGCTGTATCACCTGTCAAAAAAAGAAGGCTAACGGATTGTTCTGTAGCCTATCGTATTTTTATCTCTGAGCTTGTTTTTGCATGCAAAATGGTATAAGCTATTGTTTTATTTGACGCTATATTGCACTGTGAAGTTATCACAATTCTTTTCAATGATTTTCTCCCGTGGAATTTGACAGATGTGAAAATGACATGGGAAATAGGGATATTGTCTCTCAATTACAGGTGTTTGTGTTTGACGTACAGTGTCCCATTAACACATCCACAACAACCGGCTATTTATTACTGTGTGAATAAAGATCACACGAAGAATAATTAAAATTGTAAGTAGGCTACGCCTATATTCCACGCGCTCAATGGCCAGTCCCAGCAATTCATCAATGGACTTGAACGCATGTTTGTTCGTTAAAATCGGAGCACATTACAAATGACACTTGAGTCATTTGGCTTCATATCATGCAGTCCCATCAAATCAGCTGCGGTATCCAATTATTAAAGAGCTTCCAGTCAATAACCCAGCTGATGCCGTTTAATTAATTCATCAAGCATGTATGATCCGATGGTATTTAAGCGACAGATACAGATTTCAAAACTTAGATCGCGCACTTACAGGCTATTATATTACATATACAAAATGAACGTGTTCGCAATGAACCTAGCGTTAGGACTGAACGCTTGGCACCGGCTTCAGCAAGAACAGTGGCGTTGCCAGTTGAGGAGATCGCGACTGCGTCGCGCCATCCTGTTCCTAACTGAGGTAAGAATCACGTATTCTCAACAGTTGTCATAAAACAGTGCTCCTGAGCAAACATGGACATTGATAAGTATTTAACAGTGGGTGGAGTACAATTCACCTGGATAAATACGGGCTACAGCAAAGTTATGTCATGCACGTATAGTAATTACATGTTCTATAATACCACACATTGACCTGCATGTAGGACTACAAACTGTACATTTGGCTACTGTGGTTTGGTGTTAATAAATCAATCAACTTGTGTGAACTGTAGGCTGCATGTACACAATTAATGTATTTCATTTTATTTTTGTTTAGGTCGACGATTCATCAGCTGGGCATTATGCCCAATTAAATGCCACTGTGCCAGTGCTCCAGCTGTACTTTGATGGGGACCAGGACCTCATAGCAGACTACCGTCTGAGCCGCGGCTCTATGGAAGCATTAATAATGCTACTGCCGCGTGAGGGGAGACATGGCTGGGCACACCACATTAGGGTCCTGGCAACCGTGTACTGGCTGGCACACGGTTTGTCCTACAGTGTGGTGTGCCGGGCCTTCCAGATGCCCAAGACCACCATGTGGCGACTGGTCCACATTGGAGTGAAGCAGATTGCTGCCCTTCGCCAGGAGGTCATTCGGCTGCCCACTGCTGGAGAACTACGGGAGGTTGGCCAAGCATTTTCGCAGCTGGCCAACAGCCCGGTGTTCTCCAATTGTGTGGGTGCCATCGACGGCTGCCATGTCCGCATCAAGACCCCCTCTGGACCCAGCAGTCAGGATTACCTCAATAGGAAGCTCTTCCCATCCATACAGATGCAGGCAGTATGTGATGGGAAGGGGAGGTTTCTTAACACCTTTGTGGGGTATCCTGGCTCTGTCCATGACACCAGAGTCTTGAAGAACAGCAGGATCTACAAAGAGGCTCTGTATCCTCCTCCAGGTAGGGCTATATATTGTCCCACATTCTCATAGACATATTGTGCTTTCCAGTTGTCCTGTAATTGTGAGAAGTTACTTAATGAAAGCTGACTGCATGACATGTGAAATTATGGACTTATTTTAATCGAAGATACTTATAGAATTTTGGTCTCCCAGAACCACAGGCTATATCCATTACATTCAGTGTGAAGATGAATGTGACTTGAAAACACTCGAAAATGACCCAACACATCGATTGTGATGTACTGCTGTGATTATTGCACTAATCATTTTGTCCATATTGTCCGCCCCTACCTCCAGGGTACTTCATTGTGGGGGATGGTGGCTACCCCTGCATCGACCATCCTGTGGCCATCATCACCCCATATCGGGAGCCACTGCAAGGGAGGGTACAGAGCCGCTTCAATCAGCACCATGCCAAGGCTCGTTCCATAATTGAGCGAGCCTTTGGCATGTTGAAGACGCGTTGGAGGTGCCTGCTGTTCAAGGCTCTGGAGGTGGACCACACCTTTGTACCCACGGTCATCACCGCATGTGTTGTGCTCCACAACATCTGCCTGACGAAGGGGGACATCCTTGAGGCCGTTGAGGGTTTTACTGACATCGGTGTGGCTCCACCACGTCCACTGAGGGGGGAACAAAGCGGACATGGCCGACGAGACCGACTGGCGGGGCAACTGTCTGCTCCAAATGTGCGTCCAGTAGCACTCAACGAACACGATTATATGTAATTTGTCAATTGTTAAAATTATTATTTATACAGGAGAGCTTTTTGTTAGTGCGTTCGTTTTTTGTTTGTATATTATCCCTTGCAGCCCCTCTCTCTGTCCATAGTGCTCATCCACATGTTTTATTTGTTATGTTAATGTGAATAAAATCACTTCTGGATACTAACATATCCGTTTCATACATCTTTTCTGTGCCACATTTCCATTATAACCTTTATTTATTTAAAAACACACTAAGCATAGGCCCGGAGATGTACCATTATCAATGGTTCCTATAGTTTAATATGTTTAAAACAAAACAATCTTTGAAATCTGGGGGGTGTTCCACAAAGCTGGCTTACTAAAATTAGCTGGCTAACTGTGCTGAGTAATACCCAAAACCCCCCAAAATCCATAACATGGAATGAAGTAAAAAGCATTATTACTGTTGGATTGATACTGTTCACTAAATTTAACCCTTCTTGTGGCAGCTCCTGCTGTCCCCCCTCCTGTGTAACAAACAGTGTAACAGATCCATAAAAACAAGGGTCACTGAAACCAAAAATATATATTTTAGTCCACACTTCAGTTAACATTTCAAATATTCTGTAATACATTCCTCTATAATTGCCCAAATAGCAAATACTTAGTGTAGTGTAGATTGAGTGTAGTATGAGTTTACTATTATTTTATATATACAGTGCCCTCCACTATTATTGGCACCCCTAGTAAAGATGAGTAAAAAGGGTTATAAAAAATATCACTGTTTGGTGAATTAGCTTAATCTCACACTGAAAAAAATAAAATAAAATCCAACCTTTAATTGAAATACATTTATTATGAGAAAAAAATAATCCCTTATTTTTAACAAAATCATGTGTGCCACAATTATTGGCACCCCTGCATTTATATATAGAATAAAGTAATCATTTTTAATATTTAGTCACATATCCTTTGCATGCCATGTCTGTGATGTCTGTGCATGCCTGATGTCTGTGACCCAACAACATCAAAAGACTCTTGATATCTTAGTGAATCTGGCGGTCGTTCCAGCGTAAATAAACCGACAGGAAGGTCCGAGGGTAATTTAAATCTAGTCCCGCTAGGCGACTCGGTTCCCCTAGCGAGACCCTTCTTTTCCCAAAGGTTTGGGACAGTGGTCCTTTAAATGGCCCCTCCTTTTGTAATACCTACACCACCACTCACGAGACTTAGCATCCCCTGTTTCGCGCATGGAGGAACCATCGACCTGCATGGACTCCTCCTGCTCAATGGGAGCTACAAACGGAATGTGAGCCGGCGCTGACGTGTGGGAGGAAGAGTAACGAGGTGGGTGATGTTTAAAACCCTTATAAGCCCTCTCCTTCTCTCTCTCTCTAAACCGGTTATCCAAAGGAATGGCTGTAGATACCAGAGCCCCGAATGTAGCGGGTGGTTCGATACCCGCAATGGCGTCTTTTATGGGTTCCGATAGGGCGTTCAGGAACAGTGCACAAAGAGGCTCATCGGCCCATCCTGTCACCCCCGCAAGAGCACGGAAAGTAATCGCAAAGGCAGCCACGGTGTCAGTGCCCCGATGAAGACGGGTCAAACGCATGGCAGCTTCCTTGCCAGAAACGTCTTGATCGAACACTGACACCATCTCCGCCATAAGCCGCTCTGTGTTACTTACGATGGGTGAATTAGCCCTGATAAGTGGGTCTGCCCATGCGAGAGCATTACCGGTTAAGAGAGAGAGAATGAAGGCTACTCTGGATTCTTGTGCATGGAACCGCGAGGGCTGTATTTTTAAAAAAATTAAGCACTGTGTTAGAAACCCCTGACACTTTCCCGACTCCCCGTTATACCGCAACGGGAGTTTTGGCTCCCTAGTGTCAGGTGGAAATGGCGGGGGAGTGGACTGTGTAGGTGCTTGTGCAACTGGAGGTGGATCTGCCCTGAGAGAGAGAGTTCGGATATTCTCGGACAGATCTCGCAGAGCTACTGCTTGTAGGTGCATCTGCTCATGTAAGGCTTGCTGTGAATGTTGCAGGGGGCGAATACTCTCTCTCTGGTCCGCCAGGGCTGCCTCCTGAGTGGCTATGACCACTTTAAGATTCGCAACTATCGCTGGAACCTCCCCTGTGGCTTCCATGTTCTGTGAGGGATCTCTATGTCAGAGACACGGAGGGAATATTGGAGGTCCAGATGCGATAGCTGGGAAATCTTAAAGTGTTCCAAAGAACACCACTGGGACGGACAATGATCCGTAGTGGAGAAAAATAAAATAAAAGAACACAAACCTCGCAATAAAAATGAGGAGCTCGATCTCCGAGCAAAACAAAGAAATAGGCAATAACGCTTATCTAACTCCCGTTTGTGGGGCGAAACAAAAGAAAGAACAGAGAACTGAAAAGACCCCAAAGACTTTGGGTGAGGCACTCATAGGTTCGAGTAGAAAACAAAAGAAAACGAAACCCTCTGCTCTGAAATAAGAGCGTAAAAGAGAACTTGCTTTCTTTCTAAGGTTGTACTGCTAACAAGTCCCGCGTTGATAAGCAAAGCGGTCGATAGCAGCACAATTTCCTATACCCTTTTTACCGGCTCGAATGTTACGTGAAATAACATGGAAGCAACGAGAGAGGCAGGAAGCGGGGTATAAATAGTGAGCGGAAATAAATGACAGGTGAACTCACTAATGACGAGGCGAAAGCAAAACCCGTAGCGGAACACAAAGATTACCGGTAAACGACAAAAAAGAATAAAGAGACGTGGAGATAACGGAAGAAAGGCAAGATCCATGACACCTGTCCAACATTTTTGGAACGTGTTGCAGGCATCAAATTCGGAATTAGTGTATATTTACAAAAATGTATAAAGTTGATAAGGTAAAACATTATATATATTTTCTTTATTCTGTTTTCAATTCAATATATGTAAAAGAGAATTTACAAATCACTGCTTTCTGCTTCAATGTGCATTTCACATACCGTCCCAACTTTTTTTGAATTGGAGTTTGTATGATAAATTGATTTCAAAACATGGCATGCTGTTATTTTGGTTTACTTAAGCTAGAATTTTGGTTGCTGTTCTTAAATACATTACAAAACGTGTCTAAATAAAAAATGTAAGGCATGAGCATCAAACATTAACTTACCTCTTTGTAAGATGGTTTCTTTCAAACTAACGTTCGTTTTTCTTTTTCAAAATGCACGTTATTTTGTCCAACTTAGTTTAACTTACTTAAGTTAGGCTAGCTAATTATGTTGGCTATGATAGTTGGTTTTGGGTTTGCTGTTCTGTTCTTAAAAAAACATTCAATTACAAAACGTTTCTAAATTAAAAATATAAAGCATCATACCTCTTTGTCCGATGGTTTCTTCAAACTAAACAAATTTTTTTTCTTTTTCAAAAATTTTACGGTAACGTTAAACGGGGGAAAAAAGAGAAAGGGTGCGTGAAGTAGGCTAACATTAACAATAACATTTTTGCCGGATGCCGTTTAACTGTCGAAAAACTCTGAAAAGTCTCACTGACATCAATACTTTGAAACGATTGGCTAGCAACAGTGCACGTGATCCAAAGATCCGTTACGCTTTTCACAATGCAAAAGACGCGGAGTCTCCCATCTCCCCCTTTATAAGAAAATTTCTGGTTTGGTTGTCCGATTCAAATTTAACGTTATGTCTCCAAAACCCTGCACAGTCCATGCCAGCAACCTTCCTGTAAGAAGACAGGGCCAGAAATACAGCCGATGCATAGCTGGCGAGGCTGCCCGTAAGCCAAGTGTAACGTTGATGCATTGAACATTACCACCTTCTCATTTCTCTTGGTAAACTTGATTTTAGAAAGCGGCCTCCCGGCCGTTTTAATCCACACCTTCTCCCTGTATTCCAATTAGTGGAATAGATTTTGCAATAAAAGATTCACCATGTCCCCCTCCACTCTGCCTATTGTTAGCGAGCTAACGTTAGCTAAGTTAGCTCCCTCAAAAATGTCTGCTAGCTCTCCTTTGAAAAAATAGAAAAAATATATACATTTGCACAGCTATCACAACACAAGCTTCTCTTCTCTCTGCTAGCCAATATGAAATAATGTTACCTAACATTAGTAGTGTCAGAAAAAAATCTTTCACCAAGCTCCACCGAATGGATAACAGAAATAACTCCTACCACCTCTTCTTATCGCCCTATTACCCCCAATTTAAAAACTACAATTTATTTTCACAACTATATTTTTATCACACGCTTCTCTCTCTGTCTTTGTATCTCTCACAAAATATTTTACATTCTACAACTGAGCATGAGTAATGACAGCCATGCACACATTGTGACACTTGATCATGTGACAGGCCTCTATTGGATGTACAGTATGTCAATCTTTTATTCCTAAGGCTAATTGGTCTGACGGCACTAGGGAGCTTGTCCTCCCCATATGTAATTTTTGCAATGTAAAAGATAGGAGAACATCGTGGTACCAGGTTATGTTTAAATTGAGTTTATGGAGCGGCTAGGGAGTACGAGAAAAACATGGCCTCCAGCTACATTTTTCCATTTTTATTAGTGGGCGCTGTTGACAATTTTTTTTTACCATTGGCAAAAGAGGTGCATTTTACAAATGGATATGATTTTGTTGAAGTTGTTTATAGAATAGTTTTTTTAAATATTGTTTTTTTCCCCCTTCAAATTCTTGAGGAGGAAAGTCAGTAGCAAAACAAAATAAAATATGTACTAGTTTATGTATATTGTAGTATCTCGTGGAAGATAATACAGACGATATTCAAGGGAGATATCAGCACAATGTATGTTCAGGACAGGGTTTCCCCCATTTCCCTTCAGTGCAGTCTCTCAGTTTTTGACCATCTCTGGCATTGCCCCACTCGTTTGGCTTCCATGTCATATAACAGGATCTACCTTTTTAAAGTACTTTGTTTACTAAGAAAAGACATAGCCTAGAGAAGAGGATGTAGCAAACATTTAATAGCCAGCCAATCAGATTCCGAGCCTTTCTTGTCAATAAACAAGTATTTATTGAACTTGTTGTTTTTATTTCTTTTTATTGTAGGCTAGTTTTCAAGTTCAGTCCCACTTAAGACAAGGCTGCAGGTTTGGGGCAGAACAGGTTAACATGCATTGTGATAGTTTCTGTATAGTCTTGTAAGCTGACCGTTTATGAACATTTTTCATCAGACTACGTTTGTGCATGTTAGCTAGCTGTCTATCCAAAAAAAGTCAGCTAACGAAAATTGTATGTAATTTTATGTTCCATTCCCCATGTTCCAATAACTAAAAATTGTGGATTAAAAAATATACAGTGATTCCCAGAGGATTTTCTGAAACTGTCGTGGGTGGACCCTGAACTGTCTAAGGGGGTCCGGGGGCATGCCCCCCCCCGGAATAAATTTTTGTTCATTTCAACAGCTAAATGGATCAATTTGGTGCTCTTCGAGATAGATTTTTAGACTAGATCTACAATCTAGACTCATCTCAACCGAACTGGTAGAATTCTAGAACGGTTTTGCTCAGATTTTCTCAGATTTCTTCTGGCAACTGGGGGTCGCACACTGGAGCAACTGGAAAAAACAGAGAAATTCCAACTGCCAACTAGCTGACTAGCCGCAACAAAAAATATGTCCTCGCTTACGTTCTACAACAATGGTTTTTGAGCAACTAGCTAATGCTTACGCTGTGCACAGCAAGTTTATTTCCATTAAAACGATTAATATGAAGTGTGACCGAAGTTAAAACTATTAGTAGGCTAGCTTACAATAACATCATTAAAATCCACACCTTTAACTAAAGTTTTAATTCAAAGATCTTAACAAAGGTATTTCCATGCATTGTCATTCAAAAATATAAAAAATCTGAAGCTGTTGTTTAAAAATAAAACATACATAAACTGTCATTTAATGTAAAAATATTCGTATTGCGATCTGAATAAGCTTTACTTGAACAATCATAAAGACAGGTTTTGTTCGACCACAAATCAATTAGCAGGTCCTCACGGTCTCTCGTCCAGAAGTTGGCCATTGTGTGTAACGTTATCTGTGTAGCTACAAATAGCTGCGCGAACAGCAGTCATTCAACCAGTTGTAGGCTACGTTCTTGTAGTCTGACTTGTAGTCAGTTTAGCAGGGTAGCCTATTAATATAATTATTAGGCCATAAACTGTATCTTAATTTGCCTACTGTTATGTTTTTATAGCTTATCCACAAAGCAATGGACAAGTGTAGCTCAGTCACCTACCGCAAAATGCGTTGAGCCAAATCCAATTATTAGCATCAGGACAGTTGCCAGGCTTTTGAGGATGAAAGCTGAAGGAACTATCATGTAATTTTATTTTATTTTACAAAGTTGACACATGCTAGCCCTACTGATACAGTGGGTTAGCCATAGGCCGACACGTGTCGGTAGACTGCTACACTATTCAGGGCTCTCCTCGCTGCTTCCAGGTGACTTGTGCATTCGTTTCAACAATCACAAAAAAAGGCAACCAGTTAGCCATTTGCCGAGATTACTATGATTTACTCAAAGTTGCATAGCCTACACATTGTATGAACAATACTGAAATCACTGTGCTAATGTTTATATACTGCCTATTCCCAGCCAAGTGAAACAGGTAGCATGAATTATGATGCAATTCGATCTAGTAGATAAAATAACGCCCGTATATTGGCTGGAAATCATTCTACCAGTTTTTGTCAGTTTTACCCCGGTGCACACTGAAAATCTGAGTCCGTCCAAGACTGATTGAGATCCAACATGTTCAATCTTCAAATCTGAGAAAATCTCGACAAAAAACTGGATTTTCCCCCCATTTTTTCAGTTTCTTTGCATGCACACAGAAAAAACCAGTTGAGGTGAGTCTAGATTTGTTCAGTCGGGCTGTCTGCGCCGGGCTTTACATTGTGATGATATCTCCCTTGAATAGCGTCTGTATTATCTTCCATGAGATACTACAATATACATAAACTAGTACATATTTTATTTTACATACATATTCTCGGAGACGCACTTGTGTATTTGTGTGACTGTCTGTGCATGCACGTTTGAGTGAAGCAGGGGGGCGGGCAGCGAGTAGAATGATGAGAGCCAGATTTTTGAAGCGACATACAGTACGCACATACAATTTATTTATTTATTTATTTATTTATTTTTTGATCAATTTGAAACTGTGGCGGCAATCAAGAATTTTCGCGGACCTCGATTGTAATTGTTGACGGGGGGGGGGGGGTGCAATCACCTTTTTTTTATACAAACTTTATTTAACGGTTTATTTAACGTATGTGCCGCGGGTGTGCGTCCGCGTCTGCGTTTGTCTGTTATATCGGAAAAGTAAATCCCCGTTAACCAGCCACGTAGATACACGCGTCAGATAATTAAGTTCTCGCGGGCCACATAAAATGATGTGGCGGGCCGGATTCGGCCCGCGGGCCTTGAGTTTGACACCTATGCTGTAGATTAATCTCAGTCTTTAATTTGATCAGTTAATTAATTTTCTTACCTCTTTTTATGTAATTGTTTGTGAATGTGAACATAGAACTTTTATTCTTCATGGCATGCATACCTATTTCTGATTTAATGTGGTTTAAGAGGATAAATAATCCCTCTAAACGTGAAAAGCACCTAATTAACAAAAATGTAATTCTTGTTAAAATTCTGTGATTGCAATTGTGTTTGGAACAAAAACCAGAATACATACAGGTCCCTGAGGACTGAGTTTGGGAACCACTACTTTAACCGAATGAGACATCCAGGATCCCCACAAACACTTATTTTAATTATGTTTTTGTAGCCTAGTCTAGGTTATTGCCCATTAAACAACAGTGCGCAATTATTCTTAAACACGCTCTCTTTCTATGTATTTTTCCCTCAACTCTTTAAACAACATGTAATTATTCTTAAAAACTTTCTCTCACATATGGTCTTACCTTGACACACTAAACACACACACACATTTTAATCGTAATTTTTTTATTTACGCACATCATCAATGGGATGAAACGACGTAAGTGCGGGACACGGGATATGCCTCATGGAAACAAGCTTTGTGCATGTAAAATGGAAAGTCAGTCAATTTTATATAAATATTACACCTACTAATTCAAGGGTTCAAAGAAATGCAAAGTTTATGTTACTGGCTTAAGCAGCCATTAAGCCAAAGAAAACAATTGAAATTTGCAGAGAAATTAGCCTGTGTAAAAGATTAGCATGTGTAAAAGATTCAGTCATTCCTCACGTTACACACAGGACTGAAATCATCTTCCCTAAAAGAATTTGAATTACATGCCTTCATGGGTTTTTCTACACACAAGTTAGAGCAATAATTTTATTTTAGCATTCCAAGGTAACGTTGCTACAACATTTGAATGAAAACATAGCTACTGTTCTTTCCACAACTGTGCAGGATCCATCAGCATTGTTGGGCCCCTGCCATCAGGATGATATTCAAGTTTCAGGTGGTGGAGAGAGCGTCCCCTGTCACCAAGGTCCGGTAACAATGCCTCGGCAACCTGGGACCTGAAACAGCTGGACCCCTGTGGACACACCCACATGCACATGAATACACACACACACACACAGATGCACATATATCCAGTGGATATCCACTAATTTAGGTGATGATAGGTTATCTACTTAGGTTTGGTTATTTAGTGGTCATCCACTAATTTAGGTTTAATGAGCTATCAACTGTTGAGGGTGTTAAAGGGCACGCACTGTTTTGGGTTTCTGGATCCGTGTCTTACTGCAATTCCGGACTGTGCTGGGTTGAGTCTCTTGTTCACCGCTAGAGTCATCCTGGTGCCCTTCTCTGACCAGGTCACAGGATGAGTGAGCTGCTGGTAAGCTACACCACGGTGACCCTGAAACACGAATGATTGTGACTGACAACTGAGCTTTGCACCCCTGGTCCTGACGGTACAGTGTATATTCTGGATTTCTGCTGATACCTTGTTAAGTAGGCTTGTTACTAGTGAAACATGCAAATTACTGTTCTTCCTTATGATTCTTCTCTTTCTGCCCATTTTGTAAACACTATCTCGTCCTATATTTTCTATACTACCAATACAAAATACATACCATATTATTTTACTATATGTGCAGATGTATGCTATTAGCAGTTAAAGATACAAAAATAATATAGACTATAGATAATATGTGAATTTTGACCTAACATTACATGAATTACATTAGAATTTGCATTTGCATTGCAGGCATAGACTGTAGAAAAAACATGGACAAAGTGACTGACATAACCCATAGATTTTTCATGGGTTTGTGAAAAGCGTTTTTGAAGCTGTGGAAGCAAGTGGCCAGCTTTCAGCTTTGAACCTCAGCACCGGATATAATGTCTCTGCTGATATTTATGATTTGCACTCAAAAAGCCGGTTTTCCCATTGAGCTCCATTAATTTTTGATGGCAAATAAAAAATTGTATTCAAAATATTTCCACTAATATAATGTTAACGCATTATATATATTTTTTTAATTTGTTATAATTTTTCCAAAGTAATTTGTTTTGTTCTTACCACACAGACAGACACTTTTTAAAAAGTATTATTTATTTTAGCCTACGTCATAGGGAAATGGGAGTAACATTACACAGGTTGTGCGTGTCAGTGTTTCAGTGCTAGCAAAATCCAACTGGGGCGGAAAAAAAAAAAAAATGGCAATGAAGCCCCCCCCAGTCTGCAATCGCAGCAGCACCCATCCACCCACACCACAACCACCCCCCCATCCTAACGTATTACAATACTTATAGGTGGTCACTGTGGAAATGCCAACTATACGGGACCTTGGCCAAATGTAACAAGATAAACTTTTCAGGGTTAATCAGAAAACATTTGTAGCTTCATATAGAGGTAAGATATTTGGAGAGAAAAAAATTTGGTGTCTTCTAAACCGAAAGTGCATCGTGTAGGCCTACTATGTAGTACAGTAAGCAGGAGAAAATGCCAAATGCTTATTTGTACAAAGTTTAAAAAAATATTATTGTTTCTATATCTGAACATGATTTTCTTAGCTTGAATAAACGTTGCATATTATGCTTTTTTTTTTTACTGTCTGTGGCTGTGGCAAGCACCCTCCTATTTTATTGCCATACAGTGCAACTGGAGAGGCAGAGGTTTTCGCAAACGGCTACCCTTTTAAACAATCCTGCGTCAAAAATTCAGGGGTTTTCTTAAAGCTGTAGTTTATAATTTCAGTCAAACATGAATACTGTAATTGGGACAGATAGGCCTACATCTACCACTAGGGGGCCAACATGGATCAAGTTAATTTTTTAAAATTTAAAACATGTAGCCTAGCCTACAGCTATGATGACATTGGAACTAAACGGGTCACTTTTTAGTTCATAAAACTCAGACTTTGCGAGCACAAGTGGCTTACACTAGGCCTAGCCTACTAGTTCACTATTTTTAGTAAGCTCTTTTTTTTATTTTTTATGATTACTTATATGATGTATTTTAGTATAAGGCAAAATATTTTAATTTATTTTTATGCATTTTTTTTTGCACATTACCTGTGTTTATTTTAGACTGTGTTTTCTGCACATCTTTATCAGCATTTCTTTTTTAATTTGGGGGACATGTTTGCTCCCATTGGCAATTTAATTATTGCGCATAGCGCAAGCAGGGGGTATCGTTTTCACTCCTGTCTGTATGTGCGTCTGTCTGTGTTTGTGTCCCTATCATCCATAACTCGAACAATTCTACTCCGATTGTGATGAAACTGTGGAAATGTTGAGAGTTGGGCAATGATTCTTAAATTTTTTCTCCAACCGGTCAATGTCCGACTTCACAGTGCAAGATCAAAGTTTTAGCCCCATGCATATTATGTTCAGGGTCGAGATTAGCACACGCGCAGGTGTAGCATTGAGTGCCATTCTAGTTATTAATTTTAATTATATATTTTTTAAATTATATATTAATTATTATTAGAGGGCATTCATTTGAAAATGACCGTTTTTCTTGTAAATATTGTAAATATAAACAGTTTTATGTATAATAAAAAAAGTCAGTTTGGCATTTGCCATTATTCATTATTATAGACGCTGTGTAGTCTCCTCGAAAACAGAAGAATGTCGCAACCCTAATCTAACTGATATAGATTCCATATAAGGAATAAAATGGCCATTAGAAAAAGATGTGGCTTCGCATCACCTAGACGTTGTTACTAGTTGGTAATAGCCATTTTTAGAAAGGTTAACTGCATCCTTCAACTGTAGGCCTATATTTAGTTAAAGCACAACTGAACTTTGTGTAAGGGTTTGGGTTTGTAACAATGAGCCAAACCCGACAAAACAAAACATGATACAGAACAAGTCACTCACGAACGTGAGGACCACTAAAAGAGTCTCAGTAGCAAAATAATAAACAACCCACTAACATGGGTGTGGCTCGTAGACACGAGCAGAAAAGTAAGAGAACAGAGACTCCTAAACAGAAATACATGAGCATAAGCTTGAAAAGGAGAAAACAAAGAATCACCTTCGGAACGTAGACTATAACGCCTGATAAGAGGCGAAAAATTAATGAAATAAAAATAAACCTCTCACTCTCAATATAGCAGAGAGTAGAAGAGAGTAAGAGTAATCCCTAAAGAGCTTCAAGGACAGCTAAAGCCAATCTAGTAGTGAAAATAGCCAATCTAGTAGTGAAAATATAGAGCAGCTATTTTCTAACCAACCCTGACTGCGTGAAGGCACGAAATGACAAAGAAGCGCCAGGAAGCGGAAGTGAGAGGCTTAAATACCTAGAAGGTAATCGGACAGGTGAAACGAATGATAAGCGGGGAGAAGCGAAACTCTGAACTGGAACTTGGAAATAATCCGATAGACTGCTTACAAGGACAAGAACCGTAGCGAAACAGGCAAAAATAGCCACGGACCATGACACTCTCTTATAACTTATGAGGACTGGTTATTGTTTGTATTCACAGAATCTGCTTCGTTCGCTTTCCTATACATGCTAGAAGTATCATTTTGAGACCGTTTTAGCTGCCCTATAGAAGAGCATGGAGAGTAACTAATACCCTATTCTGAATAATCAACCCAAGGGAGCACGGAGCAACTAACGAACATATATCGCCAACAAATAAAACCAAAGAGAAATCCCTCTTTATGTATTTTTCATTAACAAATCAATGGCAAAATAATGTGATCCTTCCAAATAACGAAGCATGGCTACATGGAAATTAAAGCAGAGAACATGAAATGCATTGAGACGTTGTATTTATTTGTGTCCAAAACTAACTGTGACCAAAACAATCTATACATAACCATCTAAGTCTATATATTAGTAACAATCTAGTAGCTACTATACATATTTCTGTAACAATCTATCTATATCTACTGTATATCTGGCAGCAGAGTGATTGAGGCTTGTTTAATACCTCAGACCCTTGATGACTTACAGCCATTTCGCTAACGATGTATTCCATACTGTTCCAGCATAATTTCCAGCTAAATCTAGTCCCACACCCCAATTCCCATAGAGATCCATTCAAATGCAGAGAAGTTATAAGTAAGCTTGTAAGAGTACCAGAAAATAAGATATCAAGAGTATTTTGATATTGTTGGGTCCCAGACATCAGGAAGTCATGGCATGTAAGGGATATGTGTCTAATAGTCTACTCATTACTGTAATCATTTAGTATAATTAACAAATCATATGAGGGTCATTGGGAAATGGCCATGAATCAGCCTCTAAATTCTTCATGTAGGTCTAAGATTTAAAATATGTAGTGTTATAGTAGCCCAATATACAGTGAGCACCATAATTCAGTGGACAGTGACACATTTTTTTTGCCTAATGATGGCTGTTCACATACAGCTCTGGAAAAAATTAAGAGACCACTGCAAAATTATCAGTTGTCTCGTTGTTATTTTGGTTCTGTACTCAAGCACGAGTTTGAAAGGATACAATGACAATTATGTTGAGGGTATTTTCATCCATATCGGATGAACCGTTTAGAAATTATTGAAACTTTTGTACATAGTCCCCCCCACCCCCCCATTTGTTAATGAAAAATAAATAAATAGAAGGATTTCTTTCTTCTGTTTTATTTGTTGTGTATTTTTAATATTGGGAGTAATTGCTACATTTAATTCCAATATCATGCAATTCAATCACGCCACAGGCATTCGCGCACATGCACACTTGTTTTTTATTTTTAAAAATCGGTCACAGAAGAGGCTTCGCTTGCGAGTGGCTTGCCTCCAGGATCATACGCATGTTTTCTTGCTCACGCGTGAGGCTTCGATCAAGCGTGAGGCTTCTCCGACCCTGCAGCTGGGTCTTATAGTGATTAGCTGCCAATCATGTTGTGATCTGGCTGTAATTGTCCCCGTGGCCTGTGGGGGCACTGTTCCCAACAGCCAACTCATAACACCCAGAATAATAACAGCCATTGTCCCCTAACAGAAGATTAGTCTATTGGTCAATTTAGAGTCATAGCTTGATCCAGTATAATTTGCAAATACATGTGTGGTCTAACTTTACACATAAAATCACAAATCGCCTGGATGTCGATGGAGTGGGCTCCCTTACGTTTCACATACAAGTATATAAGAGCGTTCTCTGCTGGAGCAGAGCCCCAGGAAATCCAAAGTTCGCCGTGAACTCCTGTTTTACCCTTTTTTGGCTGAAAGGTGTGATGGGGACTTGAATGTATTCATTGGCATGTCGGACTTGGCTTGAGGTACCTGCATGTTTCCGGCATATTGGGATATACCTCCAGTTGAATTTAGGAGATGCTTTATTAATTTTATTAATTTTACAACAATGGGGAGTTCATATAGGGACAACAGGAATTTGTCTATAGCTCAGCTTCCAGGAGACGATAGAAGTTTGTTAAAACCTGGCGGGATAAACGCTGTCTGAAACTAGCAAAGACACTTAGGTTTGGATTACCGCTGCTTAGCACCGAGTGTAAGATAGAGCCCCCTATTCTTCTTTATTATTAATGTTATTTAGTTACGTATATGTTCTAACAAAATTTAAGTTGGAACCCATGTATGAAAAGTTTTATTCATGTATTATTATTATTATTATTATTATTACAGAAGATGAAGAAGAATAATAATATATCAATAATGTTGTAATAACATTATATCAATAATACAATAAATACTACTACTAGCAATAATAATAATAATAATGTACGTTTCAAAAAAAGACAGCATACATATCACAATTTGTCTTCTACACTTGGTGATAGTTTGTGAAAGGGACACTGAGAAGTAGACCAGGCTAGAAAATGAGTATTGGGATGCAGCCTTTACAACAGTTAAGGAGGAGTATGGTCTCTACTCTACCATATCTATGCAGCAGAGGAAAGCAAATGACTTAACTCCACAGTGCATACCTCCCACGGTGTTCCTGATGCTGTTAGCACTGCGGGTCATGAAGTGGGGTTTGTTGCTCTGTCCTGTTGAAGGACAACCACAGAGCACACTGACTGAGGACCTGTGGCTGGGTTCATGTTTCATCCTGTCAAAACAAACTCAGAGAGTACACACTGATCCAGGACCTGTGGCTGTGGCTGCATAAATATGAATGCACAACTTCTTTCTGTACACTTGGCTGTGCTGGGAAGCAGAATGGCCCAAAATGCACAACCCTGAGATATTAGCACAAAGGGCTCAGAGAAAGGCTTCCATAGAATTGAGTATTAGTAATGCGATACGGTAAGCATATTGTGAACATCAAAACAGTGTTCATTTGAATGATTATTACATTGCTAGGGGTGCTACATTGTACGATCGTGTCTCAAAAATAGATTGGATAAACTGTAAACATTACCTGTGCTGGCCAGGCAGGGTGCGAGCGATATGAGAGAATCCAGAAGAGGGCGAAAAGAAAATGTAACGTAATGATATTAAGCACCAGATAACAATGTATTTGAAAGTAATAATGAAAGTAACGGTAAATGTACTTTACGTGTTGAACTGATTTGCCTTTTACCATCGAGCTAAAATATGTTTTATTGCTTAAGTAGGCTACTGTAGCATACCGTTAATACTTTAACATGTAACATATCACTTCGCTCCCATATGAACTGTACAAGCACTTTGCTTACCAAGGTGGTATATACGAAGCAGGATTACTGAGTTAGTACTAGCTGGATAACTGAATAAAACCCAAAACAGCTCTTTATACTTCAGTCCATGTTCCAGATTTGGGAGGGTTCTGGGTTTTACTCAGTTATGAATCCTGCTTCATAGTATACCCCCCAAGACTCCTTATAATATTTGTTTATTGTTTCGTGATGTTTGCACTGTTTTTGTGTACATTTTTTATATTGCTGAGCTACTTGTAAGCATTGCGCAAAGCAAATTCCGATGATGGCAATAAAGGAAAATCAAGCAACCTCCTGATTAAATTGCATAACGTTATGGAACATTTGGTCCTCCAACATGGCGATTGGCGTAAACAAGTGGGTGTGTCTTACCAAATTGTGACGTAGGTGACAGGCCTCTATTAACTGTTAGCAAATTTATGATTGACAATGCAGTCCACCAATCCCTGCTTAGAAACGGTTGCTATGTAGGGCTTCCTCCGACATCAACCTCCTTCACAATATTTTAGTTGATTCTTCATTACGCTGCTTGGATGTGCGTGTGTATTCTCTCAATAGGCCCACCAGAACCCCTTTTTAAAGCGCAGGCCGTGCAAAGAGACAGAGACGAAACGCATTTGTATTAAGCTTCGTTATTTTCTAAAACTTTGGATTTTTTTTTTAGCTTAGCCTCATGTGGTATAATAAATAAAATAATCCTTCCACCCTCCTGTGAGGAGGGGTCAAGACCATTCCAATAGACGTAATTCAAACTTTCTCCCAAATAGACACTACATTCTAGAGTCTGATATAACTTGATTTATTGTAAAAAGATTTGCATGAATACAAGTTACCCAGGCTGATCAGCTAAGCAATTAAATACACTCTCAATCACCCGGTCCAGTCTAAGTCCGTCAATTCCATGCATTCCCACGAGACGTAAAACAGGTCCGTTAATGACAGAAACAAAACATACAGCAGCAGCAGCAGCCATGAAAGTTCAGATAACCCCCCTTTTATACTTTTCTTAAATCCTGCCCCGTGTGGGTTTTGAAGTTATTCTCCGTCCCCTGGGAGATGTTTTTTCATGGTCAACATCGGCCTCTGCTGGCTTTAATTAAGCATTATATGTGACATTCATTTTAGTAGTTTTGATTTAATGCTATGATTTAATTATATTAGAAACGGCCTGGCCATGGTTTGATCATAGTAGTTCAATACATAATAATACAATGATCTAATGGGTTAAATAATACTAACTGTAAGATTTCCTAATCTTATTTCCTCAGTCTACAGTTTGTGTGGGTGCATTATGGAATGCAAGTTAACATTTTCTCTATAATATGCAAGATCTTTTTGTAATAATATAAACCTTAATACTAATGTTTTTAAAGAAGAAGAGAAATGTTTTCTTTGAATGTAATAAACTCTATTAGTTCTCAAACTGCAAACAAACACATTTCCAAGGCCAGAGTGCCTTCTGTCCGCATAGACATTTTTTCAACGGGCTGGCCCCCCCCCTTTTAAGGGAGGCATTCGTTCTTCTTATCTTTTCAGGTGAGCCAGAAACACAGTAGTGTGTGCTCATCTGGTTGCCTGTGTGTGTGTGTGTGCGTGTGTGTGTGTGTGTGTGTGTGTGTGTGAATGGGTCCATTACCTTATTTTCGAGATAAGTATGCGTATGCTTCATCAGTCTGAAGTGTGAATATATAAATGTAACTAAAAATTAGGGGGGGGCGCGCATTCTGTTAGAATGTGTTTTGCAATATAGCTGTTTTTGTATTAGGTCTAACACTACTGTATACTGAAAAACAACCATCAATTGTCCACTTCAACTACTTTTAATCTATGCTGACTTCTGCTGAGATGGAGTTTTTCCCTTGTATTCTCCTGCAAGCATGTGTGTCCTTGACTGTAAGGCCACACATGTGTGATGTGTGTGCATTTGGGTTTTTAGAGTTGTTTTTTGTAAGACACCGTAACACACAAAATCATCTTCTTATTAACACAATTGTTTCATATGGTAGGCCATACAGTTGTTTGTAATGATATATAAATAATGAATAATCTATATTTTTTCACAACACTCATCATCATCATCATCAAACAAGGGATCCAGAGATGTATTTGAAGTGCGGGAGAAACTATAAATAAATAAAAATTGTTTGCAAAAACTATTTCTATTTCTACATTGTTTTATTTCCATATTATGAATAAATGTTTTGTTAACGATGGTTTGTTTTGTTCATTATATGTATGGATATAAGCATAATAACAAAGTTATTATAACCATTTATCTACAATTTGGTTAACATTTAGTTATGTTAATAATAATAAGCATTATATTGCCATATAATAATTGGACTGGCATGTGGGTGCAAAACGTTAAACGACCATATACGGACTTATAATCAGTTTTTTTCTGAAGAAAATAGGCTACAATAGCTACGTAATCTTGTAACTTTCTATGGTATAAAAAAAGAAGCTAGCACACTTGTTAACCCTGCCATGGGAGGTTTTAAATTGCAGACATACATTTTGTTTAAACTACCATGGGCCAACGTAGCCTACACAGAAAACAGAACTTCAGAAGCATTTTTCTGTAAACCAGTATTTGGTGATATACTGGGTGTAACAGGGCGTCTCATTTTTAGATAAATTAAACCATGGTTTTTACCTAATGATGATAGTTGTTCAAATGCAAACTAGATTTTGATAACAATATAGCAGCACATGTATATGCATGCCTAATGATGGCTGTTCACATACAGTCATGTGAAAAAGTAAGTACATCCTCAAACGGTGGTCAGTTTTTTTAACATATCTGGACAAAAGTTTATTTTATTTCAATTTCAACCATATTGATTGATTAAGGTAAACTAATTCAACACATGATGCTAAAAAAGTACTAGGCTTTAGAATGACTTAAGTAACTGAAATGAACATAAATGGCAATTCCTCATGAGATAAAAGTAAGTATACCCCTACCTTTACTATCAAATATATTGATTAAAATTGATGTCTGGTGCGCAAAACAGGTAAATGATTGTCCAATTATTAAATAATAATTTGGAAGGTCTATGCTTACATAAAAACAGACAATTGGTCTGGTTTGGACCTGTGTGCTAACATACAGTCAAGCCGGAAAGTCTGCACACCCCTTTCACCTTCTCCACGTTTTATTACGTGACAGACATATTCTACAATAGATTGAGTTAATTTTTTGTCTCAAAATTCTACACAAAATAGCCCATAATGACAAAGTGAAAACAGGTTTTTAGACATTTGTGTGAATTTATTAAAAATCTAAATGTAAAATATCATATGTACACAAGTGTGCACACCCTTTGATATGACACCCAAAAGTTAGCTGAGGTGCATTTTGTTTCCACCGATACTGCTTGAGATGTTTCTACAACTTAATTGGAGTCCACCTGTGATAAATTCAATTGATTGGACATGACTGGGGATTGCCAACACCTGCCTATATAAGGTCCCACAGTTGACAGCGCATGTCAGAGCAAACTCCAAGCCATGGGGTCAAAGGAATTATCTGCAGACCTCAGAAACAAGATTGTGTCAAGGCATAGATCTGGAGAAGGGTACGGAAAAATCTCTGCAGCTTTACAGGTCCCAAAGAGCACAGTGGCCACCATCATTCGTAAATGGAAGAAGTTTAGAACCACCAAGAATCTTCCTAGACCTGGCCGCCCGGCCAAACTGAGCAATCGGGGAAGACGGGCCTTGGCCAGGGAGGTGAGCAGGAACCCGAGGGTCACTCTGACAGAGCTCCAGCGTATCCTTGTGGAGATGGGAGAACCTTTCAGAAGATCAACCATCCAGGCAGCACTCCACCAATCAGGTCTTTATGGTAGAGTGGCCAGACGGAAGCCCCTCTTTAGTAAAAGGCACATCACAGCCCGCTTGGAGTTTGCCAAAATGTACCTAGAGAACTCTCAAACCACAAGATTCTCTGGTCTGATGAAACCAAAATTTAACTTTTTGGCCTGAATACCAAGTGTCAAGTCTGGAGGAAACCAGGCACCGCTCATCACCTGGCTAATACCATACCTACAGTGAAGCATGGCGGTGGCGGATTTGTTTGGGCGGTGGGGCGCAACGCAAAACGTCACGTTTGGCGAAGATGCAACACTGCCTTTGAGCAGAAACACCTCATTCCAATGGTGAAACATGGTGGAGGGGGTGTTATGGTTTGGGGCTGCTTTGCTGCCTCAGAGCCTGGTAAACTTACCATAATACCATAATAGATTCAATCATGAATTCAACTTTACACCAGACCATTCTTGAGAATGTGAGGCCATCTGTTCAGATGCTGAAGCTGAAAAGATCATGGACCCTCCAACAGGGTAATGATCCTAAACATAGAAGCAAATCTACTACAGAATGGCTCAGAAAGAAAAAATTTAAGGTTATGGAATTGCCAAATCAAAGTCCAGACGTCAATCCTATCCAAATGCTTTGGGGGGGACTTGAGTGTAAGAGACTTATAGTCAATTACAAGAAATGCCTAGAAGAGGTTATTGCTGCCAAAAGGGGCAACACCAGTTATTGAAGCCAGGGGTGTACTTTTTTCCTCACAGGATAGTTGCACTTCTGTTGATTTCTGATAAATAAATCATTTAAAAGCATAATTTATTTGTGTCCTTTGTTAAATTAGACAACCTTTAACAGTAAAAAGCATTGGAATAATAATCAAATATCCATGTGTCCAAATATGTCTAAAAAGAGAACTTATCTCAGGGTGTACTTATTTTTTCACATGACAGTAGGTATGCAAAACTATAGATTAAATAACAATAGCTGCACTGTGAACACCTATAACCAAATGTAATGATGATGGCTGTTCAAATAGGTAGGCTATACAAAACGAGCCTGGAGATCTCTTTCAACTTCATCTGTCGTAACAATACCAGGATCTGTTAATTCATTGTAGTTATGCATAGAAACGTCCTCGTTTTCAGAAAAGTATCACATACAAATTGTGGAAATCAATTATTTTTGTACAGGTAACAACACAGCTTGCTTATGACATAATATGTATTAAAATTATTGGAGATAGGAATAGTCAGGTGAACATTGATGATTTATGCACTGTCTGATTATATGATGCAAAATAAAAGCGTCTACAGTGCATTTAAACTGTGTATTTCTGTAAATTTGGCATGCGGTTTGCTCGCGGTTGCGTTCCTCTCACGAAAAAATTGAATAGAGGCGGGGAAAAAAAGCTTCACAACCGCTAGTGTGCTGCGCAGCTCCTCCGCGTCAGCCCCAGATGGAACTATATACACAATGAGCACCATAATTCATTGAACAGTGACACATTTTTTGTTATTTTGGTTCTGTACTCTAGGACTTTGAGATTGAAAGTATAGAATGACAATGATGTTGAAGTGCAGACTGTCAGCTTTAATTTGAGGGTATTTTCATCCATATCAGATCAGATCAATCAGATCAGATCAATTTAGAAATTATAGAACCTTTTGTACATAGTCCACCCATTTTCAGGCATCAAAACATATTTGACAGTTTAACATAATGTAAAATAAAGTAAGAATAATTTGGTTGCATGTCCTTTGCATGCCATCACTTCCTGATGTCTGTGACCCAGCAATATCAAAAGACTCTTGATGTCTTATTTTCTGGTACTCCTACTAGCGATAATTTAACCTCTCTGCATTTGAATGGATCTCTATGGGAATTGGGGGGTGGGACTAGATTTAGCTGTAAATTACACTGGAACAGTATGGAATACATGGTTGGCTAAATGGTTCTAAGTCATAAAGGGTCTGACGCATCAAACAAGCCTTAAACCATCACTCTGCTGCCAGAAATACAGTACATATGGATGGATAACTTGAAGTTTCTTCTCCTGACTTATTTTTCCATAGACAATTTGTCAGGAGAAACAACCCTTAAAGTGATCCATCCATATCTACTGCATATCTTGCAGCAGAGTGATGATTTGAGTTTGATACTTCAGACCCTTGATGACAGCCATTTCGCCAACCATGTATTCCATACTGTTCCCGCATAATTTACAGCTATATCTGGTCCCACCCCCCAATTCCCATAGAGATCTATTCAAATGCAGAGAAGTTATAGTATCGCTTGTATGAGTACCAGAAAATAAGAAGATATCAAGAGTCTTTTGATGTTGTTGGGTCACAGACATCAGGAAGGATGATATGTGACCAAGTATTTAAATTATTACTTTATTCTACATTATGTTAAACTGTCCAATATTTTTTGATGCCAGAAAATGGGGGGAACTATGTACAAAAGGTTCTATATTGATTTCTTGCGGTAATTCACTCAAGTGGATGCTTGTGGATATTTTGCTTACGGTCTATTCTAAAGCTATCAATTGATGATTCTTCAGTCTCACCAAGTTTCTCTTCCACACACTTCCTAGTTAATTAGTGGTTAAATAAAATAGAATTTCTCTCAGTAAATAAAAGAGCCCAGTGCGGTGTCTTTGCCTTGGTGTGTCCCGCTTCCGGAAAGAGCTGCCTCTGTGTTGTAGACCTGGCTTTGCAGCTCGTCCACCTGCTGGAAGGCATCCAGTTTCAGGCTACGCTCCTGCAGGAGCTGGCCTCTGACCTGAGAAGGACAGCAGATTGGGCACAGAGAAAGCATCACTCTGAGGAGCACTGAGAATATGTTGGACAGAGAGAGCGAGAGAGAGAAAGAGAGAGAAGAGCACAGGGCAGAATTTAGACTAGGGGTGTGTCTGAATCAGAGCCATATCTACTGCGTCCTGTCTCCTGTGTACAGTGTACTGGCAGATGTGTGCTGTTTAATGTGCACTTTTTAGTATGTGACGTGCAGTATGCAAAAAATATCCTTAGTACTATATTACAACCATACTGTGGAAGTGTCGTACGACGTTCTCACCCTTGCGTAGCCAAGTCACGTGTTGTTTTCGTTGTTACTGAAGAAAAACGTCAGCGAAGCTGCGCCTCATTTTTTAAAACGAGGCTGCACGTCATATTTAAGCAACCAAAATGTTTGCGTACTTCTTGAAGTGTGCTCCCTAATATAGTCAGTGAAACCCCGGAAGTAAGTATATTATACGGGGGTTTTAAGTATACTACATTTAGAGAAAGGTTCACCTACTTAATGACTTTCTCGTCCTGTCTACTCAACAAGCCTACGTAATAGTATGGTAGAGTGCTGATTCAGACACAGCCAGAGAGAATGTGAGAAGGACAGAGGAGGTTCTTCACCCCTACCCGCTTTATCTCCTGGTGACTGTGCAGTCTCTGCAGCTGGCTGTCTCGGCTGCTCTGTTCCATCTGCGTGCTCAGGCTTCTGAGCTGCTGTTCCCTGCTGCTGACTTCCTCTTGCAGCTGCTGCAGGCTGAGCGAGCGCAGAGCATCCCGCTGCTGCCGCCCACGCTCCTCCTGCGCTTGCCGATGCTCCGACTCCCGCAGCTGCTGGCCCTGTGGGTGGGGTCAGACCCTGTCACTCACCATTATCAATGGCTGCTGTTTCTGTGTGTGGGGTCAGTTCCTGACAATAACAAGAAGAACAATAATAATAATAATAATAAATAATGATCCATGCATAGGTGGACAGCTGGATGTTGTACTTGCGTGTTCTGTGACAATACAGGATCCCTTCAGTGGTGATAAATAATTAGGCGCAGTGTGTTTCTGTCTTTGTGTCATGTGACAGAGTGTGGAGTGAACGTGAGTGTGAGGGTTACCTGCTTTTTCAGAAGTCTCCTGGCACTGCTGTACTCTGCCTGGCACTGCATCAGGGCTCTTCTGGCCACTTCTAGCTCCTGCTGCAGCGTACCTATCTCCTCCTCTGACATCAGCTTCACTGTAGCTTTCTCCTTCTGAAGCAGAAATGCCTCCTACACAGAGAGAGATCCTCTCACTACTCATTGCATAACATACTCACTGTCCACTACACTACACTCACCCCCTGCTGCACTATGCTACACAGTGCACTGTACTACACACTCTCTGCACATGTATACAATCATGTATACTGCACATAAGAGGACAGTGAGGACCGTCCTCAAGAATTTGAAGGGGGGAAAAAAACTGTAAAAATAATTTTTTAATTCTATAAACAACTTCAACAAAATCACTGACATATCCATTTCTAAAATGCACCTCTTCTGCCAATTGCAAAAAAAAAAGCAGGAGGCCACGTTGTTGGAGATTTCGTGAAAGATACAGAGAGAGAGAGAAGCTTGTGATAAAGTTATGCAAACATATACAGTGAGCACCATAATTAATTGCACAGTGACAAATCTTTTGTTATTTTGGTTCTGTACTCTTGCTGTAATGGATTTTAGTGGCGGATAATCAAACGCCAAGGTAGAGGGATCAGAAACAAGTCACTCACGCAGTGAGGACCAATAAAGGGAATAACAAAATAAATGCAAAGAAAGAAAAGACAGGAAACAAATTCCTCGTGGCTAAACAGCCAAACGAAAATCAACCCACTAAAATAGGGCAAACTCGAATAACGAGTGAAACACAAATTAAATCTCCCAAGCTCAATACTGGAGCCAAAACGGGAAAGTTAGCAAAGAAAAGAACACCTTCGGCACATAAGTTTGGACGGCCGGAAGAGTGTAAAACAAACAAAACAAACAAACAAAACTGTCTCAGAGAGAACAGTAAAGAATAGAATAAATAGCACAGAACGCTAACAGGCGGAATAATACCTATACCTGAACTAAAAGCTAATAGCAAGTCCCCCGTGAACATAAACAGCGTTTAATATTGCAAGGTCGCTAGTACCTGGCTATACCTGGCTCAATGCAATGTCGAATGACAAAGAAGCACCGGGGAAGCAGAAGTGAGAAACTTTATACCCCGCAGGTAGAGGCGCAGGTGAAAACAATGATGAGGGAAAGCAAACCCCGGAACGGAACGTGAAAAAAATCTGATAAATTCTCAATCAGGAAATAAAGATGAGAACCGCAACGGAAAAGAAAATAAAAACCCACGAACCATGACACTTGCACTTTGAGTTGCACTATGGTAAGAAAGAGTGGTATAACGGCAGGCTGATATAAGTGTTGTGTGTCTTGTACGGTCTTGTGTGTATAATGACAAGGATACAATGACAATGAGGTTTAAGTGCAGACTATCAGCTTTAATTTGAGGATATTTTCATCCATATCGGATGAACCGTTTAGAAATTATAGAACCTTTAGTACATAGTCCCCCCCATTTTCTGGCATCAAAAAATATTGGACAGTTTAACATAATGTAGAATAAAGTAATCATTTTTCATATTTGGTCACATATCCTTTGCATGCCATGACTTCCTGATGTTTGTGACCCAACAACATCAAAAGACTCTTGATATCTTATTTTCTGGTACTCTTACAAGCGATACTATAACAGCTCTGCATTCAAATGGATCTCTATGGGAATTGGGGGGTGGGACTAGATTTAGCTGTAAATTATGCTGGACCAGTATGGAATAAATTTGAATTGGGCAACCAAAAGGCATCACACATGCAAGGACCACATCGGAGCTAATGTTCACTAAGTTTTTAGAAAGGATGCCAATTGAAGTGCTGGACAAGGGTGTTTGTATACAAATTGCAGAACACAACTTAACCCTTTCCAGCCGGACCGCTCTAATTTCAGCATAATTGTTACGATGGTGTGACGTTTAATATCTCTGCCGTCCAATCACGGATCTTTTTTTTGAAAAATGCGAGTTAGAGATGACAAAAAAAGCTATAATGACATCTAACTGGTTGGTGAGCTTAGTGGGCGGTGATTTCTTGCTTGACCGGTACATAAAAGCGCCCGTAAAACACGGAACTTTCCATTTGCCTCACCGCGGACGAAGTTACTACATCGGACAAAAGACCATCGTTTGAAGACTTGACGCGACTGAAGAAAACTCAACAAACTCACTGAGGTAAAACACATATAAGATATTAATTAACCATAAATATTACTTCAGAAATGGTTTTATTTTGAATAAAATCCTGTTTTTGTATCGCAGACTTTTTCAGATCTTCACTTGAAATTCGCGAACATTCTGTAAGCTCTCGCTTCAAATGAGAAGCCACTGTGTCATTCTTTCCCCAGCTTGTTTCTTGTTTCGAGATTAAATTGTGAAAGGTCTATCATATAATTAACATAATTGTACTGATATGTGAATATTTTCCGTGTTTACTGTCGACTTTGATAACTAAATAATAACTAAAGCTAAAAACAGTGACTGTAACGTTAGTTTTAGCTCAGCGCCAACAAGCAATCGTGAGTAGTTTTTTTTTTTCAGATAATTTTTTCCTAGGTTGTAGCTTGTAGCTCTGCTGTTAGTCCAGCCATCTTTGTGAATTTTTGAAATTGTGAAAAAGTCTGTCGTGCAATTAACATAATTGTACTGATATGTGAATATTTTCCGTGTTTACTGTCGACTTTGATAACTAAATAATAACTAAAGCTAAAAACAGTGACTGTAACGTTAGTTTTAGCTCTCAGCGCCAACAAGCAATCGTGAGTAGTTTTTTTTTTTCAGATAATTTTTTCCTAGGTTGTAGCTTGTAGCTCTGCTGTTAGTCCAGCCATCTTTGTGAATTTTTGAAATTGTGAAAAAGTCTGTCGTGCAATTAACATAATTGTACTGATATGTGAATATTTTCCGTGTTTACTGTCGACTTTGATAACTAAATAATAACTAAAGCTAAAAACAGTGACTGTAACGTTAGTTTTAGCTCTCAGCGCCAACGGCCATAAGTCGTTTTTTTTTTCTTCAGACTTCATTTGCCTCACCGCGGACGAAGCTACTACATCGGACAAAAGACCATCGTTTGAAGACTTGACGCGACTGAAGAAAACTCAACAAACTCACTGAGGTAAAACACATATAAGATATTAATTAACCATAAATATTACTTCAGAAATTGTTTTATTTTGAATAAAATCCTGTTTTTGTATCGCAGACTTTTTCAGATCGTCACTTGAAATTCGAGAACATTCGTGTAAGCTCTCGCTTCAAATGAGAAGCCACTGTGTCATTCTTTCCCCAGCTTGTTTCTTGTTTCGAGATTAAATTGTGAAAGGTCTATCATATAATTAACATAATTGTACTGATATGTGAATATTTTCCGTGTTTACTGTCGACTTTGATAACTAAATAATAACTCAAGCTAAAAACAGTGACTAACAGTCTTATATTATTTATGCAAATAAAATTATGTATGTTATGGATGAATGAAAAGGCAACTGATTATATATTTGTTTCGCAGCATGGATGCTGATGCAGATGGATACAGCGGCCTGCTTCAGTCCCTGAAGAGGAGGAGGGCACTGACATCTGATGAGCTGAGGGTCATAGCAGAGCATGACATTGAGGACCATCAGGGCATGCACTGTGTGGAGGAGGATGCACTGGATGCACAGCTGCTGCGGGCACAATGCAGACTGAGGAGGAGGAAGAGGAGGATGACGAGATGGACTTTGATCTTGAGCCCAGACCAGCATCAAAAGGGTATCAAATCAATATTTATTTATATAGCGCATTTCACAACTAGTTGTCACAATGCACTTCACAGAAAAAACCCAGCCTAAACCCCCACAAGAGCAAGCCAGTGGCAAGGAAAAACTCCCTGGTGTAACTAGGAAGAAACCTTGGAGGGAACCAGACTCAAGGGGGGAACCCATTCTCCTCAGGTCGGCTCAGGGTCTAGATCTTAATGACCAGCATGGTCAAAACTGACTGCCAATATCCATGATAGTAGAAATTGCAGCAGCTAGATGTAGTATGTATGTGTGTAGACTGTTTATTGATAATGGTTAGCTTTCTCATATGGCTAATATTCACATTACTAACTTAGTTCCTCCCATGATTATTTTGGGAATGGTTAGCCATTCTCACACAGGTCCTAAGTCAGCTAGAAAGCGTAAATGCTTCTCTGACTCTGTCTTGTACCCTTCCTATGCTGATGTGGATGCACAGGCACCAGAACCTCTCCTGTTCACACCCAGCCGTCCGCTTGGTATAGATTTAGGGAGCGTGCGCAGGGCCGTGCGGTTGACGACGAGTTTGATGCTGCGTGAAATAGACTTTTTCATGCTGTTCTTCACCCAGGCTGTAGTTTCGGATATTTGCGGCTTTACAAACCGGCAGGGGTGGGAGCTTGTTTTAAATCACGCGTCGTATGCCAGCAGTGAAGGAGTGTGGAATGAGGTGACCCCAGATGAGTTCTACAAATTCATGGGATTACTCATTTACATGGGATTCCACGTTCTTCCTGACATGCATCGGTATTGGGGAACTAAGTCTCTTCAGGGTTCATGGGCGAGATCTTTTATGTCGCGTGACCGTTTTAAGGCTCTGTTGGCAGCTCTGCATGTTGTAGATCCTGCCACAGAGGATAACCAGGATCGTCTTAGGAAGCTTCGCTACCTCATGGACCACCTCAAACAAAAGTGCCAAGAGCTGTTTCAACCAAATCAGAATCTGGCAATAGACGAGCGTATGGTAAAGTCTAAAGGTAGGTCAGGGCTAAGGCAGTTTATGAAGGGCAAGCCTACTCGTTGGGGTTTCAAGTTGTGGGTGATAGCAACATCGGATTCAGGCTACACCTTGGACTTCAATGTTTACACGGGTAGTCGTGACGGTCGGGTTACTGATTTGGCCGCAAAAGTTGTAGAGGCTTTAATACAGCCCTACAAAGATCAGGGTTACAATCTTTGGATGGACAACTTTTACACATCCCCAGCACTTATGGTTAAATTACGACAAATTGGGATTAATGCTTGTGGGACATGTAGAATTAACCGTAAGAAATTCCCAGAAGAATTCAAAGATGTAAAAAAATGGGAACGAAAGACCGACCGTGGGGACATGAGGTGGTGTAGGGTAGAGGATGGTATCCTTGTCATCCAGTGGAAGGACACGCGTGCAGTTTCATGCCTCTCCAATTTCCACAATGCGAATGACTCTATTGATGTGACTAGGCTAGTGAAAAAAGATGCCACCTGGAGCAGACAAGTGGTCCGCCAGCCTGCTGTAATCAGTGATTACAATAAACACATGGGGGGCGTTGATAGGTCAGACCAAATGATCAGCAGCTACTGTGTCTTACAAAAAACACAGAAGTGGTGGAAGACTCTTTTTTTCCACTTCATTGACATTGCTGTCGTCAATAGCTTCTTGTTGTTTCAGGAGTGGCAACGCAGTCAGGCAGCACCAGGGGATAAGCATAGATTAGCTGACTATAGCCAGATAACATTCAGAGAGAACCTGTCTCGTCAGCTAGCAGGCCTGGACATCCACGCGAGTTCCCCGTGCCACACACTTAAGCCTGTGGCCTCGTCGTTTCACGTTAGCCATACCGCTGAATTGCAGAAGTTACCCAGGAACTGTTGGCTCTGCTACAGAAAAAGTAGAGTTCAACATAAGACAAAATTTGCTTGCATGGCTCCTGAATGCAATGGTAAAAGGTTTTGCATCGTTCAAAGCAGGAATTGTTTCAAAGCCTGGCACTCGGCTGAGTGTGACCAGTTACGCGCAGAGGCCTAGATCATGAGCTAAAACGAGAGGTTGTGCCTGTGCCGTCCATTGTTTCCCTCCCTCCCTCCCTCTGTCTCTCTCTCTCTCTCTCTCCACAGGTATTACAATTATTGTTATCTTCTTGCTCTCCACAGGTATTAGACTTGTTGTTGGTTACATTTTTGGTTATATTCTCTCCACAGGTATTAGACTTGTTGTTGGTTATCTTTTTGGTTATATTTTCTCCACAGGTATTAGACTTGTTGACTTATCTGCTGTATCTACTAAAACATTCATGATTTTACTGTAAATAAATTCAATGCATTAATTTGACGTGTAACTGATGTTGTTTTAGTTTTGCAATGTTGTTCACTTTTCACAGTTCATCAATTTGTTGTATTTCAGATGACATTTTTTTAAATAAAGTGTGTGTTCCATTGAATGCATAAATTGTATTTCAGTGTGTCTTTTAATTTTGCATTATATCAATTGATTCTCAACAGTGGCTCATGAGGAGTATAGATAAGTGGTAATGTAAAATGTCAATAAACCAAAATTCTAAACCGTTTTTTAACCCTTTTCGCACCCATAACTGAAGTGGTTATAACTTTTGAGCAGTAGAAGATACATCTCTTCTGATTTGTACTCATATCACTTACAAAATAGGGAAGATGCTGCACAGTTTGTCTCCCTCGAGCTTGAACATGAAATGTTTAAAAACCTAGGTTTCGCATGGAGATTAGCCATTTAGAAAGTTTTGTATGATTATTTATTTTGTGAATTGTTTTAATAATTGATGATATTGTGTTAAAGTAAGCATATTATTGTATAATAATGGATATATATGGAAAGCCCCAGTTATCCTGTTTAAAATGGTATATTAAGGTTAGGGGTTGTGATGTAATATGATCAATCCATAAACATTTTTGCATATGCACATCATATTGTCAATAAACCAAAATTCTAAACCGTTTTTTAACCCTTTTCGCACCCATAACTGAAGTGATTATAACTTTTGAACGGTAGATGATAGCTCTATTCTGATTTTTATTATATTTCACTCACAAAATGGTGAAGATACCATACACTCTAGGTTTTCCGATATCTTAAACATGAAATGGGTAAAAATGTACGTTTCTCATTAGAAAATAGCCATTTAGAACATTTTAGAACATTTTATAAATTTAGTTGTTGAATGTCTTTCCATAATTGATGATATTGCCATTAAGTAATCCTATTGTTTTTTATATCAATTGAAAGCCCCAGTTATCCTGTTTACAATGGTAAATAAAGTTTAGGTATCTGATGTAAGATTATCACACCACAAACATTTTGGCAACGTATGTTAATAAATAGAATGGAATAGAATGTTCCCAAAATATTCGCTTAGGCTGGAAAGGGTTAAACTAGTTACTGACAAATTTAATATTAGTTTTACAGAGATTTCTTTTTTACAGAGAGTTTATTTTTTCCTCTACAGCTTGTATATATTATATATATAGTTGTATATATTTGGTATTTATTTTCATATATTTTCTTTAAGATCTTAGTATCTTTACTTTACAAAATATTCTGAAAAATGCACACCTATTAAAACATTTGCATTTCTTGAATCTAACGTTACAGAGTTTAATTCATTATTCACACACAGTCAATTTTGTAATTGCGTACATTAGTCATCTTGGAACTTTGTTGTTATTCAAATCAAGATCGAAGGTTTAATATTGGAACAATTTGACAGCTTAGTTAGAGTTAAAATGAGTTTGATTTGAATTACAGTTAACTATATCTTAAATAGTTTTTTCCATCTAAGACATGACCAAGACAAACATTCTAAGTCTAATTTTGATAAACTTTTAGGGGTTATTTTTGCAAAATTTTCTCTGGAGGCCATGCCCCCCCACACTCCCCCTCCCACAACCCTACGTACTTCCTTCACAAATATACTTCTGTCCTCCCCTGTTCCAAACCCACCAGCCACTACTGCTGCACATTGACCTACCTGTCTGCAGTGATGTAGCTGGCTGGACACTTTCACATCACTGATGCTCTTCTTCCATTGGTCGAGGGCCCTCAGTTTGCATACGAGGCCTTCCAGCTGGCTGTTCTCTTCCCGCAGGCTCTGCAGGTCCGAATGCTGATTGATAACACACAGAGAGAAAAGCTGTCGATCACAGACCATTAAAGCAACCTGGTACCGTTACAGCCTTTTAACTTTATTCATTTTTTTGAGGCAGCCCAAGAAATGGTCGGAACCCTCACTCTCACACTAAACGACGGTGGGAGTAATGCCTACAAAACACTAAATGGCTTTTAAATATATTCTATATTAAATATATAGAATATTTTAAATGATCAGGGTGCTTCATTTAGAAAAGTCTGTTGTTAAATATTAGAGGATATCCGACTTTAGTCATCTGAAACTCATATGCCCCAAGGTAAGAGCAGTACCTTTGTTTAACCACTAGGTGGAAATGCCCCAATAAAGAGCTCCACCAAGCAGGTTGGTTTTAATATTTAAGCCAATGACAGATGAGAAAAATTTAAGAAACATAGTCAAATTTGCAATGACATACAGGGACCCAGACATAACATACTCAGAGTTGAAAATGGTGATACCTTTGACAGAGTCTCTGTGAGAGCCTCTTCATCCTCGGTGTAGCCGAACCTCCTCCTCAGCCGGGCAATGCTGTCCACAGCCTCTTTCCTCACCCTGCTCACCAGCTGAGTCACGTCCCGCTCCATTCGCACATGATATTCATCCAGCCTGGCCTATCCTCCACACAACGGGAGTAGGAGGAAGATGGGATTAAGTGGACCTTGAAACAGGGATATTTCTTTACACTGATTAACGAAAAATGGCCAGTTCACAAGCGAGATAAAATATTGCCTATCTGTACATAGAACTTATTCACAAAACTTATACTTATTCGGCAGAGACTTTTAATGTGACTTGGGAGGCTAATATGATATGATATACATTGCAGTTTGTAAGTATTTGGACAGTGAGACAATTTTTGTTGTTTTGGCTCTGTGCTCCAGCACATAGAATAAGTCATGGCATGGTTGGCAAGTTTACTAGTAGCTAGCAGTTTACAAGACACATATAGTTTAAGATGTTTCATGTTCTAGCTAAATAACGTTCCGTAAGAATATAACATTAGTTTAAGAGGCAAATATCTGCCTTTCAGCTAACTAAGTTAACCTAACGAAATGTTATAAACTTTGAGCGTCGGCCTGATCTGTCCTTGTAAACTATCGTTAGCTAGCTAACTCCCAACAAGTTAACGATGCTAACAATGGTCAATGGCGTTTCCAATATACATTATCTAGCGAATGCTAACTACCTTTCACTAACATCCAAAGTATTTGTAACGTTATGTTGCTTACAGATATGGTAGTTCAGTAACGTTACAGGAAAATATCTAAGCAACCTGATATGAAATAGGCAGTGTTGTAAAACGTACTCAAAATTCATACTTAAGTAAAAGTAAATATACCTTGCTGGAAAATGACTCAAGTAAAAGTGAAAGTCACCCATTAAAATACTACTTAAGTAAAAGTATTAAAGTATGTATCTGCAAGCAAAATAAATCCAACATTTCGGCAATATGAATTGAATAGAATTTAACGTGGCTTTTAAGGGGGAGGGGGGGTGATTGTGCCTGCGGCTGAATTTTTTTAGGGCACCGCCTGGTAAAAAATGTAATCTTTTTGTTTGCCGCGTATGGGCTACTTTTACTTTTGATACTTAAGTACATTTAATGCATTCTATGCATGCCAATTTTAGCTGAAAATTTTCCATTCATCATCACATCATCATTTTGGGGGGTGCATGACTTTTTTTTCATCAGGGTAATAAACTAGTGTCTAATCAAAAGTTTTTGTTTTGTGTTTTCTGTACTTGAGTCATCAAAGAATTATTTTGTCATTAGTCATCACCATTTTAGCTCGTTAGCTTATATTTATATGCACAATTATTTTTGACCCTTAACTTCTTTTGAGTAGTATATTGACAATCCATATCCACTGCTACTGGTTGCAGTTAGCTGACTAACTAGAATACTTTAGATAGTCACTACCATCACTAACATTGTTCTCTTGTAAAGGGTCTTTGTGACAGTTTCCTAGTAGATATCGCTATACAAAAAAAAAAAATGTATAGAATTTCCTTGGAAGGCTAGCCTGCAAACATTCCTTCATGTAGGCATAGATAGAAGAGTTGCTGCGACGTTGATTATAGGAGCTTACCTTCAGCTGGATGCAGGAGGAGAAAAGGTGTCGGACCAGAGAGTCGTAATGGTGCTGGTGTTTGGAATTCAGCTTCTGCTGCAAATCCCTCCGGTCCTCCTCCATTTGGACCAGTCGTGTGCGCAGGGCGGTGATCTCTATCATTATCCCCCGACACAGCTCTGCTACCTGGGACAGGCACACTGGCCTCATTCCACACCTACACACACAGTCTCACTCCATACTCTCAAACTTACATTTGCTCATTGCACACAGACATGCAAATATCTACAGACACTCACGCAGACACACTTGCCCATATATCCTCAGGGACACACATATACACACTCTTCATGCCACCCCCCTCACCCCTACCCTCCAGTTAAATCTCTCAAACAAGAGACCATGTTTTTCTCAGGCAGTCTCAGCTGCATGATTTTACAGAACTTCATTGACGTATCAGTTAGACTCAAACACACCTGATTTTCAGCTCCGCAGATCGGTCTCTGCGACACCTCCAGTGCCTTCATGTCCTAGAAAAGGAAATCACAGAGAGGGGCTTAACACCACAGTCACAGCTGTTGTGATTGTCACAAAAAAAAGCTATCACTGGATGGTAGTGTGGCAAAGAGATGAAAGATGTGGACTCGTCACAAGAGGGTTACAGGTTTGAATCCTGCAAAGGACACCACTATTCTCACTGAGCACAAGAATGGGAATTTAATTTATAAAATATCCAGATCGACAAAAAAATAAGCTGTCTAATTTTCTCATGGTAAAAAATAAAGTAATCTTGTAAATCGGTAGGATTTAGGATTGGCTGATGCTGATATCGGAACCGATTGTTTGGTAGTTCTGGTTTCCAAGGTTTATGGTTAACTGTTTAAAAACTTTTCATTTAAAAAACACAATTGTAAGCCGCCGTAATGGTGTAGCAGTAAAAGCGCAGACTTTGCAGTTGCACCCAGAGGATCAGGAGTTCGATCCCCGGTCCTGCTAGATCCGAGCATGGCCGGTGCCTTGAGGGAGTGGTAATTGGCGGCTGCTCCCGGGGTGGGGGAAGGGACTCGGAGAGAATTGTCGTGTATAAGACGGCCCTGGGCGAGTTGGAATCACGATCAGGAGCTTGAAGAGTCACGCCCTGTCCAACTACCGGCTGATAAGGTTGTAGTGGCAATTCTTTAGCGGTTGCTACACAGGGGGGAATTGAATTGCATAGGGTCCAATTGCCTACCAAATTGGGAGAACAAAGAAAAAATCTGAGAATAAATTTTTTAAAAATTTTAAACACAATTGTAATTGCACAACTTTAATGCAACAAAACATTTATTAAACATTTCACATTTATTTTTATGACATTTCTTCAGTCATCCAACTTAAAGTGTATTCCTGAAATGTTCTGAAATAAAGTGCATTCGCTCTGTAATTTATATTTGCATTAAAATTTCTGTTCGCCTTCAAGACCTAAAACAAAATGATCACATTGAGAGGATGACTTAATGCACTGCATTTATTGCATAACAATAAGATGTGTAATCTATGCCACATATTTAAGACTCCACAATTGCAAACAGAGCATCTTTAACAATATTCAACAAAACTTCAGTGACAAATTTCTTTTAGAACATTGAATAAAAATATATTAGATCAAATTAACTTACATTATATTAAAGCTGAAGAACTTTTTTTTTGAAAAATATTGGGGAACGGTCATGCTTAGTTGGTAGCAATCATAGAAAGAACTGTTCTGTGTATGTCATGGGTAGTGGCTGTCTCTTTCTGTTTTCTACCATTGTTTTCCGTTTGGCGTCGTCTGAAGCTCTATCGGATTTTTTCTTCCTCCGTCCCGGTGTTTGGATCTCTCCAGGTCATTATCTCCTACACCTGTGTTTGGTTTCCGTCGGCTATAAATAGAGCTTGACTTCCGCTTTCCGGTGCTTCTAGATTGACGTTGCAGTAGGACTAGAAAGCCGGTATATGGTTTTATAAAAAGAAAAACAAAGAGAGCTGTAGTTACAGGCTTGCTATTTTGTTAGTTTCTTTTCAGTTCTCGACCTCTGATACACGCAGATCAATTAGTGCGTGAGGCCATTTCCTTTTTGTTAGTTTCTCGCTGTTTAAGCAAATTTCCGCCTCCGTTTGAGGTTGTTTTGTGTTAGCCTTGTGCTAGGGAAGTTTTGTTCCCGCTTCTCCGTTTCCCTTCTACTAGTGTGGTTTAATTCCGCTTCTGTGGCGTATCTATATCTAGATACGCTTTCTGTATCCTTATCTTTCGCGTTTGGTTCTCTATTTTCTAAACCTAAACCTGACAGTGTAATGGGTTTATTGATAGTTTGGAGATTCCAACGCAAAGGTGGGGAGATCAGAACAAGTCAGCTCACAACCATGAGGACCAATAATTAGGGGGAGAAAATAATAAAGGAAGAAAGAAAAGACAGGAAACTAATTCCTTAAGGCTAATAGCCAAAACAAAAATAAACCCACTAAAATGGACGAACTACTAAAACTAGTATAATACCAACTAAATCTCCCGAGCTCACGTAATGAGCTAAAAACTGGAAACTTAGTAAAACAAAAGAACACTCTCGGCTACCGTAGCTCAAAACCGGTAGAGTGTAAAACCAAAACGAAAGTACAAAGAAAAACTGTCTCCGAGAGAACAGCAAAGTACAAAATAGATAGCACCAAACGCTACCAGGAGGAAAACAATCCTATACCTGATTAAGTAGCCATAGCAAGTCCCCCCTGAACATAAACAGAGTTTAATATCAGGAGGTCGCTAGTACCTGACTATACCTGGCTCGAATGCAATGTTGTGAGACAAACAAGCACCAGAGAAGCGGAAGTGAGGAACTTAAATACCCTGCACGAAGAAGCCCAGGTGGAAACAATAATGAGACTACAAACCACGAAACGGAACAAGAAAAAAATCTGATTGATTTCCAATCATGAAAGCCAGACCGCGAATAGCAAAAGAAAAGAAATCAGCCACGAACCACTACATTCTGAGATAATTTCAGCATCATACACTGTGTTTATACCCTCAAATTCTGCTTTCTAAAACTCAAATTTTGTTTTCAAAACAAAGTAGTTTATGACAATCAAAGAGCTAGGCCGGTTCACATCGCGAACCAATCAACAGTGAGATTGATCTTGCCAGTTCACCACCTAGAAATGTCACAGGGACCCATTACACCGGCGCTGGGCACCGAAGCACGGAACAATGCCTGTTTCTACACTGTCACAGCGCCTCACCTCCAGCGCGCTGCAGCACCATGGACAGCGGTGACAGTCCATCAGTAAACATGCCCGTCTAAGCCACAATAATATAATTAGTGCTCACCAGTCGCGGTTCGTTCGACCCCACAGCTGCCGGCCATCACGGAGTGGCAGGCACACCTTGAAAAAGCCCGCTCCCCAGTCTTCAGGAGGAACGCGACACCTCCCGCAACAAGCTAACCTCTCACTGCTTTTTCCCCTGCAGACACAGAGACCGAGCCCTAAAGCCCACCATTGCCACCGGACCATGTCGGGTCTGCCGAACCTTGGTCTCCTCGCCGCAACTCCCTGGCTCCTTAGTGGTCTCCCAAACTCCCGCTCAGCCCTTCAGCGCAAGGCGACCACAACTACTCGCTCTGGCATTTGTTGATTGCGCTCATGGAAAACGTGTAAATAAAACCACGTAAAGTAACCTGCTCTCTCTCGTATGCCTGTTCTGTGCCCTACCGGCCTGCCACACATGTGACAGTGCCACAACGCAAGGGGAAAAAAAAGGGAATTGGATAAAGCTCACTCAAACTGGAGTAAACACATAGGTGCTCGTTTTAGAAGGTGGCGAAATGTTCGGGAGCGGATTGGTTTAAAGACAGACGTGGAGCACCCATATTCTAATGGACAGGTAGGTCAAAAGATTCAACACAAATTTACCTGGACTTTCTGCTTGCCAGCCAAGTGTAATTACCTATAATGAATAGTGGCTAGGTTGCTACTATTGATAACGTTACTGTATTTGGTGGCTAGTTCTTGGAAGAAGAAATGTTTGCTAACGTTATATGTCGTATAAACCACGTTAGCTAGAACCGGCTACTTGGCTATAAGTTAGCATGTATACCAGCTGTAGCCAGATAATGCCTGGTTCAGACTAACGCTACACTAACTCAGTGTTATGCAACAACTCTGCAACAGCAGAAAATATTCTGTTGTTTTACCTGGACTTTTACCTGACATTTTTACTGTACCAATGTGTAATCCTGCAATCGTATCTAGAAAACTTGCACGTTCACAACGAGGTCTGTGGAAGCAGTGGGGTGGGGGCTGTGTCTCTTTCTCTGGGCAGGGCCAAGGGATGTTATGACTTTGAAATGTTTTGACAACAAATGCAAGCGTTGGGAAAAAGTTGCATACTCTAGCTTTAAATTAAAGTACTGAGGAGTTGGGGTTGGGCAATAGTCTCTATTTTGAGATCGTTCTATCATCATCATCAGAGATCGCCGATACTCGATCTAATCATCGGGGGGGACACTTGATATTTATTATTATTATTATTATTACTATTTGGCTATTGTGTTACTTCACAATGTGTATGCGTGTGAATGACCTGAAAATTTGCTGTCAGCAAATACGGAGCAGATGCAAGCCCTGCGTGAGCAGTCTAGCCTCCAAACACAGGCACTGCTACAGCTGACAGCTGGCGGGGATACCACAGGAAGGCAGAGCGTCTCCTCCCCTAAGTTCAACATCCCAAAAATGACGGCGGAGGTCTTCCTTGAGGCATTTGAACTGGCGGCGGAAACCTCCCGGTGGCCAATGGAGGAGTTGGCCGTGCGTCTCCTGCCCCTCCTGTCAGGAGAAGCGCAACAAGCGGCGCATAGCATGCCGACAGCCGCTAGGGCGGAATTTAGGAACATCAAGAAGGCGATCCTCGACTGGACGGGTTGTACCCCGGAGAAGCACCGACGGCGATTCCGGGAGTGGGACCTCATGGGAGAGGACCGACCGTTCGCATACGCCCAGCGGCTGGCGGACACGGTGAGGCGCTGGCTCCGACCGGAAATAAGATCCGCTGCTGGAGTCGTGGAGCAGGTGGTCCTGGAAAGGTTCATCACGGGATTGCCGGCGGAGACCGCGAGGTGGGTCCAGTGCCATAGACCCACCAACCTAGATACCCCCGTCACCCTGGCGGAGGACCACCTGGCACAACATCCCTTCACCCAGCAGCAGAAGCCGGAGCCGGCGCCCAGGAAGAAGTTCCCCGTCCCCAGAACCCCTTCTTCCCATATGTAAACCCCCGTAACATTCCACCCTCTTTTCCCCACTCAGGCTCAGTGGCGGTGCAGTCCGGCCCACGCGGAGATCGGTGTGTTGGGTGGTAATTAGGTGTGTGCATGGGAATCGACACAAATACCCGATAGTACCAGTGGAAATTCGGATAAAAGGGAAAAAGCATATTCTAGAGGCTGCGGTTAGCTCCCGCCTCTCGCACCCTCTGATTTTGGGTACAAATTGGGTGGGGTTTAAACAAATAGCGGAAAAACTGATAGTGGGACCGATCACGACTGGTAGGGAAGTGTGAGGGGTGTGCAGTGGACAGTGGTGACGCGGGGTTGTCCGACACTGACGGGGGGGGCGGGGGGGCGGCGGCTCCAGGAGAGCCTCCAGTGGAGACTCCCAAGGTGCCGGTGTTCCAACCCGTGGAGGATTTCCCACTCGCTCAGTCTCGGGACGATACCCTACGCTTTGCCTTCGACCAGGTGATATATGTTGATGGTCAGCTGGTGCGCCCTGACGCTGCACGCTCTCACCCATATTTTTCAATTATTAAAGATAGGTTGTACCGAGTGAGTCGTGACACTCAGACAGGTGAGGAGAAATTACATTGGTACCGAAATTACATTACAACCCCATGGCTGGTCATTTAGGGTATGATAAAACACTAGACCGGATAATGGCCCGGTTTTATTGGCCGGGCATCTGGGCGGACGTATGTAGGTGGTGTGGGTCCTGTCCAGATTGTCAGCTAGTAAATTCCCCGGCCATCCCAAAAGCGCCATTGCGCCCCCTACCATTAATTGAGGTCCCTTTTGATAGAGTGGGCATGGACCTCATCGGGCCATTTGACAGGAGCACTCAGGGATACCGATTTATATTAGTTCTGGTGGATTATGCAACCCGGTATCCCGAAGCAGTGCCATTGCGCAATATCTCGGCTAAGAGTGTTGCGCAGGCATTGTTTCAGATAATCTCCCGAGTTGGAATCCTGAAAGAGATTCTGACTGATCAAGGCACTTCATTCATGTCACGCACACTACGCGAATTGTATGAACTATTGGGTGTTCAGTCCATTAGGACTAGCGTGTACCATCCACAAATGGATGGGCTCGTGGAACGTTTTAATAGGACTTTGAAATCCATGATTCGGAAGTTCGTACACGATGACAGCCGAAATTGGGATAAGTGGTTAGTTCCTCTATTGTTCGCAGTGCAAGAGGTTCCCCAGGCCTCCACGGGATTTTCTCCTTTCTAATTGCTGTTCGGTAGACAACCCTGGGGTATCTTGGACCTGGTTAAAGAAAGCTGGGAGAAGGGTCCAAGTCCCAGTAAAAACAAAATTCAATACGTTATGGACCTGCGTGCAAAACTCCATACACTGGGGAGGTTGTCACGCGAGAATTTGCTCGAGGCTCAGGAACGTCAGCAGAGACACTACAATAGAGGAACTAAACTACAGCAATTTTCACCGGGAGATAAAGTCCTGGTATTACTCCCGACTTCCAGCACAAAATTACTCGCCAAGTGGCAAGGACCCTTCGTAGTCACACGACGAGTGGGGGAAGTCGATTATGAGGTGGAGCGGTCTGATAGAGAGGGGGCGAAACAGATTTATCACCTCAATCTATTAAAAGCATGGAAAGAGGTGATAGCGGTCTCCTTGGTATCGGTAGAACAGGAGAGAGATGCAGGGTTCGAATTACGCTGGTGCCCGGGAATGCCCGGCATACCTAGTTCTGGCCATGGCATACCTAGATCGATGAAAATACAAAGTTCGGGGGTGCGCCCATTTATTTCATTGAGTCACCGGCACTTATCTGTCATGATGTATAGTGGATGTAATGTTCAGCCACACCACTAGGGGGACTGTTTTTGTTTAGCAGACAATTATGGGATCGCACTTAATTATGGGAAAGTCGTCTGTGTGCAAAATTACGTCAGATGAAAATGAATAAAAAATGTCGGAACGGAAACAAATAGACTTAACAAAGTTTGGTTTTACAAAAAGGTCAAACAACGACGAGAAAAATGGAAAAGAAAGTGAGAAATTGGCGCAGATTACAACGAGCGTGGTTAGCAAAGTCAGTGCTAATGTCAATCTAGCTAACGTCAGCATAGCCAGTACTAGCCTAGCTACAACGGCGGAGTCCGGAGCAGGAGCACTTCTAACGTTACCACCTACCAGCAATACCCCCAGCAAAACGTTATCACCTGCCAGCAATCATCCCAGCAGTTCATCTGGCCCACCTCATTGTGAAATTGACGAAGAGACTGTGCCATCTAACGTTACCTCAGACATTCCAAATGTATGGACCGCGAGCCAATGCAAGGAGTGGCAGGAGCGGCAACCTTGGATATTTTTCAATGGTGGGTGCATCGGATGTTTGACTTGTAAAGAGGCGAAACGACTCCTTGGACCAGAGAGAGGGGTTCATTTATCCAGTGAGTGGGGTAAAGGAATTGTGCACAGTGACAGTGCAAAAATGATGCGCAACAAAATATATAAACACAGAGACAGTGTCGCGCACAAACAAGCAGATGAAATGATCAAACTGAAAAAAAGGGACGTGATTCCGAACATTATTATTGAGGCTAGTTCACACCAGTTTAATGAAACAGAAGCCGCTTTCAGAACCGCTTACTGTATTGCAAAAGAACGAATGTCTTTCACGAAAATGGGCCCCTTGATAGAACTACAAGAGCAAAACGGGTCTAAAATGGGAAATGTGCATAGATCGGACCACTCGTGTGCGGAAATATCAACCCACTTAGCCAGCGAAATGAAACGCACAATGATATCCAATCTGAAAAAAGCAAACTCACCGATTAGCATCTCCATTGATGAAAGCTCAGTGTATGGGCTCACTTACCTCATCATCTACCTTAGGTCCGACATCAGTGGCAATGGTGATTTAGAAGATATCTTCTTGAACTTGGTTGAGTTAAAACAGGGTACCAATGCTGCATCAATCTATTCCTCTCTGAGAGAAAGTCTACGCGATGCTGGGTTGAACGATGAGTGGTTGAGCAAGCGTTTAATTAGTATCGCAACAGATGGCGCCTCTGTTCTAACGGGAAAAGTGTCTGGACTTATTGCACGACTTAAAACTGATTTCCCCAATGTTCAGGCAGTACATTGTTTGGCACACCGGCTCGAACTAGCCGTCCACGATTCACTTAAAGCAGTAACGGGAACCAATTATTTCGACATTTTTATTTCGAAGTTATATGCAATTTACCACCAATCCCCCAAAAACACCAGACTTCTGAAAGAAGCTGCGCTGGCGCTGGAAACGAGACTCTTACAAATAGGCAAAATCTTTACGATACGTTGGGTAGCCAGCAGTTTCAAAACTGTTAAGGCTGTGTGGCAAGACTTTCCTGCTCTAGCAAAACAGCTGAAGGAAGCTAGTGAGGATCCAAAGCGCACGGATGCGGACAGGCGGCAGTTCAGTGGCCTTCATAATCAGCTCGTAAGCAAAGGCTTTGTCGCTGATCTTGCATGTATGAAGGACGTTCTACGCGAGCTCCAAAGCCTCTCTCTAAAACTACAGAGAAGAGATACAACTCTGAATCAGTCAAGCCGTGACATAACACAAACGATCGAAGTGTTGACAGCAATGAAAGAAACGGGTGGTAAATCATTCCACGTAGCCAAGGAGCGCATCGCAACGGCCACATTTCATGGAGTGCAACTGGTCGATGGCAAAGAGAAAATAAACAGACTGCAGTTTCACCAGTCTGTAGTAGACAATCTAGTTAAACGTCTACCTGACTCCGACCTTGTACAATTACTCAAACCGCTGGACAAAAGCTGCTGGCCGGCTGACCGTGGCGAGCTGGTTCTGTTTGGTGAACGAGAGGTCCACAAACTAGCCAGGCTGCTTGGGGAGCCATCGAGGGAGGCTGTAGAGGAGTACAGAGATTGGAAATTGCAGGGGACTGAAGGGGGCACGCTGAGGAGACTTGCTATTGCTGGTAAAACTTTTCTACCCAGCTCTGCAGAGTGCGAAAGAGGTTTCTCTGCGCTTAATGACATTGACCGCAAGACCCGGAACCGTCTACGGGAGCAGAGTTTGAGCACACTTCTGTTTTTGGACATTAATGGACCCCCATTGGAATATTTCAACCCAAAACCTTTCGTGAGGTCATGGCTGAAGGCCGGCCATCGTCTTTCAGCTTCGTGGAAACCGGGGAAAGATGCCAAGAGAAAGGAAAAGAGGCCACTTTGGGACTACATCCAATAGGTGGTGAGTCGATGATTGAATGAGACAGATGGCTTGAAATGCGATGATTTGTAAAACGTTAAAGATAAAATAATAATTTTTAAAAGGCGTATTGTGGTATTTGTATTTCTTATAGTGTTATATATATGCGCTGTGGTCACACAGCGTCACCCTATTAATTAATACACACATTTTACAAAGCATTTAGAACTGGTTGGTTTAGAAATGTTGCTTGCACGACTTACATATTCCAATGCACTCTATAATAATAATAATAATAATAATAATAATAATAATAACTTATTTATAGAGCACTTTTCAAGCAATACAGCACAAAGTGCTTCAGACAGACAAACAAAACAAGCAGAAATTAAATTATAACATTATCTAGACATTATTTACATTAAGATAGACAAAAATTTCTCAGTTCTGACACGCGCAGGCATATAAATTGTTTCAATGTTAAGGTACCTAAATATACTATGTAGCCATCTAGCCTATTTGTTCTGTTCTTGATTGAAATGTCTTAGAATGCATTGTTATGAAATTCCACTCGGCTCCACAATGGTACGTGATAGCGAAAGTGCTCTAAAATACAAATGTGCTGCTCTAATTTGTACAGGATAAAAAAACATACAGGTTCTTGAAGACGTGCGTTCAAAATGTTTACTTTGTTCAAGTTTGTTGCAAGGTTATGGCAGGTAAATATATCTGTGCTGTGAATTAATGTAGCCTAGCCTTGTCGGTTGCCAGGTTTGTGTTGATGACGTCATATTGAAATACTGCGCTCCAGAAAAAAAGCACTACACCACTGTGGGTGGGCACCCCCGAAAGCTTCGGGGTAATTCGAACACTGGAGAGATGAGCTGGGACCGGAGGTTCCAAATTCTAACGATCAAACCTCCCCCCTTTCTGATAGCCATCTCTTACCGAATCAGAGAACGGATCTTGCCAGGTTGCAAAAGCAGTTCGCTGATGTGTTTTCCCCTCTACCAGGCTGCACTAATCTCATAAATCACCATATTGAGACAACCCCGGGGGTGACGGTGCGTTCACGCCCCTACAGACTGCCTGAACATAAAAAGAAAGTGGTTCAGGCAGAAATAAAGGCAATGTTGGAATTGGGTGTAATAGAGGAGTCTAACAGTGCGTGGAATAGCCCCATCGTGCTAGTGAGTAAGCCTGATGGATCTGTTCGCTTCTGTGTAGACTATTGCAAAGTAAATAAAGTGTCAAGATTCGATGCCTATCCCATGCCTCGGGTCGACGACCTATTGGATCGGCTGGGCAAAGCTCGTTTCTTTTCGACACTGGATTTGACCAAGGGCTACTGGCAGATTCCCTTGTCTCCAGAGTCCAAGCAAAAAACGTCTTTCTCCGCTCCGGACGGGTTATACTAATTCCGGACACTTCCGTTTGGGTTATTCGGAGCCCCTGCAACATTTCAACGTCTCATGGACAGGGTGCTGCGTCCGCATGCGGCTTTCGCTGCAGCCTATCTGGATGACATCATTATACACAGTAACAGCTGGGCTCAGCATGTGCGGCATGTGGGGGCGGTGCTGGAGTCCCTGAGACAGGCGGGACTCACGGCTAACCCAAAGAAGTGTGCGATTGGCAGAGCGGACGTACGGTATTTTGGGTACCACTTTGGAAGTGGACAGGTGCGACCTCTTGTGGACAAAACCGCAGCGATTGCGACCTGTCCACGACCCAAGACAAAAAAAGAGGTGAGGAGGTTTTTGGTACTGGCCGGGTACTACAGAAGGTTCATCCCGGCTTTCTCAGAGCTGACCAGTCCCCTAACCGACTTGACTCGGAAAGGTGCCTCAGATCCGGTCCAGTGGACGGAGCTGTGTCGGCAGGCGTTTGAGAGGGTAAAGGAAGCTTTGTGTGAGAAACCGCTCTTGTTCACCCCTAACTTCTCTCTCCCCTTTAATTTGCAGACTGACGCATCGAACAGAGGGCTGGGGGCCATTTTGACTCAGCAGGTGGAGAGGGTCGACTGACCAGTGCTGTACATTAGCAGGAAACTATCACAATGCAAAGCGAAGTACAGCACGGTCGAGAAGGAGTGCCTGGCCATTAGATGGGCGGTCGAGTCCCTCCGTTATTATCTACTGGGTCGCCCATTCACCCTCTGCTCGGACCACGCTGTTGAGCATTGGCCGGATGGCTTCCCGCCGGTGGGGGTATGTGGTAGGGGGGCGTGGTTTTAGGCGCAGCTAGCAAGAGAGAGAGTGAACGCGGGTGGTTTAGGGAGCCGACACAGCTGTCGGCAATCGGGCAATTGGTGACGATTGATTATATGATTGTTGTTATCAATTAACCAATTGCCTTGATTGTTCAACAGTGAGCCTGAGATCCTTGAAAAGGAGCCCTCGGGGAGTGGAGGGGAGAGAGGAACGGGACCTAGCGCGTGTGTTCTCCTTCAACTCTGGACTGTTGGTGATTATTCCACGAGCGGGACTAGCACACTTCGCTACAAATACATTTAGCATACATAAATTATCACATATCCTACTATTTGAAAGAGATTAACTATGTTAGCCTACTCCCCATAAAATTGTCAACGTTGTTGTCAGAGGTGTAGGCTAGTGCTTTGGCGCACCAGAGCGCCGCAACACGATTTATTTTTAATCGTCAAAAAATGGCTCTTTTTAAAATGATCAACACATTGTCAATGTGGCAAATACAATTATTCCATCCCATCTTTGTACTTTGTTTCAGTTAGGCAGTCTCAATGTAGCATTCTATGTTGTGCTTGCTTTAATAATGTGTATTTAAAATAAAGCTTGTCCTTCAAATTTAATTATTGTGAACTGTTCATGGGAGTAGATCTATCAACGATGGGATCTAAAACGAGATGACAACTAATGCCATTTTAGCTACTTTAAACAACAACCAGTGGTTAATGCTATATTTTTTAGCAATTAGTCTACGATTGCCTATGAAACGGGCTGCGCTGTAGGTGCCCAGCAGCAGAAAGATTGGATTTCAAAACTGAATACAATGTAGCCTGAATACAATTCAGCGCCCAAGCGAAACACAGAATGCTCCGGGACTACAGTCATTCACACACACAGTGTTGCCATGTCCGTGGTTTCACAGCTAAATTTGGCTACTTTCAAAGTGCAGTCACGGGTAAAAATCAAAAGTCGCAAAGCACACACTAAAAATATGAAGAATTCTATTTAAAATACGCTGGTTTTGGTTAAACATATATTTTGGGATAGTTTTGAGTCGCCATTTGGCTGGAAAGACTTGCAAGATCTGGCAACTCTGAACACGCATACAATGCAGAAGCGGAAATGCACGGTAATACACTGAAGGGAGAACAGCTTATTTTTGACCAATTACATTTTATTTATAAGAATTAAAAAATGTTAAAAACATAGTCAGGAAATAACTTGTGGATTAGAATTTTTAAACAGTTCATTAATAATAATTTGAAAAGAGCTGTTATTTTTATAAGACCCAAAAATCGCCTTAATGTTGGCAAAGGCATCGGTAATCGATGATCGTCTCGTCGATCGTCGATACACAATGTCATCGTAGATCGGCACAACCCTAGTGTCATTTACTTCTTAAGCATTGCGATTGGAGGGAAAAAAAGGGGACACACCTGGCATTACTCTGCAGCTTTATCAAGGTTTTACACACCTTGGGCATTAATATTAATAATCCCACTAAAGTATTAGGACATCATGAAAATAGGAGAACAATGTTAATATATAGTTGTCTGTCCCCTGCGTTAGAACTTTTTCTCATTTTAGATGGTGCCAGGCTCACGTTACCTATGCATTCTAGTAACTCGTCATAAGTTGCAAAACGGAGAAGTCATCTCAGGGCACGCAAACTTGTTCAACATCAATCACAACATTTAATAGCTAACATTCGCTAGCTTGCTATGAGAGGCAGTATCCGTGTAACGCAAGTTGATTATTTAAATAGAATTTATGCAATAACATCACATTGGATTATGGAGGTAATGTTCAACCATGAAGTGGTTACCTCAGTGTATCCCCTATATATATACGAGAACCAACACCAAGCTAACAAAATACTTTTTTTTAAATGCCGAAAATAATGCAAATATGTACTCATTCGGAAATAAATAATTATAAATATATAATAAATAAACGATGACCGTGAACACGCCGTACCGTTAGTTCTGTCAGGACAACTCGCGTATTGAATATATTAATTGATATATAATTATTTTGGTTTGGCACTGAATGGATCTGATCTATGTACTTCCATCAAACAGGGAGCATGACACATCTCCCCTACTAAACAAGAGATATACCAAAACCCTCCAGTACATAGAAGCAGATCCAGACAACAGGTGGAGGCTGGGGTGGTGGAGGGTGAGCAGCACAAGCAGCAGCAAAACAAACAAGAGCAGCACAGGCAAAAGCAGTATGGGAGAGATCTGACTCTCGCTTTTAAAAGGGGCGCTCCATTAGTGATGTGTGCATGCGATTGGTTGAGTATGCGAACATGCGTTTGCTGAGGCAGACCATTAGTTGGGCCCAGCAAGAGTTTGCTGACAGAACTTGCTCTGCGCAACGCAACGCAATGCTCATGTTGTACTATTTACAGTGCGAACAAGAGAGAGTGGTTCTAGAAAAAAATATTAAATATCAAAAAACTTGCTTTCACTTCAAGAATGGACAAGAATCAATGAACATGCAGAGAGCCAGCATGTCTCAGGTCCACTCCACTTTTTGTTACACTCTAGCTCAGATTTCCCAAGCAGAGGCTCCAAAGCGCAAATGATTATTGATTTCCGGATTTCTGCGTTATTTTCAGCATTAAAAAAAGGATTTTGTTGGCCAGGTGTTGGTTCTCTTATATATTATATATGCAATTAATTTTTAATCTGACAGGCAAATGAAAACCAACTCTTGGATTACAAATAAACAATAGACTTTTGACAGGACATAATCGGAGCTGACCATCGGTTGTTTTTAACACCATCAGCCGATCCTATCTGGAAAACTTTCTAGTTTTATCGGCCAATACCAAACGTTGGCCAATATATTGGTGCATCCTTAAACAGTACCTACACTCTGTACAGTTGACCGTACCTGTTCTCTATGGTAGAGCAGCTGGCTCTCCTGTTGCAGGACATGCTCGTAGAATAGGGAGTAGGCCTGGAAGCAGTTCCTCTCTCTGCCCATTACCGCACATGCCAGGGCCGTCAGGCTTGCCTGCAGGTGTCCTCGTGAGAATGTCACCTGGAGAACACGTCATGCATGTCACACATCATATGTCACCAGCAGACGCCGCTTTTTAATTGGGAAGACTAAGAGCAGGCTCAGTGGATGCTCTTTGGGAAGTGGGTGAGTGACAGGCGCTTACCCTTCCCTCTGTCTCTTCTCCGCCCTCCATCAGCTGCTGGATGAAGTTCTCCATGATCTGCGGCCGTTCCGGGGAGAAGATGTGCTGCATGGAGCATCTCTTCCACAGCTCTGATCACAGAAAAGCGACAGGGCCAAATTTCCAGGGCCAGTGATGTGGGCCACTGACATGGGTGACGTGGCCCCTGTGATTGTGCCTGACTTACCTTTTTAATACTCCAGGTGAAACTGAGATGTTTAGTGAATGCTTAATCTTTAATATGGCCCACAATATGCAGACCCTGGACGCCCTAGACTGTGACACTTGTTATTTGGCCCTTGTAGTCACTGTGATATTTTATGTGATCCTTGGGGTTCTGGGAGATGGTCCTTGTGGTTGTTGTAATGTGGCAACTGTGGTGTTTGATATGGCCCTTGTGGTTCTATGGTTTGGCTTCTGATTTGCTTAACTTAAAAAGCTGAGGTGTACCTGTGGGAAGGCCAGTGTCCTGTCGTGCTCGCTCTGAGATGACCAGGTTCAGCTCCCGGGCCATTCGTCTCTGCATCGCCATGATCATGTCCCCCTCGATGCACTCCAGCAGCCTGTGTAGCTGGCGTACCGCATAGTCAGGGCGTTACGAGTGAATTGAAAAGCCAATAGTCACTGATCCAAAATCTTAACATGCAAGTCTACGATCAAACAATAATTAAACAATCTTCCTGGTCTTTCACAGTCTGTGTCCAAAGTGCAGGGTAGGAGTCATAGGGTGTTGCTTACTGTAATGAGGTCATTAGGAACATTGGGAATGAATGTGTGAATGGGTGGAGAACACATAATAATCCTCTCCACTCATGCTGACCCTCTTGATTCTATACCTGTTGCGCCTTGATATCTGCCTCAGAAGCTCCAATGGGAGGTGGAATGGGCTGGCTGTCAGTCAGGGGTAAGCGGTACTCTCCCTCTCTGCCCAGCTGCCGGGCCAAAGCTCTCATGCTGGGGTAGACTATTTCTGTTCTGCAGACCAGCAACAGGAACAGACCACATTCACTGACACTCAGATGATAAGCACCAGCTACAGACCACATTCAATGACCGGTATAGGATACGCACCAGCTACAGACCACATTTACTGACACATATATGATAAGCACCAGCTACAGACCACATTTACTGACATGTACATGATAAGCACCAGCTACAGACCACATTTACTGACACGTATAAGATATGCACCAGCTATAGACAACATTTACTGACACTCATAGAATAAGCACCAGCTACAGACCAAATTTACTGACACTTATAGGATAAGTACCAGCTATAGACCACATTTACTGACACGTATAGGATAATCACTAGCTACCGACCACATTTACTGACACTTATAGGATACGCACCAGCTACAGGCCACATTTACTGACACATATAAGATACGCACCAGCTACAGACAACATGTACTGACACTCATAGGATAAGCATCAGATACAGACCACATTCACTGACACATAGGATAAGAACCAGCTACAGACCACATTCACTGACACGCATAGGATAATCACTAGCTACAGACCACATTTACTGACACGTACAGGATACGCACCAGCTACAGACTGCATTTACTGACACCTATAAGATAAGCTACAAAAAGTGGTCGAATTGTCAAATGTTAACGTGGGGGATGGGGGCAAGCTCCAAAATTTTTCCAAAAATCATGTTGAAGTGGTTAAATCTGATTAACTTTGAGATAGGGCTGTGCCGGCAATCGGTTAACCGAGCAACCGAGGTAACATGCCCCTATGACAGCAAAAACAATTTTCCCCATTATAGTGCTTTCTGTGATTTTTCGGCAGATTTGGACTGTCACCCTTAACGTAGGCAAGAATGTCATTTGTATACATCTAAGCATTTTAACCATATTGCAAAATGCTGGGAGAAAAAAAGTGCGACAGATTGTGGAATTTGCTGGGATAAAGATTGTGTTGATGCCCAGCCCAGCGCTCCTTCCCCCTCTAAAGTAATGCTGTCAGTGACAGCAGATGCTCCATTAAAGACTCAAACCTTACTAAACAAACTTTAAACAAATAAAAACGGACACAGTAACCCTGGTTTATATTTAGTAATGCAATTGAGCATGCTCTGTTTTTAACAATGTTCTGTTTAAATGCATGCACTTTCTGTCTGTGATAGGCATAAACAAGAAAATACACCAGCCCATAAATGCATTGTAGCCTACTTGCATATTTATAGTTTTATTCATCACCTGTATGGCACTTTGCATTAAAACATTGCAAATAAAAACACAAGTGAAAATGGCAAAGGAAAATGCGACCCCCCCAACCCCCGTTAACCATCTACTGCGGTTAATTTAAGAATGGTTAACAGAGTATGCTAATTCTGTCACCAGCACAGCCCTACTGTAATATTCAACAATTACATGGCTGTCGGATAAATTGGCTTGTGAGAGAATTTTTCCAAAAATCTCTAAAATGGTTAATTCTGATTAATTCTGAGAGTACGAAATTACTTTTTCAATGGCTGTCATGGATGCATTTGGTCAGTGGGACTGTAGGGAGTCTGGGAGCATACTCTCCAGACCCACTCTGAAATGGTTAATTAGTGAAGCAAACTATTGTAATTGTTATTAGGTGTGGTTGTGAAACCACACCTTCTATTACTCTCCATACTGCTTATTATTATGCCACTTTTTTGCCACCCATCTCCTCCTACCTACACCATTCATACCTCATATTATTGTAGAGGCCTGCAAAATATGGGAATATGGATATGTGTATATGTTCTTTATTCTGCACGGTTATATTATGTTTCAATGTGGGGAAAGCCAACAGAATACTACATTTACCATGATCCTTTATTGCTTTTGTGAATTTCTATATCCTGTTTACTTAAGCCAATGTAATTTCAGTTTTATGGGGTGGTGAAAAGAAAACGTTTGAGAACACCACAACGAACAGTTGCTGAGTTGTTTTCCGGGAGAAAACAAGTTTTATTGTCGAAGCGAGTAATATTTGTAGACTAAAATACCAAGTATTATTGAGCCACGTCAAGTCCTGTGCATCTCGCAGTTTAGCAACTAATTAAACTAGTTTTGTTGTGGAAGTGCGGTCAGGTAGCCACGATTTGCTATTTGTTTTTCTAGCTTTGTAAAAGTGTAACGTCTTAGAATATCGAACCGCGGATGTTTTGTCTGATTCGTCGGAAGGACAGTCAGCTATAAAACACCGGCTGGGAAACGGGAGAAGAACAGGATCCGCCAAATCTAGGTAGCTAGTTAGCGTTTCCTGAGAGGAAGGTTCTATTCAGCCCACTGGATCTGCGTGATCAGCAGCCTACGGTTAGTGGTGCTAGTCATCACCGCACCCAGCAGCCAGCTTCGGGATTTCGTTGTGAACCGTGTTGCGTGGTAGTGTGAGTAAAAAGAGACTCCATTCAAACACGGACTATATCGACGTGTTCCTAAGGAGATTTTTATTCATAGGTGCACCAACGTATGGGCCCCATCATTTAAAAATCCAAGCGCTTGGTAACATAGTTCCACATTGCTCTGAGTTGAACGGTTTATTTGGGTATTCTTTACTCGGGACAGTGTCTGTTATTAGGGAACTGTGTGTGTTATTGATATATGTGACGGTTGTATTCAACCACGTAGTTACTTTGGTTAGTACACACACATAGACACTATTTATTTCTGCATTTTGCCTGTGTAAAAAGTGAATTGTTATTTTGGGTTTTATAATTGTGATTGCCCTACATTCTGGTTTGTTTACCCCACTTTCTGGTCTGTTTACCCCTTATAAGGTAATTATTAGGTCACTTGACAAGGTGGTCATGTCATATACTTGAAGACTTTTCTATTTTATATCCTGGTATTTAGTTTATAATCCCGGAAGTTCATTCCTTCTTGATTATATGTTGTTGTGATAACAAAAGAGAACAAGAATTGGTTTGGGATGTAAGTAATAACTATTCTGATACACTACTGTCATGGATCTGACCTTTCTTCCCTTATCTCCACGTCGTTTTATTCGTTTTTATCGTTTACCTGTAATCTATCGGATTTTCCTGTGTTCCGTCACGGGTTTTGCTTTCACCTTGTCATTAGTGAGTTCACCTGGCAGTTAATTCCGCTCACTATTTATACCCCGCTTCCGGACTCTCTCGTTGCTTCCATGTTATTTCACATGACATTCGAGCCGGTAAAAAAGGGTATAGGAAGTTGTATTGCTATCGACCACTTTGATTAGCAATGCGGGACTTGTTAGCAGTACAACCTTAGAAAGAAAGCAGTTCTAGTTATACGCTCTTATTTCAGAGCAGAGGTTTTCGTTTTCTTTTGTTTCTCTACTCTACCTACGAGTGTCTCACCCAAAGTTTTTGGGGTCTTTTCAGTTCGCTGTTTTTTGTTGTTTCACTCCACAAACGGGAGTTAGATAAGCGTTATTGCTTATTCCTTTGTTTTGCTCGATTATCGAGCTCCTCAGTTATATTGCGAGGTTTGTGTTCTTTCATTTTTAGTTGTTTCTCCACTACGGATTATTGTCCGTTTCTAGTGGTGTTCTTACGAACACTTTAAGATTGCCCAACTACTTGCACTTGGATCTCCAATATTCCCATCTCTGTTTCTGACAGAGATCCCTCATAACTACAAGAAAAGAAAAAACATAAGACGATATACCAGATAATAAATATATTTTTGTTATTCCCTTTCATATTGTTGTCCTGAACATTCTATTATTCTAAGGTTTACACATATTGACGTTACATATAGTTACACTTGTTTCTGGGGAACACAAGTATAACTCATAGCGTCTGAGTCTAGTAGTTCCACAGTGGAGGCACCACGCTATTATTCATTTGTTATTCACTTTTACTGTAATAGCAATTTCATACATTATTTTGTCATTACTGGGATAGTCACTACTGTAGGTTTATCTATGTTTATAATTTACATTCAAGCCTGCACTGATGACAATATCATCTACTGTTAAATAGGAGATTCAGCCAGCTCAACACCAACGGCTGAGAACTGAGGATCCTGTTTTAGAAAAACTGAAATAGTAGCCCATAGCTGTCAACAAAGTGTTACATTATACCTTTATACACCCTCCAGGTTGCTATTACTTTTTACCTTTATACCATATGCACTTTTTCAGATAATTGACCTTTTATCGCCAAATAAATTAATGGGAGTAAATGGGCATGTTTTGAAAACCAATGCAATAGATTGTGGATGCTGTAACACAGGGGTCTTCAACCTTTTTCAGCCTAAGGACCCCCTTGGCCGATAGAAACAGAGCGGGGACCCCCAGATATTTTTTTAAAATAAATGCGTGTTTCATTTTAAACCTGGCCCATAACAACATTTATAATCCCTTATTTACATATATATACTCACCTATTATGCTTATATAACATTATTAAAGCAATATGTATCTCATGTATGGACCAGTTGATCAGAAGACAGATTCGACATGGGAGAGTTGGGTCTGATACATGACAAGTGAGAACAAGAAGATGCAAAGTCATCAGATATGTTGAAAGGTAAATAGTTGTATTGACTCTTCTTTCAGATGAAAAATGAATCGCACATGAATTAATACAACAACAATAAACATTCAATGTATAACCCTGTTCCAATTTCTTCTCTTTCAGGGGCTGCTATTTCAAATTATTGTTATTATTAATTGACTAACTATTTTTCTGTTGAGGTATATTCAGACTATTTTAAGTTGATTGGTGTAGTAGCCTACTAACTGACAATTAGATTGATTAGAATTAGACTTATGTTTTGATGCTCAAGCTATAACATTAACTTTTAATATTTCCAATGCCAATCCAATAAATGTTGGATGAACTCTGTATCAGAACAGGTACCTTGTGTTTAAAACAGGTAAGAATAAAATAAAAAATAATAAAAACTTGTGTCACTGCGATCTCCCACAGTACAGCAGTGCACACACACACCCGTATCAGTTCACTTATCACTTTCTTACAGTCTGGAACTCTTTTGTTACATTCTCTCAGTCAAGCACAGTTCAATTCAACAGTTACATCCACTCTGTCCATCCTATCTGAAGGCAGGCTGTCCTCAGAATGGTAAAGGAGTGCATTGTGTTCCTCTCCCGTAGCATCGCAGAGTGAAGCAAAAAGACGCGTTTGCAAGGCACTCTTCTTAATAAAATTGACAGCCTTCACAACAGTGTCCATAATGTCTGCAAATTCAGCACTCATTTCTTTGGCAGCGAGAGATTCCCTGTGTAACATGCAATGAGTCCACTGAACTTCCACTTTTTTGACCAGACATAGCTCGCAAACCGTGCAAATAGCAAATAGCAACACAGTTTGCCCAGGCTAGGTCATTTTCTCTGAAAAAGTTATCAATCACATAAAAAATTTCAGAGCTTGTTGTGCATTCAGGAAGCTTCTTACAAAACAAAAATTCCTCACACATTTCGTTTTGGTCAACAAAGCGCACAAATGCCAAGAGCTGTGCGTCTTTGGACATGTCCACAGATTCATCCAATTGTAATGCAAACGCCGCTGATTTTAGTTAGTCGATTAACTGCACCCTCACATCAGATGCCATGTCACCAATTCTCCGAGCAATCATTGTGTCTGACAATGGGATAGTCTTCAGTTTTTTTGCATTTTCATCATTTCCAAACATTGTTTTGCACATGTCACTGGCCGCGGGCAATATCAAATCTTCTGCAATTGTATATGGTTGTTTACATTGAGCAATGCAATGAGCAACTTGATATGAGGCTTTCATAGCAAGCCCTCCAACTTTCGCTGATTTTCTCACCATTGTCTGTTGAGACTGGAGAGAGTTCAGACAAGCCTGAAAGTGTTCCAGTGGTTTATCTTGCAAGTGGCCATGATTCTTCACCAAGTGTCGCTGCAGCTTTGATGGCTTCATGCTTTCGTTTCAGAGCGTTATGGAACAAATAACACACACCGGCAATTCTATCCCGTCGGTTTCTTTGACGGTAAATCCAAACTTCAGGTAGGTTTCCGAATATTTTCGGGACTTCTCTCTTTTGCGTTTATTACCCTCGGCCACTGGGGCAGGTGCTGCTGGGGCAGCTCCATCATCTGTGGTGGTCTCAGACGAGGTGGAAGGAGTAGGCCTAACAGTAGGCTCTCGAACTCGAGGCCTAGTTACGGTTACAAACCGATCCATTCTAACGTTACTTTACTTATTTGTAGAACTTTTTAGCCAACACTTACTGCTTGCTAGAAAGCCAGCAAAAAAATTTCTACGGCGGCCGGTTAGTCACGTATATAAGGTTAGGCTTTGCGTTACAAGTTCAAAGTTCTAAAAAAGTGGTTGCATCATGGGAATCATTCTTTTTTTATATAGTTTTTGTCAACAAAAGTAGCTTATTATTGCCTATTAATGCTTTGAATTTACTCAATATTATACTTTTTTTGTCGAAAATACATTTAAAAATTGTTAGATTTAATTTTTTTTTAAATCCCACAAAAATTGGGGGACCCCCTGCAGTACCTCCGCGGACCCCCTAGGGGTCGCGGACCCCCTGTTGAAGATCCTTGCTGTAACATATTACACTGCTTTTGACATCACAATGCCTACCTCTACAACACTGTTATGACCCAACAATACTATCCCAGATGATTTGACATTACCTTTTTCTGCTTTCATCACAATTCATTACTTATTTGTATCACTTCCATGTTCTTTAAACTACTTACCACAAAACACATCACAATATGCAGAGCCGGTTTTTGGCATAGGCAGTATAGGCAAATGCTAAGGGCGCCACCACCCAGAGGGGGCGCAACAAATGGGAGGAAAAAAAAGAAAAAAGTTTCGCTTAAAAAAAATAATAATAATAATAATAATAATTTTTGACTAATGCTACTAGTTAACACTGTTATTTCGAAATATTAAATAACCCCACAACAACCAGCGTAGCTCTATAGCATAGCCTATTAAATAATAATAATGTCTTAGTTCATGTCACCCCGCCCCCCTCCAGCCAGGCAATTAGACTTTACCTGCGCTCCCTCTCTGGGCAATGGTAAAGTGTGGCTATCTGACGTGATCGCATTATATGCAATCAACATGTCGAAAATACCAAAGCTGTCCGGTGCTCAGGGAAGGAAAAGAAGGAAAGAAGAGGAGGAACAACGTGAAAAGGGCAGAGGTACAGTAGCGTTAATGTGATGAAATTAATTGTCTAGTGCTCTCTGACTTTAGGCGCATCCTGCCCCGGTACCGGGGGCGCTTGGGTTGAAGAGGATAGTGCCAGATAACTTAAGTTAGCTAGCTAATATTATTGTAGCCGAGCCGAGCGTTACATTAGCTAGTCACTAGTCACTCACACACACATCAGCTCTCTCAGTCACTGCACCTTCTCGCTAGCTAGCTGGACAGCGGCAAGAGAATGGTCACCTCATCTTGAAAAATACATAGACTATGCGTGCATAACAGTAGCCTACATAAAATAAAAGTAGGCTACATAACAACTAATAAAAATAAGAGAACTGTAGTACCAGTCATCATCAGGGAAATTAGGTCTATTCAGCAGGTGTTAGTCCTGTGTCATACTGTAGGCTACATTTTTATTGACATCTGGTTACCCTGTAATCAAAATGCTATTCCTTTTCATCTCCTTTATAATTAATTGTTGTAGTAAGCCTTTGGTTTGTTGTGTTACAGTTCATAATCTCTAAAGTTAGTTTATATAGTTAGTTACATCAGTGTTTTAAAGTGCATATCATTAATGTTAATGCCAAATAAGCTTTCCCATTATGCTATATTAGTATTACACTGCAGTTTACTGCTTTTTTTGGACTGTAAATGTAAATCTACATTTCATTGTAATGACAATAATGTTTAATTAAATTTCCATTAGTATGCATGCCCATCTTATGTACAGTATAGCAGACATGCATCTTTTTAACGTTATTCTTGTATATAAAAAAAAATTACTAATAGACTAACACCCAATGGTCATACACTCTTCTTCTATATTTTACCTTACTTTATTTATGGCAGTAGGCTACTGGTTTCTTTAAAATATATATTAAAGATAATATATTGCAAATATCTATAATAATAATGTCACTTGTTCACTGTTTTGATGTTAACTGTTTGATTTTGTGGGTTATTTTCAGTAAAATAAAAATGTGAAAACAAAAGTGTGAGTGCATGTTATTGGTAGTGAATAAACTGTGATGCAAGGGGGCGCCAGATAAAATCTTGCCTAGGGCAGCCAATTGGTCAGAGCCGGCCCTGACAATATGTTAACACTTTAGATCCCTTTATACCGCATTACCACTTCATACCATTTCCACCTTTTATTTACCACCTCACACTATATTATGTTGTCTAAGCATACGTGCTGTTGTAATTTTTGCCTAGATTTTAACTAAATGCTCATCTACTAATCATTCCATTCAACATTATTCAACGAATTCTTAATAACGTTAGCAATCCCTTTAAATTATGAAAATAAACAAATCTAAGTTTGTATTGTAAATGGTACACCTGTCTTGTTCTTGTTTCATTTAAGCCATTTACCAAGTAGTTTCTGTGATGCTCACACATGGGAGTTATAAAGCCTTAAACAGAGCACCCCCTAAATAGGTTTGAATTTACCAAATTTTCCACCAACTAGTACACCCAAGAAACTACCCACTAAGACCCTAGCGACCACCTAGTAACACCAGAGCAACAATCTACTACACCCTAGCTACCACCTAGCAAACACATAGTAACACCCTAGCACTCACATAGTAACACCGTAGCAACACCCAAATATACCCTATAATCCACCTACTGCTGCTATCATAGCACAATGAGCAATTCATACGCTTTAGACTCAGCAAGAAATCTCACTCATATTTTCTTCAGAAAATGTAACCTTTTCTAGTTCTAACCTTTTCTTCAACTGATCCACAATGCAGCTGCCCGGCTTGTGTTCAACCTCCCGAAATTTTTTTTGCATGTCACTCCCCTGCTGAGGTTACTCCACTGGCTGCCAGTTGCAGCCAGAATCAGGTTCAAAGTTCTGACCCTGGCCTACACTGCAGCCAATAGGACAGGCGCCGCCTACCTGCAGGACTTAATCCAGAACTATGTTCCTGCTCGACCACGTCGCTCTTCTACAGCAGGGCGACTCGCACTACCCCCCCCAAAGGGGTAGAAAAGGTTAGTTATTAAAAGCAATGGTGAAAAGATTTATTTTGAGAGCTTTTTTAAAGGATGGCAGAGTGTCTGGCTGGGGAGAGCGTTCCAGAGGGAGGGGGCAGCTTCAGCAAAGGCCCTGTCACCCCAGGTCCGGTGCTTTGATCTGATGGTTTGGAGTAAGTTAGCATCAGCGGACCTGAGGTGACGGGTAGGGGTGTGGTGTTGGAGGAGGTCAGAGAGGTAGGGGGGGGGGGCAGGTTGTTGATGGCTTTGAAGGTGATGAGTAGTAACTTAAAATCTATCCTGCATTTGATTGGGAGCCAGTGGAGGTCATGGAGGACAGGGGTGATGGGTTAGGGTTAATGGAAGGCAGTGGAGTTTTGTACATATTGGAGTTTATTGAGGTTTTTGTTTGATGAACCATATAAGATGTTGTTACAATAGTCGAGCCTGGATGTTATGAAAGCATGTGTCAGTGTTTCAACAGCAGAGAAAGATAGAGAGGGTCGGAGGCGGGCAATGTTCCTTAGGTGATAAAGGCAGTTTTTGTGATCTGGTTTACATGAGGGAGGAATGAGAGGGAGGGGTCGAGGATGATTCCAAGGTTGCGGACATTTTAATATCATCATATCTGGAAGCGGTTTTCAGATATGAATCTGGAAACAATCAGTAGACTACTTAAAGTTAAAATGCAACTGGAATAAACATCTTTATTAACGTTATAGCTACAATGGCAAAGATATAACGGAGCACCGTTTAACCATTTTTATAGAATTTTGATATAGCCTACAGATAGGCTACAATCCTCATAGAAAGTAATGATTCCTAAACAGAAGCTGGTGGTATGCAACAATTGCTATGCACAGGAGCACTTTGATTGGTGGTTTAGTAAGCCAGTGCTTTGTGTTGGGGAAGGGGGGGAAAAAAACGTTGCCGCTTGGTGCCCCCTAGGGCGCGGTGCCCCTGGGCATGTGCCCAATTGCCCACATGGTAGATCCGGCCCTGTTATGGATGCATTTTACCAGCCTTAAACTAAAATGTATGAGCGATTGAAGACCTATACACTAATAACAAAAGATAGTCATTGTGCTCAACATAGCTAGGTAGTTAATGTTAGCCAAACAAATTTCAGCTCACTTATAACAATAGAAATAAAAAAAATAATAAACATTAAATCATATGCAAATAACTACGGCTGTCTCCATAAGGCTGTCCATGGTCTTAATCATGTTTGAGTCAGCTTGTTTGTTCAGACAAATTAATTAGACCTAGGTTTACAGTAAAATTGCAAATGTAACAAATGTGAAGACATTACCCATCACAACAGGGATATTATTTTGTATTGTATATTTTTTTACATTTCATAATACACTTATAATATGAAAGCTAAATGTATCCCAAAGCTTATACATTTAATCTATGATTGAAACACTTGTAATCAACACGAAAAAACTTTTGGCTACTTTACAAAATACTCAGAGCAAACCAAGGAACAATTAGTGAGCCAAAAATATTGGGATGGCAGGTATGCCATCTGCCAAGTTACGGCTTGGCGGAGCATGTCCCATACCGATACAGCACCGAGGGTTTGCCACATTTCAGGGTTTCCTACCAAAATAATCACAATGACTCTCTGCCCATAAAAACTTTAACTTCTGCACATTCTGACCTCATGTAACCACACAGTATTCAACTTTACACATCCAAACAATAAAGCACCAAACTTGGGTTATTTTAGCATTTTTTCTTCTTCCTCCTTCTTTTTCTTGCCGAATTCATCATGAAAAATGCGCCATTCCCTCAAACAATGATTCTCCCCATTGGATAACAACATCTCCTCTGCCAATAAAAACATCTGATATAAGTATTCTGACTGCTCCAAGTTCATAGAATACAGAGAAGAAAGTCCTTAATGGCATGGCTTAGTGGTTAAAGTCATTGCCTTTGATGTGGGAGACCTGGGTTTGATCCCCATCAGGGTAAATTTATTTTTGACAAAAACAATGTGCACGTTATGCTTTTCACAAAAAATAATGTTCTTTTCACGGTAAAGAATGTGTCTTTATTGCAAAGAAATGTAAAAATATGAACTGTTCTCTGTTTCACTTGTACTTAAACAAGTCAGCCGACACCACCGCAGGTAACGTTACACAGTAGGGGAACAAATATAGCATTTGTCACACGAAGAAAATAAAGTTTTAACACAAAATATCATCTGGTTAAGATCATGTGGTTGCATTAATTACTCTACACTAACTACCTATATAGGGCCAATTATATAGTACGTACTTCCTGTTTAACTTTTATTTTCTACTTGTGTTTTTTGCTATTTTAATAGTTAAGAATGTATAGCCGACTGTATTCTACGTTCATTACTAGGGATAGCTCCTACGTTGTGAGAAAGTTGCGCTTTGTCGGATTTGCTTTGTAGTTGTTTCAATGACCTTCAATATGCACTTATTGTATGTCGCTTTGGATAAAAGCGTCTGCCAAATAACTAAAATGTAATGTCATTAATGTAAAAACATTTTTTTATAAATAACTGCCATTAGCTACACGTTCTCAACAAATGTTTCAAGGCTCTGTCACTAGTCTCAATCCAAGGGAAACCAGGCCAACAGCAATACATATACAATATTAACTGGTACCTGTAAGCGTACATGGTCCGGTACCACTATGACCAAAAGATTTACCGCAGGTAACATTACAGTACCGGAAAAAAATTACTCTGAAATTGCCAGAGATAGGCAGGACACTGCCCTTCTTCCCCAAAGCACGAAAATATTAACCCCTTCGCGTAGATGGCAAATTTGCTAAATTCTCATCTAGTTAGGGGGTGTTCTATTTAAGGCTTCATAACTCTTGAGTGTGAGCATCACAATAACTTGGAAAATGGCTTTTATCAAACAAGGCACTTGTACAAATTACAGTACAAACTTACAGTGAGCACCATAATTAATTGGACAGTGACACAGTGAGCACCATAATTCATTGGACAGTGACACATTTTTTGTTCATTTGGTTCTGTACTCTTAGCACTTTGAGTTTGAAAGGATACAATGACAATGAGGTTGAAGTGCAGTTAATTTGAGGGTATTTTCATCCATATCCGATGAACCGTTTAGAAATTATAGAACCTTTTGTACATAGTCTCCCCCCCCCCATTTTCGGACATCAAAAAATTTTGGACATATTGGACAATATAAGAATACCAAAAAATAAGATATCAAGAGTCTTTTGATATTGTTGGGCAAGGGCGTCACTTTCTGTTGAACATTGGGTGGGAAGGACGCAGGGCAGAACGCAGTGCCCTGAGATATATGTTGGGGGGGGCACATGTTAGCCAATAGCGATGTCACCATGCGTAGCCTATGCAAAGGGAAGGGTGTTACATGTAACAGGGCCGTTTCTAGACTGATTTGATTGGGGGGGCCTGAAGAGATGTTGGAGGGGCACAACGGTGGGATGAAGTAGCAGGGGGTCTGGGGGTCTCACAGAAAAAAATTAGCCTTTTAAAACTAATTTCCTGCATTTCTACACAACCTCACACAGGGCATTTTATAAAATAAAATGTTTAATTTATGAACATTTTGAAGATTTTTCTTCTTCTTCAAAGCCCTAGATGAGATTTGAGATGCTTTCATGTAAAGCTAAAGCATAGGCTGATCAGTATACATTACATTATTCATCTTCCTCAACTTTATTTACGCCCAATAATACCAAATCATTATCTAATCTTATATGGAAACAAGTATATTAAAGATTAGCTACTTTCTTTCATTATTTCAGTCTCTTTGTGCTATTTTCTATTTACATGTGAAACTACGTTACTGTCTCATTATTTTCATTTATATTTTAGCCATACTCCATATTTTATAGAAATATATTATTTCGATGTGGCATTTTTATGATTGGCCGAATTGTCTGTAGCTCTAATAGCCTACTGACGGTGCGCTACGGGGCGGCGACTTCATATTGTCAGATTACATTTTTTCTGGATTAGGCTTTGGGGGGGGCAGGCGGCCCTGACATGTAACATTGTAGCTTCTAAAATGTAAATAAGGCAATAATTTCATTTTATGAAGAAAATTTATTTTTCGAATAAAAAATACTTTTACCCTCCTTGTGAATCCTTGTATCCCTGCTATTTCCCCTATAATTGCAACACTGAAGCTACAGTAATAATACGTTGCATGCATTCCCGTACATTCTAAGACTGTGACATGGTAAAATAAAGCACGCAAACATAAAACGTCCAATCAAATTATCCATTGTCACACAAATCGAATGCATACGTAAGGCTACATACAGTGGGATGCAAAGATTTGGGCACCCCTGGTCAAAATGCCTTTTACAATGAATATCTAAGTGAACAGAAGCTGACCTCTAAATGGGACAAAGTTAAACATGACACATTTTTTCAAATTTGCAAGATTACTTTTGAGTAAATTTTACTTTTAGTAAAGTAATAAATCAAAAAGGAAAAAGGGCTTAGGAGGCCAAACCATTTTAGTGATGAATGCGAAGATGAAGAAGTAGGAAGGTTAGTGCTTTAATGATTTTTCGTGGCTTTGAGATGGATGTGCGCTGCTGTTTGAACTCATATCCACATTACTGTTGCTATTGCTTGCTGTTCCTCGGCGGCAGTGTGACTGTTGTGTAAACTCGTAGTTTAAGTTAATTAAACGAAAAAATGCTTGTATCTTGTATTTTGAAATCTGACGTTAGCTAAGCAATTAGCTATACAATTATAGATATCTTGGGCTACGCTAGTGTGCGAATTGATGGGGGATATGAAAAAACTAAAAGGGTAGCCCATTAAGCTACTTCCATTATGCATTATTTTAAAAGAGAGGTAGCTCACTCTTCCTGTTGTTCATTTGTTGTTAAATTCTACCATAGCCAAATTCAGAAAAGCTACATCTAAATAATGTGGACCTAAAGTTTCCTGCACTTTATTAGACTAGGTCATTTTAGCATAGGCTACGATTCTCAGAAATGCATCGCAAATGAACGTGATTCAGGTAAAGATGAGTGTTCATGAAGATGTTTTACGTTAGACTGTCGATGGTTGTGTCCGAATCAACACGCTTCTGTAGGCTACTATTGATTATGATAGTTGAGTAGCCTACACTGAATGAGAACGTTAAAGGGTAACAAAGCACTAAAACCACTTATTTTAGATGATAACTGATACATTTAAGTATTACTCATTGATTCTGGTCCAAATCTTGAGAAATTACTGCAGTCAGCGCAAAAAAGCATACAAATTTGGCTCAAAAGTGTCTCTAGTGGTAAAACGTTAGGTACTTCACGTTCAATCTGATTGGCCAGAAAAGTCTTTGCATACGTATTTCTCCCTCGGTTACGAAATAGAAACCTATACAGCTACGCCCACCGATAGTTCCGTGGCTACGCCCTGAAGTTTTGGAGCGAGGGTGGCCTACGCAGCAGGTATAAAAGCGAATCTAAGGGCAGTGGTTCATCTGCGTGGAGACTGGAGAGGAGAATCAGGAGATAGAGAGAGCGAGCGAGTGAGTGATATAGCTAGCTTACAGTTGAGCTTTTTTGAATATTCTAGTTATAGTAGCCTATTTTTTTATAGATAGCTTGATAGTCCCTTGCTTTTTTTTTTTTTTATTTAAAAAAAATTTGTTTCTGATTTTTTCCCATTTTTCTCCCAATTTAGTAGCCAATTGAATCCCTATTCTAATTCAATTCCCCCCATGTAGCAACCGCTAGAGAACCACCGCTATACAACCCCATCAGCCGGTAGTAGGAAGGAGGGCGCCACGTCCTCTACAGGGCGCGACTCCTCGAGCTCCTGACCGTGATTCCAACTTGCCCAGGGCCTTCTGTGCGCAGCGATTCTCTCCGAGCCCCTCCCCCCACCCGGAAGCAGCCGCCAATTGCCGCTCCCACAGGGCACCGGCCATGCTCGGAACTGGCAGGTCCGGGGCGCGAACCCCGATCCTCGGAGTACAACTGCACTGACTGAAAGTCAGCGCTCTTAAGGCCGTGACACACTGGGGACGTAACGAATAAGCGAGGCGAAAATGCGAAAAATTCGTCTGCGAATATTTCGCGTAAAAACCTGACACACCTGCAACGATGCGAAAAAACGAAAAGTTTGCGTTCTTTTTCGCGTTTGAAAATCCGTGCGAATAAAAATGGATCACTCTTCGTCGAGCGGTGACGACCTGGTTATCCGTTCGGTCCATCACGGAACGAAAGTATATTTTTTTCCCTCTACCAGAACGTTAAAAACAGCATGCTTAAATTACATTGGCAAAATATTGAACCGGGCTTATTATGTGTCCGTTTTTACTTATGTAAAGTTTGTTTTGTCTACAACATGCTCTCCTTCTCTTCCCTCCTTTTACGGACATACGTGTTCCACTGCCTCTTGATCTCTTCCACTAATATAAAGGGTTAACCACAACATAACAATACATTACGTCATTTCAGCAAAATATTTAAAATACATTTGTCGTAGTCTTCTATACAGTGTATCAACTCATGAAGTCTGAAGAGTTTTCTCCAAAACGATCGCTACAGGCAGACCTCGTCTGTTTTCCTCGTTATTTATATAACTTGGCTATCAGTAATCAGGAAATCCACACAGCAGTCGGAATAAGATTTTTGTGGAACTTTATTTGACACGCACACAGACAACAGTGTATAAATAAATAAATAGCTATGTTTGTGTGTAATCGCCACTGGCTTGTTATCTTCTTTACATGAACTGCTATCAACGTTAACGTTAGACCTAAAGGTTAGCTGGAGACAACTTTAAAGCCAATGCTAATAACCTGAGGGAGCTGATCAGATAGCAAGTTGTGCGTATTGCAACCATTTAGCTATAAACCCACCATCTTCATAGCCTATTTGCTCGGCTATGGTTTTCCACAAATTGTCCTTCAAATCGTTGTCTTTGTAACTACGATGTCTCTTGTCGAAAAGGACGCTATTCTGTGACACATATAAAATCAGTCGGTCCGCCATATTGGATGTTGAAGTTTGTTGTGGTAGTGCGGTGACGTCAGTCATGGAAACTTGTTATGATTGGATAGATAAATAATTTCGCAAACGAAAACTCGCAAAAAACGAACTTGAAGCGAATAAATTAAATGCCGCTTTTTCGCAAAGGACATTTCGCGTTGGATGTGCAAGATTTTATGAAAATACAGGAGTTCGTTTTTATTTTTCAACGTGCGATTTATTCGTGCGAGTAAATCGCGGCCGGTGTGTCACGGCCTTTACTGTTGTACCACCGCGGCAGCAGTCCCTTGCTTTTTGATAGTTTGTTTTACAGTCTAGCTTAGCAACTAGCTGGCTAGTTTATTTTTATTTTTATAAATACATAGGCTACTTTATTACAAATAATTAGGCTATTATTAGTAAACAAATTATTACTTGCATTGCACGACATTGTGTGCTGCAGTGCTTGCTGTAAACTAGAGCAGTTTTGTATGCTTTATTTACATTTTGTTGGTTAATGAAGTCACTTTTAAAAAATATTGTTGACTTTATGTTTTAGGGTATATTATTGCTATATGTGGCATTTCCTGCAGAAAGGGAGGATTTGGGTCAAATAGTTGAGCCAGTAGTTGTAGTAGCCTATAACCTATGCATGCTACATGTTTACCTTTGCAACGTACGTCCCTACAGCAGACATTCTCTCTTGGGCCTCGTAGCCACATACTGGGGTTTTATTTGAGAGGTTTTCGCTACCTTGACCTGCAGTACACAAAGTACACATTAGCCAACTTAGAAGCATTCTGTGGATTTATAATTCTCCACTATGCACGTTTCCTTGACAACCGATTTGATGTTTTGCATTCCTTGGTATCCATATTGATAAAATAAACAACATGGATCATTTGCCGCGATCAAGTGAGTCTCCTCCTTCCAAATTGAACCACGATCGGCAGTCACAATATAGAGATAAAATAATATAATAATCATAAAATAAACACAAATGTTCAACTGTCAAATTAACTTTGTGAAGATGTTTGAAATTCCCACAGAATTTGCGAGGACCACCAATGGAACTGTAGGCTACGTTATTTATGACTCAAGCAAAATTATTCTACAACCGATCCTGTACACGCTGATTGCTAAAACGATAAAATGAGTTGCCTACATAGCGTGGGTAACTATTTGGACAGCGTGTGATTTTCTGTTTGCTGGCCGAATCATTATAAGCTCAAACGTGGCATGGCAGCAGCATAAGTGAGAGGTAGCGAGCGAGAGAGAGCGAGAAATAAAGAGCGAGTGCTGTCCAGAGTAGAAATTCGCTTTTGGCTACTCGTGAAAAAAAAATTGCTGGGGTGTGGTTTGATACCTGGAGCTCAGCCCCTATATTACCACCTTATCATGCCCAGATTTGAGCCATTTTTCAAATTTCAAAAGGGGGCGGAGTCTAGTGAAACCAGCGTGTTTTGTTGCCCTTTAAGCAGGTGAAATGTTCTCTAAATGTAGTGTGCTTAAAATCCCCAAATGATATACTTATTTCAGAGTTTCGCTGTTAATAGTATCGAGCAAGGAGGATATTTTTATGCCACTAAACAGTATGCAGTAGCCTAAGCAGTAGGCTATACAGTTGCCCTATGCCAGGACGCAGGCCATGTAAAAAGTGAATGGAGTTTTTGCTTCCGGAACCTAAGTCCCGCGTTTCCACTCGATGCAGCCTACTACGCCTGAAATGAAATGCTGCTTTGCTACATTGTAGTTTGTTTATCTAGTCTATCACCCCAATAATGTAGCTAAATGAAGCAACATTATTACCCTGCCCACTGATTACCGTATACAGCCTCATACATGGGCTATAATACAGGCGGTTTTATGCATTTCTGTCGAAGTAACATTGGGGGCACAGATATGGCTTCCTCAGATATTGCGGGGGACGCTTCCCCCGTGTAAATGATGCTTATGTTGTTGGATCACAGGCATCAGGAAGTCATGGCATGCAAACAATATGCGACCAAATATTTAAAATGATTACTTTATTCTACATTATGCTAAACTGTCCAGTATTTTTTGATGCCCGATAATGGGGGGGACTATGTACCAAAAGTTAATAATTTCTAAACGAAGCGAATCGGCTGCGGCCAGACTGGACGCGCTTTGTAGGCTTGAAAACCTGAGTACTGCAGTACTTCCTCACAAATGTAAATACAACAGCAACGTGTTATATTCCTAAATCTTATTGGATCAAATAGATTTGTGGGCTTGATTGGTATTTATTTTTAAACCTGGTAGCCTGTTTATTGACAGTTTAGTGTCCCATACCAGAGCCCAGCAGACCATAAACATGCATATTTAACTAGACATGAAAGCACGCTCTCAGCAAACCAAAGCTGCGAAGCACCTGGTTGTAAGCTGTACTGTAAGTGCGTACTGTGCATACTGTGCATGTGCTGAGTACAAAAGCCCATTCAAATGAATGGTGAATATAGAGTGCCTTGACGGAGTGGCTAATTGGACAGTGATATTTTTCAACTTGATTAAAGGTTGTTACCTTTTATAATAAGTTCAATTGTTAAGAAATTTTACTTTGAATAAATATTTCCCCAACACTTCTGGACCAAAACAATCATTGTTTCACAAACTGCTACACATACTGAAATTTATGATCACAAAAAAATGACCAATTAGGTTTTCTTTGGTTGTCAAATCAACTTGGTTTTCTCCATTGAATTAAATGGACAGAAAGCTCGTCTGCACTCAGCAAGCATACTCTCGGTGCTTCATTGCCTGGCCCCTCCCACCCTTTCCAGTTTCAATATACGCTCTATGGGGTGGACAGAACATTGCATGTAATACTTGACTCGTGTACGAGCCATTTGCACAACTTCCCCGCCTTCATGTCCCCAACTTGCTCTTCTTGATTGTTGTCACTTTCTTTCACCGGCGCAGGCCTTTTAACACTAACAATATGCCGCCACATCTTCTCTCAGTAACTTTACAACAGGGCACTCAATTTGGCTACTCTTTGCAACAATTTACCTTGCTCTTAGACCAATGCCCATACTTTATCATAGCCCCTCCAACTAAACTCGCCTTTGTCATTCAAAAACAAAGAGTTTTTTTCTTTATTTGGTCACATAGTGTGAAATTACATTTATTTTAAACAGAGTTGTAACTAAATCAATGCAATAGAACCTAATGAAAACCCATAATTTGAATTTAATGAAAAGATCAAATTTGCAGGATGGCCAGATGTCTGTCATTGAGCCGGACTGTCTGGTTTTTGATCCAGCTGTTCTCTATCTGGTGAATGTGATCTGTAGTAATAATAAATAAATTATTTAGTGGAATACGGCCTGTGTGTGAATGTGGTAATGGAACTTTGTGGAACCTCTTACCTGTAGAGCTTGGAAAATTGCTTATAAAGCGTGGGCGTGTTGATCTGTTCCATGCCGAGCTGTTGCCGGCCCCAGCTCTCCTTGAACACCTCCAGCTGCTTCCACAACAGCAGGAATGACTTGAGCGCTATGTAAACCTGTAAGGGGTCCCGGTGGGGAGCTGACAGGCACCCTACTGCTTTCATGCTTCCATCGCCTTCCGTCTCAGAGTCGCATCCACCCACCTGTCACACATGCAGCTCTGTCATCATCACCTTAGACTGCACAAGAATAACACCTGTATGCTATAAAAACTTGGAAAAGAGTAAGAACATTCAGCACAGATTGTTTCTGTTTCCCCTTGATGCCAAAAGTGAATGCCTTAGGACTGAGACCTCTCTTTCAAGGGGCAGAGTCAGGTTAAGGGCTGATTTTTTAAGAAACTGGACTTGTAACTTTCAGACTCTAAATCCCAAGTTGGGCACTGCTGTGGTACACTTAAGCAAGGTACTCATTCAGAAAATAATCCACTGTATAAATGGGTAGTGTGTGTAAAATAAGAATGTGTACATCACCCTGCTATGAAATTAAACAACAATGACAACTTCTCAAACTTTTTGATAAGGATAATAAGTATTGAAAGTCATGCCAAAAGCATCTTTCCTAAACACATCATGTTTAATACTTATTTGTGACCAGATCCATACTTCAGATACATGTTTCAAAATGTTACTTTTTGAGTTTTTCATCTCACATGAATCAGAGCTACAAAATGGTACTTCTGTTACGATCCGCTCCTGCTCCCCTTCCCTTCCTTGGTGTTATCCTCTGTTTACCCTGACCCTGAGTGTGTCATGTCGGCGTTCATTACCTAATTGTGTCTACATTGCACAATTACCACTTGCACCACATCGTAATGACACAATTCACATCTAATTGCTTTCACCGCATTCCTCACGTGTTTTGCTAATTGTTCAATCAGTTCATTGATCTCGCACGCATTTCCCGCAAGCTGCAGTTTATCAGCTCTGATGACACTAGCTATATTACCGTGCTGTTCCTGTGATTCCTTGTCAGATTATTGTGTTCTTTGTCGCGTCTACAACTGTGCTTTGTTATAGCTTCGACTCTGGCTCATTCCTCGATCTGGATGCCACACGCCTTGACTTCCAGTGTGGATCCAGACGCTACCTCCAACTGATCCTTGCTTGATTCCTGGCAAGACTTCCCCTGGATTAATTCGCCTGTTCTTGCATTCCAGTTCGTCGTAGGCTCCACAGCGAACTGTTGTATAGCCTACTGAAAATAAAGACTTATTTTCAAACCTATCCCGTCGTGCATTTGGGTCCTTATCCGCCTGGCTGTCACAACTTCATGAGATTTAGTAAACATTTCTGAAGATAATACACCTTCAAATCAGGAACTACTGTATGGAATTGTCATATATGTGTAGTCCGTAACCCAGTGCTTGATATGATTTTGAATAAGTTTGATTATAATAGTGTTTAAACCATAAATTCATAAAAATATGAAAAAATACATACATAAGGTTTAGCCTCTGATTTTGCTTTAAACCCTGATCCTATTTCATTCTTCCACTTCTCTAATTATTGTGGCATGACTCCTCCATTATCATGTAACTTCAAAACATTGATAATTGCTCTCCCTATTGGAGTTCTCATACATTTTGATAGCCCTCATCAACTGGTAATTACTTCTTGCCACGTAGCTATCCCACAACATCTTGCATATGAATGCTTGTCTGCCCCCAAACTAATTTGCATTTGTATCTTGGAGGACTAATGGAAGATTAAAGGTGGAATGTATCAATACCCTCCCCCTATCTATCATGTGACTGTTTAACATCAGTGAAATGATTTAAGTTGGTAACCGTCTTGAATAAGTTGAGGTGAAAAAGATCTTTATTCATAAATACTATGGTTAAACCACCCTAAGGCATTGTGTGAAGTCAGATTAGTGTCATAGTAGAACATTAAATGCAATTTAAAAAAAATCTAACTCAGTGCAATGACTTCAACAAGTCACTGATTAAAGCAGGTTCACTTGGTGCACAATTAAAGATTTTACTACCGATCAGCATGGTGGAAATAGTTTGTAAAAACAGGTCCAAGTATAAAAAAATAAAAATAAAAACGTAGTTATCCTGTAGGTATAAACCAAGGGTTCTCAAAGTTGTGGTGACTGATGGCCAATTAAGGGAGCCTACATTGGATGGAGGGCTGCACAAGAAAAAAATACACTCATGAAATCTAAATTAAGTCCAAAACAAGCTAACTTTAGCTCTCACAAAAATAGCAACACTGATCAAATAGGCTACTAAGCTAGCTAGCAATTATACTTTAAATATTAATGAAGATGTAGAAGTCCAACTATCAAACCTTCTCGATAACTAGGTAACAGTGTAATGCCCACTTTAATTGCTAGGAGCCAGCAGTTGCTGTGCCGCCGGTAAAACATTGAAAGGAACAGTACTGTATTAAAGTGGACCATTAGTGATTTCTACGTGGACCTAACGCTAACCTCACGTTTATAACAAATTTCATTAAATTAACTGAGAAGTGGGGCTAGTAATGGAGTAGGACGTGATTAGTTTGAGCTCCCGTCGGACTTCTATTTTATTTAAGTTAATAAGCATTTTACATCGAAAAACATTGGAAAACCTGCTCCTAACATACTCCTAACACGGCGGGAGCTTGAGCGGCTAGCTCTATAGAGGTCCCCAACATAAGCACTAAATGTGTGGATTTGTTTTGGTAGGGTACTGTGTTCACCTAGTTTTTTGTAGGTGTCAGGGGGGAGGGGGGAGGGGGGATATACCAGACTTGCTTATTTATTACTTACTTATTACTTACTTTGCCAGACGTATGTTTTACTTTTTGCTTGCTGTTATGATTCCTATAGATTTCATAACTTTCCTTGCCTAACATGAGTGACACCAATACTCCCAGAGGGTTGGATGGTTGCTCGGTCAACTTTGTGAGTTGGAACGTTAAATCACTCAACCACCCAGTGAAGCGCAAAAAGGTATTTACACATTTAAAACAGCTTAATATAGATATTGCCTTCCTTCAGGAGACACATTTACGTACAACAGACCATTCCCGACTGAGAGGGGGGTGGGCAGGACAGATGTATCACTCAAATTTTCACTCAAAGGCTAGAGGGGCAGCCATACTAATTGATAAAAATACACCGTTTACGATGACAAGCGTGGAGGCTGACCCCGCAGGGCGCTACATTATTGTGGTGGGGCAACTTTATGCGTTTCCAGTCATCTTGGCCAATGTTTATGCGCCAAACTGGGACAACCCTATGTTCTTCTCCAATTTTTTCTCCCGTTTACCAAACATGACATCGCACCATCTTATTCTTGGGGGGGACATGAACTGTGTACTTTCCCCTGTCTTAGACCGTAGCTCGCCCAAAAAGACTTCTCTGTCTAAATCAGCTCAATCAATCCGTCTTTTTCTTAAATCATATGGTGTGGCCGATGTGTGGCGGTTTCGTAACCCTACTTCCAGAGAATATTCGTTTTTCTCCCCAGTTCATAAGACCTATTCCCATATAGATAATTTTTTCCTGGATAAAAGACTCCTTCCCCCCATAACCAAGTGTGATTATGGAGCTATAGTTATTTCAGATCATGGTGAACCGCCAATCAGACCATTCCTGCAATCAACGATGAACAGGGCTCAAAAATTACGGACAGCCTAAAAATTAACTCCCGCTTCCAAACTTTCTATCAGTCATTATACACCTGACTCATCTGTAAACCCTTCCGCGCTGGAAGAATTTTTTGGGACCCTGCGGGTCCCTTCTATAGACCCGGGGACGGCTGCTGGGTTGGAGGAGGACCTCTCTGTCGCGGAGATAGCATCAGCAATTGGGTCTATGCAAAGTGGCAAATCTCCGGGGCCAGACGGTTACCCAAGACTTCTTCAAAAAATTCTCGAACCAACTTTCCCCCTTACTATTGTCAGTTTTCGAAGAATCACTCTCATCAGAATCCCTACCTCCAACTATGCGCCAGGCGGTTATCTCCTTAATCCTCAAGAAAGACAAGGACTCTCTTGAGTGCAGTTCGTTTCGTCCAATCTCGCTCCTCTGCACGGATGTAAAAATTCTTGCTAAAGTCATGACCCGCCGCTTGGAAGGTGTTCTTCCCTCTATTATATCACCCGACCAAACAGGTTTTATAAAAAATTGTTTTTCTTTCTTTAACATTAGACGCCTTCTGAATATTCTTTATGGCCCCTCTCCGCCTGGTATGCCAGAAGTAGTGCTCTCACTTGATGCGGAAAAGGCATTTGACCGGGTGGAGTGGGGCTATCTTTTCAGTACGTTGGAGAGGTTTGGATTCGGCCCTAAACTCATATCATGGATTCGAATTTTATACACATCTTCGATGGCTGCCGTGCGCACTAACAATAATCTGTCCACCTATTTTGAGCTCCAACACGGCACGAGACAGGGGTGCCCGTTGTCCCCACTTCTATTTGCGGTTGCAATGGAGCCACTTGCTTTGGCTCTGAGGCAAAATGCTGATATCAAGGGGATTCAGCATGCGGGATTGGAGCATAAAGTCTTGCTATATGCGGACGATATGTTATTGTACATATCGCAACCCCTTTCCAGTCTCCCCAAATGAATGGCCTTACTTACGGACTTTGGCAAATTATCTGGCTACAAAGTTAATATCCAGAAAAGCGAGCTGATGCCTGTTGGCGCTGGGGCTAGTCAGGTACCATTAGGTTAATTTCCTTTTAAAATCAGCCCTAAGAAATTTAAATACCTTGGGATATGGGTTACGCATAACCATAAAGATCTATATGTGGCTAATTATCAACCTCTATTATCTAACCTGAAACAGGATATTGAGCATTGGGACCCCCTACCTCTCTCCCTGGGGGGAAGAATTAATACGATAAAGATGAACGTACTGTAGGAATTCTGTTCTCAGTAAAACTCGTAGTTCCAAAGTTTAGGTCAATAGCAATTTAATTACAATGCAAAATAGTCTTCATTACAGTATACAAGATACCGGGTAATAGCAAGGCAGTTCAATCACAAAATAGTGTTGTGTAGGGTACAAGCTTTATACCCAAAACCTGAAATACAAATGCTGACATAGAATGCAGGTTCCTGTCCCTGATTGGGTGACAGGCAAACAAACGGACATTGTATGTGGTGTGGAAGGGTGGTTATTGTCACCTAGGTAAGCTGGCTAACTTCCGTCTCACACCCTAGTGGTGCTGTCGTCACCAGGCTTTATTTCTAACCCCCCTTTGATCATTGAGTAAGGCTGATTGTGTTAGGTGACCAACCAAGAACATTGAAGCAGGAAATGTATTTTTCCTTACAGTACTGCCTAAATGTCTGTACATATTCCAATGTCTTCCGGTCTTTCTAACAAAGTCTTTCTTTTCCAAACTAAACAATCAGATATCAACCTTTATTTGGAACAAAAAACCACCCCGAATTAAAAGAAGTATGCTGCAGAGACCTCGTACAATGGGAGGGATGGCACTCCCAAACTTCATGTATTATTATTGGGCGGCCAACATAAGGTCATTGTTATACTGGGTGAGGAACGATGTCACGGTTCCCAATTGGACAATTTTGGAAGGGGCATCCATTGAGTCCACTTCTCTAGCGGCCTTATTGTGTGCTAGACTGCCATTCACACAACCTATTTTTAGCTTCACCTCTAACCCAGTTATCATACACTCAATCAAAATGTGGAATCAGTTTAGGAGATCCTTCTCCCTTGGAGGCCTATCGCATATGGTATTCCCAGATCACATTTCTATAGGTACTTGCAGCTTCGGAACTTTGTCACCTAAAATTCGGATTGCTACCCCTCATGCCCTCCCAAGTCTCTGCTGGACTCCATCTTTAACTGCAAATCGGTCACAAAACAGGCTATAAGCATCATTTACGAGCTACTCAACACGCACGATTTGACCCCTTTAGACATCCTTAAAAATAAATGGGAAACAGACCTAGACGAACCAATTCCGGAGGAAATCTGGCGCAAAATAATACAGGGAATTTTCTCCTCTTCCATATGTCTTAGACATGCTGTTGTCCAATTTAAAGTTGTACACCGTTTGCACTGGTCTAAAGACAGACTATCTAAGATTTATGTTGACATAGATCCCACATGCGATCGATGCAGACAGGCTCCAGCTACTTTGCTGCACATGTTTTGGGCATGTCCAAAGCTCCATATGTTCTGGCAAACCATCATTGAGACCTTCTCTAAGATATTTGGAAAAGTTGTGGAACCGTCTCCACTCATTGCATTGTTTGGGGTGCCCCCGGGAGACGCTTTTCTTAGATGGTGTTGGCCTTAGATGGCATGTTGGCCTTCTGCTCTTTCCTGGCTAGAAGACTGATATTGTTTTAATGGAAGGATCCTATTCCACCTACATATAGTCATTGGAACAGGGAGGTCATGTACCATATTAAATTGAAGAAGATTAGATATACTGTCAGAGGATCTACTAGGAAATTTTTTACTATTTGGCAACCTTTCTTAACCTTTTTTGAAGATATGGAATCTGACAGCAGATAGCAGACAGGCTATGTATAATGTTTGTATGTATATGTCTGGTATTCGGGGGATGGGGGATATATTTAAGTTTGTTTTTTGTAGGTCCTGTTGTTCAAAAAAATGAACTGAGAAGTAGCCATAATACATTACAGCTTGAAGAAAACCAATGAAGTTCTGATGCAGGATTGTTAAAACGTTTCATCGCTTGCGAAAGCATCGTTCTCTTTAGTTGTACTGCAGGCCAGTTAAACAGCAGGCTGCTAGCCTATTAATAGCCCAGACTGTTTACGAGCTTCATCTTGCAACAGTCCCAGACAATAACCAGCGTAAAATGCACCATTTCTACACGCAAAAAAAATCTAATATATTGGTTTACCTACTTTCTGGTGTTTTGTATGATATTGGTACATAGGGGCATTGCGGGAACACCACAAAACTATCAAATTTGTATTTTCTTTAGGTTTGGAGAAATAGACGATTTAATTTTGCGGTCCCATTTTCAGGTCGTTTCTGGTGTGACGTCACACGAGAAATGACCACTCCCAGGTGTCTCATCTGATTTCATCTGATTTTACTCGAAAAATGTATTCGCTTTCACAATCTGTATGTGTTAATGTCATATTCAGTTTTAAAATATAGTTTTGAAGCCTTTAAACCAGGGGTGGCCAATTCCAGGCCTCGCGGGCCGGTGTGTATGCAGGTTTTTACTGCCACCAGTTACCACGGTTCAATCAGCTAATTAGTCATACACACAATCACCGATTCACTTGTAAATTACAGAACGATAAAATGCTACAATACACGCATTGACGCATACCGGCACAAGAACATTCATCAGCTGCTTTTCATATCGCGGATATGTAGATTAAAATATCAGATCGTGTAAACGATTGGGCTTATTAAATAATTGTTAACTGGCGGCAGCAAAAACCTGCATACACACCGGCCCGCGAGGCCTGGAATTGGCCACCCCTGCTTTAAACGTAGCATGACAAATTAGCGCCGTATGGTGTAACGTTAGCCAGCTTTCACCTGCCCCCACCAGTCACAATCACATCGGCTGCCTTCAAAGCGACAAGCTAATGTATTGGGTTTCACTTGATTTTACTCAAAAAATGTCTTGGCTTTCATGATATGCGTGTCTTTATGTCAAATTCAGTAAAAATATATAGTTTTGAAGCTTTTAAACGTAGCGTGACAAGCTAGCGGCGTAGCTTCGTGTCGTTCATGTAACGGTTAATTAGCCAGCTTTTACCTCGTTAACCCTCCTGCGCTATGGCAGTACCATGCACAGCGCACTCGATTCGACCATACTCTAGCCTTACTTTATTGAACATACCCTTCCCTGGCATTAAACTGTGCTGTAAGGTTTCCAAAGTGATAAGTTAACATCAGCTAGCTGAATCAATCCTTCCCAGCATGCTATCAATAGCGTAGCCGACTCAGTCAGAATAACAACATTGATGGACACATTCACTCTGATGTTACCTAAAGATAACTGGCATGTGTCACATTCAACCACCATATTACCCCTTTAAAAAGTAGTATAAATAAACATTCGGCGTTTTTTTTGTTGCTTGTTGTATGTACAGTACCCAATGTACTTTTCAGTTTAGATATGCTTTCTGAAGAACCCTGAACCCTTACTCCATTTCGCCAATGTCCTGTAGGCCTACAGTTGACATTTCCACAGCGAGTAGCCTACCTATCGCAGCTGGCGGCTGTAATACTTCGCTACTGGTATGTAAAAATGCACTGACTTTTTAAAGCATTTTTTTTCACGTACATAAAAACATTAGGCTACGTCTTTTTATGCGTATTATGAAATATACTGTATGTGACGATTCTGACATAAATGTAGCCCATTCGGTAGCAAATTTCTGAACAGTACAGCCTCTTCAATTCAAGCTTTAAACCATGGATGTGCAGTGATTAATTTTTGAGATACTGACACTTGAATGACATTAGTAGAAACTAGTTGACATGCTCTTTATTGGGCCAAGGTAAATGGGGTTAAGCGAGTTAGATCGTAGATTTTATCTGGGGATACCTGCATTCGTTTGTTTATACGCAGATTTTAAACACGGCTGTGCAGATGTATCTCAACCATAGATTGTAGAAAAATAGATCTGAACAGCGTGAATAATTCTCACATTTGTAGATTTTAATCTAAGCAATAACCACAATATTACGCAACAGTTTCATGGATTGTGAAATGTTATGATTGATGTTATGACCCTTGGTTACAAATGTTTCAACTTTCATTAGGAGAAATCATGTTTTTTTGGTTTGTTTGGTATTTAAAATACTACAGTATCCATGATGCTCACCGCCTGTACATAGTTTCTACTCCACAGAAGAATAAAAAAGGCTCATTTTGGACAACAGAAGAAGAAAAGAACAGCATTTTCTGTCATTAAAAAGGAATACTTTATAACAATAGAGCATCAGTATTACGTTTGATTGTAACTTACACAGAGACCAATAAAGTATGATCTCTACCTTTAAAACCATATCAATGACGGATATGTTTGAACACGCAAAAGTTTTGTTTGGAACTCAAACATTTACGGTGAGTCAAAGCTATTTATTATGTGTGATGGGCTCTGGAGGTCTAACTAGTCCCTATATTTAACAAAATCTCACATATTTACACAATGATTACATTTTTTTTAATTTAGGCAAATGGTAGATTTTATATTCAGAAATACAATTCTGGTATCAACTTAATTTTGACCGGATAGTGATTATATTACGTCTTTTGCCTCTCCTGTGCAATGGTCGGTTGCGAGACATGTATCTGAATTCTGCGCCGGGTCACATTCTTTTGAGATATTTGACTTATTTTTCTGCAATGAAATTGCCAAGCACTTTAACTGATACTTTGGCTGCATTTATTTTTACTGATTAACCGAAAAAACTATTTGGCAGTACCTCCTTGCCTTTGCTGGGGGTGCTGTCGTCACTGGAACACAGCTGGAAAGGAACGGCATCCTGTTCACAGCTCAGGACATCCTCCATTAGAAGGGGCACCGCCAGAATCTCACCAATCGCCACATTCCTGCTGCAGTCACTGAGGCCACTGAAACACATCTGCAGACAGGGGGCAGCACAGAGAAAAATGTAGAGCATGGGACCAACCCTGGTCCTGGAAAGCCACAGGTTCAGCTGGCTTTTTATTGTCACCTTAAAACCAGCAACACATTTCAACCAAAGATACAAGGTGAGGTGAATTGACTTCAATTAATGGCTTTAATTAAAAACCAGCAAACTCGCTCTCCATGGTTAGTCAACAAACACATAGATTTAATGTTTTGCCTTTGCCATGTCTGAGCACTGTGTTTGGGGCTGCTTTATGGAAAAATCAGCACTTTAGCAATGACCATTTCTTATGCACTTATTTTATGCTTTTTCTATGAAAAAATGGTTTTGGCAATAGACTCTAAATAATATTTAGTTGGGAGATACCAAGTTCAATTCAAGTGAAGTGAAACTATGCTGATTCATAAACACTTGGCATCTGATCAGACCTTTAGCATGTGCAAAACCTTTTTGGACATGCAAAACTAATAACATGACCAATGATTGGTCATGGTATTTGTTTTGTAGCAATTATTGGTTGTGTTATTAGTTTTGCGTGTGCTACAAGTTTTTGCACATGCTAAAGGTCTCAGTAAATCAGGCCCATAGTGCATTAAACCAGGGGTTCCCAAACCGATCCTGGGGCCCCGCTGTGTATGCTGGTTTTCGTTGCAACCACAGTTGCAATCCTTGAATTTTAACAAGTTGTTAATTTCTTAATTAGGTGCTTGTGATGTTTAGAGGAATTGTTTACCCTCTTAAGCCACATTATATCAGAAATAGCTATGGATGCCATGTAGAATAAACACCCCTTGTTCACATTGTGCTTGTTGTGCTCTATTATTTAAAAGAGATAATAAAATTATTTAACAGATCCATTCAAAGACTGAATTGAATCAATAGCCTATTGATTCAAATCGGTCTTTGAATGGTTTTGTTAAATAATTGGTGAAAGTGTGAACACATGGCCTCCAAAACTAACCATTTGGTAGATAATGAAGAATTCTAACACAAAGCAAACGATAACAAGCTAAATCTGCATTGCGTTAATAAGCTTAAAGAAAAAAATTATGAGTTAAACACATGTGTTCAACAACCTAATTAGGAGCCTATTGATTCACTTCACTCTTTAATTTGATCAGTTAAAATACATAATTTTGTAACCTCTTTTTATGTCATTGTTGCAATATAGCACAATAAGCACAACGTGAACATGGGGTGTTTATTCTACATGGCATGCATAGCTATTTCTGACATAATGTGGCTTAAGAGGGTGAATAATTCTTGTAAACATAAAAAGCACCCAATTAAAAAAAATTAACAGCTTGTTAAAATTCTGGGATTGCAACTGTGATTGCAATAAAAACCAACATACACAGGGGGGCCCCAGGACCGGTTTGGGAACCCCTGCATTAAACAATATACTTTCCCTGGGTTTTATCTTCCATGAACATTGTTTGTCCTTTTCAAAGCACCAAGAATCACAACCCTGAGAAATGACATAGAATTTTCACATACATAGAAAATTCTGATTGGTCGAACTGGGTAAGAACATTACCTCCATGCAGTACTCAATAGGCAGGGCGTTACAGATGGCTAGTGGGAATGCACCATGCTGTGCCAGGAAACATCTCCATGGAAACAGTCTCTGGGCCTGCCCCCAGGAAACACAGAAAGTCACATGACTTATCTGGGCATTGGGCTCCATTTTCTTAGTGCTCTAGTTCCTGCAGTCAGTGGGATCATTCCATTCGCTTATTTTATCCGTCCTTGTTTCCTCGGTCCTCGCCTGACTCTGAAATCGATCGAGGTTCGCCATCTTTAAGAACATTCCAAACCGTGAAATGCTCCTCGGAGGAAGGAGGAGGCTACTGGATGATGCTTCAGCAAGGAAACACGAATGTAGCCTTTGCGGAAGCCTTTTCTCTGACATCGTGAGGTGTATAAATTATGCATGAAAAAAGCCTAAAAAGCATTATAGTTCAGCACATAAGCATAATATGACACTGACCCTTAACTGAGCAAGAATGTTCCATTTGCCTAATGAATGTTGCCTCGATTCCTCCGTTCTTGTATCTGAGCCTTGCATCGTTTCCTTGCATCCTCCGTTGGGCGGAGCTAAGGAGCGAGGAAAGGATGCAAGGAGTGCAAATAAGCGATTGGAATGAACCCAGTCTGTCCGTACTGGACACTCCCCCAGCTTATTAGGAAACATAACTGAGGGAGAGTCAAGTAAGGGAAAACTGGCCCTACCTCAGGGCAGTTAAGTGATGGGAAATGCAACTGTACTAACCTGTGCGCAGTGTGGCTCCAAAGGCTGAGGCAGGGGAAGCTGGGAGCCATACACACTGCTGCTCACACTGTCACTCAACATAGGGAGGGCATGCCCCATGTTGTCACTCACTGTCTGATATGCTGTAGTGTCGCCTTTGGAGAGGAAAGTCTCCCTGGGGTTGAAGAAAAGGGGAAATGATAGCTGAATAGTAATGTCAAAAAATTTTAAGTTCCTCCACCTGAAGATGTCCTGAGATCTGACAGGAGCCATCTGATATTGCATGTGCTTCTGAATGGTTCTGCATGGTTCTGAATGCTTTTTGGGTCTACGAGCTAAGCTCCAGTTTTGCTCCACAGCACTGCCCCCCCACCCTCCAAACAGAAAGTCACCATCAATCCTACCTGATTCGGTGGCGCACGGCTGCTTCAAACTGCAGGAACAGCACCTCCCTGCGCAGCTGGAGCAGACTGCCCACAGCCTCTGTACTACTGGGGTCATCAAGACTATCAACCTGCCTCTGGATGTCACAGAGCTCTGCTCCTAAACACCACAATAGTCAATAAAGCACAGCATGGTGACATAAGGCTAATAAACTCTGGAACAATACTTACTGTTACTCTTTAATAAAGTTTGTCAGACAGGCGTTAAGCTTTAATTACACGGTGGCCATATTTCAAAATAAATACCTGCACGAACATTCGTGAATTGCTTTATAATCTATACTATATCCTCTCAGCAGAAAAAAAGAGTAAGTACTGAATTTTTTTTACATAATACAAATGTCTTGGATGACAAAAAAATGTTTTAGTGAAAATATATATTTTTAAAAATGTTTTTATTAAATGTCCCTTGTTGTGTAGGTTTCAGCATAGTAGAATATATGGTTTTTGAGATTAAGACCAGAGACTCGTGCAGGGGACAAAAATGAATTGCCGGGTCTAAGGAGGATATGGCTGTAGTGCCCTCTGGAGTAGAAGGGCTTAGTATCACCGATAGTGATTGGGACATCAGCAGTGAAGCGGAAAATATACAACTTTTAAAGATATAATTCCATACTATACTGGCACCTTTTCTGTTTATTGAGGGAGTGACATAAATCAAACAGTTTATATGATGATATTAATTATTTTTTGTATTCTATTGTAACCATGTATAAATAGGATAAGTGCTTTTGCAACGTGCTTTCTGGCCTTAATTCCCTCATGTTGAATTTTATTTTGGCCATATCTCTTTCTGCCTTTTCCCTTGGTGCCTTATGAAATTGTGGCTTTGCCAAGGTCAAGGTTATGACCCCTTGCTGTAAAGATGACAAAATTTGAGGTCTGTATAAAACAGTAATAACTACATGTGGATGAGTACCAATGCTTTCTGTGGCCTCTCGGTCTGCAGTGAGCTGCTGTATTGTCCTGGATCTGGAGGGAGTGGGCCAAACTCCCAGGCGGGAGAAGATGACCAGGTAATAGATGATGTCATGAAGCGCAGACGCTATCTCCAGGGTCTGCTGGAGGGCCCTGCGACAAGCCTAGAACACATAACTACTTCAGAATCTGTGTACTTCCAAATAGTACAATGCTGTTCATGCAAATATCAGAAAGAAAATGTTCTTTTGACTCCTAATGCCAAGAATTATGATTGTTTCAGGTCAGTGAGTGACCAGTTTGTCTTCTTCACGTGACCCACAGGAATATAAAGGGGCAGTTCACCCAAAAATGTTTCTATCCATCCAGATACAGTGGCTTCAGAAAGTTACTTCATTGATTATTTCTCATTTTGCTGTGCTGCAAAGTCAAATTAAAACATATTTACATGGTATCTTTTTCTACTCCTGTAGAAGTAATTTTCTATAATGTGCAAATTAAATAAAGTATTTAGATATCTTGAGGATTATATAAAAAATAAAAAAATAACTGAAATATCACAAATGCAAAGAGGTTATAGTGTCACTTGTAACAGTACCTGAAAATAAGATAACGAGAGTCTTTTGATGTTGATGGGTCACAGACTTCAGGAAGTAACAGCATGCAAAGGATATGCGACCAAATATTAAATATGATACTTTAAAAATATGTGAAAGCAAAGGGTGTGAATACTTATGTAAATGTGATATTTCAGTTTTTTATTCTTAATATAATCCTGACGATATCTAAATACTTTATTTAATTTGCACTTTTTAGAGAATTACTTCTACAGGAGTAGAAAAAAATCTCATGTAAATATGTGTTAATTTGACCTGAGAAATAATCAATGGGGTATGAATACGTTCTGAAGACACTGTAGTTTTGCTGAGATTTCACTAGTTGAATAGATATCCGCTGCTCACTGTGATATTGCCCTGATAGAACGGACTTCAACGTGTCCAAAATTTGTGCCGCTCAAAGAGCCAAAAATGTACATTCCAAAAAATCATCAGCAACGTCACTTTCCAAATATTATGACATGGTTACTCACGAACATCCACAGACCTTGTTGTGCACGGTTTTTTCAAAAACTACTTTCTACTGAGGTACGCTAACTGTGTATATCCGTGCAAAGTCTCAACCAAAACACACCAGTATTCTGGGGCTTATGTGCACACTGCGAAAAGCATGTCTGAGAACTGTCTATAGCCAAGTTTGCATAGAGTGAAGCCGGACAAGACATTTCATATGTGCCACAGGCACCCGATTGACCAGCAGGGGTCGCTGGTAGTGGTGGGGAGTCGACCCCAAAAGAGTCGACTCTCACTCTCCTTGATTATTTCGTTTTAACAAAAATTTGTAATAACATGCGTAGCCTAGTCACTGAACGCAAGATTGACCTTTCTAAAAGTGTAATGTAATTTCTGAGCCTTAAGAGACCCCCCCCCTTAATTTGATAGGTGGTTGAAAAGAGATTGTTGGACAGTTCACACAGTTGTATTTTCAATGGTTATCTGTTATATGACAAGCTTGAATGACGAGCTAGAACAAAAAGAGTTTAAATACAGACGGCTGGGAGTGACTGGAGGAAAAGCAGCACAGATCATTTCAGAACACAGACGGTATCTAGTATCTACAGTTTTTTAAAACAATTGAGTGTGTGGCCCGCTTCGTGTTAGTGTGCAAACAAGCAGGGGCGAGGTATTTGTGAGAATCGTATGCTAAAGCTAGCCTATAAAGCCTAATAAAGTGCAGGGCCGTGTCCGAATGAGCACACTTGCCTACTATTCAGTATGCCAGTTGAGTATACTTAAAATAAAAAATAAAAATCTGTTAAAGGGGAATTCCACTGAAAAATTATGTTTGCTGTGGCTCAGGAGGTAGAGCGGGTCGTCTGCTGATCGCAGGGTTGGCGGTTCGATCCCCGGCTCCTCCTGTCCACATGTCGAAGTGTCCTTGGGCAAGACACTGAACCCCAAATTGCTCCCAATGAGCAGGCTAGCGCCTTGCATGGCAGCTGCCACCATTGGTGTGTGAATGTGTGAATGGGTGAGTGAGAGGCCATTGTAAAGCGCTTTGGATAAAGGCGATATATAAGTGCAGTCCACTTACCATTTACCATTTAGTAAAGTAGCTCTCCTCCTGATTAAAATGAGCTATCTGCCAACTTTCTACCTGTAGTGGGAGCAGAAAGCATATAGCCCCAAACTACTGAGCAGGCACCTGCTTTACTGTGAACTACAATAGCCATGAGCACTTACAGTTAATGGGGGGTGTCAGACAATCAGTCACACTGAATAACGTTACAACCGGAGAGGAGGGGCTGGGCATTTTACCGCTAATCCTGCACATAGTTCGGAGGTCTCTCTTCGAGAGAGGCCACATTACTCGCTGGCAAGCGACTCATGTAACAGTTCTTGTTGTGGTTCTCTGTGCCAGAGACACGGAGGGAATATTGGAGGTCCAGGTGCGACAGGGAGGGAATCTTAGTGTTCCTATGAACACCACTGAAACAGACAATAATCCGTAGTGGAAAAGGGGAAAATAAGGGGAACACAAATAGCCTCGCGAAAGAACGAGGAACTCGATAACAAAGAAATAAGCAGTATCGCTTATCTAACAAAGAACTCGATATCCGAGCAAAACAAAGAAATAAGCAGTATCGCTTATCTAACAAAAAACTAGATATCCGAGCAAAACAAAGAAATAAGCAATAACGCTTATCTAACAAAGAACTCGATATCCGAGCAAAACAAAAAATAAGCAGTAACGCTTATCTAACAAAGAACTTGATATCCGAGCAAAACAAAAAATAAGCAGTAACGCTTATCTAACTCCCGTTTGTGGAGCGAACAAACAGAAAGAAAAGTAACTCAGGCTTAAAGTAAGAGCACTCGTAGGTATGAGTGGAAAAGCAAACAAACGAAAACCCTCTGCTCTGAAATAAGAGCGAAAAGATAACTTTGCTTTCTTTCTAAAATTGTACTGCTAACAAGCAAAGCGGTCGATAGCAGTACAACTTCCTATCCCTTTTTTACCGGCTCGAATGTTACGTGAAATAACATGGAAGCAACGAGAACAGGAGGAAGCGGGGTATAAATAGAGAGAGGAAATGCCGGACAGGTGAACTCACTAATCACCAAGGCGAAAGCAAAACCCGTAGCGGAACACAGAAAAATCTGATAGATTTATAGGCATATGAAAAAACGGAATACTAAGCGCGGATATAAGGGAAGGAAAGCGCGATCCATGACAGGACCCCCCTTCTAAGGAACGGCACCAGACATTTCCATTACCTTATTTCTGCGGAAGTCGGTGATTAACTGAAGGTCCAGGATGTTTCTCCTAGGAACCCAGCAACGTTCCTCCGGGCCGTAGCCCTCCCAGTCCACAAGGAACTGCCACCCTCTGCTCACACGTCTCTCGGCCACAATGCGGCGAACGGTATAAGCCGGACCCCCTTCTATGAGTCGGGAAGGCGGAGGTGGTTTTTCCACCGGCGCGAGCGGGCTGATGAGTAGTCGAAAGGGAACTGGGTCTATCTTTTTAATAATAAATAACGGTCCGACAAAACGAGGGACGAGTTTACGGGAATCGGACCGCAACGGGAGATCACGAGTAGTGAGCCAAACCCGCTGTCCAACTCTATAGGACGATGCAGCATGACGATGCCTTTCAGCCGTGGCTTCCTGTCTAGCCGAGGAAGGAGAGAGACCTTAGTGCGTGCGCAAACCGGACAAGCCGCGACAAACGAGCGTACGTCCCTCTCCAGACTGGGCCACCAGAAACGTTGGGACAAAAGGTCCCTAGTACGCTGAACACTGGGGTGACTGGTAAGTTGGGAGACGTGGCCCCATTGGAGAACCCGAGACCTAAGACGAGGGGGCACGAAAAGACAGTGGGCAACCTGAGCCTGGGTCCGAGCGCAAGGCTCTCTGCACCGCTGCCTCAACCTCCCATATAACCGGGGCAACCATGACATCAGTAGTAATGATAGGCTCGGGATACTCATGAACCCCTCCTCCCGACAGCAACGGACTGGAGGAAGAACAGTGACGTTTACACTGGGAACCCCACTGATGGATAACAGGACCGGAACCCCCCCCCAATTAATATGTGGATTATGGCGAGCAAGCCAGGAATGACCCAAGACCAGCGGATAAGCCAGTGACTCAGTTTTAAAAAAACGGAATCTCCTCCGTATGATCCTGATACGGAACGCACATGCGTATGGCGGAGGTAACGCGGGAAATGGTGCCTGTGCCTACCGGGCGGCCGTCCAGAGCCGTAACAAGGCGAGGATGAGGTAGAGGATGGGTGGGAATTTTGTGGGACTTAGCCCAATTGGCATCGATAAGGCACTCCACTGCCCCAGAGTCAATAAACGCGTTGCAATGGAATTGGCAATCGTTCCAGCGTAAATTGACTGGCAGGAGGGTCCGAGGGTAATTGAACTGCAGTCCCCCTAGGCAACTCGGTTCCTCTAGCGAGGCCCCTTTTTTACCTGGCAGCTTGGGACACTATTCCTTTAAGTGACCCCGCCCCTTACAGTACCTACACCACAATTCCCGGGACATAGCGTCCCCTGTTACGCGCATGGAGGACCCATCGACCTGCATGGGCTCCTCCTGCTCAATATGAGAGTGTGAAGGGGTTTGAGGCAGTGCTGGTGTGGCGGAGGAAAGGTAATTAGCAGGACGATATCTAAAACCTTTAGAACCCCTCTCCTTCTCTCTCTCTCTAAAGCGGTTGTCTAACCGAATGGCGGTGGACACCAGGGCACCGAACGTAGCGGGTGGTTCGAGACCCGCGGGAGCGTCTTTTACTGGTTTCGCCAGGGCGTTTATAAACAGTGCACTAAGAGGCTCATCGGCCCATCCTGTCACCCCCGCAAGAGCACGAAACGCGATAGCAAACGCGGCCACGGTGTCAAAGCCCTGACGAAGACGGGTCAAACGCATAGCGGCCTCCTTGCCAGAAACGTCCTGATCAAAAACTGACACCATCTCCGCCATAAGCCCATCTGTGTTATCCATTATAGGCGAATTAGCCCTGATAAGTGGGTCAGCCCATGCAAGAGCATTCCCGGTTAGGAGTGAGAGAATGAACGCTACCTGGGACTCTTGCGAATAGAAGCGTGAGGGCTGTATTTAAAATTTTTTTTGCCACTGAGTTAAAAACCTCTGACACTTTCCAGACTCCCCGCTATACCGCAGCGGAAGTTGAAGCTTTGGTTCTCTAGCGTCAGGTGGAGGTGGGGGAGGAATGGGATGTGTGGGTGCTTGTGCAACTGAAGGTGGGCCGGTCATGAGAGAGATTTCGGAGATTCTCCGACAGATCCTGCAGAGCGATCGCCTGAAGGCGTAGCTGCTCGTGCAGAGTTTGTTGAGAAACCAGAAGTGCATGAATACTCTCTCCCTGGGCAGCAAGGGCTGCCTCCTGAGTGACTAGGACCCTGTGAATAATAGGATCTATCGCTGGCCCCTCCCCTTTGGCTTCCATGTTCTGTTGTGGTTCTCTGTGCCAGAGACACGGAGGGAATATTGGAGGTCCAGGTGCGACAGATAGGGAATCTTGAAGTGTTCCTATGAACACCACTGAAACAGACAATAATCCATAGTGGAAAAGGGGTGTAGGGGTTCTCTGTGCCAGAGACACAGAGGAAATATTGGAGGTCCAGTTGCGACAGATACGGTATCTTTAACCCTTTCGCGCGTACCATCACAAATATGTGATCATTCCAGACATGGCCCAAACGCGTACCATCACAAATATGTGATTAGAACGTTTCACTGGAACGCACCGTTGAGAATGAGGTCACAATGGTTTACTGCCGGCTAAACAGACACGTCACAGAGGTGTGTATATTATGGAAAATAAACCATCAATTTGCGATTTCAGAAGCTGAAATGAACGATAAATGACACATTGCTGTGCATCGAATATCTTCGTTTCATCAACACTGAGCAAGCTAAGCAGTTTGGTGGTTTTTAACCTCACAAGCTAACAATTTCATCCTAATGTAAACGTGCAAACATGATTCCAGTGCGGTACCTAGTCGTTTATTGTTGTACTGAAATGCAAATGTTACTATGTCAACGTTAGTTGTTATCCGAATAGTCATCTAGTTTAATTTGCAGTGTACGCATATGGGTTACTACGTAGCTAGCTGTATTATACCGACGATCTCGCTTACATCGTCTATTTACGAATGACGCAACAATAAACCTGTGGGCTAACCCTAGGACTAAACACACTGTTCCACAAAAACATTGTACCAAATAAACATCTTTACAACATTTACATTTATTTGTTTATGCAGACGTTCACACTTTCACAGAAGTAATGTAAGCAGCAAATACCCCCTAGCCTATAACGTTGATTTAGCTACAGTTTGCTAACGTCAGTGCTAACCAAGCTGTCAAAATGAGCTAACTACAGGCTGACAGAAAATATAATATACACAATCTTATAGCGATTACACTTTACAATGTTTTACATCACGGGTAAACTCATCCGTGATCAAAATAATTGACGAAATACTCGAAAAACGCATTTTCAAAAATAATCCGGCAGTAGGCTAATATTGGTATGCGGTGCTGCCATCTTGTTCTTCCGCTTCCGCATTCAACCGAAGGCTAGTTCTGTGACGTAGCAGTCGAATTCTAGAACAGCTGTAGCACACAGAAAAAAACTTACGCTTTTGGGCCGTTGAAAATATTTTGGAACTTACGTGTGAAAGGGTTAAGTGTTCAACGAACACCACTGAAACGGACAATAATCCGTAGTGGAGAGGGAGAATAATAAGAACACAAATAACCTCACGAAAAAGGCGAGGAACTCGATATGCGAGCAAAACAACCGAAATAAGCAGACACGCTTATCTAACTCCGTTTGTAGAGCGAACGAACAAAGACAAATAAAACTATTAAGATCCCTTTAACTGGGACCAAAGCAGTTAGAGCACTCGTAGAAGAACAAAGGAAATAAGCGGACATGCTTATCTAACAACGTTTGTGGAGCGAACGAACAAAGAAAATAAAACTATTAAGATCCCTTTAACTGGGATCAGAGCAGTTGAAGCGCTCGTAGATAAGAGTGGTAAAACAAAGGAAATAAGCAGACACGCTTATCTTACTCCCGTTTGTGGAGCGAAACGAAAGGAAACCGAGAACTCAAGACCCTAACTTCTTGGGTAAGAGCACTCGTAAGTCAGAGTGTAAAACGAAAGAAACGAGAAAGCCTCTGCTCTGAAATGAGAGCGAAAAGAAACTTTCTTTCTAAACCCTTTCTTTCTAAACCCTTTCTTTTTAAACTAGCTTTCTAACCAATCTCCTATACCTTTTTACCGGCTCGAATGTTAAGTGGAATAACATGGCAAAACCTGTAGTGGAACACAGGAAAATCCGATAGATGACCGGTAAACGACAAAAAAGAATAACGAGAACGTGGAGATAAGGGAAGGAAGGCAAGATCCATGACAAGGGGAAAATAAGGGGAACACAAAAAACCTCGTGAAAGAATGAGGAACTCGATATCCGAGCAAAACAAAGAAATAAGCAGGAACGATTATCTAACAAAGAACTCGATATCCGAGCAAAACAAATAAATAAGCAGTAACGCTTAACTAACGAGGAACTCGGATATCCTAGCAAAACAAAGAAATAAGCAGTAACGCTTATCTAACAAAGAACTCGATATCCGAGCAAAACAAAGAAATAAGCAGTAACGCTTAACTAACGAGGAACTCGGATATCCGAGCAAAACAAATAAATAAGCAGTAATGCTTATCTAACAAAGAACTCGATATCCGAGCAATACAAAAAATAAGCAGTAACGCTTATCTAACTCCCGTTTGTGGAGCGAACAAACAGAAAGAAAAGAAACTCAGGCTTAAAGTAAGAGCACTCGTAGGTATGAGTGGAAAAACAAAGAAACGAAAACCCTCTGCTCTGAAATAAGAGCGAAAAGATAACTTTGCTTTCTTTCTAAAATTGGACTGTTATCAAGTCCCGCGTTGATAAGCAAAGCGGTCGATAGCAGTACAACTTCCTATACCTTTTTTTACCGGCTCCAATGTTACGTGAAATAACATGGAAGCAACGAGAACAGGAGGAAGCGGGGTATAAATAGAGAGAGGAAATGCCGGACAGGTGAACTCACTAATCACCAAGGCGAAAGCAAAACCCGTAGCGGAACACAGAAAAATCCGATAGATTTATAGGCATATGAAAAAACGGAATACTAAGCGCGGATATAAGGGAAGGAAAGCGCGATCCATGACAGTTCTACTGAAAAAAATACCACCACCAAGTTGAAGTCGCCAGAAAAAAGTGGGAAAATACGGCTCTTCATTTATCTACTTTTGGTATCGTGAAAGCCTAGCCATAGCTAGCCTAGGCAGCAGAGTGATGGTTAAAGGCTTGTTTAATACATCAGACCCTTGATGACTTAGAGCCACTTAGCCAACCATGTGTTCTATACTGTTCCAGTGTAATTTACAGCTAAATCTTGTCTCACCCCCCAATTCCCATAGAGATCCATTCAAATGCAGAGCTGTTATAGTATCGCTTGTAAGAGTACCAGCAAATAAAATATCAAGAGCCTTTTGATGTTGTTGGGTCACAGACATCATAAAGTCATGGCATGCAAAGGATATGCAACCAAAAATAAAAAATATGGCTTTTCTACCAAGTATTAAATACATTTAATTTGGCGTGTTCAATACTTTTTTCCTGTGTCATTTCACTTTATTGCACATAACTTTTTTAAAGAATTGGAACGTTACAATTTCTTTAGCTGTGTAGTTTTATTGAGTTAATACCAATGTCTGGTCAAAATCTCATGTGAATAGCTACATTGGAAATATGTTTGATAATAAAATTGTTGACGTGTCCAATGCTTATTTCCCCCATTGTATGTGTGGCTTAGCTACTGCATTGCAAACTGATTTAAAATCCCGGATTTGCACCTTTGTTTAATGCCAAGAAACCTGTGGCTAACAACATCTAACGGCACTAAAAATGAAAATGAATTGTTTACATTGCATTGAATGTTCAAAGTGAAATAATTAAATTATTGGCAATTGTCAGCTCGCTAATGTTAGTCTACTTTTCATGGTCATGGATCATAATGTAATTCACATGGTTCCTAACCAGGGGATTCAATAAGGCAGAGGAAGATGTAAGGGAATGATACCAGAGGCCACTGAGTTGGATTTGTCTCGTATAACGACAGCACTCGAGTCTTGATTTACGTTAGTTTGCCAAAATATCTTTAGGAAACAATGTGTCAATTTATGTGATGTAATTTTCTGACATTATAATAAAATAGCAATGATAGCTAGCTTGATCTACGATGTGTCCCGACTCATTGCTTCAGATGTGACATTGTTTTCTCCCTCGCTGGCTCCGCCTACATGCCTATGTAATATACACGCCCACTTGACGCCACTGTAGTCTTACCAATTGAATCCTCCCATACCTTGGGCGAAGCAATCACAATTGTGCATTGTGCAACAGGGATTGATATAGATCGCATCAAAAAATAAAATACACAAAAAACAGGCAATGGTAGCCTATATCTCTAGCCACCCAAAACAACGGCAGGAATATTAAATGGCATTTGAATGATTTGAAGTTGCATACGGTTTTGAATGTGAGCAGCATGTAAACAAAACGGACACACTTTAAACTAAGTCTTCATATGAAGGCTTTATATATGCTATATAAACTTAAAATACCAATGACTTTATTTACTTAAAATACCAATGACAGCAACCTTTTCCTGTACCGGGGCCCAGACAGTACCCCAAAAGGCCCCCGAGGACCCCTAAACGATTTAATCAAGAGAAGAGAGACATAGATGAAACTAACTTAGAATTACTAGTCATAAATAGTAGAACACTGAAACACAGATGAGAGTGACCTTTTCCTGTACATGTACATGGGTAAGTTAGTAAAGTTACTATAATTTCAGACACTTTATTTTAGAAATCCTGCAAAAGAGCACAATGATGCTCCTCAATATTTTGTGTTTTACCTTTTGTTTTGACAAAAACTATATTTTGGGAGTTTTATGGGCTAAAATTAGGTGGCGTATGATGCCACAGGCAAAATTTCAATTTCTACCCCTGACAAATTCGCCCCATCCCTTTCTGAACCCCTAAAATTTTAATTTGGAATTTGTTGACTGGTCCTTTAAATAGAATTTAATGCATCATGTTATTGAATTAATATTATTCGGATCAATTGCTTCAGATGTAAATATCTATTTATGACTGAGACAGGGAATTCCCAGATCTGGAAATTCCTGGGTCTGGGAATTCCTGTGGTCTTGGTCATGAATCGATGTGTTTGCATTGCAATACTGCTTTTCAGTAGTATCAGTTTTATGTTGTGGCAGAGGAATATACAGATGTAGCCTATGCTTGAGACATCAACTGACATCATGGACCCTATATTGCAGGTAAGGTATATTGTAAATTTATTTGATTACGATCTCGATATTGTGGGGTAAGCTCTGTATAGGCCTATACATCGGGATATGAACAATTAACGTATTTAATTCTGCGGTCGAGACCTACACATGTTAGTTAATGTCACAAACTCAAACTTCACACAAGTTATACGATATGGTTAAAACTGGTCCTTATAATCACTAATTGAACGCAGTTTCTGATACTGAAAGATCCACATGATGTTGATACAAACATGTACTGTATGAAAGCGATGATACTCAAATTGAAGATTTTGGCAATGAAATTGAGTCGGATGAACAGCCATGGAGTGATGACAGTGAGAGCGACTGCGAGAAGGAGGATTAGGTATAACCCATTTGAAGCACATGAACTATTATTTGTTCACATACAGTCAAGCCGGAAAGTCTGCCCACTCCTTAGACCTTCTCCACGTTTTATTACATTACAGACATATTCTACAGTAGATTGAGTTCATTTTTTGTCTCAAAATTCTACACAAAATAGCCCATAATGACAACAAGTGAAAACATGTTTTTAGAAATTTTTGCAAATGTATTAAAAATCTAAAACTGAAATTTTACATTCATTTACATAAGTATTCATACCCTTTGCTTTAACATATTTTTAAAGTATCATATTTAATATTTGGTCGCATATCCCTTGCATGTTGTTACTTCCTGAAGTCTGTGACCAATCAACATCAAAAGACTCTTATTTTCAGGTACTGTTACAAGCAATACTATAACCTCTCTGCATTTGAACTGATCTCTATGAGAATTTGGGGATAAGACTAGATTCAGCTGTAAATTACGCTGGTACAGTATGGAGCACATGACTGGTGAAATGGCTGTACGTCATCAAGGGTCTAAGGTATCAAACGAGCCCCAAACCATCACTCTGCGGCCAGATATGGAGTAGATGTGGATGGATCCCTTTAAGGGTTGTTTCTCCTGACTTTTTTCCCCATAAAGTTCTATAGGAAAATTAGTCAGGAGAAATAACCCTTGCAGTGATCTTGGTGGCTGCACCTTTGGCAGCGATTACAGCTTCAAGGCATCTTGGGAAAGAAGCTACGAACTTGGCACACTTATTTCTGGATATTTTTGCCCATTCCTCTTGGCATATCCTTACAAGCTCTGTCAGGTTGGATGGGGAGAGTCGGTACACAGCCATTTTCAGCTCTTTCCACAGATGTTCAATTGGATTGAGGTCTGGGCTCTGGGGCTCTGGCTGGGCATCTTCCTTCCTGTGTAGCAAGAGCAGTTTTAACCGTCGCGCGAAAGGTAGTGACGTTTTTAAGCGTACTAGCCGCTGCTTGCGTGATTTTAATTACACCTTAATTAGACCTTGTCGAACGCTAATCATACCAATTGCATTGCTAGTTTGTGTTTGTTCTGCGATTGGCTGTTTGTCAGATTGTTAGATTGGATAGGCTGTTAGTTTCGGGGTATTGTGCTTTTTAATTGATAATAATTATGTATCCGTGCTTGCGAAGTGTCTCACAGCTGGTTAGCTAGTTTCAATCAGCTGTGTGCATTTCAAAAGACTTCTGGTCGCTCCGTCCCAGTTTATGTGTGTTCTCCCTATCCCTGTCTGCTCTCTTCCATTCAGAACCCGCTTCCAACGACGTGGCCCTCCACGGCGACGCAACCCTTCCAACCTCCGCTACCCCTCGCTGACTCCCTGCGAGAACACTGTCGCAGGGGGGCTCTGGAACTGCCAGTCTGCCACACGGAAAGCAGACTTCATCTCCGGCTATGCCTCCTTCCTGTCCCTCCAGTTTCACACTCACCGAAACCTGGATCACACCGGACAACACGGCAACTCCCACTGCCCTCTCCTCCTCCTTCTCTCACACCCCCCGGCCGTCTGGTTTGCTACTCTCCCCCTCATGGTCATTCTCTGTATCAACCACTCTATTAACCTGTACATTATAGTTGTTTATCGCCCTCCAGGTCCCCTGGGGTGCTTCCTCGATGAGCTTGACACCCTGCTCAGCTCCTTCCCAGAGGACGGCATCCCGCTGATCCTCCTGGGAGACTTCAACATCCATCTAGATGCCTCCCAGTCTGCAGCCTTCCTACCACTTCTCCGCTCCTTTGACCTCACCCTCCAACCCTCCCCCCACCCACAAGGCTGGCAACCTCCTAGACCTGGTCTTCCAGAGGAACAGCCCCTGCTCCGATCTCACTGTTACCCCTCTGCATACCTCTGATCACCACTTCATTTCATTCTCTCTTCTTGTTCCACACCGTCCCTCCCCACCCCCCACCCCACTGTCTCTGTCTGCCGTAACCTCTGCTCCCTCTCCCCTCCTCTCTTGCTCCCTGTGTCACTGCTTCCCTCCCCCCTCTCAAACCCTTCTTTCAACTCCCCATCGACTCTGCATCCGACACCCTACTCACAGCTCTCTCCACATCACTTAACTCTCTCTGCCCTCTTGTCTCTAGACCCACGCGCCCATCTCCTCCCTGCCCGTGGATGTCCGATGCCCTGTGCACCTCCAGGGCCAGTCCTCGCGCAGCAGAGAGGATGTGGAGGAAATCCAGAGACGCATCAGACCTCTCCAGTAGGAACCAGTCTCTCCTAGCAGCGTTCTCTACAGCAGTCACCGCCGCTAAGGTAATTTACTATCACACAAAAATTCGCAAATACAGTTCTTCAGTCAATTGTTCTCCATCTTCTTCTCCCTCCTCAGCAAACCCCCTCCTGCTCCTCATTCCTCGTTCACTGCAGACGACTTCGCAGATTTCTTCGATGAGAAGATCGCAGATCCTTCAGCCCCACTCCCCCTCCCCTCACAGACACTGTTTTCCACTTTCTTCCTCTCTCTACCCCTTCTGTGTCCCCCCCCTGTTTCTCCACCTTTTCTCCCCTTTCTGATACCGATGTATCCCACCTCCTACTCTCCCATCGCCCCACTACTTGTGCCCTCAACCCTATCCCTTCATCTCTCCTCCAGGCAATCACCCCAGATATCCTCCCGTTTGTGACCTCCCTGGTGAACTCCTTCAAGAGAGCCCACATCACCCCGATCCTGAAAAACTACAGACCGGTATCTCTTCTTCCTTTTCTTTCCAAAACCATTAAACGTGCTGTTTCTAACCAAATGTCGTCTTTCTTTACCCAGAACAACCTGCTAGACCCCCACCAGTCCAGCTTCAAACCTAGCCACTCAACGGAGACCACACTCCTCTCCATCAGCGAGATGCTTCATGCAGCTCGGGCAGCCTCCCTCTCCAATGTGCTAATACTCCTAGACCTCTCTGCCGCCTTCGACACCGTAGATCACTCCATCCTCCTGTCATCCCTGTCTGCAGTGGGGATCGGCAGCTCTGCCCTGGCCTGGAGTCCTACCTCTCGGAACGCTCCTCCCAGGTTGCCTGGGCTGGTAAAGTATCGGCACCCCGTCCCCTTACCACAGGAGTCCCCCAGGGCTCAGTCCTTAGTCCCCTCCCTTTCTCCACCTACACCAAATCCCTTGGCCCTGTTATCACTGCTCATGGTCTTTCTTACCACTGCTATGCTGACGATACTCAACTCTTTCTCTCCTTCTCACCCTCTGACACTCAGGTGTCAGCCCGCATCTCCGCTTGCCTGAGAGACATCGAGAGCTGGATGGACAACCACTATTTCAAGCTCAATCCAGGCAAGACTGAGCTAATCTACATTCCTGCTCTAACCTCTCCCCCTCTCAATCTTTCCATTTCCCTAGGGGACACTCCACTGACCCCAACGCCCTGTGCCAGGAACCTCGGAGTGGTGATGGACAACAGGCTGTCCCTCTCCGAGAACATCGCAGTGGTAACCCAGGCTTGCAGGTTCTTCCTGTACAACATCAGGAGAATCCGTCCCTTCCTCACTATCCACTCAATCCAGCTCCTGGTCCAAGCGATGGTGCTGTCCCGCCTGGATTATTTCAACTCTCTCCTGGCTGGCCTGCCAGCATCGGCCATTAGACCTTCAGCTGATCCAGAACGCAGCAGCGCACCTGGTCTTCAACCTCCCCCGACACTCCCATGTCACCACCCTGCTCATTGACCTCCACTGGCTACCTGTGATGGCTCGCATCAAATTCAAAACATTGGTGCTCGCCTTCCAGGCAGTCAGAGGATCTGCCCCTCCATACCTCCAAAAGCTCATCAGACCCTACACACCTGCCAGATCCCTGCGTTCCGCCTCCTCAGGACGACTGATACCCCCCTCTTCATACTAGCACCCGGTCTCGACGTCTGTCTGTCCTGGCCCCACGGTGGTGGAATGAGCTCCCCGTGGAGGTCAGAACAACAGAAAGTCTGACTCACCTCTTCAAGCTGCACCTCTCTCCACCCCTCCCTACCTCCTTGTGACCTCCCTTGATTATGTGGTTGTGTGGTTATTCCCCCCCCCCCCCCCAAAAAAAAGAAAAAAAAGAAAAAGATTCCCAATCATACTGACTGCACCTGGTACTTTAATTTGTGTTTACCTTTTTAGGGTTGTTTTAACGCACTTGTTCCTAGTTCAGAAATGCACTATGTACGTCGCTCTGGATAAGAGCGTCTGCTAAATGACTATAATGTAATGTAATGTAATGTAGCGGGCCACTCAAGGACATGCACAGACTTTCTCCAAAGCCACTCCTTTGTTCTCTTGGCTGTGTGCTTCGGGTCGTAAACCTTCGCCCCAGTCTGAGGTCCAGAGCGCTCTGGAGCAGGTTTTCTTCAAGGATCTCGGTGTACTTAGCTGCATTCATCTTTACGGCATCTATCAGGACTAGTCGCCCTGTTCCCGCTGCTGAAAAACATCCCCACATCATGATGCTGCCACCGCCATGCTTCACTGTAGGGATGGTATTAGCCAGGTGATGAGCGGTGCCTGGTTTCCTCCAGACGTGACGCTTGGTATTCAGGCCAAAAAGTTAAATTTTGGTTTCATCAGACCAGAGAAATCTCCTCTAGGTGCCTTTTGGCAAACTCCAAGCGAGCTGTGATGTGCCTTGTGCTAAAGAGGAGCTTCCGTCTGGCCACTCTATTATAAAAACCTGATTGGTGGAGTGCTGCTTGGATGGTTGATCTTCTGAAAGGTTCTCCCATGTCCACAAGGATATGCTGGAGCTCTGTCAGAGTGACCCTCTGGTTCCTGCTCACCTCCCTGGCTAAGGCCCGTCTTCCCCGATTGCTCAGTTTGACTTGGCGGCCAGGTCTAGGAAGACTCTTAGTGGATCGAAACTTCTTCCATTTACGAATGATGATGGCCACTGTGCTCTTTGGGACCTGTAAAGCTTCAGAAATTTTTCGGTACCCTTCTCCAGATTTAAGCCTTGACACAATCCTGTTTCTGAGGTCTGCAGATAATTCCTTTGACCCCATGGCTTGAGTTTGCTCTGACATGCAGTCAACTGTGGGACCTTATATAGGTAGGTGTTGGCAATCCCCAATCATGTCCAATCAATTAAATTTATCACACGTGGACTCCAATTAAGTTGTAGAAACATCTCAAACAGTATCAGTGGAAACAAAATGCACCTCAGCTCACTTTTGGGTGTCATATCAAAGGGTGTGTACACTTGTGTACATATGATATTTTACATTTAGATTTTTAATAAATTAGCACAAATGTCTAAAAACCTGTTTTCACTTTGTCATTATGGGCTATTTTGTGTAGAATTTTGAGACAAAAAATTTACTTTCTCATACAACACTGATTTTTTTATTGCAAAGGCAAATACATGTTCACAATATTAACTGTTCACTTGTAGCCTGTTAGTTAAACAATTCAGTCACTGGACAGTTATGCAAAAGCTCATGTTATGGGAACGTAATCGACGTAAAAAAATCCAAGTTACTCACGCATAGCCTACAGAGCGCTGTCTATAAGTCCTTAATTCCAACTTGCAAAAACTAGGCCTGTCTTTAAAAGTATTGATATCAAAATGTGTCCAAGTTACAACTAACAATATTGCCTATCATAGCTCACACTAAATACACTAGCTCTATTCCAAAGCAATGCTATCCAAACTTTCCAAAATTATTTGCAACTTGGTCCTGTGTTTCTTCAAAACTCACCGAAAAGTAGTTTAAATAGGTAACGTTAGAACGAAGATTCACTATCTTATTCGCTCGCATTACATAAACCCAGAGCTAAAACTATCAATAGCTTTTCAGAAAATGATTCCCTGTACACTATGAACAAGTAACAGAGAATTCCTTAGAGCAAAACGACATTCTCTGTGGAGCAATACATCGTTGTCCAGCGCCGTTACTATATTATAATAACGCTGGCAATCTAGCAACATCAGCATTAGTTTTAAAAGCTTTTGAAACATGTTCCTCATCCTATAGCTAATGTCAGTCAAGCGCTCCTTCAGGGGATAGCAGTTCAAGACTAACACCCAAGTTCAACCCATTCACCACCGCTGTATTATTTATTATTTAATTTAACTATTATTCTGTTAGCTTCTGAGAAGCTCAAGAACTATAGTTCTTTGGTAATCTATAATCTTGTTCATTTAAATTGATTGTATTTGTAGTGAAACGGCAACAAAACACACAACCAGGCATTTATTTATAGCAATTGGTCCCCTAATTTTATACTCTCAGAAAACTAAGAGGAAACAATTAAATTAAATTTCATCAAAATAACTGACTAAAAACTATATGTAATCCACATGAGCAGATTCGTAACCCATGGATTTGTTTTCTGTATGTTGTACAACTTTGCAACAATAATTTACAGATTTGTGAATCCATTCTACAGGTTTGTGAATCCATTCTACAGGTATGTGAAACCATTTACAGATTTGTGAGACTTTTGCTACAAAAATGCCTCCATGGTATTCCATCTGCCAAGTTATGGCTTGGCGGGGCATGCCCCATACCTATACAGCACAGAAAGTTTGGCACTTTTCAGGGTTTCCTACAGAAATAACCACAATGACCAGAATCTCAGCCCTTAAAACATTAACTTCTGTACGTTCTTACCTGATGTAACCACACTGAATTCAGATACAACTTCACACATCCACACAACTTGGGTTATTTTGCCGGTTTTTCTCCTTCCTCTTCTTCTTCCTCCAATTGCTATTATTTTTCCTGCTGTACCAAAATTATCCATACCCTCAAACAATTGGATTACGATGTCGTTACCCCATTGGATAACGACATCTCATCCGCCAATGACAAGGCTTCTTGATACTATTCTGTCTAGTCAGAGTATTGCAGGAAGAAGCTCTGGTGTAATGGTAGGCATCAAGCCTTACTATGCGAGAGATCCGGGTTTGATCCCTGCCAGGAACCGAAAGGTAATTTCATTTTTGACTAAAACAGTGCACATGTTATGGTTTTCTCATACAATAATGTTATTTTCACATTAAAGAACGTAGTTTTCTTGCAAAGGCTAAGAAATTGAACAGTGTTAACTGTTCACTATTTCACTTGTACTTAAAGGGGACCTATTATGCAAAACTCACTTTTTCAGTGCTTGTGCGCATACATTTGGGTCTCTGATGGGCCTACTAACACACAAACTGTGAACTAAAACAACAGTTTTTTGTGGGCTACCTATTTCTGTAAACATGTGATTCTACAAGCAGTTCAGATTTTGCACGGTTCAGGACGTCACAAACCGGGTCATTAGAATAATACTGCCTCCCATTTGAGTATCTCCACCCACGGCTTGATAACTGTTTACCTTTGGTGCGCCATTTTTACCTCGCAAACGCCGGAGTCGAAGCTAAGAGATAACCATGTGAAGTGCTCTGTTGTTGGCTGCACATATCGCTACATAAGCTTCAGAGGACATAAGAGCTAAGTGGATAAAGTTTATTTTTGATGACAACGTCCCAGCTACAGTTGGCAAAAAAACTGTTAGTGTGTGCTAGCTAATCACTTTGTGTCTGACTGCTTCACCAACCTGGGTCATAAACGTTACAGCGCAGGGCTGTGCAAGAAACTTCTCCTGAAAGATGAATCAATTCCAACTACCGTGGAAAAACTGCAGACGATGGAAAGTAAGTATTTAAAAAATAATTGTGCTGTGTGTTTCTTTTGCCGTATAGCACTAGTTAACGCGAACAGCTGAGGTAACGTTAGTGGCTGGGCAGTGTGTCCGTGTGTCTGATGGTAGGTGAGTGAGGGAGAGAGGATAATGAAATTGTCACAGTAGCATCGAGGGGCTTGTCCAGGCTAGGCAGCTATATATAATATTTTGGATGTTGACAATTGTCATAGAATCGTGCTGGAAAAGGGGTGAAAAGTAGCGTGTCTAGGTTACCAGGGTGTCATGTTTCCATCACTGCAGATGGGAGCTGGAGCCGATAAATACCCGTGACTACTGCAGTCATTTGTCCCGGGAATTAATGCAGATTGTTTCCCATACGAACCAGAAACGTCCAATATTTGATATTATATGTTTATTAACGTCAGTGACAAATTAGCTAGCTAGCTAGCAACACAAAAAATGGTCACGAAATTACTAGTATTAGTAACGCTACTGCAGCTCCGTTGCAGTTCCAGTATGAATATGAATATGAATACTGTCAACAGCCTTCGGTCTCTCCTGTTGCGGTCATATAATCTCGCATTGTATTACGAACACTGAGACTAAGTAAATGTCACTTTTTACACCGGGACCTTATACTGTATTTACAAGCTTTTGGTATGTTACAACACAAGTTACACTCAAAGACAAATGTTCCGTGTCCCATCCCACAGGACCTGTGTGCAGAGTATGAGCAGCCAGACAAGGACGGAGGAGGTCATCGCCAGCTATGTGTCTCGGTTCAATCAAACTGCCTTGGGCGTCAGGGAACTCTCGGCAAATAGGAAGAACCACACATGCTGGAATGACGACGACTATTTTTTATTATCATGGATGATTTATGCATGACTTATGTTATTATCAGATGTTGTGACTAAACAGTACAACACTGAATAATGCAACTATTGATGACTGATGACAATAAATGCTTTACGGTATCTGTAAAATGTTTAATGTGTATTCATGTTTCATATGCACAGTATCTGCTGATGAAAACTTTGCTATATACTCAACAGTTACGTTCTGAATTTGGGGCATTGTTCAACTATATTTTAGGGTATGTTTTGTGACCATTGTAATGTCATGCCCACTGAAGTAATATAAAGCAAGATTGCATAAAATCTTACATATTTATTTGTATAAACAGCATTAGCTGTAATAATACAGATTGCAATTATGTTACTGCTCTATTCCCCTTCGCCGTAACGGCCCATAGTCAGCTCTGTGTTGAATGCGTTCTGTGGGGAGAACAACCCAGGATGGTCTACCGTGCATGATAAATTGCCTCGATCTGCAGGAGCCTTCTTGTAACCTAGTCTGAATTACATAAAGTAAGTGTCATGGTTTGTGACAAATGTTAGGCACAGATAATAGCCAACAATTTTAACACTAAGGGCCCTATTTTACACCCGGGGCTAAGCGGCGCTAACCCAAACGCAAGTGTCTTTGCTATCTTACATCCTGGTTCCTTACCCGTCTGAGTTCCCGACCCGTCTTGAGTTCCCGATTCCCCAGGCTGAAGCGCCTGATTCCCTAGGCTGAAGGGCCTGATTTCCCAGGCTTAAGCGCCTGCTTCCCCAGGCTTAAGCATCTGACCCTGATCTCGATCCCCGGTTTTTGTTCCTACCTGTTCCTGTCCGTGGCACCCCGCACTGTCCATGGTTTCCCTGCAGCCCCCGTGATGGCCCCGCGCCTGTTCCCATCCGTTCCTGACCTTGGTCGCCCGCACCCGTTCTGAGCCACGGACTAGTTATGTTCCAGTCCAGCCTCTGCCTGGCTACGTCCAGGCCGTCCCTTTCCCCATCTGTCTCCGGTCAGTCTGGTTAATGCCCAGGCACTCCCCTCCCGTCTGGTTCCTGACCTGTCCGGCTCCTGCCCGTCTGGCCCGTCCAGGCCATCCCTATCCTACAAGTTCCTGAACCTCCAAGTTCCTGACCCGTCCAAGTTCCTGACCCATCCAGTTCCTGACCCATGCCTATCTGTCATGCCTGTTTCTGTCTTGCCCGTGCCTGTGTCCCATTAAATGTACTCCCCGGCGGAGTTTTCCCCGGAGCCTGAGTCTTGCACTTGGGTCCCGTCCACTCACGAGAACGTAACAATTTTTCAGAATAAACCATGCCTTGGTAATGTTTTTGTCGTATTGTTCAGTGGCTGGTTACAGTAACAAAAATAGATGAGAACCATTATCCACCGAAGTACTGAGTTGCCATGCACACAATCTTCGTTCGATTCACAACCAAAATGAATGAATTGGCCTTTAAATAATAAAACCTACCATTATTTAATGATTTGTGTGGAACATGCATTTGGTTAAACGTCGCCTTGCAATTTAGCTTACTTTAAATAGACTAACGTTAGATCAAATGGCTTAACATTTAAGTTAACTTAACTTTGTTGCAAGCTTGCGTGTGATATTTATCTCAGCCACACTGTATTTTACTGTAAGCCATAATCATCAAAATTACAAGAAATAAAGGCTTGAAATATTTCACTCTATGTGTAATGAATCTATATAATATATGAGTTTCACTTTCTGAAATGAGTGACAAAAGATATTGAACTTTTTCACGATATTCAAATTTTTTGAGCTGCACCTGTATTAGCTGACTTTGAGATATATTAATATACCTATTCACATTTTCTTGAAAATATATTTGGTGGGTGTGTAGTGGACACATCCCTCTGTGATATGTTGTGGTTATTTTAATTTTTTAGAATCCCTTGACCATCACTTTAAATAATTTGCCTTGCTTTGGAATAATAGAGATAGTTTAATTAGTGTGTGAGCTACGATATGCAATTTTGTTAATGTAACTGTAATTGTAATAGTAATGTAATTGTAATGCAATTATAACTTGGCCACATTTTGATTGATCAATACTTTTAAAGGCAAGCCTTGTTTTGTAGGCTATGCGTGAGTAACTGGGCTTTTTATGAATTTTTTACATTGAAAACATTCTTTGATGAAACGAGATAATTACATTACCCCACCTCCCCCTGTAAGACTTAGCCTGCCCGATAGGGCTTTAGCCAGCTTTGTGAAATACCCCGGGAAAGTTACATTAAATAATATTGGAAATATTGGGTAGCATTGCTTTGGAATAGAGCCTGTTTAATTTGTGTGAGCTAAGATAGCCAATATTGTTTGTTGTAACTTGGCCACATTTTGATATCAATACTTTTAATGGCAGGCCTAGATTTTGTTAGTTTCATTATAGACAGTGCTTTGTATGCGTCAGTAACTTGCCAGTTTTGTAACTTGAAAACTTTTTTGTTGAGATATCATTTATTTTTGAATTTCTAAATCACGAGGTCCCAAGGTAATACTAGTCCAGTGCGAATAGAGCATAAAATTCAGTTCATTTCAGTATGCTTTTTGAGATTAATTGTCTACTAACGATTGTCAGCAGCTTAACAATGAATTGTTAATGCATTGTTATTCATGAAAATAACTTCAGTTTGTTTCGCGAAAAGTATGGATTGATATCCTTGGGTCATCGCTGAAAATGTTTGTGCACCCCTGCTTTAGAAGACTGCAGCATGTCCACGGTTCTCAATAATCGGATTGACACTGTTGTCAATCATTGTCTGTGCTTAAGCAATGGCAATTACTTTATCAACATACATGATTAGGGTGGTGAAATTACTTGACACATGGCTTGACAAAAAAGTTGTCAACTTCTTGTTGGCAGAAGACTGAAGTACTTGTGAGAAAACAAACAGAGACAACTAATTGCTATATTCATAGAACATGCTATCTCCTGTATATTTGGATCTCAACAAAAAACGTTTTCAACATACAAAAATTCCAAGTTACGCATACAAAGCACTGTCTATAATAAAACTAACAAAGTCTAGGTCATTAAAAGTATTGATATCGAAATGAGGCCAAGTTACAACAAACAATACTGGATATCTTAACTCACACAAATTAAACAAGCTCTATTCCAAAGCAATGCTACCCAATGTTTCCTAAATTATTGAATCTAACTTAAATAAAACACTTAGGCTAGCCTACTTACTTATTAAATGGCCGTGAATTGACTGCTGTATGTCTTATCATTTAGGTCGCTGCCTGTAGGACTGCAAACTTTAACTCACAAAAAAAGTGGACATAAATGATGTGAAGCTACGTTGCCCACGAACCAAGAGACTCTGTCCATGTAAACCTATATTAAATGACATAATTACCTGGATTTTCCGGGACAGCCAAAAACAAGGACATTCGATGCAACCCTTGACAGGTGGCAATCCTAGCTGCGTGTGTGTAACGTTAACGCAGTTATTGCAAAAAGGTAAATGTAACATGAACCGTTATTACTGTATGACTTATGGTAGCTATACAGTATATTCAGTTAGCTAGCTACAACCCAGACATATAAAGTTGTAAAGTTGCCGGAGATTAAATTAATGGCAGTGAAAACATTTTTATTGATACAGCAGTTCTTAGTTTCAGCTATTTTTTCTACTCTATATGGTAACATACAACTGATCCAGCTAGCATTATGCCATAAGAGAGAATGCTTTAGTAATTACCTGTCCAGCTAACTTTACTGGACTATCACTGATGCCATAATATGCCAGTGCTGGCTAACTAGGTACACTAACATTAGCTAAGGTAGTCTAACTGGTTTCATTTTTTATTTTAACAGAACTCAGCTGAAGTTAGCAAGCTAGGTAACTGCATCTTCGTCCAGACAGCACAGCTACCACTGCTGCATCGTCCAAGTGGCTGTCCATCTTCCTCCAAGCTACGTAGCAACAGATGGAGCGCATATCCCCCCACAGACTGAGCTGTTACAAATTTAATCCGAGGCTTTCATGGCCTAGTCATGTAGCTATCTGAGTCAAAACCGATATTATGTTTGCATGTGAAATGATAGTGAATGCATTTCAAAAATAGAAATAGAAAAAGCAATAGTTGTATTTTTTGGCAATTATTTTTGGTTACTTAGCAAGCAAGCTAGTTTTCAACATAACAAAGATGGCGACGACGATGTTTCGAGAAATATTGTAGCAATTAGGCCTACTGTATTGGGTGACAAACATCATGTGTACTTCCTTATATGTCCAAAAGCAAGACATCTTCTCATCCTTATGCCAATCAAAAGCATTACATATGTGCAGCGTTCATTTTGCCCGTGTATCCTGCAATTGGCTACTTTTTCATCAGACTACCTTGATCAGATTTAGCTGGAAGAAGAAGAAGAAGAAGAAGAAGAAGAAGAAGAAGAACTGCAAAATAACCCAAGTTTGGGGCTTTATTGTGTGGACGTGTAAAGTTATACCTGAATGGGTCAGAATGTGCAGAAGTGAATGTTTTTAAGGGCTGTGATCATTGTGGTTATTTCTGTAGGAAACACGGAAAAGTGCCAAACTCTCTGTGCTGTATAAGTATGGGGCATGCCCCACTAAGCCGTAACTTGGCGGATGGTATACCTGCCATCCCAATCCTTTGACTAAGTGAATGAGCCATCAGTTTGGGCAGTCCTTCCTGTCTCACCATCTCTTCCAGGGACCTGAACATGACGAGGACCTCAGAGAAGTGAGGGATGAACCACAGGTTGAGTACGGTCCTGCCGTCTGCTGAGAGGACCCGTCTGGGGCGGGGTTGGAAACTCCTGCACAACAGAGAATGATAGTAATGCTTAATAATACAGTCTACGCAACTGTGTTTGTGATATTGTTTCTATCAATGGTGTATGAAAACATATGTGCCACAAATGTGTTCCTCTGACAAAGATCCGCCTTTGACTTTCCCCTTTGACAGCCCCCAGCTGTGTTAAGTAATGCAGTGATGTTTAGATCAGACCAAGCGGCAACAACACGCCGCTATATTTGAAGCTTTTTTTCCCGTGGCTAAAGAGTGAACTGCAACGCCTGGTTGCAAAAAAACTTAAAATCCCGCCCACCCCATTGTAAGTCAATGGAGAAAGCCCAAAAAGAGGCCAATGTTCTCAGTGGAAAATAATGTCATGAATTTTTTACACAAGAAATTATTTAAATAGTTAATCACATCCCTTCTAATGTCTCTCCTGGACCTGATTTTAAAAAAAAGATAATCGTGCCTAAATTTGGGTTAAAGGAGAAGTTCGGTTTTTAGCATTATAAGCCCTGTTAAAAGGTTATTTACGATCATATACAACGGTCCATATCAACATTTTGACAAACTTTGCAGTCTTGAGATATATTGTTTAATGGATCTCGATGTGCATAATAGAAAATCCTTTAAAAAAACACCATAAACTCTCATTTTCAAAGACGGGAAACTCACCGAGTGGTCACTGGTGTCCGTTGATGTTCTGACCCAAAAATTGTCGCAAAGTATCCTTCGTATCGAGTTTTATTTATCATTTTAATAAATCAATTGATTTGTATAGACACAAATGGAGGTTTAGATATAAATCTGCAGCCGGAAACCAGAATTAATTCCAATTGTCTTCTACGGTAGAATTCAAACGCAGCCAAGACTTCCCAAAATTTCAAGCGGAAGTTTACAAACGTATGCCTGTACGGCGACTGAAAATAGTTCTATAAATCTTTAAATGGTTAATATATCTCAAGACTGCAAAGTTTGTAAAAATGTTGATATGGACCGTTGTATATGATGAACAGGGCTTTTAATGCTAAATACCAAACTTCTACTTTAATTTCAGTGCATCCAATGTGGCTTGTCATAGACTAAGATCTTCCTGTCTGGGATCACACAGCGACGTCGCTGGAGGACTTCCAATCCGGGGAAAGATTGAAGCCAGGAAGTGGGTGAACAATGTCATGGCTACATTTGTTCAGAGTTTAGGTGGGTTTTTGTCCCACATCCTCAAAACAATTTTGAAAATGCTGACATGTTTCTTAACCCTATTAACTTTTGCCCTCCAGAGGCAATATCCACTTAGTTTCTACTAGTCTTATTTAAGTGTCAGTATCTCCAAAAAATATTCACTGCACATCCATGGTTTAAAGTTTGAATTGAAGAAGAGGCTGAATTATTCAGAAATGTATATAAATTTATATAATACGCATACAATAAGCAGCCTAATGTATTTAAATAAGTTTTTTTAAAGTACAAAGGTATGTGTGTTTTTACATAACAACAGCAACGTATTTCAGCCCTAACTGCGATAGGTGGTCACTATGGAAATATCGGCTGTACGGGACTTTGGCGAAATGTAACAAGATAAAGTCTTCAGGGTTAATCAGAAAACAGTTGTAGCTTCATATACAGGTAAGATATTTGGTTTCTTAAAAATATTTATACAAGAGATTTGTAGAAAATATTTTGGTGTCTTCTAAACCGTAGCTCCATGCCTTCTAAAGCATCCAACTGCTGTGGCTGTTCTGTCTGGTGTTAACAACTATGGGTTAACAACTAACAGTTGTCCAATGTCAGAATCAAGATAGTTCACTTCACCAACAAGGAGAAGGTGAAAAAAAACTCTCTCAATGTTTCAAACTACCTATTTCCACTGTCAGAACATTATCAGAAAATGGAAGATAAATGGAACAGTTGAAGTCAAAGCAAGATCTGGAAGACCAAGAACAATTTCAGATAGAATGGCCTGAGACCTGCCTTCCAACTTGTCGCCTCGCTCCTCCCCTGGTTGCCTTTTAGAGATTGCCTGCACTCCCAAATCAGGACTTTGTTGCTACAGATCCAACGGACATTCCCGAGCATATGTTGCAATGCATCTCCATGGTGATGACCACAAACAAAATGATCCCGACTAGACAATTCATCAATATTATTTAAAAAAAGGAGCAGGAGTGCCCTGAAGAATCTCCAGCCCGCATCCCTGTACCACAACAGACACACAGCGCATGAAAAAAACAAAAGACAAAAGCCAGACACAACAAAATACATTCAAATTAACAAACACGAACATGAGAGACAGCTGGGACTACATGTCGCCATTACCGCACCACGTGACGTAAAATGGGTATAGGTAGCCTATATTATGCAGCCTATATCTAGGCTACTGTATGTAACGATTCTGACAGACTACATTTATTCTGTTGTAAATTTCTGATTGGTACAGCCTCTTTTTTAATTCAAACTTTAAAACATGTGCAGTTAATAGTTTTTGAGATATGACACTTAACTAGTAGGGCCTAAATGAAAATGGCCTCTAGTTGGGCAAATTTAATAGGGTTAACTGAAGTCCTTCGCTTGAATTGAACAACAGTTGCCTTGTGGATACTGCAGACTCAAACTGCAAATGAGACAAGTTCATTCAGAAATAGTAAAAACTAAAAAATTGCTTGCCAGGCTAGGTAGCCTATGTGAGTAACCATCTAGTGACCAGCCAATTCAGTTGCGAATCCACTGGGTAGCTATGCTAGGCATGTGCGTTACCAGCATAGGAATGCTAGTAACCAGCCAAGTCAGTTGCAAATCCAGTGGGATGCTAAACTAGGCACAGTTACCAGCCTCGGCGAATCAAGCCGACTTTTCATTCACCACCACCGGCCTCTCATTTACGTTAGTTTTAATAGGATACATCATAAAATAAAATAAAACATATAGGCCTACAGCATGAATCGATTCACTTGCAAGATGGCTTCGGCTACCCACACACACAAAACCGAGGATGATGGACTTCTCCGCACTGTTTCGTCCCCAAACCCCATGGACTATGATTGGACAGTTGATTACATTAAATTTGTCACTGAAAAGGCGGAACACTCCGATAAATGCAATGACAAACCGCTCTTTAGGTCAATAAATACAATCACGAGGATTGCTTTGAATTGTGTCACGTTCCGTGCGCCACCCTATGCTGACAAAGCTAAATTCAATGGGCTCATTTACATTTCAATTTTGGCAGGAAAACCGAAAAGCTGGCGTTTAAAAGTAATACATCCTGTATTGTATTTCAGTATGAGTGTTTTTAGATGCAATATGCGTTTTGTTTTTAATTATGGCATGATAAATGTGCATCCTTATGTAAAAGCAAACGCAGATAGTTCTGAGATGGGGTAGGTCACGGCAATTCCTCTCTGCAACATTCTAAAACGGTTTTGCTGCATCGCGAATCTTTGGTCTGAACTGGCCTTTACGTAACGTTACATTACGCGGAATATCTGTTAAATTGAAGTTACCGATCAAACGATAACGTTGGTATTTTGAGTTAGCTAATGCTAGCTATCTGGTAAACTGACTCCGTTATAGCTAACGTTATCTGTTAAATTTAGCACACATTTCCATGTTACTTTTAACTAGCTAGCATTAACGTTAAATACGGCCGGTGTTTTTGTATGAGGGGCCGTTTAGGCCATAATTCATACTCTCTCTCACATACACATACACTCTCTCTCACATACATATATACTCTCTCTCACATACATATATACTCTTTCTGACATACATATATACTCACTCTCACATACATATATTTATGTATGTATGAAATAAAAAGTATAGTGGAAACGGAAGGCACTTACATGAAATGGAAAGATTGTGATTGGCTCAGAAGCTGGCTGGTACCATAGATAATTGTATTACAAACAGATCCTCAGTTGCCCTATTCAAATCTGCACGGCCGCGATCTGCATATAAACAGCCTTGTGTTGTGGGTATTATCTGCCATTTTTGCAGACGCAAACTATAAACATTAACGTTAGCTGTTATGTTAAGGTGATACCTTATGTTATGTTATGTTAAAGTGTAACCACCTTGGTTGTGTTGGACTCATGCACCTGCTGCAAATGGCCGCTGGTTTTGTCACAAATGCAAACAACAGTGGAACAGAACTGTAACTGACAGTGAAGCCTTAAAGAAAGACTGACCACGTATGTTCTATGTTGTGCCTATTGAAGCACTTATTTGTTCAAGTTTTGGGGCGTTTTCAGCTCTTAATCAATTCAACATTGATTCAATGTTTCCTTGCTATCTGGGCTACTACCAGTTGCATTGTGAACTTCATTGTACTACTTCCCAAAACAAATTATATTATCCATTTGTACATTTCATGCAAGTAATTTTTTTTTTGCTAAATAAAGACATTCAGAATTGTATTAACTATACAGTTTATTGCATTTTACACAGCATTACACTCTAGGCACACTTGTGGTTTTACATTAGAATCTACTATGCTCATTGTCATATTATGTATATGCCGTGAGCACACCTTCGTGGAAATGTAATATTTTGTACGTCTTCCAGCCGATACCCATGTCATACGACGCCTTGTTAGCTCGGCGATCTGACTTCCACCACTTTGCTTCCAAGCTGGAAAATCGCTCTCCATTTGCGATTCGAACTACATCCAAGATTTGCAGCTGGCCTAATACGGTTATAATAATCAGAGCTACCAAGCTAATAATTAAGAACCACCCTCTACTGCTTTCTAGCAGCTTTAAACAATAAAATCATCCTTAACTTTGACAGCTTTAGCATAATAGTTCAAAGGGAGTTTTACAAATACGTATATGTTGTGAGAAATTTGGAATTCAGGTTGACATGTGTTATGCATACATTTATCACGTTTATAAAATGTTTCAAATTAGTTGAGAATTAAGCGAGTTACAGTCAATTTTATTGGAAGAAGTCTGCATCCGTCAATACACTACCGTTTGTTTACGTGAATCTTGACCGCCCGACGGTGGCCAGGCTATTTAACTCATTCCAGAATGTGGACACTTTCACACAACTAAAAAAAAAATAATGAATGATTGTTTCTTTTTACATAGCCTACATAGTTTTTAAATATTAGTATGGCTGAAACGTTACACAGCGGCTGATGCCATAGATCTACGTTTGTATATCCATGGCTGGTAGGCTGTCGTCCAGCGTCCGAGCACCATGGAGGGGGCAAACCAGTAAAGTTATTAGCCTCCAACCGGCAATCGGAGTAATCCATAAATATTATATTATCGTCACCTGAAACAGTCAGTGCTTCTTGAGAGGCCAGCATCAGCCCTGTAGCCTAGCCTACTCACAACACAGTATGTATGTGTGAGAGAGTATGTATGTATGTGTGAGAGAGTATGTATGTATGTGAGAGTGAGAATATGTATGTGTGAGAGTATATATGTATGTGAGAGTATGTATGTATGTATGTGTGAGAGAGTATGTATGTATGTGAGAGAGAGTATATATATGTATGTGAGAGACAGTATATATGTATGTGAGAGAGAGTATATATGTATGTGAGAGATAGTATATATGTATGTAAGAGAGTATATATGTACGTGAGAGAGAGTATATATGTATGTGTGAGAGAGTATGTATGTATGTGTGAGAGAGTATGTATGTATGTGTGAGAGAGTATGTATGTGAGAATATGTATGTGTGAGAGTATATATGTATGTGAGAGAGAGTATATATGTATGTGTGAGAGAGTATGTATGTGTGAGAGAGTATATATGTATGTGAGAGACAGTATATATGTATGTGAGAGAGAGTATATATGTATGTGAGAGAGAGTATATATGTGTGTGATAGTATATATGTATGTGAGAGAGTATATATGTACGTGAGAGAGAGTATATATGTATGTGTGAGAGAGTATGTATGTATGTGTGAGAGAGTATATATGTATGTGTGAGAGAGTATGTATGTATGTGAGAATATGTATGTGTGAGAGAGTATATATGTATGTGTGAGAGAGTATGTATGTATGTGAGAATATGTATGTGTGAGAGTATATATGTATGTGAGAGAATGTATATATGTATGTGTGAGAGAGTATGTATGTATGTGTGAGAGAGTATATATGTATGTGAGAGGGAGTATATATGTATGTGAGAGTGAGTATGAATTATGGCCTAAACGGCCCCTCATATTTTTGAGTTGCCTGATAGTTATAGCTGAACTAACATTAGCTAACGTTAGCTAACCTTAAGGGCCAAAACATACCTCACGGAAATACACGAACGTGGACGCTTCGAACTACGCAAACAGTTTTTATTTTCCCATGACATTTGTGAAAGACAAACCAGAGCGTTGCAGCGAGGGACGCTATAGCAGGCAACAAGAGTAAACAACTGTCTTGTTCGATCATTGCTTTCCCCCGCTGTCCCTTTCCCGTCTCCATTCCTCCCTCCAGCATGCTTCCAAGTCAGAGCCTGTAGGAGCCGTTCCATCTCCGGGTTTGTGTCCATGGTGCAGCGCTCTGGTATCTCAACATCGTAGCCTTGCTTTCTCAGATCTTGTGCCGCTTCCAGTGCACCTTCATATGTGCATGGTCCCGAGTCCCAACGAATTTGCATCTTGGCGAGGGGTGTCTGGAAGTGTATCCCTTTCTCTTTCAGTACTCTCTTTATTCCTGTATACGCCTTGCGCTTCTGGACCACCTTCGTTACATAGTCGCGGTCAATGTCAGCTGTAGCCCTACAAGCAGGATCTTCTTTGGCTAAGTCATGTTTTATGTTTGAATTTTCCTGAAGCTAGAACATTTTCCAGCATTTTCCTGATGGTGGAATATTATTTTATTGTAATCTTATCATACATAATATAGACTATGGCGTATTAGTATATCCCTGGGCTATACTTGTCACTTAGGACATGGTAAATACTCATTACAATTTACTGTGAATATTTGCTAGATGAATGTAAAATTTTCCTTGGAGTGACTATGAATTTGTATATGCTTTATAATGGACAAGGGGCCAGCGTATGTTTAGGGTAACACAGGATTATTTAAATTAGAGGCTTGGGGTGCAGGGAGGTTAGAAAGTATAAAGGGCAGGGAGGTGCTGACTGCCCAGATGGCAGCTGTCAAGGCTGCCTATAATAATAATAGTGAGAACAATTATATATTCTTAGAGCAGAATTCTATTAAGAGTGGCTTGGGGCAGCAGGGAGTGATGAAACGGGAGAGGAAGTGTAGTGCTAGCAGAAGTAATGGTCAGAAATGTCTTTGTTTAAATGCTAGAAGTATAAAAATATATGTTTTTAGAACTCAAGGCTGAATAATCGGGGTTATGACATAGTTGGGATTACAGAGACATGCCTTGGGGAAGGGGATGGAGATTAATATAATATAGAGGGGTACAAACTTATTAGGAAAGATAGATCCAGTAAAAGAGGTTGGGGTGTAGCCCTCTACGTAAAAGAAAATCTTAATGTGCAGGAAATTCCAGAAATTGATCATCTCACGTCTAGCGAGGATATTTGGTTTAAGCTCATAGGGGAAAACATGAAGGGATTAAATATAGGTGTGTGTTACGGGCCGCCAGCTTCAGACAATAGTGTGAATACAATGGTATTTGGAAATATTAAACAAGCTTGTCAGGGAGGTGAGACTGGGTGACTTCAATTACCCTGCTATTAATGTGACAGGACAAGAATAAAGTGAGGAAGAATTTAAAATGACCATTTTTTGCCACAGTATGTTAGTCAGCCTACAAGAGGGACATCAATTCTGGATCTGGTGCTGTCTAATGATCCTGACAGAATTTGCACCACAAAGGTAGTGGAGCCACTTGGGACAAGTGAACACTGTGCAGTTAGTTTTGAGGTACTTTGGCAAATTAAGAGGGCATCCTCTACGTCCGGGATTTTTAATTTTAGGCGTGCCAACTTTAACAAGATGGGAGCGTATTTAAGTAATATACACTGGGCACAACTTCTTGACTGCAAGACTGAATGAATGAAAAGTGGGGCAGGTTCAAAAGGGTTATTCTTGATGATACACAATGTAAATTCATTCCAATGGGAAAGAAAAGTAAGTTGAAAAAGCAGTCTCCACAGTGGATGAATAAAGCTATACGGAAGAGTTTGAGGGAAAAAAATAAACTTTATAAGATATATAAAAAAGACAATACTGAGAGTAATAAGGCAAAATATTGTAATATGTGTGCTAAGGTTAAAAAAGAATTAAGGGTAGCTAAAAGACTGTTTGAATGGCAAATTGCTCAAGATACAAAAAGTAATCCGAAACCTTTATTTCAATATTGCAGTAGGAAAAGAAAAGTTAAGGAGGAGATTAAGTGCATTAAAAACAAGAAAGGGACGTTGATTTGTAAGAATGAGGATATTGCTGATGCCTTAAGCCCAACGCACACAGCCCGACTGAAGAAATCTAGACTCATCTCAACTGAACTGGTAGAATTCTAGAACGGTTTTGCTCAGATTTTCTGAGATTTCTTCTGGCAACTTGGCAACTTCTTCTCGCACACTGGAGCAACTGGAAAAAACTGAAAAATTCCAACTGCCAACTAGCTAACTAGCCGCAACAAAAAATAGGTCCTTGCTTACATTCTACAACAATGGTTTTTGAGCAACTAGCTAATGCTTACACTGTGTACGGCAAGTTTATTTTTATTATAACGATTAATATGAAGTGTGACCGAAGTTATTATATAGCTTCTCCTTCTGCCCAGAGTTTTAAACTATTAGTAGCTAGCTTACAATAACATCATTAAAATCCACACCTTTAAGTTTTAATTCAAAGTTGATCTCAACAAAGGTATTTCCATGCATTGTAATTCAAAAATATTAAAATGTTTTTTTTTTTTAAGTTTGTTTAAAAAAATCTAAGAAACATATAATTTAAGGTAAAAATAAATTGTCTAAACTGAGTGTGCATGCATTAAGGTAGCCTACAAGAAAAAATATAATCGGAGATAGCTTTTTCCTTCGTATTGCGATCTGAATAAGCTTTACTTGAACAATCATAAAGACAGGCTTTGTTCGACCACAAATTAATCAGCAGGTCCTCACGGTCTCTCGTCCAGAAGTTGGCCATGTTTGTGTGTAACGTTATCTGTGTAGCTACAGATAGCTGTGCGAACAGCAGTCGTTCAACCAGTTAGTCTACGCCATGGATCATCAACTGGCGGCCCGCGGGCCACATCCGGCCCGCCAAAGCTTCCCATCCGGCCCGCAAAATATTAATGAATTCAGAAAATATGAAGAGGAAAAAAATGCATTCCGGTATTTAGGATATCTAGTATTTTTTCTTGCTATATTGAATTGACCCCCAAAACAATTGAGATGGAAATAATTTTATTAGGAATGATTTACCGACCTTAAATATGTGCGTTCAACCTGCGGGTCCTAAAGATGTCATAAATCCATCTGTCAGCTAACTGTATTATTAGCGAGTAGCTTACACAACCCGATTCAGGAGTCAGGCTTCATTCACAAAGCTGTGCTTGCTTCGCTGGTTGTGCACTGAATAGCAGTAGCAGGTGAAGCTGAAACGAATTCTCGTCTTTTATGAATGAAATGTGGCTTGTGCCGTATCTTCATGCAAGAATGGGGATAAACTCATAGCTCTTATTTAACATTTCGTTTTATTTTTATTTTTCACATGCTCTTATTTAACATTTCGGGTTTTTTTTCACATGCACAATAACGGTGCATAATAACCAAAACTTCTCAGTCAAAAAAAGAAAAAGAAGAATATTGGTTTACTTAACATTGCTTAAAAACCAAAAGAGCATGGCAAATGCTTGCGCGACAACAGAAAATGGATATAAATAAATAAAACAGACAGGCCTTAGTTGTCAGAAATGTTGCTCTCAAGAGTCAGTCGAACAGAACAGTTCGCCGCGGCTTCCTGCAAGGCACCTGAACATCAAATAAAACGTTAATTAGACCATGTCATTTAACAATGAATCCCACAAATAAAATCCTAAGGCTGAAATAGCCTACTCACGTTTGGTTAATGGGAGAAATTACATTTCCCTTCTGACACCAACTTCTTAACATCAGGTTTGACAGCTGTTACGCTTATTCGCAAGCAGTCCTCCAAAGACTGGTTTGACAGTCGGTTCCTCTCATGCGTCTTGATAGCGTTCATCTTTGAGAACGCAGATTCGCATGTATAGGTTGACCCGAACATGGTGAGTACATACATAGCCAGCGTCTTCAGTGTGCCATAGTCTTGCGGACAAGCCACCCAAAAAGTGCTCAAGCTTTCAGCAGCACGGAGAGCGGCTTTCATTTCACTGGCGGCCTGGATGTCAACGAGTTCACTTTGAATCGCTGCTTCGTCCAATAACAACACCTTCTTCACATTAGCGGAGAATTCTCCTCCTGGGCTGATCGTGAATGGGTCACGCACAAATTCAATGACATCCCTGGAAATGGTAAAGTCATCAAATCTGGCAGAGAAATTCTCCTTCAGCTGTGTGATGAATTTCTTCATATTCTCTGTGACGTTGCTCACACCCACTGTCTTCAGCGTGTTGAAGTGCAGCAGCTTCCCTGATAACAAATCTGCGTGGAATAGATCAAGTTTTTTCCCAAAGGCCTCAAGCTTTTCCACCATACCCACCACGGATTTTTCTTTCCCCTGTAGTTGCAGATTGAGTGCATTCAAATGGGAAAATATGTCCGCCAAAAATGCAACGTTGCACATGTATTCTCTGTATTGCATGATGTGCAGTTGGTCAGCTGCTCCTTTTGATTTACTTTGCTTCAAAAAATCCACAACTTGATCCCTGAGTTCAATGAAGCGCTCCAAGGCTTTCCCTTTACTCAGCCACCGCACGTCATTGTGGAGTAAGAGGTCATCGTGAGAAGCGTCAGATTCCAGCACAAATTTGCTGAACAGGCGATGCTGCGTGCTTGAATTTCCTCTGATGAAGTTTATTATCTTCATTGTTTTGTCCATAACTTCTTTCAGATCACCACTCAGTTTGGCGCACAGCACGCTTTGGTGAATAAGACAGTGAAGTGCATTAGTTTTGGGAGCGACATTCTTAATTCTGCTCACCAGACCCCTGTTTTTGCCGACCATGGCAGGAGCACCATCTGTGACGATCAGGTTGACTTTTTCTAAAGACAAGCCACGCTTTTTAAATAGCTCCTCCAGTTTTCCAAATATAATGTCACCAGTGGTATTACCTTCCAGTGGAATCAAAGCCAACAACTCTTCTTTGAAAGCTTCCCCGTCAAAATATCTGACAAAAACGGACAACTGGGAAATGTCAGTCTTGTCAGTGGACTCGTCAATAGCCAGGGATATGTGCTCAGCTTCCTTGATCCCATCAAGCACAAGTCCCTGGACGTGCTCTGCCAAGACGTGGACACGGCGGGCGGCACTTGAAGCCGACAGAGGTATTTGCGTAACAGAGGTAATTACCCTGTCCATAGATTTGTCAGTGGCAAGTTCCCGCAAAACAGCGACCATGCACTCCTTAAAAACCTCAGCATCAGTAAATGGGTTGTTATGTTTGGTAAGAATCCACATAGCCTGAAGAGATGCACTTGTTGCCCTCTCTTGTTCAGTTAAAGTTCGGTTAATAATTCTGCTGGCATGGGAATATCCAGCTATCAAGGTGGCAATTTTTCTGCGACGGGCCTCTGACTGCTCAGGGTATGACTCTTTGAAAGTTGCATGCCTTGTGGAATGGTGACGCCTAAGATTGTATTCTTTTGCAACGGCGACCGTTTCATTGCAAATGAGACATACGGGTTTAGCGTTACTGAAAGTCGGCAAAATGAATGCGTACTTATCAGTCCACTCTTCATTAAAGCTGCGGTTTTCCACGTCAACTTTCCGCTTTAGGCACTTCGAGAGTGACATTTTTGCTTGCCTGACAAACAATTCAAAAGGCTTTTCTTCCTGCTTCCTGCAAGCGTTTTCCACCAATCAGGACACTGCATAATAGCGTCAAAACCCATCAAAATCCTGCCAATCAGGACTGCATTCTGCAATTACGTTTAACCATCACTCCTCAGTGAACTGCCTCCCTGGCGGAGGTCTGAGAGAATTTTCTAGTTAAGATAGTTATCATTATGGATTTCCCATGTTTTTAGGAGTCTGTTCACACTGATATAGGCTAATAAAAATAACATTAATTTTGTAAGAAAGTTAAAAATATTAAACAATAATAGGCAAATTAGGCCTAAATATTTTATTTATTTATTTATTTGAAAGTCCGGCCCCCACAGTGCTTGCTTAGAAAAAATCTGGCCCTTGGACAAATGTAGTTGATGACCCCTGGTCTACGCTTTTGTAGTCAGTTTTGTAGGGTATAGCCTATTAATACAATTATTGGTCTTGAAATTATTGGTCCATGGGCTTGACCGTATGCCCTCTGTAGAACTCGCCATCGCTTGTGGCATCTCCAGAGGAGGCAGTTCAGGCAGGTGCCCTAGACCACAGTGCATAGCAACTGATGGTCTGCTCTGTAGGTCATATAATGTGGCTGCCAGGGTGGCGCGGATTGGGAATTCGCTTTCCTGGCTGATGCTTGCACAGTCACAAACATTTCTGGATTCAGCGATGCATCTCTTCATGTGTTGGTGTTCATGACACGTGAGCATGATCGTGTGATGTCCTTTCTCATGATGACCCAGCGTAAGGTGTGGTTGGCTCAGTCCTCTCTCCCTGACGCTACAAAGAGAACCATTCGACACCTGCCGGTTATCCCCGGCCAGGTTTTTACGGAGGCAGCCAGACAGACGCTTGAGCTGAGGCATTGAAATACTGGCAGATGCCCCCCCTTCAACACACTACTGTTCATTGGACCCAACCTATGGCTCGAGGTCACGCACAGCCCGCGTCTAAGAACCAGGGAGCCCCTCGTCATCTGGCCGCTTGTACAGCGACATCTGATTCATGATACAACCCTGATTCATGGGTCCACCTGGCTGTCCAGCTAGGGTACAGCAGAAGGGTTAACACCTCCAATTGAACCGTCGGCCCCCAACATTTTTTGGGGTCAGGTATACACGCGTCCTGGACCCCATCCAGTCAGGGATGCTGAGTCTGGAAATTACAGGCCTCCTGGAGAAGGGCGCCGTGACAACAGTGCCTCCCTCCGAACGGCTCAGTGGCTTTTATTCAATCTATTTTCTGATACCAAAAAAAGATTGTCTCCTCCGACCAATCCGGGACCTGAGGGGCCTGAATTCGTATTTAAGGCGATACGCTTTCAGGATGCTACACACCATGAAAACAGGAGATTGGTTCACAGCTGTGAAGCGCGTACTTCCACATCCCTATCTGTGTGGTACATCATTGTTTCCTTCGCTTTGCATTCCGAGGTCGGGCATACCAATTCAATGTCCTCCCATTTGGTGTTTATCTGGCACCTCGTTTATTCACCCGCTGTATGAGCGCTGTTCTATCGTCGCTCTGGCTAAAGGGGTTAAAAATCCTGCCGTACCTGGATGATAGGCTGATATGGTGCTCTCACACGCTGCCCAGACAGTAGCACATATCTCCAGTCTGGGCACTAATGTAAATTATGGCAAGAGCCAGCTAGTGCCGAGCCAGTCCATCTCTTATATCAGACTGTTGCTCGATTCAAAGAGCATGAGGGCATCTTTGACGCCCTGCCGCATAGCCAGTGTGCTCGACATTGTGTGTTGGTTTCAGTTGAATGCAGTCTTCGAAATGAGGGTTTTTCAGAGGCTTCTGGGCCTGATTGTGGCTGCCTCAGCGGTCGTGCCTCCCGGACGCCTTGTAGCCAAATCGTTTAAAATGTGGTTGAACACCATGGCGCTGCACCCTAAGTGGGACCATCACGCTCGAATCAGGGTGATGTGTTAGTTTTGCCAGCTACTCCACCTACGACGGACACTTTGTTCACCAGTTGGGGAGTTGTTTGTCAACACCGAGCAGCTCAGGGATTGTGGTCGCCAGTACATCAGTGGGACCACATCAATGTTCTCAAACTTTGAGCAGTTTCTCTTACACTGAGGCACTTCTTGACCATGTTCTGGGAAAAACATGATGGTGAGGTCAGACAACACTTTGACAGTTTATCACATAAACTACCAAGGCGGAGTAAGGTGCCACCAGACTGAGAGTGACCCAGTGTTTCTTGAACTGGGTGCTTCTCAGGTTGATTTTTCTTCATGCCTTACACCTTCCAGGTGTCCGAAATGATACAGCAGACTTTTTATCTCCCCAGGAGATTCATCCTGGCGAATGCCGTCTCCACCCCGATGTGGTGGAGTTGGTATGGCGACAGTTTGGTCATGCTTAGTCAGACCTGTTTGCCTCTCAGGAGTCCACTCACTGCCCCAGTGGTTCTCAATAGCTAAGGTTTCGAGCCCCCTGGGGGTAGACGCGTTAGCGCACAAATGGCTGACTGGCCTACTGTACGCTTTTCCGCCATTGCCTCTAGTCAAGGCGACCTTACACAGGGTCAGTGCGGGCCACCACAAGCTTTTTCTGGTGACATCCAGGTGGCTGATGGAACTGTGGTTTCCAATGCTCCTCTGCCTTCTTTGCAGATCACCCTGAAAACTCCCAATCCAGACAGACCTGCTGTCACAAAAAAGCGGCACTGTTTGGAACCCTCGGGCCAAGCAGGATGAAGCTTGGAGTTTAGCCAATGAGGAGCCCGACCCTTTGCTAACTGGGGTTGGTTCCCCTGTCCTGCAGATGTTTCTTAACTCTAGAGCCCCTTCCATAAGGAGGAACTAGGGGCATTGCTCGATTGTTTCGACAGTCCCTGCTTGATCGCAGCAGGGCAGCCAGTACTCTAAAGGTTTATGCTGCTGCTATATCCAGCATGCATCAGCTTGTCAACCGGTCCCTGAGGGGTGCTCGGCGGCGGAGACCTGCAAGGTCCCTGCTGGCTCCCTCCTGAAATCCCCCTTTGATTTTGCGAGCAATTATGGGTCAGCCCTACGAGCCTCTCAATATGACCAGCCTTAAGTGGTTTTCTTTAAAGATGGAATTTCTACTAGCAACGGCGTCAGCAAGACGTGTTGGTGAGCTCTGCGCTCTCTCCATCACTGCAGAGTGTATGAGGTGGCTGCCGCATGACTCTGGCGTCATTTGCGGCCCAACCCATCTTTTCTACCCAAAATGGTTTCTGTGTTTCTTATTAACCAGCCGATTGAGCTTGCTGCGCTTCGCCCCCCACCAGGCGGGGACTTGCGGGAGGCACATTTGGTATGCCCAGTGCATTCGCTGCGCCGCTACGTTGAGGCTACCGCTTCCATCAGACGTACAGGACAACTCTTCAGTCTAAGGGAAAAGCGCTCTCGGCTCAGAGCCTTTCCCGCTGGGTAGTGATGGCGATAGCTGCAGCCTAGGAGGCTAGTGCTAGTTCTTTACCTACGACTGTCCAGTGTAGGCTCACTAGGAGTGTGGCTACATCATGGGTAACACTGAAAAGTGTACCACTTCATGATATCTGTGCGGCGGCGACTTGGGGGTGCACATTTTCAAGATTTTATCATGTCAACGTGGCGCCTGTGTCAACAGCCATCCTGCCAGCGGCCTTAGCATCCACTTAAAGGTATGTCTGTCCCTCATGACGCGTGGGTATAAGTCATCCGTCATAGTCACTCGGGCCCCTTTCGGGGCGAGAAGGGTTTTGAGAACTTCCGCATTGACATGTCTCTCTTTATAGAGGAGAAGTTACGTCATCACGCGGAAGTCATGGCCATGACAAATGGTTGGTATAAGAGTCTCGATGCATCCGGTAACAAAAAGGTATATTTGTAAGTTGACGACCCTAATAGTCATCCGGAACTCATAAAACCGAGGTTACAGTCGTAACATTCATTATAAAGCCTTAAATAGAACACCGCCCAAATAGGTGAGAATTACAGAATATTCGTTCTCACAAAAACATGTTTTTAAAAAAAACGCAATATTAATGTTGTTTCATAATAGTATACCGGGTAATCAAAGCACAACAGTTGCAGTTCATTATACATCCAATGGGGGCACCGTTGTATAGCCTAATTCATTCTGTAGTTGTGATAGTAGTTGGGTACAGGCCCTAGTTAGGCCTATTATAGAGCCAACGCAACATCAATGCATTTTAAAGGGTAGAGTTGTTCCCTCATTGTTGCAACTCTAGAAGGCTCTGGGTCTCACATCTGCTTATATTTTTAACGTTACATGATTTTACAAAAAGCATATAAATTATTGTAAACTAAGTGTAGGCGACATGAAAAGATATGTGAAAGATTTATTAAACTTTCCAGGACTTTTTGTATTTTACTTTTTGCTTTTTTCTTATCAGTAAGTTAGAAGTGATTCCACACTGCCGATATCTTCGCAGTCGCCATTATACTAATGGCCATGTGAACTGAAGTGTTCTTGGAAGTGTTCAGGGATGTCATGAAACAAAATCACTCGCTAACTAACGCTACTGTTAGGACGCTCAAGCTATTTATAAAATATGAAAACATAATTTTACGACATTTCAGTATTTTAGCTGGGTTATTGCCATAACATCCACATATTTATGAGTGCTTGTGTAACATTTCTCACCTGAAAATAAAAATATTAAAACCGGTGAGCTGGGCCGGGATATCAGCGGTTTCTTTACTGCTTTTTTTACCTGCCGCGACTTTCATGACAAGACAGGGAGAGCTTTTACCATGGGCGTGTCTAATGACCATATAAGACAGTGGGGCGGATTGTCCTGCAGTCATGGACTCCACCATTTTACTCCAATGCACTTGTGTTAGTTTAAAAAAATACAATGGCAGCACCCAGGTTTCGGCTATTTTGGGCTTCATGCGCCACTCTGCACAAGTCATAGAGCATCACTTATTTTTTTACGGTCTATGGTTCAGACACACATGAGAAACAATGCAGCTGTGCAACAGTAACACACTGCCAACAGTGGAAAACTCCATGTACAAAAAGGCACATTATTAATTTATAAGTGCATTCTCACCTGGGGTCAGCCTGAAGACCAAGTTCAGAGTCGCGAGTTCCCTTCTGCTCGTATGCCTGACCCTGCATGAAGTGAGAGCGCCGGACGGTGGGCAGGTCTTCCAGCAGAGTAGACAGGCTGTGGTACAGCCCCACAATCTCAGCCCTCATGCAGCAATGCGACATGTGGATGTTCATCCTGGGACAGACACACATTTTATCTACTACATTTTATCTATCCAATCCTATTAAAATGTTCTCCCCAGTTTGGAATATCCTAAACTATATATACACAAGCATTAAAAAGTTTGTAATCACTGATACATTTTTATGTTTTTGAAAGAAATTGATACTTTTATTCACCAAGGTAGCATTAAATTGATAAAAAAATACAGTCAAGACATTGATAAAGTTATGAACTACTATTTCTAGTTCATTCCATTTCTACTTTAGCACTTTTACACATAGTCTCCCCCCATTTTAGGGCACCAAAAGTAATTAACATCAATTTTAAACATAAAGTCATCATATTTAATATCTGGTTGAATATCCTTTGCATGCCATGACTTCCTGATGTCTGTGACCTAAACATCTAACATGGATCACTTTAAGGGTTGTTTCTCCTGATTCATTTTCCTATTGAACTCCATGTAACAATAAGTCAGGAGAAACAACCCTTAGAATGATCCATCCATATATATTGCATATCTGGCAGCAGAGTGATGGTTTGAGGCTTGTTTGATGCCTGACCCTTGATGACTTACAGCAATTTAGCAAACTATGTGTTCCATACCATTCCCGTTCAATTTACAGTTTAATCTCGTTCCACCCCCTAATTCCCATAGAGATCCATTTAAATGCAGAGAGGTTATAGTATCACTTAAGAGTACCTGAAAATAAGATATCATGGGCTCTATCTTGGCGCTTGCTCTAAGAACATGGCGTAAAGTCCATTTAGGGTGTGTGCAAGTCCACTTTTGCAGTTTTTTGGGCGCTAAGCACGGTGCAACGCGCAAATGGGCTGAACCTAGTCTCTTCATTAATTATAGGTGTTTCTTGGGCGTGACATGCAATAAACCAATCAAAATGTAATATCCCATTCCCTTTAAAAGCCTGCTATTTCACCTTGGCGGATTGCTTATAGATGGCGAAACATACATGCTCGTGCATGTTTAGTGCGATCGAGGAATAGGCTAAATGGATCAATAGGATGATCAATATTATTCAGACTAACCATTAGCTTATGAGTTCCCCGTAATTCCCGACAGGGCTGTTATTTTACAAAATATATGCGGTTAAAAGGACCTGCAACAGCTGAGAATAAGCTACCCATGGCTTCAGTCTCATCTTAGAAAAGCCAAATTAGCCTGCTTGTTCAATTAATTTTGTTTGATTATGCAATGAAAGTGTCAAACATCAATTCCATGAGGCTGTTCTCATGGAGTTCTCGAAGTTCAAGCTTCATCCGAAGTTCATTAGGCTACCTGCATAGCAGGCACGTGCACACATAGACCTCAAAGGGGGCTTGAGCACCTGCCGTTTGGCCTGCTATAGAGGAGTGCCCTTTTTCAGTAAAATAAAATAAAAATATATATATATATTTAAAATAAATAAATAAATAAATTCCTGTTTGCGCACAGCCTGCCCTGTCGAACAGATATATTGATTGAATCAAAATATCAGGTCGGGAGAGTGGTACTCCCCGGCGATGCCCTCTACCTCTACCCTCCCTCTTGGTTTCCGCCGCAGCGGTGAGCACTGTGTGGGCACCGAGCCTTTCTATGGTGAAAGAACGCACGCACGCACGCAAAATTGCACACATACGCATGCATAGGCACTCGACAGTCGTGAGTCAGTCAGTGTGATGAGTTATTTTGAGGCAGACATCAGGTATGTAGCCAAACAAAGTATAAATATACTGTTAATTTTCGTTTTATATTGATATTAATGCGCTTTAGAAATTGCTTGACACTATTTGGCAGCTCAAAATGTGCCAACTAGCTATCGTTAGCATTGATACCTTTTGCTAGTAATGTGGGAATCAGTGGAATATGGTCGAGTTCTTGTGTCCCATCCACTGAACTTAAAAGAACGGTCCCATCCCACCGCAGTAGTTTTAACGTTGTCTTATTGTCTCGATAGCTAGTTCGCTAATGTAATACGTTACATGTGAGAATAATTAATGAAATACACTTCATTTCTTTGCATGTATCATTAATTAACTGTCATGTAGCAGTGTTTGAACCAACCTCAGTCATGGGCTTGTTTTAAATAAATTATTTCACGGACCGCCAAAGGGAAATCGCGACCGCCAAAATGACAATAATTGAGAAAACGGCAAATAAATTCATATCCAAATGAATTACATTTTTTGGGTGCAATATGGTCTTTCGGCTAGTGGATGGCGATGTATACTGTACTAGTCGCCTTCAAGATTTCAGTACTAGGAGATGAGTAGAACAAGCAGAACCCTCGACTGTATAGAAATGAGGCTCAGCTATTCTGTGGCATAGTGCAACCTAAATCTTTGAGGCGACTCAGTAGAAAGACATAGCGTACGCAGCGAGTTGGATGGAACACGCTCCAATTTTGAATTAGGCTACCTGTTATGTTCTGTTTGTCTGTTTGTATTATTATTTGATATTTATTCTGGATTTATTATTTTTCATTTCATCATTGCATTCCCCTCTGTTCGTGGGTTGTCCGAGTCTCATCTGTGTGTTTGTTTACCCAGTCTCGTGCATGCACTATTCGGGTGACTTCGGGAGTTTTCGTGGGTTAACGCTGTATTTCCGAAGTTTCGTTTTCTGCTACTTCCTGATTTCCTTCCCGTGTATAATTGTATATATTACTAACTCACGGTAACAATCACTCAGGTGCTTTATTAGTTACGTGCAAACCAATTAACATAAATGTATACGAACAACTAACTGTCTGTCTTATAGTTAGATACTAACATTTAACCGGCTTCTCCGCTTTATCTTTGTTGCTCGCATTTCTAACTGGTCCTGAGCTACCTCTGTAATTCGCTCCAGCTGTGTGTACTTAGACTTCACCTCTCTTGATTACTGTGCACGCTCCGCTCCTATTTGAGCCCATTGTTTGTTATGCATGTTTCCGAGTCCCTTCGTTATGTTCTCGTGATTGAATTATTGTTTACCGAATGTGTTAACCTCACGTCGTTTGTTACCCCTCCCTTTCCTATGTGTATATAAGACCCACAATTCTGTTTCTTCCCAGTCAGTGATTGAGTGTTCTTTATTTATTTTTCTATTTGTGCGCTATCAAAATATCATAATTGGTATAATATTCAATTACCTTTGATTTCTAAAACCTAACTCCTGACCAAATATTAAATATGACATTTAAAAAATATGTTAAAGCAAAGGGTATGAATACTTATGTAAATTAGAAATTTCAGTTTTTGATTTTTAATACATTTGCAAAAATTTCTAAAAACATGTTTTCACTTTGTCATTATGGGCTATTTTGTGTATAATTTTGAGACAAAAAATGAACTCAATCTATTGTAGAATATGTCTGTAATGTAATAAAATGTGGAGAAGGTGAAAGGGGTGGGCAGACTTTCCGGCTTGACTGTATACATCATCAAAAGGTTGATAGCCCCAGTCTGAGAATTATTTGAAACTCGGACTGGCTAAAAAATGATCGGTGAAGAAAATTAAACACACTGAAAGGCCATATAAACAAATCACCCTTCTTTTGGATCACACCCTCAAACTTCATTTTCTGAACCTGAACCAGTTTCTAAATGAGGACCTAGGACAACTGTAACACAAACCTATACCCTCCAAACACACGAATAGTACATGGGGATGACATTTTCTGCAGGGGTGCTGCTTGACTTCCCTTTAGCGCAGCACGTACTTATGACAGAACTCCAGAATCAGTGTCCTCTTGATCTTCTCCACTTCATCCTGTAGGAGAGAAAGGATTACTTTAACACCAGCAGTGGCAGTAGCGAAAGCTGCGGTGTGTGTTTCAGTGGCGGGGGATCTCACCGGATTTTTCATTATGGTTCCCATGAGCTCCTTCTTCTTCACAAAGGCGTTCAGCATCTCGTCCCGCGGCCCGACTTTCTCCAGCTGTATAGGCACAAAGGCCTCAGCAGGTCTGTAAATAAGAAGAAAACATGCAGCTGAACATTGAACATTCAGTGTCAAGGTCTTTTTATGTGTGCATGTTCTATGTTCAAAAATAACTCTGATCATATAGGCTTTTTACCCTGATCAAACGATCTGCCCATCTGCTCAGTTAAATTATCCCTCGCCCTCCCCCTCATCTGCTCAGTAAAATTATCCCTCTCCCTCCCCATCTCCTCTTTTACATGCACCCCTAAAGCAACTACTAAATTGTACTCTGAGAAATAGACGCACTACAAAAAAACACCCTACAACCATGAGTCAATTAAACAAAGCAAATGGTATCAAAATTAGCCATCTAAATGCCTGCAGCCTGCTTTCAAAAAGCAAATTATTATTATCACAAACCAACATCGATATTTTGGCAATCTCCAAGACCTGGCTCTCCCCCAACATCCCTGATTCTTTTATATGCATTGAAAACTACAATCTTTTCTGCAAAGACAGAACAGGAAAACAAGGAGGAGGCGTTGCACCTTATTTAGCACAAAAGTATTCAACCAGAAAAATGCTATATGAAACCATCTCTGAAACTCTATGTGCAACTGTACAATTTACAACCGCAATAAGTATCATTGTCTCATATAAACCCCTAAACCTGCAAATTACAGAGTACATTTCTCAACTAACAAATGTGTTATCTAACATGAAAACAAATTAACTTATTCTTGTTGGAAATTTCAATTTAAATTGGAAGGATCCTGTATCAAAACCACGTAAAAATGTTGCTGTAAAATATGGACTAGAGAAATTAATAACCGACCAGACCAGGGTGAGCAAATCAAGCAGCTAAACTCTCGATCTCATCTTTACCAATCAGCCTCACAAATATTCCTTAAATGATATAATAAAAATAGCGATCTCAGACCTTTAACTATAAGAAAAATTATAAAAAACACAACGGCGACAAGTGGATATGCATCAATAAAATACCAAAATCCGAAAATACGTAAATAACATCAACTGGGATGACGAGAAAAATTCAGAAAACCCTCAGCAAATTATAAAAAATATGCATGATAAAATAAACAAAGTAAAAACAAAATATACCAAAAAAACGAAAATACAAAAACGGCAGGCCCCTGTCCCATGGGTAAATCCTGAGAAATCCTCAAATTAAAAGAAAAGAGAATGAGAGAATACCATCACATCAAATCCCAAGAAAATAAGCAACCTTTCCTGGTCATCAGGAACAAATGCTCTGCGGAATTAAAGAGGGCAAAATCAATTTACTATCAAACTCTTGTAGAAACTGCAGCCTCGAATCCCAAGACTTTATGGAAAGCCCTCAATTCAGGCATAAGTATTTTTCAATGCATAAGTATTTTGTCTGTCATGGATCTTGCCTTCCTTCTCTTATCTCCGCGTCCTCTTTATTCTTTTTTGTCGTTACCGGTAATCTATCGGATTTTCCTTTGTTCTGCGACTGGGTTTTGCTTTCGCCTCGTCATTAGTAAGTTCACCTGTTATTCATTTCCGTTGACTATTTATACTCCGCTTCCTGCCTCTCTCGTTGCTTCCATGTTATTCCACGTAACATTCGAGCCGGTAAAAGAGGTATAGGCGATTAGTTAGAAAAAGCTAGTTTAAAAAAGAAAGGTTAGGAAGTTTAGAAAGTAAGTTCTCTTTTTTCGCTCTCAGTTCAGAGCAGAGGCTTTCTCGTTTCTTTTGGTTTTCCTTTCTTATCTAAGAGTGCTCTTACCCAAAATGTTTGGGGTTCTGTTGAGCTCTCTGTGTTTTCCTTTTTGTTTCGCTCCACTAACAGGAGTTAGATAAGCGTATAGCTTATTTCTTTGTTTTTTGCTCGGAGATCGAGTTCCTCGTTCTTATCGCGAGGTTATTTGTGTTTTGTTATTTTCCTCTATTCCACTACGGATTATTGTCCGTCGGTGGTGTTCTTTCGAACATTTTCAGTTTGCACAGCTATCGCATCTGGACTTCCAATATTCCCTCTGTGTCTCTGACACAGAGATCCCCCTACAGGATCACTGCTGACTAAACCTCGGAATCTTGCCTCTGCTTTTAATGATTATTTTATTTCATCAGTTAAACTCTTCGGGCCGGATTCAGAGATGGCCAACTTAAGTCATGCGTTTAAGTGCCTCTCCTGCACGAATTTAACGCGGGATTAGATACGCCGTATTCTAACCTGTGTGTTTCTCAAAATGTGGGTGGCACAGGGCATGATATTCTAATGACCTGTTTCTTGTATCTGCCCCCTGGGTTGCCAGCTTTCTACTAAAAAAATAAATATTGGTTTGGTATGATATATCAGACAGTCAATCATAGCCGACGACTATGTATTTTTCTTTTTATTTCTTTGATAATTGTAAGTAGGCTGGGCAAAGGAAAATAAGACCAATATTATTTTCAAAGAGCACTCATTCTAATATCCAATTTTGCGAAAGATGCTGTATTTTTCATAATCATCTATTGGCGGCGCTAGACATAAACAACCTTTTATTCCGAACAAAGTTGCACGGAATAAAAGTATTCCGTGGAAACTCTGAATACGCGTATCTTAGGCGATTTGCAGACATGTTCATCAAATCTCCACCCCGCGTGCGTAATGCCGCGTATATACTGCAGAGGCGCTTAAAACAGCGGATAAATCTAATTTCTGAATCACAAATAGCTTAAGCTACGCGGAATTTCTGGAGTAAGTCTCATTTGTACGTGCTTATCTCAACTTTGATTCACCCTCAGTGCATTGTGAGAGCTCTCATCTCCCTGAACCCCAACTTTTCTGGATGAAGTTACACAAGACACCGTTCTTAATGTCATACACTCTTTTAAAAAGTCAAAAACCACAGATATTTATGATCTAAATTTACATTTTCGCACAACCCACCTGAAAAAAAATCAAAAATCTCATATATAAATCAGACAATCCCACCAGCATCTCAAACAACATATCTATCTCCATATATATCTTACCGACCATGTCTAAATTTCTTGAAAAGATCCTGGCTAACCAACTACTTGACTACCTTGAAAAAAATAACCTGCAAAGTAATTATCAGTTTGGTTTCCGCTCAAATACGTCAACAACATCTGCAATACTACGACTCACAGAAAACATCCGTTCCTCCCTAAATCAAGGCAACATCCTGGGAGCAATATTCATAAATTTCAAAAAGGCATTTGATACTGTTAACCACTTTACTCATCACTAAATTACAGTCCTTTAATCTGTCCCTCAATAACAATGGTGGTCTCGTACTAACCAACTACTTGATTACCTTGAAAAAAATTACCTGCTAAGTAATTATCAGTTTGGTTTCCGCTCAAATACGTCAACAACATCTGCAATACTACGACTCACAGAAAACATCCGTTCCTCCCTAAATCAAGGCAACATCCTGGGAGCAATATTCATAAATTTCAAAAAGGCATTTGATACTGTTAACCACTTTACTCATCACAAAATTACAGTCCTTTAATCTGTCCCTCAATAACAATGGCGGTCTCGTACCTTTTTCAAAAATTCCAAACTGTTCACACAACAAGGAACATCAATTTACTCCACTACCGACATAGGGGTCCCCCAAGGACCATTTTAGGTCCTCGGCTTTTCCTTCTTTACATTAACCCCTTTGCGCAGATGCCTAGTGGCTATGGTACGGTGGCAAGATTTTGCTCAACTGAGACATTCGTTGCTCCCGCAGCCAAGCCATGAGTGGAAACCACAAATTCCGTGTTTTATCTTAATTGGTACGTGACCAGTCTGCTGAATACGGAGTGTCACTATTTTCCCGTAGCAAGTCCATTTAACAAGCAACCAGTCTCACCTGCAACTATACCTACCCATGCGTGACATAGTGGACAATAGCGTCTATGTGTGAGTTCATAAATATATTTCTGAACATAAATATTTATCACATAAAATTAGATTTCCGTCATAGCAACAAAATAAAACAAACAATAGCCAGATCATACCTACCATTGGTTTTACATACACAGGTGCAGCTCAAAAAATTTGAATATCGTGAAAAAGTTAAATATTTTTTGTCGCTCATTTCAGAAAGTGAAACTCATAGTGTAGGGGGGAAGTCAAAGTGGGACTCAGGAAACGCTGACATTTGGGAACTGGAGAGCATCATGACTTCGAAGGACCAGAGGGCCTTGTAATAAAATAATGGGTTACTCTGACTTCCTTTGGGATCCGGCTGGTTGCTCCCAAAAATGTCCCCATCTGCTAAAGATGGAGATAAGGGCAAATGGAACTGTTTCCCCTGATTGTAAATGTCTCATAAAAGAGCATTTACGGCATCCAGACCCTAGCCAGACAATGGGAAAGGAATGTCCGCACAGGACATCTGTGATCTCCAGTACCCCACAACCTGGACACATCCTATGGGAAAGCCATTGGACAATACCACAGTGCCCTCATTTGGGCACCCCTGTCATTACCCTTTTTAATTCTCTTCGGTACCAGGACTCTAAAACTTCTAAAAATAAGAGTGTTAATAACCATGTAAAAACCGACAAACATTGCGCATGTGATCCTTATATTGTTACATTCTGTCTTATGTGGTAGTAACAGGAATTGCATGTAAAATGGTTAATCAAGAGGGAATTCTCATGACAACTGCACTATAATATTATATCACCTTAACCTGTTTGGTATGTATGGATTCAGGTAAAATCAAGGAATTGACTGAAATACATTTCATACCAAATAAAGTTTAATAAAGCATAGTTTCAGTAACTCAGGGAAAAACTGTAACAGTGAAATGTCCTCTCTGGTAATTACCTCCTCTTCCCCTTTCGCTGCACAAACATCCCCAACAGTGGGGGTCTAAATTCACCCTGTCCAGGTTCATTTATGGCACTGCCGCCTGGTTCAAACACATGATTTGGCATAAAAGGGAGAGAGACAAGCCTATCAAGGAAGATTGTAACCGACTTCCCACACCGTGCATATTCTGTGTCTGTGTGTAGTTGAACAGGCTGGGTAAGATATTTACTTTGTGTTTCTTTTCGTAAATCTATGTTTTGTGAAATTGAATGTTTTAATTGAAGTTAATGACCTGCCTGCCTGTTATTAAATGTTTATTTTTAACTTGCGTGGTTTCCATGACTCTAATTCATCTTATACCCTTTTTAAGCCTAAATTATAACTGAATATTCAGGGGGACAATTCTGACCAAAGACCGACTGATCAGTGGCCTGGTACAGAGGTGGCGTTCTCAAGTTGGGAAAGGCAGTCAAGTTTCTGCCCGCAAACAGGGTTGGTAGTGTATGGTTCTGGTGATTTGATGTGAAGAGAACCCATGGGCGTTCTACGCCGGTTCTTGTCAAATTAGCCTTAAGGAGCCCTTTAAATGCACTCAGACCTGGGCTCGCAACTATCTATGATAAAATTAATGCATGTATTGTGTTGACTAGACCCCCAACCTCTGCGTTCTACACCGAACTGAAATTCAGCAATAATGCTGATTCCGGCAAGCATATATTGATAATTGAGGACTGGTAATTAAGGACGAGTCGAGTGTAACCACTCCGAGTTCCACGCAGGTTTAACCCAAATTCTAAATTATTATTTTAAATGGAGTCAGATAAAATACGAGATTAAAACTATAATAATTGTCATAATTGCGCTCTGTTCATCTGAATGGAGAATAAATAAATAACATCTTTTGTTTACGTCACAGCAGCTGAGGGAAAACACGTTGCACCTTCACCCCCAGTTATTCCCTCATTGGTTTAGCTGTGCGGATCCTACATATATTATATAGATTCATTACACATAGTGAAATATTTCAAGCCTTTATTTCTTGTAATTTTGATGATTATGGCTTACAGCTAATGAAAACCCAAATTCAGTGTCTCAGAAAATTCGAATATTGTGAAAAATTTAAATATTGGAAACTCATGGTTTCACACTCTAATCAGCTAATTAACTCAAAACACCTGCAAAGGTTTCCTGAGCCTTTAAATGGTCTCTCAGTCTGGTTCAGTAGGCTACACAATCAAGGGGAAGACTGCTGACTTGACAGATGTCCAGAAGACGGTCATTGACACCCTCCACAAGGAGGGTAAGCCACAAAAGGTCATTGCTAAAGAAGCTGGTTGTTCACAGAGTGCTGTATCCAAGCATATTCATAGAAAGTTGAGTGGAAGGTAAAAGTGTGGTAGGAAAAGGTGCACAAGCAACAGGGATAACCGCAGCCTTGAGAGGATTGTCAAGCAAAATCCATTCAAGAATTTGGGGGGCTTCACAAGGAGTGGACTGAGGCTGGAGTGCATCAAGAGCCACCACGCACAGACGAATGCAGGACATAGGCTACAAATATCGCATTCCTCGTGTCAAGCCACTGCTGAACCAGAGACAACGTCAGAAGCGTCTTACCTGGGCTATGGAGAAAAATAACTGGACTGTTACTCAGTGGTCCAAAGTCCTCTTTTCAGATTAAAGTAAATTTTGCATTTCATTTGGAAATCAAGGTCCCACAGTCTGGAGGAACAGTGGAGAGGCACAGAATCCACATTGCTTGAAGTCCAGTGTGAAGTTTCCACAGTCAGTGATGATTTGGGGTGCCATGTCATCTGCTGGTGTTGGTCCACTGTGTTTTCTGAAGTCCACAGTCAACGCAGCCATCTACCAGGAAAGTTTAGAGCACTTCATGCTTCCTTCTGCTGACAAGCTTTATGGAGATGCTGATTTCATTTTCCAGCAGGACTTGGCACCTGCCCACACTGCCAAAAGTACCAAAAGCTGGTTCAATGACCATGGTATTACTGTGCTTGATTGGCCAGCAAACTCGCCTGACCTGAACCCCATAGAGAATCTATGCGGTATTGTAAAGAGGAAGATGAGAGACACCAGACCCAACAATGCAGATGACCTGAAGGCCGCTATCAAAGCAACCTGGGCTTCCATTACACCTCAGCAGTGCCACAGGCTGATCGCCTCCATGCCATGCCGCATTGATGCAGTAATTCATGCAAAAGGAGCCCCAATCAAGTATTGAGTGCATAGAAATGAACATACTTTTCAGAAGGCTGACATTTCTATTTAAAATATCCTTTTTTATTGATCTTATGTAATATTATAATTTTCTGAGACACTGAATTTGGGTTTTCATTAGCTGTAAGCCATAATCATCAAAATTACAAGAAATAAAGGCTTGAAATATTTCACTCTATGTGTAATGAATCTATATAATGAGTTTCACTTTCTGACATGAGTGACAAAAAATATTGAACTTTTTCATGATATTCAAATTTTTTGAGCTGCACCTGTACAGATTTTCCTTTCATTTATTGTCATGGTCAATTTGTTTGAGAAATACACACCAGTTTAGCCCGTTATAACACTATGTGGAACGTCTGCATGCAGAACCCCACATGCCCTACCTGCAGCTCTAGCTAACTTGGCTAAATGGCTCTAAGTCATCAAGGGTCTGACGTATTAACCCCATAGCGTAGATGGCAAATTTGGTCAATTTTTATCTATTTAGGGGGTGCTCTGTTTACGGCTTTATAACTCCAGGTGTGAGCATCACATAAACTTAGTAAATGGCTTTAATGAAACAAGACAGGTGTACCATTTACAATGTTTGTTTCATAATTTAAGTCAAAACAAAGTGCCACAAATGCAAAAACAACTTTGGAAAAATGCAAAAAGAATTAGTTTTTTTTAGTTTGCAACAAAATACTGAGAGCTACATAAGTGAAACAGGTAAATATATACATTTCCTGGATCATAAACTCCATGTCAGCAAGTGTGTAAAATCTGAGGATGAAAAGCAGAACTACTAAAGGTCTATGATGCAAAATATAGGCAGTGTACCTTGTTGTCCATTCGTGTCTCCAAATCTATCCAAATGGCTAAATTGTGCAAAAATCTTTACCTTAATCTACCACATATTAGCACACAGAATATTGGAATGAGCATTTGCCATGCCATAAGTGACAAGAATATACACCATAGCCTATATTATGCACAATAACATGACAATAAAATAGTATTCCACCATCTGCAAAATGTTGCCAAATGTTCTATCTTCAATGAAAATCGGTAGCCTACATCAAAAATTTAATTAGCGATTGCACTACAGTATGTGAAATGCATTGAAAATACAAAAATAACAATAGGCCTATCAATCACATTGGAAAGTCAGTGCTAAAGTGGAAAAACAAACATACATATGTAGCCAGCGAGAGCAACGGCATTTTAGACGCTAAATGTTTTACATATCGGTAAAGGGAACCTAATGCGTTTTTTATAGAGCTTGCGTAATATGAGACCGTGAAAACGAAAACTGCTGTTACTCTGGGCTCTAGTAAATTGTTCAAATTGTTAAATGGACTTGCTACGGAAAAATAGTGACACTAGTGACAACTACGCATTGGGCAGAAATCGACACGAATCATGTACCAATAAAGTTAAAACACAGAGTTTGTGATTTCCACTAATAGTCTGGCTGCAGGAGCAATGAATGTCTCAGTTCAGCAAAAAAGTGGCACCGGCGGGAACTTCACTATGCATCTGAACAAAAGTGTTAAACAAGCCAGATATGCAGTAGATATGGATGGATAACTTGAACGGTTTCTTCTCCTGACTTATTTTTCCATAGAATTCAATAGGAAAATTTGTCTGGAGAAACAACCCTTAAAGTGATCCATCCATATATACTGCATATCTGGCAGCAGAGTGATGGTTTGAGCCTTGTTTGATACCTCATGACTTGTTTGATACCTTGATGACTTAGAGCCATTTCACCAACCATGTATTCCATCATAATTTACAGCTAAATCTAGTCCCAACCCCCAATTCCCAGAGTGATCCATTCAAATGCAGAGAAGTTATAGTATCGCTTGTAAAGGCCGTGACACATCGGGGACGTAACGAATAAGCGAGCCGAAAATGTAAAATGTA